>CM055656.1:10505704-11167689 GCA_029378335.1 Agrilus mali
GTGGTAGGTAGGCTTCTCCGACGACTTGCTTTTGGTGACTAGATAGAAGATGGATTTGGTCCCATCGAGTGACTGCAATACCTTTCTTTCATCTTTGGCCTGGTCGAGTAACATCGGTAGTCGCCCAAACTTTTTCCGAAAGACCGTGGCAATCCCACGGCTCATGTCCAAATCCCTTGCCACACAATGGGCCAGCGAGTATTCCTTCGGGACGGCGAATAAGTCCTGCTGAACTTCGGTGGTGACTCCAAATCGGGCTTTACGGTGTAAGCTCTGTTCGACCATAAATTCTTCGTACCGTGGTTGTCCCCAGCATATGGAGCCAGTCAGTTGAAGTGGACTACTCTTGGTTTTCCATTGGGAGTACGTCTAATTCGGTAGATTACGTCATTGATTCGTTTGATAACTTTATACGGGCCTTCCCAATCTTGTTGCAGCTTCGGCGAAAGACCCCTTTGGCGCTTCGGATTATAAAGCCACACCAAATCTTCTTCATGGAATCCTCCATCAGTGGCTTTAATGTCATATGCGTCCTTCATCCGGTCACTGGCTATCTGCATATGGGAACGTATCTCGTCATGGATGTCGTCCAATCGTCTTCGGAGTTCACTGACGTAATCTTCTCCAGCCACGTCTTCGCCAGGTTTGCATCCAAACTTTAAGTCGCATGGTAGTCGCAACTCTCGACCGAACAGTACCCTGGCTGGTGTTTGTCCAGTGGTTCCATGTATGGAAGATCGGTATGCCAAAAGGAACAATGGCAGATAACGATCCCAGTCTCGCTGATGTTTGGAGACCATTTTGGACAGGTACTTGTTAATGGTCCTGTTCATTCGTTCTAGCATGCCGTCTGATTGGGGATGTAGGGCTGTAGTTCGAGTCTTATGAATGCCCAATATCTTACAAATATCTTGGAATATGGCTGACTCGAAATTTCGTCCTTGGTCGGAATGCAGCTCCAGTGGTACTCCGAATCGGCTAATCAACTCTTTCACGAGCGTTTCCGCCACTGTAGTTGCCGTCTGGTTTGGAAGGGCGTACGCTTCAACCCATTTCGTAAAGTAGTCCATTGCCACTACGATGTACGTAATCCCATCTTCAGATTCTGGGAATGGTCCGGCAACGTCTATGGCAATTCTCTCGAATGGGCTGCCTACGTTATACTGTCGCATCGGAGCACGCTGTCGCTTCTGAGGTCCCTTACTGGCGGCGCACGTCTTGCACTTTCTGCACCAATCTTCCACGTCCTTCTTGCAGTTGACCCAGTTAAATCGTTCTCGTACTTTGCCAAGGGTCTTCTTTACACCAAAATGTCCTCCTGAAGGGTCGTCATGGAGGCACTGCAGGACTTCCTTTACCAAGATTCTCGGTATCACTAACTGACGTCTGCTTTCGGTGCCATCTTGATTCTCAACGACGCGCTTCAGGAGACCATCTTCTTCATCAATGGAATCCCATTGGGCCCACAACGATTTCACTTCTGTTGACTTGGCAGCCACTTCCTGCCAGGTTGGTCTTCTGCCTTCTTTCTTCCAGTCCAGGAACATTTTTAGGAGCACGTCGGAATGTTGTTCTGCCTTAATGTTGTCGGGCTGCCACTGCTCGTCCAGGATAGTTATCCTCCTGACTTCTTCGTGTTCCTCGACGCGTTGACAGTGTGTACAATTATCTAGGCAAGGTCTTCTGGATAAGGCGTCGGCGTTTTTATGGCTACTTCCCGCTCGGTGTTCTATGTCAAAGTCGTACTTTTGCAGCTTCTCTATCCATCTGGCTACTTGGCCCTCGGGATTTTTGAAATTCAGGAGCCATTTCAACGCGGCATGGTCGGTTCGTAGCAAAAACTTTCTTCCGTAGAGGTATTTGTAGAAATGTTCCACGCTTTTTACTACAGCTAACAATTCCCGCCTGGTTACGCAGTAATTCCGTTCTGGTTTGGATAGAGTTCTGCTAAAGTATCCGATCGCTTTTTCTTCACCATTCTGTATTTGTGACAGAACCGCGCCAATTCCAATGTTGCTAGCGTCGGTATCCAGGACAAACTTTCCAGTAGGCAGGGGATAGCTCAACACAGGTGTAGACGAGAGGGTTTTCTTTAGTTCTTCAAAGGCAGCTTGGCAGTCTTGCTCCCAACAAAATGGTCTACCCTCTTCTGTGAGTCGGGTCAGAGGCTTAGCAATTTTTGCAAATCCAGGAACAAAACGTCTATAGTAGGTGCAGAGCCCAAGCTTCTGACTTGATGGACGTCAGCAGGTACAGGCCACTCTTGCACGGCTCTGATTTTCTGTGGGTCGACTGAAACGCCGTCTCCGGATACTACATGCCCCAGGTAGTTGACGGTCTCATGGAATAGCTGACATTTCTTGGGGCTCAGTTTTAGGTGGACATCACGAAGTCTTCGGAACACTTCCTTCAAATTTTTCAGATGGTCGTTGAAGTCCTTCCCGACTACGATGATGTCGTCGAGGTATACCAGGCAAGTCTTCCCAATTAAGCCAACCAAGACTGTTTCCATCAGTCGCTCAAAGGTGGCTGGTGCGTTGCACAACCCGAACGGCATCACCTTGAACTGCCACAGCCCCGTTCCAATGGAAAACGCTGTCTTCTCTTTGGCATTCCTGTCCAAAGCCACTTGCCAGTATCCGCTCTTGAGGTCTAAGGTGGAAAATATCGTCGACCCTGACAGTGTATCCAGGGTGTCATCTATTCGTGGTAAGGGGTAGCTGTCTTTTTTCGTTACATTGTTTAATTGGCGGTAGTCCACACAGAAGCGTGTCGAGCCATCCTTTTTCTTGACCAGAACTACCGGCGATGTCCAGGGGCTAGTGGATGGTTCTATTACCCCGTCCCTTTGCATTTCACTGATGATGTTCTCAGCCTCTTCTTTCTTGGCCAGTGGTAGTCTCCTGGGTCGCTGACGGATGGGTTGGGCTTCGCCAGTATTTATTTTGTGCAGGACGGCGTTGGTTCGACCCTTCTTGCCACCTTCTACTTCAAAGACGTCTTGGTATTCTTTTAGTAATCCTTTTATTTGATGCCGTTGGTTAGAATTACATTTGTCAGCTGCCTCCTGGCACAATTTAGACAAGGCTTCTGGTAGGCGTTGTGAGTCTTCCCTTCTTGTTTCTAGCTTTCGGACTTGGGATGTTACGGTGTCCTGAGTCGTTAGCTTGAACTCTTCTCCGTTTAGGGTCACGACTTTTCTTTGGAAACTCATGCAAAAGTCGTACTTCCGAAGCACGTCCAAGCCCAGAATGACGTTGTCTTCAATTTCGGCAACAAGCACGCAGTGTCGGAAGGAGGTCTTTCCTATGCGGATCTTGACGTAGCTTTCACCATGGACATTTACCATTTCCCCGGTGGCCGTGTGTAGCTTCCATTGGGTCAGTTGAAGCTTGCTTGTTATCACATTGGCTCGTATAATCGTCATGCTTGCTCCGGTATCTAATAGGAACGAACACCGCTTTCCATTTATCAGTCCCGTAAGAAAAAGGCTATCAGCTCTGTCATTCATGGTTTTTGTCAGTGCAACTAGACCGGGGGCTTCTTGCTCCGGGATCGACGTTTGCCCCGCCGCGCCGACCCTAACTAGTTTTCCTGTACGCGGGGCTTATCTTTTTGAGAAGCAAATCTCTCGCTCTTGCAGCTGTTTCTCACGTGGCCTAGCTTACCACAGTTCCAGCACCTGATTTGTCTGGGCTTCCTTTCTACTTTAGTTATAATTCGGCGGATCTCTTCCAGTATATCTTCGTTCCGACCGGCTGACTCTTCTTTTAATTCTCGTACTCGACATTGTCGTTGCGACGCCTGTTTGACGACGTCGTATTCCAGTGCACGGGCCAATGTGTCTACCAAAGTCCTCGGCCGGTCCAGTCGGAATCGCTGTTGTATTTCGTCGTCCTTTAATCCGTCAATAAACGCGTCGACGGCCAATCTTTCCAGAGTATCATCGGCCGTACCCGGATAGGCGAGCCGGACCAACCGTGCGATATCTGCCTCATATTCCTGAAGACTTTCCCCTGTCTTTTGTCGTCGATTCTTTAGCTGCACATGGTACACAGCCGTCAGATGTGCTTGGCCGTATCGCATCTCTAATCTTTTTACTAGCCGATGGTAGTCTAGTAATTCTTCCGGTGGTAACGTGTTCAAAATTTCGCCAGCACCATCTCGTAGAGCAAGGGCAAGTGAAGAAGCTCTCTCTTCTAACGTCCATTTGTAGGCTTTTGCGGCTACCTCGAATTGCGTCAAAAACGTTGTCCATGATGTTTTACCGTCAAACGTAGGTAGCTTCATGTGCACTTTGGATGAAATGACCTGTTCTTCTTTCACGACGGGGATTTCCTTGCCGTCTACTACGCTATGCCTTTTTTCTGTGAGTTGGTAACTGGTCTCTCGTTTCTCCGAATTCAGAACCATTTCTTCCAGCTGGGCCAATCATTCTTTTATTTTTTCTTGTTCAGTCTCGAATTTTCCCAGTTTGTCCTCCAAACATCCTTCGAATTTTTCTAATTTTTCTTCCAGGACTTTTGAATTTTCATTTAATTTATCTTCAAGATTCTTTGAATTTTCATTTAGTTTTTCTTCCAGAACTTTTGAATTTTCCTTTAGTTTCTTTTCCAATTCGTCTTCGAATTCGTATGTGCTGGGATCAGAGCCTTCTTGTATCAAAGCCTCCTCGAGCCACTTCTGTAGGATGTTCTTAGTACCGGACGTCTCTTCGTCCCGCTCTTCGAGTTCGCTTTTCAATTCGGCGACTTTTAACTCGAACAATTTTTTCGGCATTTTTATTTATTTTGTGTTTTTATTACACTAGAAAATTCTCTGGAGCTCGATTCGCAGACCCCACACCTGACACCAATTGTAACGAATTTTTTAGTCAAACTATTTATTTAAACAATTATTTATTTAACACTATTTATAACACTTAAACACTAACTTAGAACTACCATTTATATCACAACAATTCACTTATTTATATTACAATTTATTTATATCACTTTGTCTATTATCGGTTTTAATTCGCGCACTGATGCTTTCTTCCAACTAACTGTCCTTCGGTCCAAAGATGATCACTATATATACACCTTTCGAACTTTCTAGACAGGAACTCGAAGAAATCCTGACTATTCCCGAATGATGAGTAATAATTAGAAAGTCCTCGATTATTCCAGAATTGAACTTGTTACTTGTCGCCGGAGAATGATTTACATCTTGTAAGTTGATAACACGAAAAGTACCGTGTGCGGTGTTTACGCCGTAAGCATGTTAGTGATAACAAGTACATGCCACACGTACTGTGTCGCTGGTCGCTACACTATTACAAATTTTATTCGATAATGAAGGTACATAATTGATAAAACTATATTGTTCAGCGTTATTTTCACCGCCAAAAGTAGCAAAAAGGTTCGACATTAACAGCTTTTTTCTTTTCTTGGTAATAAATGAATCTATTAATTTAGTATTGTATTCGTTATTTACTGTTTACCATTGATTTGGTACCCAGTCTCATATTAATCTGTTTAATTTTTTTGCAAAAAAATCCAAAATCGAAATATAGTTAAACTACCCTGTACGCGATATAAATACCCACTCAGCAATTGCTCATAACGTAGTGTGTCATAGTCGAGGGTTTTCATGGAATTCATTTAACATGATGCAGGGAAGTTCCGGTTTTAGTTCTGGAAAAAAAATCTGGAATACTTTAAATGCTAATTCGGTTCATTATAACCGAATGTCCGTTATAATCACTTTCGTTATAAGCGAACATTATTGTATACCTATGTACCTACACAAAACACTAAAAGGAGTTCATTTTCATCTCAAAATCATATCTTCTACTATAAAAGCACATCCACAGTTTTATTACGTTTAATGATCAGCTAGCCAAAGTGTCTGTCGGTTATAGCGTTTATACCCTATACTTTCTATACCGTCGTTATAAGTAGCTTTTAGATTTTTCCATATCCATTATAAACATGTAACACATTTGTATTCCAGAAGCAGTTGCGAGAAATTAACAGATCTGATAAGCTTTTTATAAGCACCATCACAATTTTTCTTCGATAAATTTATTGACCGCTTCGATATTTAGGAAACCCGATCGGGTAATAAACGCCAGTACAACGGGTTTTATAAAGTGTCCGAAAACATAAACAAGCTGTAATATACTTATAACCTCAACGGGGTGGTGTGAATGGATCTGTTGGGGGGCCCAGGGCTACTTCAGCGTGAAGGTCCCGTCGAGGGCCTTGGTTCGCGCTGAGCTCCCGTGGAGTCGCCTCACTATCTGACCGCTCCGATATAAATTATTGCACCACAGAGACAGCTTAAAGCGTAAAAAATGTGTCGGCAGATCTCATACATATACGTAGTCACTTGCTTATAACAACGTCAAGAGTACCTACCTACCTACCTGTGCCCAGGTGTTATAATACAGAAAGATTGAAACTGTGGTACGAGTATACTTGCAATTAATCAATGGACATGTCTCAAATATACTTGACTTTTAATCTTACACACACACATACACAATACATGACTTATCTATGGACTTCTTAAGTACAGGTCGTGTGTTATTTTTGGAAACTTTCATTTTAATAACAATAAAAGGAAATGTTGTTGTTGTTTCAAACAAGTATCCAGTAACGAATCATCTCAAGAAACAATAGTTTAATTTATTATTATTCTGCAGCCGACAGTATAATTCAATATTAGTGGTGTACTTTGTCATCATTATAATACAGGTTAAGTGACTGATTGGATTTGTAGTTCCTACAATTTCTAGTACTGAAGTTAGCACGGAAATCACAGGCAGTGGCACAAATGAGTGACGAATATCCATAAAGCAAACCGATTTCAACCCCCTAATGAGAACTACTGATCGTAGAAGTCACCTCTTGTTGGAACGTTCAGAATAAATGAAAACACAATAACAAAAATTTGGTAATCATTTTAATCGACTAAGTAACTAGTAGTTAATAATTCAATACTTTTAGACTTAACTTTAAACCATCCAATTCCTACTATCATTTAATTTTTGTTTAGGTATGAATACTTGTACGTAAGGTTAAGTTTGTATCTATTATCTTCACCTGAAGAAGCTACTGTATAGCGAAGCCTCAATGTAGTGATAAAAGCAGAAATTTTTGAAATTCGTTATTGTGTTTTCACCCCTAACCAAAATTTTTTGAAAGTCAATGGTGCTCGACAAGCGTAGGCAGACTAAGTATAGAAGAAATGTTTTTCTGTATGCTTACTCCCTCAAATAAAGACTTTTATAACGTTAAATACGATTTTCCTTTTGGTCTATATCTTATACGGATTAAAAGCTTCTAACAATTGCACGGAAGAGCAGATAGCATATTAAGACATTATTAGGATTTCGTTGAACTCTTCGGAGCACCACACATAGAAACTAAAATTGGGTTTATCAACATCCTTGTCTTTATAAAAGATTGTATCTTTACAATTATTAGCGAAAATACGAATCGAAAATCAGATTCATATCTTGTACATTGTGGTCTGCTCTTTTGAAGTAAGCTTGAATGCAATGCAATCATTTACCTATTGCCACAAACTTTTTAGCAAATGAGCAATTATCAATAGACAATTCAAAAAAGTTCAAGCTGTTAAAATTTAGTGGCATAAACCCATATGGTTAACAAATAAATAAAATAAAGGAAGAGAATAGTCAACCATTAGGTAAATTTGTACAACCGAGCATCTTTAACAGCCATAGAAGAGAACGAAAATAATCTCCAGTGGATCACCATTGACGAAATTCTTTAGGTAAGAAGTGTGCTCGTTTTATTAAAACAAATCGATGAAAATTTGGACATGTTTGGCTTTGTTGTAGTCGAAGATATCATGGGGGACTTATTCAGTCAATTTCCATACGATTCTGGTTTGTTGATCCAAATTAACCCCTTTGGTCAATGTTATCAAGCCATTGTCCTTTTTCATGGCTGCCAAAAGACCTGATCGTTGAAACTTGATGTCGACGACCTTTTTCTTTTATATTGATTTGCGAAATTTGTATAGCCCAATTTGATCTCCTTGGTCCAACTCTCTATTCAACTTTTATTGGCCAAAAAGTTTGTTAAGATCTCGAAATATCGATAACCATCTGTTCCTTATTCTTTTTGGATGAGAACAGCACAACGTTGCGAATTCTTGTCTTATTTTCGATACGTATATACATTAGTTCAAAAGAAACGATTTTTTTTACCGTATCCACTGTTAGTTAATGAAAATACAGTATCACTACTTTGAATAATAAAACTTAATGTTAATTTCCACTTTTATGTATACAATTGTTTTTCCTTCTTCAAAAGTATAACTTAAAGCTAAAATAAAATATCCGGACTTTAGATTAGATACAGATCTAATAAGGAGAAATTCTATGACAGGGCGAGGGGTTGACAAATACATTAAGTGAGTATTGGTGAATTTTTAAGATCTAATTGATCATGTTATATCTTTACTGTTTTTCATATGCTTACCAAATGTATTTAAAATTGTTGTTTTTATGAAACATTCTTCTAAGTTATTTGCAGAGTTATTCAGAAATATTACTACTATAATGTACTTCATCGTAGAAGTGGAAAAATTAATAATGAGTTATGAGAATATGCTTTCACGGTCAAAATTATTGTACAGCAGTGAGATTTCGAGATATAAGTTTCGGTTATGCAGTCAACGCAGATCTACTGATGCTGTCAGCTGAAACGTCTGGACTTTATTCTCCATATAAACCTCAGTCCTTCATCCCGAATAGTCATTCTACAATTCTGAGGGCTACTTCTTTAAAGAATCCTTAAAGTCCATTTGAAGAACCTCAACTAGGTATGATAGAAAGTTGTATTTATCAAAATCAAAAATTTCGACACAGACAGACAAACATTACGAAATGGTTTAAGGGTTCTAGTTTTGGCATTAAGTTTCGGAACCCCAGGACACAACGCGACAACAGTGTGAACAAGCGATCCAAATTGCTGCTGATATCCCGTTGCTGGCTCGTCGGCATACTAGCACGTTCTCTTTCTCTCTTGCATACATAATAAATTTCACTTTGTTGTGTGGGTTTCGATTTAAGATACTTTTCGGAAACACCGTTTAATTGTCAGTTAATTAAGAAAAGGTGAACTTTATAGACCTCTAAATCGTGAAGCCAAATTAAAAGTCGATAAAAGCTTTTAAAGTTAAACTGTCAGAATATAAACAACGAAATAATTTTCCGTATGGCAGTATGGGTGGGTATACCTACCTACCATAGCCATAGGTAGGTAGGTATACTAGATACTATTCTAATCCGAATCGGAAACCCTGAAATAAAGTTGTTCTTGTTATTTATTTCAGGTGCTATTTTTGTTTTCTACCACATATGGTCTTAATTTGTAACGGAACTATCAAAAGTATTTTTATTTGTGCGATAAATATTACAAATTTTTTAATAAGAAGATATACATTATCAAGGTGTGATAGTAAAAAATCAAAAATTCTTATATGGTATGTTAATAAGCAGTTTAAATTAAACTTCAAACGAAAATAGCCGAATTTTATTTTACTTATAAAATTTATTGATAACTACAAAACTAATCCGTCTACACATCAATTAATATTAAAAACACAACAAAATAGAGGTTTAAAATTAGTATATCTGGTTAATGAACGCAAAACCGAAAAATGTAATAGCTTAAGTTATTTAGCTAATTTAACTGATAAAATTTTCTTCGTATTTAAGAAACATTGGGTTGAATATTTCTTATAAAACCAATTAATCTTTAGAAAAATTAATTAAAAACAACAAAGATACAATAAAAAGACAATAAGTCAGGAGTTTATAAGCTAACTTGTGGGTCTTGCCCTAAAGTCTACATGGTCAAACGGGGAGAATATTTAAAAAACGTATAATAGAACACAAAAATAGTTATGTAAAAAACAAAACAGATTCAACATATTTATGCGAGCTATGTAACTGTAGGACACAATTTTAATAAAAATTTCGAGATTTTACATATGAATAATAAAGGACAAAAATTAACGTTATTAGAAAACTTGTAAATAAACAGATATAAAAAACTAGGAACAATTTTAAATGACTAAGTAGAATGTAACAACTCCTCTCTACTGAATTTGTTTTAACCCAATACCACTCCCTATTAACAGTAGCTATTTAAGGACCTGAAGTTGTTTTCATAGTCAATAGTAAATACTCAATAGCCTGAAGAAGCCTTAGTTAAGGCGAAACATGTTGCTTAATTAATAAATAATTTGTGAAAATCATATACCTACAACTGTTTTTATTATTTAACTGCAAAACGTTTTGCCTTCTGTGTCGATCCTTCATAAAAGATTTTTAGTTAGTTAGGTATTTAGTGGTTGTAATGGTGCGTCTGTGTGGTTTTTTAATTAATTAACTTTACAGCCCTTTTTATTGGTTTGATTTTTAAATTAAAAATAATGTTCAATTTAATCGAAGTAAAGGTTTACTTTTATAGGTAATTATTAATTTAATTGCTTCAACTGTGAGAACTGTTTCAGTGATGCGATGCGACGCGACGTTGACTCGTCATTATCCTCAATCTGACTGTAAATTGAATTTTAATGAAAAATTTGCCGCTCTCAAAAATCGTTTTTCTTTTATATAGAACAACCTGCACCGTAGCACTCATTACTTCTTTTACGATCGCCAAGCTTATCATCGACATGATCATGTTTCATTCGGTATTAGACAATGGTTATATAATAGATACATTTATGGAGGAGTGCAAGTAGGACTTAAAGCCTTGAGGGTTCCGTACCGTTATAAATATTGTCGTAAAGCTTAAGAAGTTGTTACTTTGTACTTAATGACATATTATGTATCTACCTATCAATCAATTCGAATTTCATTTACCTACTTGTAATGGTTGATAAAGAAAAGGATTTTTAAAAGATCAAAACAAAAATAATAAATGACAAGTGGGCAATAAATTCACATAATAGAATTGAATTATTTTCGACTTTATTTGTGCCATGATGAAACTTTGTAACATGCCATACTATATCAAGCATTTAGGCTAACTGAAGATTGCCAATATGTCAACATTGACCCTATGGTGAATCTGTTGGACAATAAATACTTCTACCAAGCATGAACTAAATGTTCCAGGAATAAAACTTCACGAAGTAGATTTTCACAAAATTTTTTATTTAACAATGTTTAATGTAACATGTTTCGCCAAATTTTTTGGCTTCTTCGGACAGTGAATATTTTCTACTAAACCTAAAGTGTCGCATCACATTTTAAATACTAGGTTGGATTTGGGGGTGGATATAACATTAAAAAAGATTAAGGAGAGGGGAATTATTTCCTTCTGTCTGGTCATTTAAAATTAAGTTCTGTTTTTTTAATTTATTTTTTTCTAGATTTTCAATGAGATTTAATTTTTTGCTTTTATTGCAGATTTGTAATATTTCAAATTTGCCGTTAAAATTGTGATCTTCTATTATGTGGTTCGCATAATTAGAGTCTTACTACTGCTTTTATGTTCGGAAATACGCTTTTGAAAATTTTTTCCAGTTTGTCCAATACATATATACTTTTGGGCAAGACCCTCATGTCAGTTTGTAAACTCCGGAGCATTTCGTTTTATCTGCTCTATCTTTATTATTTTTTATGTATTTTTCTACTAACAAACTTGATTTAAGTATTTGCAATATTCTTCTAAGGTAGAGCGAATTTTATTTGTAAATGGGCCTAAATATGTTCATGTATTGTATATTTTATTTTTAGTTATTGTAGTAGGGTACATATATTGTAAGGCTAGTTTATGTTGTTTTTTAAAAATTATTTTGTTTTGGTTATGATCCGTCCACTATAGACGTGGAGCGTCTTGTTTGTTCAATATATATTTTTAGAATCAATTTTATATGCACTCAAGGAATAAAATATGGGAGAGCTCGGACTAAAAACTTGAAAAGATTCAAGAAGAAAATGACATAAAAGAAAAACTGAAAACTGCAGAGTTGCAAGTCACCGAAGATTTAAATGCAATTGAAGAAAGTTTCATTTATAGTAGTTATTCCAATCCATTAATTGATAGCTAATTGATGAATCAATTTAAATCCATTAACTTGAGGTTATCTGTAGTGATTTTAATGATCGCTTAGTGAAAAATTAAATAACATGAGCAAAGAAATGGAAAATATTGAAATAATAAGTAAGCTAATAAATCTTTTGATATTTTTTTTGCTTGAGCCTCTACTTATAAACCATACAGACAATAGTCTTTTCACACAGTTACTTAACAGGTACCTATATTTTACCATTTTTTTGAAATGAAAACATATCAGTCATAGTAACACACATTTTCGAGACAACAAACAAAACCGCGTTTGTATTAGAATAATAATAATAACCGATGGGCACAGTCAAATGTCAAGCATAACAAATTATGGAAATGTACGACTATTGTAAAATTTGTCTAGTTAAACCACCGAAGGATACCTTCATCCATAAGAAACAATATTATTCACGGTAATTTTTAATAGGTAGATATACGTACGCGTTCCAATGACATGATTATGAAACAATAATGTAGAGATAAAATTAATGATGAGATGATCAAATCATTTATAAAACAATAGTCATCATTTCAATATACTCCGTGAAGGTATTAATTAATTTCTAACTTATGCAAAGGCAGTGATTAATTGATGCTTATGATCTATTAATCGAAGATTAATACAGTAAAAAAAAGGATACATGAGTAACATATATCTGTAAAAATCTTCCCGATAGTTACTTTGTGTGAAATAAAATCGATTACTCTGGTTCAATAGAATTTTTTTTTGAGAAATTGTGAGTTTGTAATCTCTCGTTCCCATTATTCTCAATAAAAATTGACGTTCTTGTGTCAGTGGTTTATTATTGAAAGTTTGATACAATTGTATTGGTATTTATTTGTGTAGGTATCTACATTTTTGTTTTATTAAATATCTTCAATCGTCGACTTCCTTTTTCATTGAGGTATTCTAAAGCGCACGTTTACAAATTGCGGTCTGTTCGACACGGCATAATTCAATCCAATCATGAATAAAACCAATTTCGTTCGGATTCGGTAACGAAAGAAAATAACACGCGAAACAATAACAGCAACGTGCCCATTTATCACGACAGATACGAAGAAAAGTGATAGCAGAAGAGAGGCCGAATGAAATAAATCCCACCCGGCCGATACGGGGGGAAAAAGAGAAGAAAAAAAAACAAACCCAATAAACATAAAGCTTCCGAACAACAATGCCAGGCATCCATGTGGAATTTTTCGAAGCCCATTTATCATAATCCTTTACAATGCGGCAGTCTTCTTTTAACTTATATGAAATGATAAATACGAAAATCGTTAATAACGATGCTATCTTTCAAAACACGCTGAGGCCCTTTACAACTAATGACCACCACTCACTATCATCCGTAAGTCAGTACGTAACAGTCTATTGGCTTCTTATAAGCGGCTGATGGTACGAAAAAAAAGGCGTCATATTTGATCTTTTGTGCGATCGTTTACAAAATGATTGAACGCGAGCGTTTGCGCTATTCAAATTTTAATTATCGCTTTCGGCGTTTCAATCGTCGCTTTACAATAGCGAAAATTCAGAAATTATAAAAAATATAACCTCTATGATCTATGAGTAGCTTATTCAGAAGGTGTGTTACATACCTACCTACCTTGCTGATTACCTCGACTACCGCAAACTGTTAACAAGCCAGAATGGAATATTCACTTCGGAAATAGACATTTACAACAGACGCATGATTGTTATAAGTTTTTGATGATTAAATGATAATCTGGACAACATAGTTTAGTTTATAAAAAAGCAATTAAAGATGTTAAGCTTTTTTAGATTATCTACAAATCGCAATACTGATTTCAATGCGAATAATCCCGAATCGGTAAAGTATATGTTAAATAGGAATAAATAGATATTCTTTAAATAAAATTGAATCAAAACAAGTAATTAAAAGATTAAAGATGTCTGTAAATGGCTGTATTTCTTATCAGGGAATTTTATTCTCGATTTCAGGAGAATGTTGCAAAAGGTTCCTTTAAAATTGCTAAGTAATCGAAAGATTTTTCAATTTTCTACTGACAGGATCTTCATTCTGATTTCTACTTTTTATAAAGCAATTTTTAATTTAGAAAATTTTTATTGCGGTTGGAGCCCCCATCAAATTTCAGACTCTGGGCTTGTGCCCACGTCCTTTAAAGGAAAATCAGAACTAGACCTCTCTTTGAAATTATTAGTTTTGAAAGACTTGTACGTCTAACTGGTTTTTACGTCGAACAGGTAAATATAAACGTTATTATCGTCGAATTCAGAATATCTATTTGTTATAATTGACTTAAACTATTCTAATATCCCTTCTAATATTTTTTTTAAACCAATGTCTGCTTATAGCTTTTGCAACCACTTTAGATTCCTGAGATAGCTGAAAGGACATAAAATTAGAAGTAGACCAGTATTAGCGTGAAACGTTTAATCAATAATCAGAACTAAAGGTCACTGGTGCAAGTAGATTTCGTCCAACTTAATTTCATCTAGTAAACGGTTTTTCTTTCTTCAAAATGAATTAGGTGCCTAATAAATTTTCAGGGCACTGGGCGAAGTTATGTTGATTATGAAAGTTGGATTGATAGATATCCAAAATTCGATTTGAAGTTTGACGCCGACGGATGAAATGTCAGCATACTAAGAAAACGCCCAAAGTTGTAGCAGACATATTTTCAGATATTAATAAGCCTAATGATATATTCTCTGAAGTTATTATTTGACTACCACTTTTTGTGTAGATACGTCCTTTTTGAAATTAATATGGACACACACGTTTTATATCTTAAATCAGTTCTGTTTCTTTTTAGAATCAAAAGGTCCTTTCTCTCAATGCTCGACTAGGAATGAGTACTAGATCTTTATTCACGATTATATAATTTTTCCGTCCGTTTTGAGAGCCATTTCATGATGCAATTAAAGGCAATCCTAATATGCTTTTAGTAATAAGGGTTTAAATAAGACCATTATAGGTAAACATGTTGAGAATCCTAGGCTAACTGACCAACCATTTAAGAAATGCACTGGTATGCCTACATTATGATGTATAATCCGATTTTCTACAATGTCATCCCTATTTCGAGATTGATACGCTCAGATTTAAAATTGGTTTTATAATGAAACTATGATTTTATACACAAAATTGAACTAGCAGTTACGATTGTTAATGTTAAAGTAAAAATATTTCGTAATTAATGAACTTACTTTATACAACCTTATTTAATTCTTTTTGTAATACCCTTAAAATGGAGAACAATTTGAATAGTTCATTTTATATTATACCTTATATTGTTTAATTTATTAGTAGGTTTAAATTTATTTACAAGAGAGCTAGCCATGGAAAAGTTTTTGTTTTTCCCTTTATTAAAACCCTTATAGCAAAAAAATATAAGAATACATTATATAATTAAAATCTAGGTTAATGCTAATCAGGGCTGACATCTTCAGCTATATAGGTATGTTGACAATATAGCCGAACATTTTATTATTCCTCACCAGTCGACAACCAAACCGCAGCCTGTTATTCCAGCACGAGGCTTAATTCCATTATACAAAAAAAGATTGATTCCCATTTACATGTAGTTATGGGTAATTAATGTGATGATCGCAGTTTTAAAATGTGAATAAACTAAAATTCAGTCGCCGCACCGCACCTGACTCACGTCTATTGTCCAACTTTTTGAAAGTGGCGGCTCGTGCAATAAAACTTTAAAGAGACTTATTAACTTATTTGGTATAATGACAGATATTTAAAAAGAGGATGGACTGGTCTTTACAGAAAATAATGTGTCAATGATATTTATTTATTTATTTATTTTAATCCAGCAGTATATGGTACAAACAGTGGTATATAATACACTGCCTTGTAACTTAAATTTGCAGAGGTATACGCAGATACCTGTACGCAAGACGGGCAAACTAAACTAAACTAAAAATATAGTGAAAACTAACTTAACTTATAACTGTCTTAAAACTAAGGTTAGAACCAGCCACAATTAACACTTAACAATAGCTGTGACAGATATGTCTGTTCTTAAACAATTTATTAATAGTCCTAACAACAACGTTTAATAAACATTTTTTAATATCCACTTTTTAAATTTTTTTTCTACTCAAATATTTATTTGTACATATTTTAAGTTTACACGGCATACTGTTAAATATTTTAATAGTTATCAATAGTGAACTTTTACCACTAATCGCTTTTTTTCTGTTTGGTATTTGTATGTTCTTATATCTAGTAGTATTATTTGAGTTATTATTTTTTTCTTGCAACGATTTATAATGATTCATTACTGATTCCAAAGTATATAGTTGCATTAAATTTAATGGATAATCTTCATCAAAATTATTCTTATTTATCAATTTTAATGTTCTATTTTGTAAATTTTGTAACAAATTTTTGTCATTGTTATAAGCTCCTCCCCATGCAATAGTCCCATAGCTAATTACACTACTAAAAAGAGCATAATATATCATTTTTAAAGTCGCTGCATTCTATAAATTAAACAAAATAACGGACAATTATATTTATTATTGAGTCTATTTTAGCAGTCAAGACTCAACAAGTGTTATAGAACCTCCTAAATACTTAAAACACAATTGTGCTCTTAAATTTAACCAAACATTACTAAGGGGTAATTTTGAAGTTTGTTATTATATTTCGCACAGCTCCTTAACTTTGTAGAAATTGATAGTTCCTTGTTCCACTAATTCAAATTTAATGGTTTTCCAGGCACCATTAACATTGTTTAACTATTTCTAGATTGTCGTTTATCTATCAGTCGGGTATACCACTGTTTAATTGTTCATCCTTTGGTAAGTGTTAAATATAAAGGAGAGTAATTTTTGTACTTTAGTTGTATGGTGATATTCGTTGGGCTATTTTTTGTTTTTCATATTTTTAAGGTTTTTAATTGTAATCCACTTTCATTTGTGATATTAAGGTAACTAGCAATCATATTAAAATGATTTTTACTGTTATCTGACATGTATAGGTCAGGAAACTTAATTTTAATATCTCCAACATGTTTGATCTAATTTAAGTGCGACTGAGCTCGCATAATTGTACCAATGCATAGGTGGAAACATAGATCGTCATTTTTTGACAGTTTTATAGCTTTAGGCGTCACTTTAAACGAGTCGGAATATAGCAACTTTTTCACTTTCATCTTTGCCACAGATTTAGAGTCTTTATTGAAATTACCTTCTATTTTGAGTTTTATTCTTACTACCTAAAACACATGTATCTACAAGCAATAGGTGTGTGTATATGTTGTAAACAATTTTTTTTATCTTTACATGCATGTATAATGTAGATACATTTTTCGATATTGTAACGGCATAGGCATCAGATCAGAATGACATTTATCTTTAGGTGTATGTATTATTATATATACATATAATGTATTATGAAAATTTTGAACGGCACCATCAGAGGCGAAATCGTACGACCGAGACGACAGCGTTGTAGGTCCCGCCCAAGGGCTCGGCCCCTGCAGTTAGCACACAAAGGGCACCTTCGGCCCCAATATCAGCCATCAGGGGCGGCAGCTGAATGAATGTTCACACTTTCCGTGACCAAACCACACGTCACAAGTCGTATTCGCTACGTTTGTGTGCATCACGTAGGTACCTACATGTGTATGTACCAACGTGGCGAGATTTATTGACGTTATATACATATGTACAAAAGTAATGGTTGGCTTATGTTAATTCCATCTGTCTGTTGTAGTTGTAGTTGTAGTTGTAGGATCGATGTAGTAGGAATAGGTCCTGTACCTGTCAATCTGTTGTCGAAAAAGAACCCTCTGACTCTGATGATGACGTTGTTTTTGTTGATGTTGCATGTCAAAAATCAAACAGCTCGTAAACCAGTACAGAACAAGGATTGAATTTCAAACATTTTACTTTCAGCGGCTGATAGTCACATATTTCCCTACAAGCAGTTGATGATTGGTGAAAATAAAATCATAGTTAAATAGTACATTTAAATAAAAGTAATTATTGAAATTAAAATATCAATTTTCTTTTAAGTTTCATTTCGAATTGATTCACTTACCACACAATTTTAGTTATGAAGTAAGTAAGTAGCTAACGAAAAAAACACTTGTGATTGTATTTTTGCAGGGACTAGGTAGATTACTTTGTATTTTCAATATTAAATCAAACCCCATCTTTTACCAGAAAAATAGATATTTATTAACAATTGTAAATAATTGCATCTAACTACTCTAATTCGATACTCCTGAAGATGGCTTAATAAGGTTTAATGTACGTAGGGTTGAATAGGATGTCCCTTTTGTGATAAGAAACGAAACGTCCAATACCTTTGACGACCCCATGGCCCACCATGTGGATTTCAGCACGAATACGCAGTTAGTTAGTTTCTTCAGACAACAGCCTTGAAAGCCTTTATTAACTTTTAATAAGTGTTAACATTAACATTTACCAAAGTTTATCTAATGGTTCACCAGGAATTAACGGCTCCATTATTCTTATGTTACCAAAAAGTACCTAACAGTTGTATAACGAATTTAATTGAACCACCCTGTTGGTGGTAATTGAAAACTGGCTTCTCATCCGAGCTGGTGTCTTCCCACTTCGGGATCTCATAAATTTTAGCATTTTTAGTTCCCACTTCGCTCTGTAATACTATTATTATTATTATTATTATTATTATTCCCATTTCGGACCGATCGGTAATGTACTTATGTACTGTACAAAAAATATAAATCTAAACTAGTTTAACTATATCTATAAGCTGTTAGTATAACAGTAGATTCTAAAGAGCTAATTATAAATTCTTTTAAAATAAAGAAAACGTATCGCGATTGTAACAATATACAGGGTGATCATTTTCAAGCTATCCCCTAGACGTATCTCCGGATTGAATTGGAATATCGTTTTGAAATTATATTATATATATATATATAATTATATTATATATATATATATATATATTATATATATAGGCCGGGTGACATTTCCTTTTTTTTTTTTGACTTATTAATCAAAGAAAAATTTTGTTTGATTCCTCAGGATCACAAGGTTACGGTTTGTAAAGACAACATGAACGAAGTGTGTGTTGTCGTGGTCTTGTCATTTCCTCATACATAATCACACTAATATTATAAAGGCGAAAGTTTATGAGTGTGTGAGTGTGTATGTTTGTTACTTCTTCACGTGTAAGCGGCTGGAGCGATTTTAATAAAATTAGGTATGGAGTTAGCTGATACCCTGGATAAACACATAGGCTACGTTTTACTGCGGGAAAATATCTTATTCCCATGGGAAAATCGATGAAAATGAATTCGCGGAATATTAATATAAATGCGAAAGTAACTCTGTCTGTATGCTACACAATCTCGCCTAAAATACTGAACCGATTTAAATGAAATTTGGTATAGAGACAGTCTAGAGTCTGAAAAAGGATATAGGCTACTTTTTATTGCGAAAAAAGGGTTGTAAGGGGTTGAAATTGGAATTTTTTGTGCGGAAATTCCGTAATTTTTAAAGATAGAAGCTTGAATCTTATTTTTTAGGCGTTTGATTAGATATAAATAAATACATTAGTGGTAATGAAAATTTAAAACTACCATTTTATGTTTGTAAAATTTTGCCCTAAAGGGGGTAAAAATAGGAAATGAAAGTTTTTGTGTGATGACGTCGGCAAAAAAGCTTACTGCCCAGAAAATAAAAATACAGAGCAAACAAATTAAAAATGCTTCCAAAAGTCACTATTCCACGCGGACGGAGTCGCGGGCACAGCTAGTGTTTTATAAATTTGCAACTTTTTTTTAATATATCTAACATATTTAGTCCAACTCGGGTGCGTTAGGGCTCGTAGGTCTATAGAAGTACATACCTAAATTGAACTATGTAATACGCAGGTATAAGTCATACGTCCCGAACTGAGAATAAAAAATGTTGGAGTTAATGACAATTAAGATGCAGGTCACGAAGTGGGAAGTCACTAACTGGGAATGACCCCTCGAGCTGACGTCTTTCCCGAAATAACCCAAATTAAACTGTTTTTGAACTATTCAGTTGCTCCATTATTTTTAATAACAAAAAAGTCCTTCAAAATATACGCCGTTATCTATTTTACAATTTGTTTAAAGACACTTTTAATAACTTTAACAAGAAACCTACATATTTATGTATTTACTTAAATCGTCATTATAAACTTAACTAGGCACCTAGGTAATTTCCTCTCGGAGAACAGTTAGAGAGTTGTTGTAAAATGATTTTTTTTTCATAAGTGATAATTGATACGTGGAAGAAAAGGTGTAATTTCAGATTTGTTATTGGAAGCGTAAAACATAAAAGTGAAACGCTCCACTTTCGTATAATACCTACGTGATGGTCGTCAATTCGAAGTTATAAACGGCCCAGAAGTGGGTACCGTACGTACCAAACACTGTTATTAACGTGTTATTATCGTAGGTTGGAAGAAGTAGGTACTGCAAAAATATTAAAATAATGTGAGTACCTGTTATAAATACGGACAGCTTGACATAATTCTGAGATGAAAGAAATAGTACACCAGTACAGAGTACACTGACGTGGTTGATGGTGATGTTTTACGGTTAGTCACATATTTCATTTTTTCTCCACAGTTCAACGTTTCTTACACTTGCCTACGTACCCACAAGAGGTTCAGTAAGTCAATATTTCATTTTTTTTATTGGTAGAAATTTACAAAAATTTTACTCAGTAATGTTTATTGTCCGATTTTTTGATAAGGAGATTTGATGTAAGTATTGTCAAAGATTTCTTTAACGCGTTGAAATAGAAACATGATCTTAACGATTGGCGGTTTTTCGTTGATTCTTCTTAACTTATAATTAGTTTAAAAGTGGTATTAATTATAATCAGTAATAAATGTACCTAAACTTCATGGAGTTCATATGAAGGAATCGTACGAAAACATGCGAATTCTTTTAGAATATATTCCTTATAATGAATATGAGTTGGATTTGAAAGTCATATGCTTATCATTTTGGAATTTAACTGGGATATAGATACAAAATACTATTATTTCATGTGGAACTAAGAAATGTTACTTACGATTAATAGTTAATTCCAATTGGATCGATGAAGGATTTTGTTAAAGCTATGGATCGGATGGAAGAAGGCTTTTGTATCCAAAAATTTCTGAAAATTATTATAGGTCTGTAACATGGGAACAGCGAAAGATGAAATTTATGTTATGTTATATAAATAAAATTAATTCGAAGTTTGGAACATTTTTAAATCATTGTTGCAAATTTTCTTACAAATGTACTAGCAGCAATACCTACCCGGCGTTGCCCGGGTAAGAATATATTACACGTTTGATGGAACATTCTAGAATATTCGCGAACTATCCAGAACATCTCATAATTATTCAAACCATTCTCTAACTTTTTTTAACATTCTGAAACATTCTTGAATGATCTTCATGATTCTGGAACATTCTTGAACATTACCAAATCATTCTGAATTGTTATAATAAAACATTCTTTTACTTCTTAGAACATATTTGAACTTCCTGTAACATTCTAAAAAACTCTGCTTCATTCTCATCCCCACATCGTGCTGTTTGCTGGGTGAGTAGTGACATCAGTAGACGCCTGGCGGGGATGACTAATCGATTGATAATAATTATCAGTTATCGACCACTGAGAGTTGAAGATTATTACAGTACTAATATCGTTATTAAAAAATGGGGGTTGGTGGTAGAAAGATAATCAAATTTAATTTTCTGGTTCCTCACTGATTTCTTTCTTGAAAATTTAGATACCTACACCAAGTAATTAATTTAAGGAACGCTTCATGAAGACATTTTTCCATAAAATTCAGCTAAATTGGTTGCTGATAAATTGGCATTATAGAAGGTTTGGATTATCTTTTTGAGTGCAAATGAGTAAATATGTTTCTTCATAGTTTTATTTTCTGAGCTACCACTTTAAAAAGTTTAAACAATAACTTTCATTATATTTATACCTAGATACTATATAAGGTATCCTCCTAAACAAGAATTCAAGAGACTTCCCCATGTGCCCGTGCCACATTTGCCATTTTGTACCCCACAAGCCTCCTTTTCATCCACCCTCAAAAGGCAACGAGCTGTATCATAATTTAACAACCCTTAAATACCCCTTTTTTTGGAATATATTTGACCGTACCCATAAACTCAATGCTCTTCTTATTAGAAACATTTGTAGTAGTGGCGAAATCTTGATGAACTAGAAACTTACCCTTTGAATCCTCCTTTCACGGTTATCATTATGTACCTATAACTCAAGTTAAGGAATGAAAAGATATGTTGACACTTACTCGATGTCGAAGGCCCTGTATCGGCTTAACGCCTCATTAAAAACTTAATAATACCTCGGTTTCTGGAACTATTTCTATAAAATTTCTTTAGAAAGAGAACGCTGTTGTTTTTTCATAAAGGCGTCGTATTTTCAATTTAAAACCAATCAATATGTCTATTAAAATATGGTTGTACTGATTTTGTCGAAATGAATTTTATGTGCGAGACCGTTAAGAAATGCATTAACCTGCCGATGGGGTTGCGGCACAAAGGTGAGTGAGTGTTAATTAACTAATTTATAACAGCGCCTCCGATAAACATAGAGTGGTATTTGCAGGATTGCTCTTCGGCATAATTAATGATAGACTTCCGTCCATCTAGTGACCCGTGATGTATTATAAGAACCAGTTGGAAGTCCCTTTTTAACATCGGTTGCTTAGAGAGATCGTTGTGTACCCAAAGTGATGAAAAATTGGTAATTGCCGTTGGTAATGATTTAATGATCGTAATAGTATATTGGAAAAATTAAATTTGTATTTTTATGAAGATTCTTCATAAATATGTAATAACAGTGGAACTAATACTGTAAATGAAAATAAGCATAGAAATTATTAATCACACAACTATTAAATTAGAATGTGCAATAAATCTTTTGGGTGTTTTATTCCCACCAGTTACTGTAGTCCTTCTGATCTATAGTGTACTTTGGGTTACAAATCCTAGTAGTAATGTGGAAGGTCCTCTTCAGGCTTCAGGTTACAGATTTAAGTGGAAAAGACAGATGATACGAACATATTAAATGATCTATTTTTAAAAATAAGCATTAAAAGTCTTGAACAAGGATGAGGACCTTCAAATCAAACTGTCATCGAGAATGCTAAACTATGAATGAGTAGGAATATTGTGGTAGACTACCCGTTTGGAGGAAAATTTGGAATCCACAAGCCTAAAGGTTACATCTTTAAAAGAAATGAATTATTGAGAACCTATAACCTAACTGATCTATATACAGTGGATTTCTTTTATAACGACTTCGGTTGTAACGACCTTTTGGTTATAACGACAACACACAAGTCCCTTCAATTTAAGGAGTAATTTAAGAAGAAAATTTGGCTATAACGACTTCGGAAGTAACGTCAATTTTGGTTTTAGCTATAAAATTTTTAAAGAACTATTAATAACAAGATGCTAGAAATGTCATACTGATATAGCGACCGAGTCTAAACACAAAACTTTTTTGTCTTTTGTGTACATTCACAGATAGTCAGCAGTTGTACTTAGTAATTGTTTATAAATGTTAAGGTTGATAAAGTTAAATCTTAGAATCAGTTACTGGGTACTTTTCTTACCTAATTTCATTCTTTCATTTTTTCTTTTCTTTCTTTTTATATAACAACTTCCGGATATAGCGACGGAATTTAATGGTCCTTTCATCGTCGTTATAAACGAAATATACTGTATTTTTATATTTTATTAACAGCATAGTAATATTTAGGCTTTTTTCAAACAAATCGAAAATTATATTTATACATGCAATTATAAGTACCTAATAGATATAAAAATAGAAAAATCTAAGAATTTTTTCATGATTAATATTAATATTCTTTAATTTAGACTCTTTCAAATATTTAATCATTTATTTTAATCTATTTTATCATTAAAAAGTTTAGAATTCATGATAGTCATTACAAGATATTTGAAATTACCTGATTTATCGGTTTTACGTCCTTTAAATACTATTTGAATAAAATATGAAAAAAGACTGCTAGACTGTAAGAATCAGGTTTCTAAAGTAACTCTCGCGTGGGAATTTTGAAATGAAATAACAAGCCGGTTACGCCTACTTGTCAACACCTTTCTCTCCTAAACCCTTGTCAAATATAACCATTTATGAAAGGATTTTTGAAAATCAATAATTTTTGAAAGCATGCAAACTGAAATTTGTACAAACTTTCCATTAGAGTAAAGAATAAATCATCACCTTATAAAAAATTTACATTTCTGCTAAATATAAAACGATGATAACTATGATTTATAAACAGTTAATTAATTCTAAGTCAAAATTGTAATGCTTATCCAAATCTGTCTTTTTAATATAATAATGCAGCATTTTAAAAAAAAATTTTGATTTTATGTCTTAGTTAATCTACCGAACGGTTTGCTGACATTCTTTACAGTTTGTCATAATCTAACCCTTAATGAAGCTGAAAATGAAACGAATTTCATTGTGAGATAGATGCAACCCCTAAGAGAAATGCTGTATTATTACGTTAAAGTGAATTAATTAATTTATTTAATATTTCTTTACTTACTTTATTTATATTTTATACTGTACTTCAGCATTAGGAAACGTTTTGAAAGCCATTTAAAGTATTTCTGACAATTTTAATAATAATAATTTATCATTTATTATTTTACGATTAAAATTCATGGATGAAGCGTTTTTAAATTCTTCTTGGTTTTGCCTAATTGGTGTAATGTAAAAATATATTTCTGGTCTGATAATTTACTAGCTATGCCCGCGACTTCATCCGCGTGGAATAGTGACTTTCGGCAGCATTAAATTTTTTTTTTCTATATTTTTATTTTCTGGTCCGTAAGCCTTTTTGCCGACATCATTACACAAAAACTTTCATTCCTTATTTTTGCCCCCTTTAGGGGTAAAATTTTTACAAACTTTAGATGTCGTATTTATATCTAATCAAAAGCCTAAAAAATAAGTTTCAAGCCTCTAGCTTTATATCTACTTATCTATCTCTGTACCAAATTCTCATTTAAATCGGTTCAGTAGTTTGGGCGTGATTGCGTAACACACAGACAGACAGAGTTACTTTCGCATTTATAATATTATATATTAATATAGTTTAATTATAGTTTAAAATAATTTAAATGGCTTAGTATTCAACTACTTTTATTGATCTAAATAAACAAAACCTCTATATATTTTTCCACCTTATATTTTAATTTTCTGGGCCGTAAGCTTTTTGGACGACGTCATTTTACAAAAACTTTCATCGGCTCAGTTTATCCCCTTTAGGGTTAAATTTTTACAAACATTGAATCGTATTTATATCTAATCAAAAACCTAAAAAATATGTTTCATGCTTCTATCTTTAAAATTTACGGCTTCATATATCAACCCCTTACAACCCTTTTTTCGCATTAAAAAGTAGCCTATGTCCTTTATTAGGCTTTAGGCTATATCTGTACCAAATTTTATTTAAATCGGTTCAGTAAATTTTAGGCGAGATTGTGTAGCATACAGACAGAGTTACTTTCGCATTTATAATATTCCGCGAATTCATTTTCATCGATTTTTCCATGGGAATAAGATATTTTCCCGCAGTAGAACGTAGCCTATGTGTTAATCCAGGGTGTCAGCTAACTCCATCCCAAATTTTATTAAAATCGCTCCAGCCGTTTAGACGTGAAGAAGTAACAAACATACACACTCACACACTTACAAACTTTCGCCTTTATAATCTAGTGTGATTTATGTAGTTATAAAGTTTCTATATACCAACTATGTTTTCATGATAATGCTTAAAATAAATTTGAATGCGTGAAAAGTATAATTTCCGAAATTAGTGCTTTCCATGTGAGTAAAAAATAAAGCACCACCTGTCTAATAAAAAATTGACATTTCTGTTATATAAAACGAAGATAAAAAATGAATAATCTGTTAATTAAACATTTATTTAATGTTTCTGTAAGTACCTCCTCTCTTTATTTACATTTAATATTGTACGTAAATTATCAAAATAGAAAATAGTTTCATTGACCATCGACTGAAACAATAATATGAGACAAAGTGATCGAGCTCTGAATGTAAGAATCAAAGAGCATAAACAATGTATTTGAGATAAACCGAGAGTATTATACTCGATTCTCTGTAACATATTGTGCCTCTTTAAGGTCCTGTAAGAAAGGACCAAATTGTTAAAGAATATAAAAAAATTTAAACAAACAACACCAACAACTACAAATAAAAATGTATTTTTACAAAAATTTCATTGTTTTCTCATACTTTTGAACAAATATAACGTTAGTAGTTAAAATTACTCTTGAATATAATCAATTAGGTTAGGATATGTTTATTTTTAAATGAGTCGTGTAAAAAATATATAAATATATCTACTAATCTCTTCTATTATTGTTACTTGATAAACTGCATTACCGATACATAGCAAGTTTCTAATAATGTATAATAGACGTGCTATTGTCGCATACTTATTAAACTAAACTGATTTTGATGCAAAACTTATCGTTTAAATATAGAGAATCAGAAAATTTGCAAAGGACGCCCTTTTAAGGACTAAATACACATACACACAGCTACACGAGCCTTCATAAGCATATACACATATGCCAACTCATAAAATTCACTGACAACAATATAGGGTGACAAAAGAATGTCGTGTCCATAATGTCCACGTGGTCATTCGGACAAGATATATGCTCGTATTTGTGTGTGTTTTATGCATCTGTGGCCGTTCGACTGGCTCTCTTGTGTCGGAGTGGAACTAAACGTTCTTTATAGATGCCGATTGTGTTAAAATCTGTTGTAAATATGCGGATTATCGTATTGTGATGTCGTGGACGCGAGATATGTGGCTCATTTGGTCCGCGGGATCACACGAAACCATATTTTATTATCAAATGCGAAAATTTAACAAGAGGATGACCTGCTAAAGATTATGGCACTCTTTGGACTATAGAAGATCTTTTATCGTAAAAATAAATAACAGATAACTTTTCATTATTAAAATTAAAAATGATTTAAAATACCTAGGGTCCCTAGATATTTTTATTCTTATACCTATATCTTAGGTGTATTGAAAATACCATTCATCACGGAATGGAATGGAATACTAATATATCGTGTCCTGGCAAAAATATCCTCTTTGCTATTTCACCTATTTCAACTTTTCTTTGAAGACAGTTGATTATATTTACGTGACAAATCTTTAACAAGCCCAGGCGCAGAGTTATTATTAGATGCAACGCATCGACATTATTTAATCATATTTATCCTTTATGTGTTTATTTACATTTATTTGTGTCCTAGCATTCTTCAAACGTTGACCACGATCGATTGTCAGATCTGTTGCTCGAAGTCTTATTTTTCATGAAATATTTATATCTTGTAGAAACGAGTCAGGTAATATTTTTATAACAAAAGTTTCAGTTTACTTGTCAAGTTTTTTTATAATGGTATCGAAAGAAATAATTATTTGGTGTTTTTATTGCCAATTATACTTGTAATAAATTATAACATGCTTCTCCTGTGTCGGATTGGTTTTTTCAGAAATTTCCATTAATAATATTAAGCACTTACAACAAATAAATTCAGATATACTTGCCTCAAAGGTATAATAGAATCCGGAGGTCATTATAAAGTATTATCAGAAGTTAAGGAGGGTAATCGACGAAAACCTCAGGATCGTCAAATCCAGATTAAATTCTTTGAAATGTAATAAAATTTGTCAAATGAAATATTCAAAATTGAAGAAATTTTTGCGGTACTGTTGCATTAAAAGGTTCTAAAGTTTTGTGAAGTTTGAAAAGATACCTACTTTAAGGCCAATTTACGTATAATATAATAAACGTATAAACGAGTGAAGATCGCAGAGTTATTAAATCGACATTATTAAAATCGGGGAACGTTCATGCTACATTTATTTATTTACACTTACAATTAGTTGTGACCTAGTAAGAGGCCTTGTTTTCTTCGACCATCTTGCGATTGTGTAAATTTAGAATCTCAAAAAAGATGACACCTATATATACAGGGTTAGAAGTTAAGTTGACCTAGATCCTTCAGGAGGTTGTAGTTTCCCTCATTTCTGACAGATTTGACTAAGAAAGACTGTATCCCAAACTTAACCGTTTTCAAGTTATTTGACTTTTAAGTTTTTGAAGTGAAACTTCTAAGGCGACTTCCAACAAGGTTGCGTTAAACGTTTAACGCTACCATGGAGGGGGAATAGAAAGAGACACAGCGAGAATGAATGCGTGGCACAGAGCGAGAGTGAATGCGTGGCACTCAAACGCATGCTCGTAGTAGTGAAACTTCTAATGCGACTTTCAACAAGGTTGCGTTACACGTTTAACGCTACCATGGAGGGGGAATAGAAAGAAACAGAGCGAGAGTGAATGCGTGGCACTCAAACGCATGCGCGTAGTATACCTGTTACGGGCCAGTGCGAGCGTTAGCAACGAGTAGCGTCCAATATTCCAACGCAAGAGGGAGAGAGTAAGAAAGATACACAAAGGTAGAAAGTAGGAGAGAGAAAGAGAGTGAGTCGGTAGATCAGCACATGCGCGTGGTATTCTTGCTATGCAGCGAAGTAAACAATGTGAGCGTCGTGAAATTAGCTGAAATGATTATTAAAAGATGCGATCAATTGTGAATCTAAGCAATGTTAATAAAGTTTGTCTTAAAGAAGCAATATGAGTTCACTAAAAATCAATTTCTACCCCTTCCTATTTTCATTTCCATATTACGAAGTTTCACTTCTTCCGCGCGGAGGGACTCCACGCACTATATGTTTTTTTAAATTGCCGATTTTTTGTCTATTGTCCCATTTCTTTTGTGTTTTGTACCTCTAATTTATTTGTTTTTGCTATTTTTTAATCCAATTACATCTGTTGATGTTTTGAGGTAGAAAATTATCGATGCGGCAAACGAAATAAGAGAAATAATGTAGTGAAAAGTGGCTTATTACACAGAATGAGAGTATGTGTGCGAAACAGAGACGGACATGTGGAACATACCTTGTAAACTTTCTTGGAAAAGAGTAATAGACGTTATTTTGTAGATACCTATTTGGATTGTTTCATTTTGTTTTCTGACTCAGCTGATAAATTTGACGCTTAAGTACCGTTATTTTTTACTACTATCTGGAAGCATTTTATTTTAAGTTTTTTTGTAAGATTTCTGATAATACCTTAGCGTGTTATACCTTGTTGAATAGCTAAAGAACCATAGATATTTTTAAACACATTTGCAGTATAACTGTCATAGTCTTTTTTTTTTCGAATTTATTACCTTTTTTAACTATCAATCATCTACTGCGACCTAGTTGGTTCAGTTACCTGTAATTTTAGTGTTGAAAATAATAAAGCAACGTATGCACTACAGAAAAATAGCAAAAGCAAATAAATCAGAGGCACAAAACACAAAAAAAAAATGGGACAATAGACCAAAAAATCGGCAATTTTTATAAAAAAAAAATATCCAGTAACTTGAAAACGGCTAAGTTTAGGATACGGTCTTTCATAGTCAAATCAGTCAGAAATGAGGGAAACTACAACCACTTAAAGGATCTAGGTCGACTAAACCCTGCATACATAACACCACAAAAAACATAAAGTCAAGAGATAAATGTAAATGCAACCCCATCGTTTTGTAGATAAGGCTGTCAACTTATTAATAACATTAAAAATGTAACCGCTCAATTTAAAATTAAACTCGAATATTCACCTTGTAGAATGACCCCATATTTAGATTGCTCTTATCAGTATGATAGTTTTAATGAGTAATGATTTAGACAAATAATTACTAATCTCGCTTTGGTAACATTGAGCTGACCTACACCAACGTTTGATCGAATTTGCACACATACCTACTAAACCGCAGATCAAGTCTGGCACTTGCCTGTTCGAATTCCAGTAGCTAATTAACCGATTAAGTAACGAAAGACTTATTTTCATATCAGTGACAGCAGTTCGGCCTTACTCATTCATAACTTCGATAAATCGGTATTAACATAATGGCTCAGCCTTAATTATACAGCGATAAAAATCTCCTAACGTACAGGCCGGTGTTGATATCTTAAGACAAAGCTGTCGTATCGTTATCTCGCGATCTGGCGTGCGTAAATACTCAGCTGCAGACAGCTGTAATGGAGAGATCTTGTCCTCCGAAGCCTATTCGTGTACTGGATGCCATAACGATTTTAAAAAAAGTAATAACAATGGCGATAGTGCTATTATCTAACGAACAGTACTTAGAAAATTTAGAAATAAAATGTTTGGAAAGTCATTTGAAGTATTTCATCTATGTTTCGGACCAGTTTTGTAATAATAGAGCATTACCTGGTCCCAATCGTTTATCATTTTTTTTACCGTTAGAATTTGTTGATAAATTATGTTTTTGCCTAATTGGCATGTAAAAATACAATTTTGGTTATATAATTTATTGATGTAGATAAGAAGTACTAGTATGTTGAAAACATGTAGAATAAACCACAACGCAATACAATTATTTCAGCACGGGCTTTAGGAAGCAATTATTAGGTTATACAGGCTTACATAACCTAATAAAATTGACAGATACTACATCCCGACCTAAAAACGTTTCACGTGAAAGCCCAATTTAAGGTCAAAACTGGGCAAAGCTCTCAACAAAGCTGTAAGCTCGTAGATTAAAGTGTAATAGTTTTTGAAGACCCAACTACGTTTTAAAATTGAAAAACATCAATTATATCGAAAAATTATTAAATTCAAAGCCCTGAGCAATAATGAAAAGAACTTTAAATATTGAGAAGTAACGATCCAAGTGTTCCAATGTGTCAACCGTTTAATATTAAGTTCAAGTCAGTCTCTTGTCAATAAATATTGTGTTCGGATCTCGGCTATTTTATTGAACAGGTTATGGGCCCAGGACGTAACGGCAAATAAAAGTAGCGAATCGAGATTGTAACGCGAACGCGAATTTCGCGCGAATCGGTTAGTGTAAATTTTGAAAGCTCGATTGGAGAAATCAATCAAGATGAACTCGGCCGGCGTGAAGTTTGAGGTTCTCAAGAAAGACAATTATGATACGTGGAAACTCCAGATGCGTGCAGTTCTGATCAAGAATGATGCATGGGATTACGTAACAGGAGACAATGCGAAACCAGAAGTCGTAGCGGGTGATACAGCATCGGTTTTAGCGGTGAAACGATGGACAGATGCAGATTTGAAGGCACAGTCAGATATTGTTTTAGCTATGAGCCCTAGCGAAATAAAACAGGTGAAGAGCTGTACAACCGCGAAGGAAATTTGGACGAAACTCAGAGAAATATACGAGTCTAAAGGCCCGGCTCGGAAGGTGGCTTTACTGAATGCTCTAATTTCTACGAGAATGCAAGACGGCGAAGACATCCGTGAGTTCACTCAAAAATTCTTTGACATCGTGGACAAGCTGGCTGAACTTGAGGTAAAGATCAACAAGGATTTGTTGGTTGGCATGTTATTGCGCAGTTTGCCAAAAAAATTTGAGAACTTTCGGTGTGCGATTTCTTCAAGAGATGATCTGCCAAGCCTCGAAACGCTCCGGATCAAGATCACGGAAGAGTTCGATGCACGTCGTGAGGCAAGGAAGGATGCAGCTCAAAGCGCTATGTATGCCAGTAATAAAGCCAAATTTTTCAAGAAGCCAGGTGAGAAGACGAAGAAAGAAAACTCTGAAAAGTGAAACACAGATGCCAAGATGAAATGTTTCAAATGTCATAAAGTTGGTCATCGTGCAAAGTTTTGCAAAATGTAAAGGAAACCAAGAGAACATTCTGCAAATGCTGAAGAGATGGCATTGTTGACGACAGATGAAACGACGTGTGCTTTTTCAACAGATGTGTCCAATCACTACGTCTGGTGTCTTGATAGTGAATGCACATCACACATGTGTAAAGATATCAAGATGTTTACCAAGGTCGATCAGAGTGAACGTAGGCAGCTGAACTTAGCATGCAATCTGCGAGCGGACATACTTGGAAAAGGCAACGTGTCAGTCGAAACCAGTCTCCAAGGCAAGTTGAAGAAGCTGAATTTTGAAGAAACTTTGTTCGTGCCTGGTCTGAGGATGAATCTTGCGTCGGTTGGGAAGATAACAGATAAGAATCATCATGTTACCTTCAAGCAAACGAAAGCAGAAGTCATCAATCCGAGGAATGGAGAAGTGATACTTGTTGCAAAGCGGCGCAACGGGCTGTATTATTTTGAAGATATGAACATTCCAGAATGCAATAAGGCCGATGAAGCTGAAGAAGATAGAACAGGACGAAAGATGAAGTCCCTGAAGGATTTGCATGTACGCTTGGGGCATCTGAACATCCAAGATTTGCGAGAAGCTCTCAAATCGGGATCGATTGCAGGTGTCGACCTTAAAGATGTTAACCTCAAGTAAGATTTTCAGTGCGAGATCTGTCTGCAAGGCAAGATGTGCAGGACTCCTTTTCCGAAGGCTTCAGCAAGAATATCTGCCCTAGGTGATTTAGTTCACTCTGACGTGTGTGGCAAGATGAGGGTGGAATCACTAGGGAAAAAACTTTACTTTGCCACTTTCATTGAAGATTCATCTGGTTGGTGTGAGGTTAGATTCATGCGCGAGAAGAGTCAAGTGCTGAGCGAATTTGTGAAGTATAGAGCTTTGGTCGCCACACAGCATCAACTGCAGATCAAGTGTCTTCAGTCGGACAATGGACGCGAATACGTGAACAAGAACTTCGACGTTTATATGGTGATCGTCATCTACGTCGATGACATCTTGGTAATGTCCCGAGATCTGAAAGAAATTCATCGGTTCATATCTGAATTATCAAGTGTTCGAGATCAAGGACCTTGGCGAAGCTCAACACATTAACGATCAAGAACTGAGAGTTTGTCTCGAGGGGGAGTATTGAGAAATAACGATCCAAGTGTTCCAATGTGTCAACCGTTTAATATTAAGTTCAAGTCAGTCTCTTGTCAATAAATATTGTATTCGGATCTCGGCTATTTTATTGAACATTAAAAACTCATGAAGTCTCAAATGAAATCAATACAGCTTCCAATATATAAAAAGGATTCATCGAGACTAATATTTCTTTTAATATCCAAAACGGCTTGAAACTTTGTGAAAAAGACTTCAAGCACACCACAAAAGCTTCAATTAAACTAAAATGGGTCTAAATATTCATAATAAAGGTAAATAAGTAGATAAAACATAACACATTACAATTTTTTAGAATTATTAAATTATATATGCTTACTTAACCTTACAAAATTGGAAAAGTAACGTTTTCAGTTTGGAGTGTAGCAAACCTAAAAATATTTGCCTATAAGCTAGATAAAGCCCTCGCCAAAAGAGTTTCAAGTCCAAAACTTGAAGCCCTCAAGAAATCTCCAAACTAGTACCTAGTGCTTTGGTCTTTGAAGTTCCAATTACATTTTAAAATCTAAGAACTTCGAATTATCAAATAATGAAAGTAGATTCTACTTACCTAAAGCCCTAATAAGCACTTCTGAAATGAGCTGTGAGTAAACCTTAAGCCCTTAAATGAAACTAATTGAGTTTCCAATATATAAAAAGGCATATGTATGAGATCAATGGAGCTTGTCATATGTAGAAAGGTCGGAAGGTTGGTGAAAAGAGCTTCGAGCACACCATAGGGGCTTAAGCTAAACCAAAAATGCTTTAAATATTCACATTAAAAATAAACAAATGGACTGGACCATAACGCAGTACAATGTTTTCAGAATTATTAGATTATGCATGCTTACTTAACCTAATAAAATTGGCAGACTAACGTTTTTAGATTGAAGTGCTTAGCCGACCTTAAAGTTTGCTTGGAAAGCCAATATGTCCAATTTAAAATTAAAGCTGGACAAAACTCTCACCAAAAGAGTTTCAAGCACTAAAAAATTATTATTAAATTTGACGCCCTAATAAGCGTAACTGAAAAGAACTTTAAATATGTAATGAAAGCTTTAATGAAATCAATGTCTACAGCTTCCAATACACCAATAAAAATGTGTTTGTTGTTTAAGCACACCATAATAAAAGCTTGAATCAAACCCAGAGGGCATAAATACTTACAATAAAGGTTATAGGTAGTGTTCACTACGCTATCTATTTTTTAATGTTTTTATTACTTACCTAACTTCATATAATTTTTGAAATTGAAATGCTGATTAATTTAAGTTAAAAATAGAAAGTGATGTGTATTGAGATACATTATGTGGATTTATATTATAAATAGCAATCACATATTATATATATACTATATATTTACTTTGTTTAGCTATTGTTTATACAACATCGAAACCATTCAGTGTTTGTAGAGAAAATAAAATATATAAGTATATATACTTATATCTAAAGCACTCAATATCTACTTGAATAACTGAGTTAAGTATCGCTATTAACCTTGCTTTAAAGTACGAAAAGTATCAAATAATTATTATTTACAGCTTTTATAGGTTAGTCACGAACTATCCCGTGTGATACGTGACTGGCAGCAATTGAATATTTTTTGAACTCAAAACCCGGAATAGACGATAGATAGGTACATCCATCTGTATGAGTTTTTTTTACATGATTGCCGCGCTCAAGGATCTCTTGAGATTTTTTAACAATATACCTTTTATTGCATATCATCTAAACAAATAAACGATTCAATTTGACTTAAAAAAAGTGTACATACAATATGGATTTGTGGTTTTAAAGAATTCGTTATGGTTGTAATATCTACGTGTAAAAAAAAGTTGTTTTTTATAATATATTGTATTATGGTTCTTTTGATTGCTATGGGTAGTTTATACAAAATAAAACTGATTTTTTATGATTATTTTGATTTACCAACCCATTAAATTTATATAAGACTAGCTGTGCCCGCGACTTCGTCCGCGTGGAATTAGCGACTTTCGGCAGCATTTTTAATTTTTTTCTTCTATATTTTTATTTTCTGGGCCATAAGCTTTTTGCCGACGTCATCACACAAAAACTTTTATCTCCTATTTTTACCCCCTTTAGAGTAAAATTTTTACAAACTTTGAATGTCGTATTTATATCTAATCAAAAGCCTAAAAAATAAGTTTCAAGCTTCTAGCGTTGAAAATTACGTAATTTATATATAAACTTTCATCCCCTATTTCAACCCCTTATAGCCTTTTTTGCATTAAAAAGTAGCCTATGTTCTTTCTCAGGCTCTAGACTATCTCTGTACCACATTTCATTTAAATCGGTTCAGTAGTTTAGGCGTGATTGTGTAGCATACAGAGTTACTTTCGCATTTTCGATATTAAATATAGACATAGTCTATAAAATTTAAGATTGCATGCGGTCATAATTCTGGACTGTATTAATCAGTTAACAACTTAAGTCAAATTAAGTTTCAGTTAAATTTCTTGAAAATTTTAATTCTATTCATAAATAATTGTGTAAAACAATAGGTTAATGCAACGCAATCTACTTATAAGTAAAAACAATGTTTTCATCCCACAAATTTTATTATACTCTTGACATAATTTTCGCTACGTTGCAGTTTCTTCAGAAGTTTACTAATTACTTAAACTAATTAATGATTACATATTCCTTAAATATTATATATAGGTATGCTTATAATTTCCAACTGTTAGTGGTGGTTACACATATGTACCAAGATTAAGTAGGGTCTAATTGGTCAGTGAGTAATATATTTTTATTTTCATATTTATTTATTTCCATCTTTTCAAGTGAGTTTAATTTAAGCCGCTTACTTTCAGTGTGTAAGATTTCGAATTTTATATTTAAATTATGCTTTTCTAAATTAAATGTGTTACATAATTAGAATAATTTTTTAGAGTTTTGAATAAATTATTATAATGAATACATGTTCTTTAATTCGTTTTCTAAAAGCGCGCCCTGCCTGTCCTATATAAAATTTCTCACAAGTTAATTTATATACGCTCAGATTTATTATTTATTGTTACCTTTTTCCGTTGTTTTTAATATATTTTCTACCTAAGTCTAATTGTTAATTTTAAATGCAATATTTGCAATGTTTTTCTCACTTACCTGTATGATTATTGTATCTTACTTTTAAAACTATAATAGTCGGTAAATATGCATAGTATCTGAAACAAAAGTTTCTTTTTATTAAAAGCAATGGATATTAGCCATAGATTTGATAAAATAACGAAATTTCAGGAAAAAATCGAAACATCAAAGTGAGTAACACATTGGTTAAAGAAAATTGAGCCAAATTCATTAAAATGGGTAAGGCACAAATAGCTCCTGTTGTCATTGATTATTTCATATATATGCAAACTTTTTAGGGTTTATTTAACCCTTAAATTAATAAATTAATATTCATAGCGTAATTTATAGCTAAGCAGAACCTAATCTAAACTAACCTAACCTGACCCTAACTTAATCTTAATCTAGTTTTGACTGTTGACCCAACCTAACCTAACTTTCGATTCGATGATTTTATCGGATGTAGTAGCTTTTTTTAAACTTATAATTACCTACACAAATTCTTACAAAAGTAAATTTCCACAGGACGTTTTTAAAACACCCCGGCCTAAAAGCCACAATTTCCGTAATTAAGGCTGAAAACTGAAAAAAAAATACTTAAGTCCGAAGTCTTTTATAACTAAAAATTCTCTCGATTCTATTCCTCTTTTAACAAAACATCATTTCTTTTTTAATGACTATTTTCTTTAATAGGATCAGTTCTTCTCCATCTTTCCATTATTCCATCACATTCCGTAAATTTTATTGTTCCAATGAGGTAACCGAGAAGAAAAGAAGATTACCGACCTATTGTAATTGAAACCTTTTGATTTTTTTATAAAAAGCTTAAAACATCAGGAAATGTATTAAATTCATTTGTACTTCCTTGTAGGTACTTCCTAAAGGCATTCCTAAATTGTTCCACATGGGAATAAATTCTTAACAATTTTGTGGGACATGATTGTATGAAGTACCTAATACCTACTACAGTCATCAATACAATACCTACCAACAACGATCGGTATCATACGAAATCTTTTCTATCACTTTTTTTTCTGTCTTCCTGATGAACGAGACACCCTTACATTATAGAACAGCGTACGCAAAAGAGGACAACACAAAAGACCACATTGTGGCAAATCGGAAAGGATCCATTATAAATAACTGCGCGCTCACACCCTTGTAAAGTCAATACGTCCGAAAGTGAGAAATAATAGAGTGGGCCATGACAACACAATGGGTGTCATGTCATGGTTAGGGGGTAACCTAAGTTATATAGGTTGTTGTATGTATGTTGTGGTCTCCTACGGATTACGAGCGCTACAAAGAGTTTAGAAGGCATAAGAGGAAGAGAGATGAGAACCAGAGGAACCTCTACACGCGTCATTACTCATCTTAACGGATTTGAAGCAGCATACGTTAAAAACTATAAATATATGTATCGTAACTTTATAACAAGAACTACATAGGTAGGTACTTATCGAGTACATAAATAATAATTAATTGCAATTGATATTAGAAAAAGAGTCATTAGCAACAGGGTGTTATTTAGATACCTAATTATAGTTATCGTTTTGTTGTATGTACCTAATTCAGAAATTAATAACCAAATTAAATGTATTAATATAAAATTGTAGGGGTTAAAATAATTTGCCTATTTATTTTAATATCCGTATTTTCAGCTTCTTCAGCGGTTGTACCAATTTTTTTTGCCAGAACAACAGAGATTAACATTAAACATACTATTCCTTACCCCTATTAGGTAATAATTTTCTGTCAGAATTGTTTAAAATTAAAAACAACAATACACGACTCATATTAAAAATAATAAATATATAAAAGTTATTTCATTAAAATTAAACATTAAAAAAACAATTAAGATAAAAAATTAAAAACTACGTATAAACAAACATTTATTATTAAAGCATTAGCATGAGGGGTTACAAATATGTTTACTTTTAATTCCTTATACTCGGAAAAAAAGGTACAGTTGACTGTTCATGGTCGACCGCTGAAGAAGCTAAAAAAACAACAGTGAAACGTCCCGGTGATTGTGCATTAAAATAAATAACTTATTCAAACCCCTACAATTGCTATATTTATTAGAGAAATTTTCGGGGAATAATTAATTTTATTGATTTCATATAAAGTGCGGCATTTGTTCTAATTTTTATTTAATTATATTGAAAATATTAGCAAAAATTGAGTTTCTATTAGTTACGACCTTACCCTCCCCTTTAGTGACATCCGGTAAGAGGTGGTGGGAATCATTAAAAAGAAAGAGAAAAAAATAGTTGACGTTGAATTAAAAAGTTGACGTAAAGATTTAGACTAACTTTGATTTGATTAAGTATTTATTATATTGCCACGTTAATCAACATTTATTGGTTATGTATTATTATTATTTTCTCTTTTAATTTAATGCCACGTTTATTTTATTTGTATTTTTAGGCAGCGCAACAATCTGAATTCCTAGGTATAGTATTACTCCTTTCCGTATCTAAAAAAATTAAGAAGCACCTATAGATAATCTTCAAGAATTCTTGTTTTGATTCAATACCTTTGATATGTGTTCTTTCTATGCCTTCCTATTAAATGTAAAAAAAATTATCTTTATTTGTAAGTGTTACACACCTCGCTGTGGTTGCTGTTATTAACAAGATTGTTTGTTTAAATATTGAAGTTTGCAGCTTATTCTCTGTGTCGGGAAATGTCCTGAATAAGGCAAAAAGTTATGATCAAGAAGAAGCACAAGACAAAAAAAATACTTTCTTGAATTCGATTTTCAAAATGAAGCCCTACGTATATAGATAGAGTTATACTCGTACTAGTATTTATTGCATTTTTATCGTATTTATAAAATATGTTCCAACAATTACCTATATTATTTTATTATTTAAAAGAAAATGGTTTTCAAGCTCGTATTAAATATTAAATGGTTAATAATGGTTTCGCATACATAGCTACATGAAAATTTGCACGGGAAATTTGATAGCAGCGCTGTATAGAACTGAAAAAACTGTCATGAAAGTGTATTTTTATATTTAATTAGATATATTGAATTAAAACTTAAATTTAGTGTACCTATGTAAATCCAAAATTTTTTAAACATTACCGGATAAATTAAAAGGGATATTGTATTCTTCAATATGATGTCCAGGCAACTAATTAAGCAATAATACACTTTTGTCCAGAAGAAGTACACAATATAAGTATACATAAGCTGCCACACCTAATAATTACATACTTACACATTTCAATAGTACCTACAGTCTATGCAGACCCATCGTGAATTAAAATTTTTTACGTATAGTTTAATTTATAATAAAAGCCTTCTTAAAATAACACGTTATTTTCTCTGGAATATAAGCAAAAAAAGGATATTATTTTAGCTTATATTGTAGGGTCTTTTGGAATTTGGAGAAGGGGAAGGGGAGGTACCTTTACCTACCATAACCTATCTAGGTATCATTAACATTGTTTTGGCCCGCTTGGTCGAAGCTTAACGTGATAGGTCAGAACAAAGGTGAGTAGTGGATACAAAACAGATTATCTATCGTATTTATTTATTAAATCTGGGGTTTTCCCAAGCACTGCTCCATAAGCACCTATGTATTTGATCTCCGGACGAAAGTGTAGGTACCTTTTGGGATTCAAATGAATATCGATCTCCGGACTAAAGTGTATATTTTAAAAAGGCCATAAAAGGATTACAAACGAAAGTGACAACTTTGGGGGAACTTTACTCCCATTTAACCACCATCACATTCCTTACGAGGAGAAGAGATATCGACGCCAGATCAGGCGGCGAAACCTGGATTATATTTCTAACTAGCTATGCCCGCGACTTCGTCCACGTGGAATAGTGACTTTCGGCAGCATTTAAAATTATTTTCCTCTTTGAAAAGACTTAGGCTTTCACGGCCGGCGTTTTCAGAAGTAATTACTTCTATTTTCCTCTTTATTTTTATTTTCTGGGCCGTAAGCCTTTTTGCCGACGTCATTACACAAAAACATTAATTCCTTAATTTTGTCCCCTTTACAAACTTTAAGTTTCAAGTCTCTAGCTTTATATCTACTTATCTATCTCTGTACCAAATTCTCATTTAAATCGGTTCAGTAGTTTGAGCGTGATTGCGTAACACACAGACAGACAGAGTTACTTTCGCATTTATAATATTATAGATTAATATAGTTTAATTATACTTTAAAATAGTTTATATAGCTAAGTATTCAACTACTTTTATTGATCCAAATAAACAAAACCTCTATAACTTTTTACACTTAATATTTTAATTTTCTGGGCCGTAAGCTTTTTGGACGACGTCATTACACAAAAACTTTCAAATTTCCGCACAATCTTTCCTATTTCAATCCCTTACAACCCTTTTTTCGCATTAAAAAGTGGCCTATGTCCTTTCTCAGGCTCTAGACTATCTCTGTACCAAATTTCATTTAAATCGGTTCAGTAAATTTTAGCCGAGATTGTGTAGCATACAGACAGAGTTACTTTCGCATTTATAATATTCCGCGAATTCATTTTCATCGATTTTCCCATGGGAATAAGATATTTTCCCGCAGTAAAACGTAGCCTATGTGTTAATCCAGGGTGTCAGCATAACTCCATACCAAATTTTATTAAAATCGCTCCAGCCGTTTAGACGTGAAGAAGTAACAAACGTACACACTCACACACTCACAAACTTTCGCCTTTATAATATTGGTGTGATATTTTTATTAATGCACTATTTATATTTTTTGTTTTTGCCAATAATATATTTACAAGAATTATCAACCACTAAGAACTCAATAATATCCACGAATTGGTAAATTCTGTATACAGGCAAAACAAAGCTTTTTACGAACGGATAGGTACCTATCTATTTTTTTTTTAATCACCATAGACGGTTCTTTTCATAATCTGACAGACAGGTGTTGGTTTTCATATTTATATATACCCACGTATAAGGTACATAAGTGTGCGTATGATAAATGACTTAACGATCGATGAATTGGCGTTTCAAAAAGAAACCACCGAGTGACGTAGCACCTACATTTAAGTAGATAGAAAGCTACATAAGTATATTTATAAAAAAGTTTTTGTGGCAGACATTAGGTACGATTAAAATTGAAAAATTTAAAACGAAAATATGACAATATCTTTTATTTAAGTCTGAGACCTTTTTTTTATGCCTGGAACTTTTTACTAAGAGAAAACAATATACGTATCTAAAAGAAAATACTTTTCCAGACACAACTTGTATTGGAGAAATAAATCGACACACGATCAATTTTATAGAGGGGGTGGTTTTGTCCAAGTAATAAAATTAGTACCTAGTAGTGATCAGCAAAGCAAAACCAAGACCAAGCTGGTATGGTCTTGGTCTTCATCTTGCTCAAATACTTTTAGTCTTAGCTTTGCTTATGTAATCTGGAACGGTTTTCTAATAATTTTTCTAAAGACCACCATAGTAAGGGCTATTGAAACTATAAATAATTAAGTATCTCACAATTTTTATTTTTCATCTTTGTTTTCATTTTTTTTTTACAGAGTTTACGTAATTCATTAATATCGTCCTTAATTGACAAAATCGAAAAATTTACTAAATTTACTTCTAAGATTTGACTTCAAGTTTTTGGGGTTCCTAAATACCTACTTAAAATGGAACCCTATTGCTGTCACTCTGTTGTCCGTCCATCCGTCAGTATGTCACAGGTTTCTAATTCCTAAATGAAATGAGTTATTATGTAGAATGTTGACCCAAAGCCAAGTAGGTATTTACTTAAAAATCCATTTAATTATTTTTTATATGGGATCCCATTCATCAACAGGAGCAAAAAAATTTCTTTACCTTGGCATGTGGGCTATCATTGTTTAGAGCTCATCGAGTACAGTACAAATATAATTTTTATTATTTTTTATATTTAAAAATGATGGAATAGGGGGCCGAGGTCTATCTCGAAAACTAAACTAGTAGGTTTGTTGTTGTTATTTTTAAGCATTTTTTTTCGGATTCCATTTTTCTTCGAATAGATATATTTAAGTGCTGAAGCATATTACACATTAATTGAATAGTGTGGGTGGACCTAAAGAAAAAATTATGGCAATAATTATTTTAAAAAATAGGCAAAAATACTAAATTTAAAATGTAATACTTAAATGCTATTGGAATATTTTAAACATTCAAAATCACAATAGTATATTTTATAAATAAGCGTTTAGTAATTTTTCATATACAGACGTTAGTGTATTCAGTATACTGTATAGCACTAAAATATTGTAACTTTTGTTGATTTTTTGAGTCTTGTTTTTTTCTGTGTATAAGATAATATATTTTTTTTTTATTTCTATAAGAAAAAAATTTTTGAGCAAAGTTTGCCGCCCCCTAAAATCTGCCGCCCTAGGCTCTAGCCTATTCATCCTGCTAATAAATCCGCTACTGCCTTAATTAGGTTGTAATTATTGAGAATAATTAATTTTTCCTTCTACATCTTCACTCATTTGGGACTTTTTCTTGTTTAAATAGAGAAAAAACTAACCTTACACTAACCAAAATACACTTTAAAATACAAACAAAAGTCAATACAAAAATTTCAAATACCTATACTTTGAAAAACTCTTGAAATTACTGTTGTTTGTAAACAGGTTTAAGAATAGTTTGCCGACAGAACCCCCTATTTGAGTTTATCAGAGTAATAGAACATTGTAAAGTAGTCGGTCGGTGTTCTGTCGAAACTGCTAGAAGTCGATCACAACATTAATCGAAATTGCAGTGCGCCACAGCCAGTTCCGGAACAACGCCAATCAATTTTACTTCCTGTCTTAAAATAGCGTTCAAGGAATAACTGTGGACAGCGAGATTAACGCTTTCTGTGGCCTATAGTTTTGAGTTCATTAATAAAATGTTTAATGAGGTCCTTTACAATTAAGGATATTTCCAAATAAAAATTCCCATTGAGCCTCAAAGAACTGTCAACTTAACAGTTGCCAATGGTCTGAAATTTTAAGCCTATCGTAGTAATTTTAATCTCAACGTTTAAAAAGAGAAAACTTCCTACAGGTACACTTCCTACAGCTGTGGGCATAGAACGTACTTCATAATAATAACACTGTTTTATAAATGTAACATCTGTTTGCAAGTCAAAATAAATTCAGCAAACATCAATCACTAAACCAAAAGAACCTTACTCGCTGGACGCACCAGACAACCAACCAACGAACCAACCAACCACCCACGAAGTTAACCTTTGACATTTGTTTCACCTGTAAGCATTTTCTGAAACACTCCATCACCTCAGAGCTTTTTAACGCTCGTCTCTACTCTTGACAGGCCTCGAAATTGTATTCGAGAGGGTATGCAGTACAACTTTACATACACATTCAAACCAAAATCAATTTCTCTTTATAACAAAAGTAACCAGCAAGTGTAAAATAGAATTAGAATTTCACTTAGATATAGTGTAATTTTTTTGTAAAAAATCTACATAAATTGCTATTATAAGTTCATATGTATGTATAAGTAGTAATTAAAGACAACAAAAAAATAGAATGAAAATAAATCCGGAGTATATAAATTAGAATGTGGCACATGTAATAAATTTTATATAGGTCAAACAGTAGATCTATTGAAAAACGGAAAAACGCATCAAAGAACATGTAGTATCGTTTAGAAAACGTAAAGAAGATTCAAATTACGCAAAGCATTTAATTACAGAACAATATAATCTTAACACACAATTTAAAATATTACCTACATACCGCAAGTAAAAGCTAAAAATTACAATCTAGAAATAAATAAATACAAAAACAATGCACTTTTAAACGAACAAATAGACTTAAACAATTCTCCCTTGTTAAATCTATTTAAAAAATTAAACACAGTAAAACAAACCACAAAGTTTTAGTTACAAAAATTTTTATCAATTGTAATCCACAATAATTATTTCGCCACACAGTGGCTTCTTCAGGTGGAATAAATCTGAATTAAAATTAACTACAAACAGACTTATATAGGTAGGTAAGTATGTACTAAAATTAACAAAGAGGAAGGGATGAAAATTAAACAGTTGAATGTTGAAAATTTAAAAAAAAGAAAAAAAAACTAAATTAATTAGAAAGTTTTGAAATAAACAAATTAAACAAACAAGGCAGAATTTTAAACGACCAATTAGACTTAAACAAATCTCCCCTACTTAATTTAAATTTTCAAAATTCAACTGTTTAATTTTCACCCCTTCCTCTTTGTTAATTTTAGTACATACTTACCTACCAATATAATCTGTTTGTAGTTAATTTTAATTCAGATTTATTCCACCTGAAGAAGCGAAATAATTATTGTGGATTACAATTAATAAAAATTTTTGTAACTAAAACTTTGTGGTTTGTTTTACTGTGTTTAGCATGGAGTTACAAGGAATAGAAGCCTCATCGATTCAATATTTAAAAATTCCCCACCCCCACTTTAGCTGTAGATATAAATTGTAAACTAGAATTAACTTTCAATCATTCACTGTTATCTTCTGAAGAAGCTACACAGTAGCGAAACAATTGTGAAGGTTTCAATAAATAAGTGTCGAAATTAAACAGTTTTTATTTACTAAAATTAAAATTGTAAACAAAAAAGATAATCAAATGGGTTTTTGTGACCCAAGGGCCTCTCACGTTTATTGTCAGCTATTGTGTTATTGTGCACTAGCTTAAAACGCCCAGAATTTTACTAAAGTGTGAGACATAACTTTTGAGAAAGAAAAACTACAGGCTTAAATATGATAACTAATAACTACAAAACTAACATCAGACTACTGTCTCCAATGGCACGGAATTTGAGCAAGACCCGGCTCATTTTCCTTTGGACAATATTTGGGCACATTTCCCAAATTTACAAAAAGAAATATTGCCACAATTATTGTTCACTTTGAACTTCCATAAGTTATAACAAACCAGTAATGACCAAAATTCGTCTATTTACCTAGTTTGAGGTACATTTAGATGCTATCTTCTCTCGGTACCTGATCAGTTGATGTGGTGCTGCTCCAACAATTTCCTAGTCCGCTTTGCAAAATCGTACTTACGAAATGAGATCAGGCCAAAAATATTACATCCTAACCGTAGCAATCTGTTAGCAAGTTTTGCTTTGGTTTTAATACTACTTCGGTTGAATAGTTTTCACCATCATAAAACGGTAAAACCGATCGTTACTTTTTATTTCAGAAACTAGCGACATAAAATACTTCTTATCATTGCTTATTTATATGTACCATCTACAACTCTCACAATTTCTCAAAACATGCCTTCATTTCAGAGCTTCGCAACATCTAAGTATTTTTTCAAAATGCAGAATGGTTTAAATAGTTTAAAATCTTCTTTTTCGATAATATATACCATTTCTAGACACAATCTTTTGGACAATCTTGTATAAGACTCCAAAACAACTTTTCGACTAGAGCTTTCGATCATATCTTTAGAAAATGATAACAAACTGTTAATTCTGTTTTGTGGCAATACATGAGGTATTCCAGTTTTGAGAAAATTATTGCAAACTGAAAGGTATATCCTTTTCGTATTCACTTATTGCCTTTCCACTCGTTGCCTGGTTAATAAGATTCTGACTTCTAAACAAGTCGACAACCTCCCTTTTGGTCTACCGTCCCATTAACCGATAAGAAGCCTTTCATTAATTATGGATCCCAAGAGGGGGAGGGGGGTGAGAAATATCTACATGACTTAGGAAAGGGGATATAGGGGATATATATATATATATATATAAGATATATAGATATATGAGTCAATCAAATATGTAAAATCTTAGTAAGAAAGAAGACTGTCCTTACAAAGGGGCAGGGAGGGTAAAAATGACGAAATTAATGAATGCCTCCTAAATATTCTTGCAAATTTCATGACATTTTTAACTTAGTGATTGAAGAATTCTTTGCTAATTTGTAAATCTGTAACATATTTTAAGGTCAATAAGGTGTTAATTTTTTAAAGATAATACAAGTTGCTTTTGTAAATTAGTTTGTGATTATATTGGTATTTACCGTAATCTACTTAGAAAAAGTGACAATGTACAGATATTCCTTTAATTAACTTTTCGACTTTTACCATTACAGGATTATAGGCAGTGAATGTTGGCAGTTTCAAAGATGGTTTATAATAAACGGATAGTGTTAACTTTAAAGAAGTATCGAGCTAATCTGTTTCTAACAACCGAGAGGGCACGAGCACATAAAAGGCAAACAATCGGCTTCAGGTTTATTCACAAAGAGTCCTTTCAACAAAACCATGAAGCGTGGCCCAAAACTCAGTGAATTTGTGAAAAATAACCGACATTTGTATCGCTCAAGAGCCTCTCACATTTATTGTCAGCTGTTGTGTTATTGTGTAGTAGCTTAAAACGCCCAGAATACATAGGTATAATAAGAATACACTTAAACCGAAGAGAAATGTGTAGCAGTGTCCTTTGTGAATTCCTTACAATTCCTTTTCTTGACAAAATATATTGGTTTTTGACTTTATGTAATTTTAAAGCCGTTAAAACTAACTATACCTACCGGAGCTACCGTAGGTAACAGAAATAAAAACGAGAATAAAACTACGGAATAACGCATAGTATCTAATAAGATAATAAAATTCAGTTAACGAGAATTGTAATCAGCAAAATTGAAGATTAATGAACGAGTGGTTGTGGATAATAAGCAATAAATTTCATTTTCCTTACGATAAGTAATTGCTAATAGCGTCATACAATTGAAGGGAAAAATAAAAAAAGCAATAGGTATTATGTTGATATTCCTTTGTAGTTAGCCATTACAAATTAAATTACGTAAAATTTTCAATATGTAATGACAAATGTTATTAGCAGATAAAATGTTGACCCTTTGATCTTAGATTAACACCAAATCTTTTACTTTTTATTACAACTTTCTCTCTCATTCTTTATTAAACGAATCCAAGCACTTATAAGAACGACGGCAATGAAGACTTAAAGAACTAGGTAGGTACCTATTAATATTAACGAATAAAAACACTTGGAGACGTTTCACTTATTTATTGAAAACTCAATGTACATTTCGCCAGTATCATCAGGAGTATTATTAGATCTAATAATACTCCTGATGATGCCGTAACTGGCGAAATGTACATTGAGTTTTCAATAAATAAGTGAAACGTCTCCAAGTGTTTTTATTCGTTAATATTTATATAATGTTTCACCAAGAGTTTTCGGCCAATTACCTACTTAAGGTACCTATTATATTATTCAGAATGATAAAACGATTGATAGATTACTACCCCTGATTTAGGATTAGGTATTTACTATAAATTGAAAATAATTTGCAGGAGGATTTTTTATGTATATTTGGGGAAAGGATTTGTCTCCAGGAAGAGTAGCTGGGTACAATAGATGAATAGGCTTACCAACGAGTAAAAATTATATATTCTTCAATACCTACTTTAATAATAATTGTAATGTAAACACATTAACAATACTACTTTCACAAAATTATTCAATGCGCGACAATTGTTTCACTATTACCTGAATTAATAATTACCTGAAGAAGCTACTATTATTGTTGTTTAATTTCTATCATGGTTAACTTTCATCAAGTATAAGCCGATACCATTACATAAGCAACAACATAGCATAAGACAACAATTAGCGTCTATTACGTATGTAAAATAAAACACATATTATAAAATTTATTTAAAGCTAAAGCTCGTTGTTCGTGTGATACTGAACTACCTCTACATTTGTCTCTATCCGACTTTAAGAGAAACGTTAGCACCATATGCAAATCTTTTCGACAACATCCGCTATACTTGTGCTTATTTTGTCTTCTATCTAAGTATAGACCCTTCTATTTCGGTTAAATTTAAAATGGTACATGTCTCGATTTGTTTTAAAAAGAAAATAGAAAAATAACTACGATTTTTCACTTTCCACAACCGAAAATGAGTGCCGTTGGACGTGTTCATTGTACGTCGCATACGTACCTACACGTACGTAGGTACGTGGCTTCTTTGCGCATTCCATGGTTTAAAAATGAAGACAAGTGGGCAGACTATTGTGTTTTTCGATGATAAATGTTATTAAAAGGGAGTGTGCTGTTAAACTTTCGAGCTAATCGGATTACGGAGGTGCACAAAAGAGGCCGCGGCTTGAGGTGGCAGATATCCTAGTGGGAAGTACAAAGCTAGATTTAGGATAACGGACGAGCAGATTGTGAATAACTGGCGCGATCTCTATCTTTACCGAAGACTTCTGTAATCGAAAACAAACCGTGCGGGGCCACTGCGATACCAATATAAATACGCCAAGTCATTTTTATTTGTTGAAAAGCATTTTTTTCTCCAGAAAATCTTTCAGTCTAGATATTGTTCATTTCATTACAGTTTACACTCTACCCCATAAAATCTAAATCAATTAACAACTTTGGGTTCCAATTAAATTTAATTGCTATTTATATATTAAAATTTTAATTTTAATTCTTATGATAGTGAAAACCATAGATAAATGCAATTTTAAAATTTATGGTTGCCATCGTGTAAGACGATAGGAATAGTTAAGTTAAAATAATTAAAATTACCTACTCATTAATTGAAGTGAAAACCAATTAACTTAAATAAAAAATTAAAATTACGATAAGATTTCAAGAAGCTCGGACAACACTTTGTAAAAAACGAAGAAATATTTAAAAGACTAAACTTTTCCGGGTAGACCAGTAGGTAGTAGTTCCTTGAATACTCTGCTGCTATTAGGACTCGAAGCTCTCACCAAAAAGATACAAGAAGGTTAAAAAAATATATTAAAAAGTATTCAAAAATGCTTACATTAAATGAAAACCCCTATATGAAATTTAAATGAACAAAGACTGGGTTAGGTTGAAAACCAGAGTGACACTGTTAGAAATTTCTATGGTAATTTTACAAAACAATTGTTGTGAAAAGTTGTGACGCACCACGATATAGTAAAAGTAAAATCCAGTTTTGTAAATTTACTACACAATTAATTCCAATTAAATTTGGGAAAATTACAAAACGTTTGTAGTAATTTTACTAAAGAGTTACCTATAATCTGTTTAGTAAAATTACAATACAAATATTGTAATTTTGTTAAACAAACTATAGTGAAATTGTTTATTAATTTCAGTATACTTTATTGTAATTTTGTCATTATACTACACAATTCATTTCAACTAAGTTTATATATTACAAAATATTCGTAACAATTTTACTACACATGCCAATAATCTAGTTAGTAATAGTAATATAAAAATACAAATATTGTAATGTTATTAATAGTATACTAAAAATACTTCGTAATTTCAGTATGTTTAGCAGTCGAGAAAACGCGAGTGACAAAATCAAAGAAAAAAATGGCATGTTTGGACTATGGTTTGGACCATCAAGAAAAAACATTAATTGATACACCTAATGTTAAGAAAGTATAGAAAGATATTCCTAAAAAGTTAAGCATGATATGTTATATCAACACTCACTATTGAGTTGCTTTTATTTATTAACTACCCGGGGTTGATATCTTTGGCTTCATAAATATTGGAATACAAATGTCCTGCAAATGAGCGACAGCGCCATCTGGCGGCCACTGATCAAACTCATGTTTTTATGCAAAAAGACAAGAAATAACAGCGTTTCTAATAACTTAGTTTATGATGTGAATAGATAATCATAGAAAGGGTGGTTCAATGGATGTATTAATTTTGAACTTCTATTTATTATTTTTTTCCTTTTATAGATTATTTTTATTTTTTGTCTCAAAAATTCATCACATTTCCAGAATGTGTAAAAAAAATATTGATGATTTAGTTCTGCTACAGCAGATTTATTTTTAGTAAAATTACAATACACTATGGAATCCTATAATCAAGACTGTAAAAATAAGAAAAAGATTTTTAAACTTTCATTGACTTCATTGTAATTTCAATTACATTTTGTTTTGTAATTTTTCTTAAAATTGTAATAAATCAAATTACAAACAATGTTTGTAAATTCGAAATGCTTTCAATTGCATGCTGATAAACGGTTCAGTAAAACCACAATGTGTGTAGAATTTATACATAAAGATTGTATAATTACAACTGGTATTAATAGATTTCCTCATGTACTTAGAAGATTACTTAAATTGTATTGTAATTTTGTATTGCCATACACTGATTTGTAATTTTACTTATCTTTTGTTTTGTAAAACAATTGTAATTTTACTAAAATTTTTAACAGTGTAGTTTCCGAGTTGTCTGGAAGTTACAGGGAAGTACTCGACCAATAGAGTAATTTTTAGACCTCGAATCGGCGTTAAATGGGCTTTATTGTCAGAGGTCAGAGTAACAGGTAGAGGAAAACCTCTAGATGTACAACCCCAAATTCCTGTTGGTTAGATAATTTAGACTCTAACTCATAGGTACTCCTAGTCCTAATTTTCTGCAAGAACCTAGGTAGACATACAGGGTTCTTCAAGTTGATGGGCTATTAGAAGTATATGAATTAGTAGAAGGAATTCAATTCTGAAACTTGGGCTCATTTGATTATTGTTTATGCCGCTTCTTTTAAAAATATTTTCAAGTTTGATTTACATCCGGTGATACCGGAAGTCGACACCAACTTTGTTATTTTAAATGGAATGGTACATTTTTTACGCTGAATTCGAATAAAACGTGTGATTCTAAGGTAAGTTTGATAACCAACTTGTACATCTATTACGATCGGTTTTTCAGTTATGTAATTTGATTTATAGATAAAAAAAATCGCTACCGCAACCCAAATTATAAAAAATTATAACTTCTACAAAATACGACTCAGAGTGTTTAAATTTTTACTAGCAATAGCTGAATATTGGTGCTAACGCCTTGACAAAATTGAACTAAATAATTTATACAGGGCGTTCAAAATAAAATTCTAAATTCAAGACCAGCCCGGAAAAATCGATTGACCTATCGCCTTGTTTTGCGCAAAGATCGATAAAAGGATGAAACGTATAGAATAAACCAATTAAACTGACTCAAAAAGGCCTAAAGTAAGCTTAGTTAAGACCAACATTGATTATTTCATACACATGTAATGGGGTATATTTTATTTCCTCCACGTGCTTCATGTTATCATTAAAAATTTTTGACTACCTAGGTACAAATTTCTAATTTCCTCATGATAAAATCAAAGGTTATTTATTAATATATAAGTACATATACGAATAATAACAACGTCGAGTATTTATTTCAAAATAATTCAATTGCAGCTCGCTCTAATAAGTTTAATTGTGTCAAATAGATTTGTTATTAAAAACGCGGACACGACAGAGAAATACAAATGACTGCGAGAAGTAGAAATGTGTCATTTTTGATAACAATAATGTTCGAGCATTGCTACCATAACTCTTTATCTCTTAATTGAATTGCTCTGCAATCTGCATCTCAGTTCGGCAGCACTTAAGTTAATACAAATAATAATATATAATAACTTTCAATTTTAACCTTGTTACTTAATTGTACGTGGTAGTTACATTACTACATAGAATTAGGTTCCTCAACATAATGTATATAATAATTATAATAATTTTTTTTTTTCTGGTACGTACAGCTACAGACAGATTGTCCATTGACAACTGATTGATTGACGCGTAAGTGAAAGTACTTTGCAGTTGTGATATGATATCATTGATAAGGCATTTTTTTAATTGTAAATTCTTGTAACTATTCATCTAAAATTGGCATTTTGGAGTGATATCTTCAGTGACCGGACAAAAGAAAAATCTTTCCGCGTGATTTATTGATCGCTGTCTATAGATATACCTACAATGTACATATTGTGATTATATTTATTATGTAAGTGTTTAATACTTACTTCCTCCCAATTCATTCATTCATGCTTATTATACTCTTTAGAATTGCTGTCTTCATATTATGGTAAAACTTTGTTATATAATAACAATACTAATGGAGGGGAGACGTAGAGTAAAGTCGGTGAATGTGGAATACGTCAGGTAATGTGGAATACCACTATTGCCCTCAAACTAAAAGTGCCATCTAATTTCTAGTAGTTGCATTAGGCACCACTCGTGATGTATTTCGAAGTAATGTGATATGTAACCCTATATTTGTTGTTGGTGTCGTTATACTTCATCAGAAACGGTTTCGCGGGTGGCTGACATTTTGTAGGTTAGTGGTACTATTTACTGTAACGCATTTGTTTGAACAGATTTTAAAATAGTGGTGCCATGTATAGTTTCTAGAAGTGTTTAGAGTCTGATGTATAATATTACAACCCTATAAAATTAATTTTACGCAAATTTCTATACGGTTATAGTTTCGTGCATATAAGCAGGTATTGTGGAATATCAACAGGTATGTTATTGTGGACTATTCCACATAAGCAACCCCACTTCATATAAAAAAATTTTAATAGGAAAATGCCGTTGCGAAATATTAAAGAGCATAAATGGTCAGAAGAAGACATGCAGGCAGTTGCTACAGTAAGAGAAAGAAAGATGGGATATCTAAAAGCAGCAAAACATTTTAACGTTCCTAGAACTACACTTTTTACTTACTGCAGAAAAACTGATGAAAAAATCACAAAAGCTAAGCTAGGGAGAAAACCTTTTTTGTCTAAAATGTTAGAGAAGGAACTTGTGGAATATGCCGTTTTGATGGATCAAAAATTCTTTTCCGTTCTATAGCATTTCAATTAGCGAGGCGCAATAATTTACCCAACCATTTTTCTCTATTGACAGAAACTGCTGGTAAAGACTGGCTGAAGCGATTTTTGCAGAGACATGGAGATACTATCAGGATGAGGAGACCTACTGGGACGTCTGTAGCTCGAGTAGCAGGGTTCAATAAGGAAAATGTCACTCAATTCTTTGACTTACTAGAGGGAATAATGCAGAAAAATCATTTTCCGCCTGACCGAATATATAATGTTGATGAATGCGGTCTATGTATTGTCCAGTCGAAATGTCCCCAAGTCACATCGCTTAAAGGGAAAAGGCAGGTCGGTGCCTTAACATCCGCAGAAAGGGGCTCCCTGATAACTGTTGTACTCTGCATGAATGCAACTTGAACTTATGTTCCACCCATGATGATTTTTCCGCGAAAAAATTGCAATGAACAGTTAAAAAAAGGTGCTCCTCATGGAACGTTATTCCGTTTTCATCCGTCTGGATGGATCCAAACCCATTTCTTTACGACATGGTTCAATAATTTCCTTGAGAATGTACGCCCGACTAAGAACAATCCAGTCCAGAAGAAATATTACCTGTGCCATATTTGGTTAAAAAGGTAGGAAGTCGAGGAAGGAAACCAGCGAAGGCTAAGGTAATCACATCCACTCCAAATAAGGAGGAACTAGAGCAATCAATTATACGCACTTCCCAAGTAAATCCAATCAATCAGGTCAAAAGAAACGTTTTTGGTGAAGAACCTGCATGCAGCTCTTCCAAACGTGTTACCGGAAAAAAGCAGAAGATGCGCAGGGTTCAAAAATAATCTTTAAGTTCTGAATCAGACTTCAGTGTGATCTTGCAGGATTCGTCAGACGATGAAAATTTCTTCTCCCTAACTCCCAACGAAGATGCCGAATGTATTTTTTGTGCAGGTAAATTTTCGGAATATACAAGAGGTGAGGTTTGGATAAAATGCATAATGTGTAGTGGCTGGTGCCATGAAGTGTGTGCAGGAAATGAAAGAGAAGTTTATATTTGTGATTTCTGCCAATAGATATTAAGACTAATTGTTTTCTTACTCTTGTTTATGTGTTTCATTGTAAAACTGTTACTAGAATAAAATCTTTTCTCTTTGTAGGTGAAATTATTTCTGAAAATTATAGCATGCTAATTCCATCGTAATATCCTATTCCACATTAACTTATACAGTATTCCACTTTACCTGCCCATTTTAACAATCCGAAAAATTGTTTACTTTGATTATTTTGCCAGTTAAAAGGTATATATTATGTGTTACGGAGCCTAGGCGGGAAAAGCAAATGGCTAACTAACTAAAAATGTTACCATGAACAAAAAAAATGCAAAAGTGTGTTTAATAAACTTATTTATAATATTTAACAAAATGGTATTCCACATTCACTGACTTCACTCTACACATTAGTAAAAAAATTCTTTATACACTTAGTTTGCTTACTGTTTTGATACCTAAGAAATTTTGAGACATTATATTAGAAATTGCACACTTTATTTCCATGCTGATGCAGAACGTTAACAAACTAAAACACTTGCTCGGTTGTTAAGAATTACATATATGATATTTACTCACGTCCAAAATAAAGTTAACTGGGTATTATTAACTGAGCAACGGTAGGGCCTTAAGCCTTTGCTCATCTCAATTATGACGATTGGCGATTGCGCATTGTTTGACCGAGGAGCCCGCAATAAAATAAATTTATCGAGCTACTTTTACTTTCTTCCTTTAACTTTGTGTAAAAGCCACAAAAGTTTCCAGAAAAAGAAAATTGTTTTAATAATACTTACGAAATATCTTATAGGTACAAAAGTTCACAAACTCGTTCTTTTTATGTATTTAACCCTCGGTAATGAAGACTAGATGAAAGTGACACTTTGACAGACCAGTAAAGTATTTTGAATTACAAAATACAAATATTAATACTTTTACAGTATCTATATTTTAAATACTTCTCATATATTTGTATTTAAATACATGCTTATTTATATTATGAATAATTAAACTTAATAGAATATAAAATTACAAATGAATTGTTCAACAAATTATTATTGTTAAAATAGTATTACAATTTTATATCCAGAAAATCATTAGTAAAGTATTTGTATACACAGAGTACAGGTTAAGTCGACCTAGATCCTTAAGAGGTTGTAGTTTCCCTCATTTCTGATTGATTTGACTTTGAAAGACCGTAACCCAATCTTTTTTTGTTTATTGTCCAATTTTTTTGTGTTTTGTGCCACTAATTTATTTCTTTTTGCTATTTCTTTGTAGTACATAAGTTGATTTATTATTTTCAACACTAAAATTACAGGTAACTGAACCAACTAGGTCGCAGTAGATGATTGATAGTTAAAAAAAGTAATAAATTCGTAAAAAATATTTTTTTTCCTTTTTAAATATTAAAAAAAAGTCAAGTTTATTTTATAAGCACTATCCAGAAGTATTTGGATTTATATTTTACATACTGTACTTTGGAAGCTAATAACATTTTGAGTAATAAGTGTGAATAACGGAATTAAAATAAAGATTTGAACTCATGAAGTTAAGTTGAAACGAACGATGTTTCATCATTGACGAGACTTCCTCGAGATATAAACTTCACCAACTTTGTGAGTGCAGTAAATGTACTGAGGGTGTTTCACAGTTTCTGACGAAACACAATTATTTGTTCATTTAAGCCCAAATCCTTATTCCACTACAGTGTTCCATTTAGTTGTTTAGTGTATTTCTACAGTTTTTTTTTTAATTTAATATGGATATATCTATAGTACCTATATTTTACAAGTGTGTTCCTGAATATCATTGTAATTGTTAATTTTATTTTCAAATTTCAGACAGAGTACCGCTTATGTGCCGCATGTGGAGAACCGATAGGTGACAAATTTCTTCTCGAAGTGTCTGGTCGAAATTGGCACGCAAGGTGTTTGAGATGCTGTGTCTGTCAGTTGCAACTTGATCGACAGCCTTCGTGTTTTATACGAGACAGGGCTGTGTATTGTAAAGCGGATTATGCCAAGTGAGTGTTTATATTACATAGTAAAACTACTTAATAGTATTAGGCAATTAAGCTGTAAAATATTTATTGATTAAGACCAAAACGTTGTAACGTTTATCTGAACCAAACGATCTGAAGTCTGAACTATAGTTCTTATGTAATAGATGAAAAGTGCTACTTAGGTACTACATACATAAGCCATCTGTCGCAAAAATATTAATTCAAATATGTAATAAAATATCATGATATTCAATAAATGCAAAATTATTATTAAGAATATTTAACGATAGTTTTACGATTTCTGGTACACTTCCCAGTTGTGACTTCCTCTTTCGTAGGCAAGCTTATTTTTTCCTACTTCGGGACTTGCATCTTAACTAAAGTACAAAATTTTATGACGTTAAAGCGAGAAGTCATTAAATAAGAAGACACTAAAGAAATACCGCAAAAATAAATTAAATTGTCACTAATTGGGCATGGCAAATTAATATTCTATATAAGGTACCCTAGCAATGCTTTACATGCTCGGACAATTCCTTTATGAAATTTCAACATTGTGTTACCGTCCCCGTCGGATACTTCAGATACAGAAACCTTTAAAAAGATAAATGCAATTATTTGTAGTTGATTGAATATGAAAATAAAACTACGACTAAAAAGTAAACTATCTTGGTGTATTCGAAATAGTTATGTATAATTTGGTAATGTTAATTAAATAGTGGTTGAGGCGAGGCATTTACTCTGAGTAATATAGTGACTTCTCTTAAGTCTTCATTTTGTCTCTCTCGGTTGTCTCATTTCAACCACAACTCACTCATTCCTATAATTCTAGAAAAGATGCTGAAGAAGGACTTATACTCTGACCTCCGGAATGTCACTAGTGTGTAAATTGGATCGATTCCGCTCGGAATGACGCGATCATTTTTCTTATGCCTTCGTTTCTTCCATCCCATCTGTTCATTCCATCCACCCCTCACTTATTCCCCCGATTCTTAAAAATTAGCTGAAGAAAGCATTGCACTTTTCCCTCAGTGTTGTCACTAGATTGTAAGTTTAAGAAATTCTCCTTGGTACTTCTCTTACACCTCCATTTCGTCCGTCTTTTTGCCTCATTTCAACTAACACTCGCTCATTCCTACGATTCCTAAAAAGATGCTGAAGTAGACTTTCCGCTCTTACCTTCATCCTTGACGCTGGTATGTATGTGAAATAGACTCTTCTACAAGTGACGTAGTCACTTCTCTTAAGTTTTCATTTCGTCTTTCTTTTTCTAACCAACACTCACTCCTACCAATCTTGAAAAGTAACAATCAAACAACAAAAGTTTATATTAATATTTTTCAATCTATTACTTCATAGAAAACCCGTGGTAAACCGTCTAAGTTTAGTTAGCCCTTTTTAGTCCAAGACGCTAAGAGTAGTTTGATTGTGATTGATCTCTCAAGTTATACCGTTATTGTTAAATAGAAGTAAAGACAAAACAAATTACACTAACTGTAAGTGTAACACCAAAATGTAATTTTTGTTATTATCACGTATTTATGGTTTGTGGCTGTATGGTCGATCAAAACAGTCTCACATATCGCCGCAACACGGATGAGCAAGGACTGGATCATTGCTCTATTCAACTGTTAACATTATCTTAGTGATGGAAGAAAACTATACATTTCAAAGTTTTTTAATCACGCGTAATGTATAACAACTGAGCAAAAGTTTCAGTTTGCTCGTGACCATTAGCGGCATAATTAACATCATCACTTCCGTCACTGTTTTAATAGTCTTACACAGTTGCGATAATTCGATAATGTTTAGAAAATAAAAATTTTGCTGTTTAGTGCTGGTAGGTAATTCATGTTGAAAGATTTAAAATGTAGGTACATTTAACCCAAAAGAGTTAAGAAAAAGTAGAATTGGGTAAGCGTTTCTTTATTGTAGCTAGATATTAATTTTGAAAATATGTGCTTCCTATGTGAACCACCCCAAGCAAGCCACCATTGGTGCAATTCTTCGGGTGTCAGGATTTGTAAAGATCATTACATTGTTAGAAAGAAAATGCCTCGTTGGAACCAATACTGATTTTGATTGATGACAGTCTCGTAAATAAGCAACAATTGACCCAAAACAACTTTCACGAACTATTCAATTTAAATTAGCGTAAAGTATACGCGCGCGTTTCGCGAGTCAAACAACCACTGACTCGTTGGGTCCACGTTAACGTTATTTTGTTTGACTTAAGACGCACAGCACACTTTGATCACAACAAACAATTGATCACCGGTCACCTATGACTAAACTCGTCAGATCGAATAAAATCAACAAACGCTTATCGATTGTCGATGGTCGGCATTGCACTCATGATCGAACCGCTGATAGACCGTATTGTGGAGCAGCAATTGCAGAAGGACATGACCAGCACATTCTCGAAGACCTCCACGAAGACGTATCATGAAACGATATAAATGAAGGGTCAGATTTATTGTGACGTAACAGCCCAGTGTAGTAATTTTTGTATTCAGTAACACATAATGATGAATCGTTATAAAAGCAGGTGAGATGTAGCTAAATGTAAAAAATAAATAATGCGTAAATGGTTTTTATTAGGTGGCCTTTTTTGGTCATCATCAAGTTTTCAAGTAAATGTATTGTTACGAGTACTTGCCAATTAAGTTGGTGTGAGAATAATTAACGAACATCTTCCCTGAATACATAAGGAATATTCCCGGCTTTCCTGAAACATATAGAAAACACCAGCAACGATCAATGGGAAAACAATTGGATTACTAGACGGCTGTAGAATTCCCTAGAAACAGGCTGAAAAGACTATATAAAGGCGAGACGCTCACACCGAGTTAGTTGACAGTTGACAGTGAACAGCTGATGTTTGGAAGCGAAGCGATCGATAGGCGAACAACAGGCGATAGAAGTCATAGTGTCTATGGTATAGCGAGTGTTTATAGTAGAAGCGAGCGGGACAAGAGGCTTTTAGTGAAATAAATTGTGTAGACTTGTTTATAACTGTAGTGTAGTCAAATTAACTTTAGTAATTAAATAAATTCGTTGTTTTGTTTTGTTAATTGTGTTTTATTTAGTAACAATGTGTTTTATTTAGTAACAATGATGTGTTCTTCTTAATTTAGAGTCCTCTTACCTCTGTATTGGTGAGATTTGGTAAGATGTGACAGGACTCTCTCATACCTTTTACGTGAGATTTACTCTATTAATTTTTAATGAGGTACCTAAAACATGAAAGGAAATTATAACATTTTTTGGTAAAGTTTTCTCCCTTTAATTGAACTGATCAAATTTTGCTGGACTTCTCCTATCCCGTTTTGATCTGGCTTAATTAAGGGTGCCCCTTAATACATTTCAGATCATTTATTTCGCCCTTTTGCCACTTGTTTATAATTTCTTTACCTTTCACAGTTTACATGGACAGTTTAGTTATTTTACTGCAGTGTTCTCTTCTGAAAATCACGAGCAAACTAAAACACATGCTCAATTGTTAGCTACAAGGAACTACAAAACTTCGAAATGCAGTCTTTCCCACCTATAATGAATTTTTAATTAAAAAATGAAAAGAAATGATAATCTTATAATTTAATTAAAAAGGTGACTTGAGATTTTCAATGACCCCTCTACTATAAAATCAGATGATGAGACATTGTAGGATTCTTCCCTCCCTTTTTGAACATACTTACCTAATTAATAGAGATCTCTTAATGTCAAGTCTTCTATTCCGTTTTTGACTATTTGTTTCTATAATATCTTTAGTTTTCTTTTTAGTGCAATTTTTTCTACGAAAGGCCATGAGCAAATTAAAATTTTGCTTAGTTGATAGCTAAGCCGAACTGCACAACTTTTTTAATAATTAGTATTAGAATAATCAAGCTAAATAAGTCTTGACTTTTTTTCTTTGCCTCTCGATTATTTTATCATGTCGTAAAGAAAAAATTACTAGAATGAGAATAGTTTAGTCAAATTAGTGTTAAGAACTGTAAAAAATGTTTTTTAATCAAGTCAATTTTACTAGAATTCAGTCTCAACACCGAACGTAGATTGACTAGGCATTTCTAGTAAAATCTCCTTAAGCGCCTGGTCGTCCATACAATTGACAGATTTTTTAGTCATGTTTGCTAGAATTCTAGCAATATTTTCATGATTGTTTTCCCCGTGTGAATATCTAATTAGTTTATGGGTTCAAACCACGATGTAATCACTCTTTTCAAACTAGTAGAAAATAATTGAGTATCCACGAACTGGCTGAACAACACAAAAGGTATTTGAAAATAATAATTTACTGCGCTCTAAAGTGTTTTATGGTAGGTATCTTTATTACTTGAAATTTTTTTTCAATTATATACCTATCACTTACCTTGAAATATGAATTTATTTATTTATTAATCAATTATTTTAGCTTAGCAAAATTAATATGAGCAATTATAATATTTATCTATAATACATGTAAATGTAGGTATGTAATTTTGAATGATTTAATTTAACCATAATTCAGTTACTTTAGTACAAGCTTGATGTATACGAGGTGTATTACAGTTCGTATTATGCCACACAACATTACACGTACGGCATGCTTCTTATTACTGATAGGGGGTAAAAGAGGGACGAGACATTCGAATGTCATTGTGAATTGAGAAAATGATAAATGAAAAACGAGAAACACGAGTCATCTTAGCCTTATGGTGTATAATATACACCGTATACGTTTATGAATGTATACATGTATGTATGATGCCATTGAATGTCCAAAGCCATTGTTCGTACGTAGCACATTCCATACCGAGTCTGAAGGAGAAGAAGAAGAAGTCTCTTTTTCATCTTTCGAGACTGTCGCTCTATCACGAACATCGAAGATTGATTTTAATATAAACGATACGAAGATAACATCTTTTCCATTCAAATAAATACATAGGTACATACAGGGCGATCAAAAATGCATCACGACTTCCCAAAGCTACTGCATTTTATTATTAAAGGTCTGTGTTTTTTAAAACGAATTTTAAAGGGATTTTAATAGGTAACATAAAGAAGATAAGCAATTAGAAAAATTTCAAGAGGCCAAAATTCCAATTAAGGGCTTTTATGAAGAAGAAACTTCTTGACATTATTTTATTTGCATGAATGGTTTTTATAGATAATATGTTTTGGGAATTATGTAGAATTTCTTAATGAACAAAAGAACATTAAATAATCATCTTAGCCTCTGGTACAGTATAACTTCAACCCAGTAACAGAAATAGTCAAAGAAGTGTGCAAAAACCAATAGTTGAAAAGAAAATCAATTTCTAGAAAATATCCATACAATCTACCACAAGAACATCAGAGTTGAGCAAAGTCATTGTGAAAATTGCTTTAAGCCCTCAAAGTCCTCTCTTAAAGTCCTTATGCTTTTGAAATTAAATTACCCATTTAAAAGACTTTGAATTACCGATTACATATAAAAGGTAATTAAGTTCAAAGTCCTAAAAATTTGTGAAAATAGCTTCAAGAATTCTATAAAGCCTTGAGTTACAACAGAGGGGTTTAAAATACATGAAAAGACTTGATGCATTTGTAAAAAGGGCTGCAAATATATCAAAAGGCTTGAAAAAATTGTAAAATGTGTTGACTACATCATACAGGAACTTGCCCTTTCAAGACCAGAGAACAGTACATTGGTATGCGTAATGACAATGATAAACAAATTCATTCATCCTCGTGCTCTATAAGCAGCAGCATTCTGATGCTGTTCAAATGTGAAAAGAACTTTAAGTATATCATGAGATAGAGCTGGGAAAAACCCTAAGTCTAATGTTCATGCTTAAAGTGATTTGGTTCTTTAAATCCTAATTACATTTTTAAATCCAAGGACTTCGAATTACAAATTACACCGTAAAATCATTAAGTTCAAAGCCCTAAACACTTGTGAAAAGGACTTATACTTTTATATATATACTTTGAGTATACTTCAATTGAAACAACTATCAGTAATATTAGACACATACCGACCATGTAGCAAACCCAATGAATGTATTGACCATATCATTCGTTCGTAACAAAACTGCAGTAGGGGAAAGGTGGGTAAAGTGGCCACCCTAAGAGAAAATTAATTTTCTTTTTTGTTCGTTTTATGGTATCTATAAAGAGAATGTATGTACATATAGAAAAATGATTTAGTTACCTGCTGTAAAATATGAACTATTCAAACTGAAAATGCATAGATATTTATTAATTTTTGTTGACTCTTATCAAATGACCACTTTACCCATCTCGGTAGGGTAAAGTGGCCATGAGCACTTTGCGTTATATTCTTATTGACTGTTTTTTTAAAAAATTTTCGTTTAATGTTGTTCTAAAATAACAAAAACGTTTGAGCTAGTTGAAGTTTTATTTATTATAAAAGAAGTCATAAAATCATCTTATTTTACTCTTACACCAATAATAACATTCAAACTAAATATGTAAAAAAACTACTTCAATCTACAATAGTCACAAACAAAGTCGTCATCTTCTTCATCACAACCCGCACAAGCTTCGTGGGCCCATTTCAAGCAGCTTGAACACTTTATCCATCCTTCCTTTTCCTTAGATTTGGAATTTGATTCCTTGCAAAAAAAACAGTTTGGATCACTGTCGTGATTTTCTTCTTCGATGTCTGCTAATGTTTCTCTAATATTTTGAACTTCGGCGCCATTAGAACTATGTAACGTAGTATGAAATATTTTTCTTGTAACTTTACGTTTTTTAGTAGAGCGGTTCTTATGTTTTTCACTTCTTTTATAAGCTTCCAACTCAGCTTTGTAAGGACTTGATGTTAAAATTGCTGCTGTTCCTTTTTTTCTATTGGTTTTTCTAGTTGCAGTCGTAGCAACTTCAGGAATAGAAAATAAATCTAGGGGTGGTAACAAAGGAATAACTTGGTTGAGACTCCGTGCACTTTCCAGGAGGTGTAGTGGGTTCTTCAATATTTTGAGAGTCTGCTGTAATATGCAATCGTTCAGGGCTTAAGTCTGCGATAATGGGTGACAGAATATCTGTGGTTTCTGCTGCAGCATAATCAGCATCGTCAAATATGTCAGGATCTAAAGGCACAATTCCACATTTCTTAAAACCATTGACGGCTCTGGATTGTTGAGCTGCTCGAAGATATGCTTCTCCCATAAGCTGAGACATTTAAAACTGAGTTACCACCCGTCCAGGATTGTTTCTGAGAAATTTTTCAATAGATTTAACGTAAAAAGTGTTGAAAGGACCCATGAATGAAACGTCTAAAGGCTGTAACTTGTGGCTGCAATGGGGAGGTAAACAGATAACAGTTGTATAATTTGATCTTGCCAGTTCGAAGATTTCTATATTTTTTGTATGAGTCATGCGGGCAAAGTGGCCAGTAGCTTGGCCACTTTACCCGATTTGATTCTTAACGGGAAATACACGCTTATTCACTTCCACACATCACCTGAAAATATCTCACCTGCAGCAAAATACATTATAAACATTAAGCTTTCATTCGGTATTCACTAAAAATAGGTCCATATAAACTTACAGCAGATATGAGTAATTATATTCCAGATTTACCTTATATCAGGAACCGCAAAAACACAATAAATCAAAATTTTTCTTCGCAATCAAGTCGCCGTAACCAGTAACTTTACAGGCTAGCCACAAACAATATTTACCTTAGTTGACCTTCATTTCAATAGAGGGCGACATCATTAAGATCGTCAAATCAGCAGTGACTACTTTGCCCGCCTTGCCACTTTACCCATCCTTCCCCTAGACCTATATTGATGGACATAAAAACATTCTTAAATAAATCCATTCATTCTTATCGTTTGGTATTCGCGCATCCTGATGGACATTAAGCATATCATAAACTAGACAAAGCCTTCATCAAGAAGGCTTCAAACTTTAAACCCAAAACCATTGCCTAAAGTGCTGCGGTCCTTTAAAAATACAACAAAATTTTGAATTGTAAAGTATTTTGTTTGGGCATCTCGCTAAAATAAGTCAAAATTATTAGACAACTTGCCAATTTAAATTTGTAAAGCACATTTAAAACGCCCTGTAGAATGAACGTTAAAGTTATTGTAACGGTCTTCAATTAAAATCTTGAACGTTGTCGAAAGAGAGACGAAATGTAGAAACGTTGTCTAGTGAATTTGAATATTCATCGGATTGGTGGTGATCGAGTAGTGTGTGTGTGTGTTACGTTATACGTGTGTGTATAAGAGTAAGTCATGGCCTACGCTTTTTCGGAGGCAATCAGCCTGTGTATCAGTTAATGAGAGCTCTAATTCCCTAATTTAGTAGTTTCGAATGCTCGCGGACCTCTAGCCGAAGACACGCGAGCTACCATGTCTCGCACTGACAACAAACACCGCTTTACACTAAACTTCACTTTAGAGAGTGTTTTAAATGCGTGTTCGCGATATAGCTGCCGATCGTAAAGCACCTTTATTGCCCTCGCGTTTGATGCATTTTCGTTCTTTCATTAAGAAATTCTCATTAACATTTTACATTTTTCGGTAGGCGGAGGCCAGGTTTTTTCTATATCTACCTTTATGTATATATGTATATGTGCTACCTATTACCTACCACCATTAGCATAGATATCGTAACCTTCGGTCCTTCGAATCGCAGTAATAAAAATGTACGTCAAGTTGACAGCAAGAATTGTCTCTATTTCGTTGAATTTTAATTGGATACAGTTTTTGTTCGAGCATTTTCATTTATTTTTGATTCTATTCTTCCTGATATGCCAAAACAACACTTATGGTAATTCTATTTGAGAGTGAACATGTACATAATGTACAGGGTGGGCAAATTGTAGTGTTTGTATAGGACGACTCAGTAGCTGTAAGAAGTACAAAAAACAATGGCAGCTTGTCATCTCTTTTTTGAGACAAATTAATTGGTGATTTCAACAAGTTGTTATCGTCCTTTGCTTGTCGAGTTATAAGCAAAGTTTTAAAGTTTCCAGTTTTCGCTATATGTCCATATTTCGGTTGTTTGGGGCTTTTCATAAAATACGTCACACTCCCCCTCGGTTGTCACACTGAGTCACACTTTCTGTCATTCCCCTGTAAATATTACGTCACAGAAACTAACCCCCCCCCCTGAACATGATAAATTTTGATTGATAATACACAAATTTTGACAGTCAAAAATATTTATTTTATTTTCCTAATAAAATTTAAATAAATTAATAAATATCTTTTGTAACGAAGAAATAAATAATATTTCTATTTATCAGAAGTCCAAGGGTTCTGTAAAAATTCAATTAAATTTTTTGATGACGGCGAACGTCATGCTGCCGTAGACCCCCCGTTCCCCCTTGTCACATCTTGTCCACTCAGCAAGATCCCTCCCACTCCCCTTGTATGCGAACGTATTTTATAAACGACCCCTTTGTAAAAATAGAAGAAAACCATTTTTACATTCTTCAGGCACTTTTTACGTATATAATATATAATATATATTATATAATACGTAATAAATTGGCGTCGGAAAACTAATAAAAAAATCATGCACTTTTGAGTTGTTACCATTGTTAATCAAGTTGCATTTTTCCGTATAGGGGATTTTTTTCTTACTTGAGTGATATACAATAAGTGGGGTCACTTTCGACAATATTTTTGAGTTTATCTTTGCTTTTTTTTCATTGATTTTAAGTAGGGTCTATTTCAATATTTCCATTTCTTCTTAAATGTAAAAGATGGCTTACGAAAATTTCTAAACATTCTACATGTTGTAAAATTTTACTTCAAGTAATAACAATTGTGATATAGCATGTGAAGCATTTTTACAACTATTCAAAAATTCATCACCATTATAAATATTCGGGACCGGGACGAATTAAAACTGTCAATGAAAAACGCACTTGATGTTGAAGCTCTTCTGTAATTTCAATAGGAGTAGTACAAAGAATTTGTTTAAGGTAACTCCAAAAATAAAACTGATGGTTTGAGATACGGGAAATGTAATGGCAATGTTGATACAAATAGAGGGTGATGTTCTGATTCGGGTCTGTTGGAATTGCTTCCTAACCTTCCGCTAGCACGATTAGCGAGCTCCATCAGAGAAGTACGTAGGTACATCCAGCATCGGAGGTGGAAGAACCTCTGATGAGGCTCGCCACTCGTGCTAGTAAAAGATTAGGAAGCAATTCCAACCGATGATGGCCTTTAGATCCGAATCAGAAAATCACCAATCCATCAACTGGGCCCGAAAGCCATTACTAATTTATCTAATATTATGTTACCTATGTACCCCACTATTTTATGTAAAAGGCTAACGCCTATATATACACATATACAGGGTTTTTCAAGTTGATGGGCTATTAGAAGTATATGAATTAGTAGAAGGAATTCAATTCTGAAACTTGGGCTCATTTGGTTATTGTTTATGCCGCTTCTTTTAAAAATATTTTCAAGTTCGATTTACATCCGGTTATACCGGAAGTCGATACCAACTTTGTTATTTTAAATGGAATGGTACATTTTTTACGCTGAATTCGAATAAAACGTGTGATTCTAAGGTAAGTTTGATAACCAACTTGTACATCTATTACGATCGGTTTTTCAGTTATGTAATTTGATTTATAGATAAAAAAAATCGCTACCGCAACCCAAATTATAAAAAATCATAACTTCTACAAAATACGACTCAGAGTGTTTAAATTTTTACTAGCAATAGCTGAATATTGGTGCTAACGCCTTGACAAAATTGAACTAAATAATTTATACAGGGCGTTCAAAATAAAATTCTAAAATTGAAAATCTTCAAACACGAATTACTTCGTTTTTTCAAATGGCACTTACTATTTTTAATTTTTTCAATCGATTCCTTTTTTTATCCTCTTTCGATCCATATGGATACTTCCTATTTTATTTTAAATTTTGGAATAATTTTGAATTATTAAAAATTCGTGTTTGAAGTTTTTCAATTTTAGAATTTTATTTTGAACGCCCTGTATAAATTATTTAATTCAATTTTGTCAAGGCGTTAGAACTAATATTCAGCTATTACTAGTAAAAATTTCAACACTCTTAGTCGTATTTTGTGGACGTTATGATTTTTTATAATTTGGGTTGCGGTAGCGATTTTTTTTCTATAAATTAAATTAACTCAGAAACCGATCGTCATAGGTGTACAAGTTGGTTATCAAACTTACCTTAGAATTACACGTTTTATTCGAATTCAGCGTGAAAAATATACCATTCCATTTAAAATAACAAAGTTGGTATCGACTTCCGGTATAACCGGATGTAGATCGAACTTGAAAATATTTTTAAAAGAAGCGGCATAAACAATAACAAAATGAGCCCAAGTTTCAGAATTGAATTCCTTCTACTAATTCATATACTTCTAATAGCCCATCAACTTGAAAAACCCTGTATATATATATATCAATAAATAAATAACTAATACAGGATGTTGGCTTTTGATGTGCTATCCTTTAGAAGTTGTGATTGAAAATTTTTTGTAAGTCGTTAGCAGCATTTTTAAAATTCAGGGCGTTTGAAGCTTATTTTCAAAAACCTTAGACGTCAAATCTGTTAATCTTAACGACCAACGACCAATTAAAATCGTTTGGTATTTGACAAATATTCATGCACTTACATTTCGATTCATCATATCTTATGTACCTAGGTAACGAAAAGATCTATCCAACTTTTGTCTTCAGTAGGCATTAACATGATCAGCTTAGTGTATTTTTAATATTTGAATAAAAGCTTAATGTGATATTTTCAATGATACCCTTTCCTTTAAACAAAATGATGAGATTTTGCTGAACTTTTTCCGCCCATTGTGACGTCAAATCATTTATTTGGTTCCTTTTTTATAATAACCTTACTTTAAACAGACTACATTGATCTATCCAGCTTTTGCTTTCAGTAGGCACTAGTATGATCAACTTTCAAGTTTCATTAGAAAATACATCTGAATAATATAGTTTCCTCAACATCAGGGCCGGATCTACCATATGGCTTTTTGGGCTGCAGCCCAGGGCCCCGTGTATTCAAGGGGCCCCCAGCTAAATCAAGTCAAAGTCAAAAATAGACGATAATGCGAAAGAATCCATAATATATTATAATATAAATCAAATATTTTATTGTCTCATTTATTCTATACTTTGAGAAATTAGGTGGACCCCTAAGTAGCATTAGCCCGTGGCCCCCTTAACTCACGGTTCGGCCCTGCTCAATATCTTTAAAAATAAAAAAAAATTCATTTATTTTCTATAAATTTGGTGGATGCGCTGGACACTGTAAAACCTGATCTAACGAGAAAACTAAATATAATCATTACTTTGGATTGAATAGTTCTTCTTAGTATTATGGTCTAATTTATATTAATTTACCTACATAATATTTCAAATAGCACAGAGGAAGTAAATTTAAGAAATCTTCTTTTGTAGGTTATTCTGACACCTGCATATTCATTTACTACCCTTCTATCATATGCACTCTTGTTAATTAGGAATAGGGAATTTTTGTTGTATGCTAATATTTAAACATATTAAGGATTAAGAGTAGCTAGGTATCTTGATATTGAAACTTAATTTGCATTAAAAATTAAGAAAGAAATCATCCTCTAATTCGAATTTCTTTTTACAACTCAGAATCGTTTCTCGTATCCAGAATTGATTGATCCCAATCGCCCTCCTGTAAACCTCTTCTTGTACATCATTATTTCAATTTCACAGAATTCTTTAAGGTTGTCTCCTCTACTTTTCAAAATATACGCAAATGAAGTACTAAAAGAATGGCAGGCGAAATGTAAAGGAATGGGTGTAGAAGTCGATGGAGATGGACTACACACACTTTTTTTGAAGATGATCAGGTACTTATGACTAATGACAAATACGACATAAATATATGTTAAGGAAACTGACAGGAACCTAGGATAAATGGGGTTTAAAAATTAACTTTGACAAAACGAAGTTATTGGAAAGGATATGGAAATAGAAGAATGTATGTGAAAGAGTAGAGGAGTATAAATATTTGGAAACAGTACCTATTGTCAATGGAAGGAAACACATAGAGAAAAATAATCGTGATTTTATTAAGTAAAATTTTTCTAGTAAATAATACTACAATTCTCATAAAATGTACTTGGTGGTATAAAACAATTTTTCATTCTTTCTAATAATTAGTATTAGAACAATAAAGTTAAATAAGTCTAGACTGTTTTTCTCTATCTCTCGATTATTTTATCGTGTCCTAAAGAAAAAAATACTAGAATGAGAATAGTTTAGTAAAATTAGTCATAAAAACTGTAAAAATGTTTTCTAATCAAGTCAATTTTATTCGAATTCAGTCTCAACACCTAACGTAGATTGACTAGACTAGTAAAATATCCTTGAGCATCTGGTCGTCCATATAATTGACTGATTTTTTAGTCATTTTTGCTAGAATTCTGGCAATGTTTTCATGATTGTTTTCTCCGTGCAGTTAGAGAGAAATAACCCACCGAATAATTAAAGCTAAGCAAGCCATCCGACAACTCAATTCCATGTTTTGTTTTCCAAATATACCTACATAAAAAACTAAAAAGAGAATAGAAATCACTGTTGTTAACTGCATTTTGTTATACAGATCGAAAACCTGGGAAACTACCATTAAAAACAAAAAATCGAAGGAATTTTAATAAGTCTATCTTCTTTAAACACTTTCTACTCAGGTACATTTGCATACCACCTACTCTTCTCTAATTTAAAATGTATTTCTGAATGGCAGTAATGTATTTTTACTTTTCTGTGTAATTGTGTTTATTTTCCATAGTCAGCCTTAATTACGTTAGACTTACTTAAGTTTTTAGTATCCATAATTAAATCCGTTACATAAAGCACATATTCATAGAGTAATAAAGTATATAAATTTTATTTACAGTAATTGTAGAGTACTCAGTAGTAAAGATACTTCATTGCCTGCGGATTTCGTTACATTATTAATTATTAGTGTCGTTTTATTGTAATGTATGTGGTAAAGAAAAAGGCTATAAAATAAGTATTAAAATATATCTTTAGGTACAAGAAACAAGCTAAGTCAAGTCAAAGTCAAAAATAGACGATAATGCGAAAGAATCTATAATATAATATAAATCAAGTATTTTACTGTCTCATTTTTTTTCTATACTTTCGAGTAATTAGGTGGGTCCCTAAGTAGTATTAGCCCAGGGATAATAAGAGTAATAAAAATTAAGCAATATAAAAATTATCAACGGCATCAAATTAGGAGAAAGAGGGTTTATAATAGTGTTTCACCCAGTAAAATTTTCTTAAGATACCCACCACATACTGACGAATTACCTGTTGGAACGAGATCTCCAACTGAAGAAGGAGGATTCCAAGACACAAGAATCCTAGCACTATCCTCTTCTAAATATTCAGAATCTTAAGAAAATTTTCTTATGATAATATTATATATTAATCAGTATAATGATTAACAATCAACTTAGGGAAACAAGAAGGTTTATAAAGCGTACCACCCAGCAAGCTTTTTTACACTGACGAAATATTGTAAAGAAAACTGTATCTGAAGAAGGAGGAGTTCAAGATTCAGGAAGCCTCACACTATTACCCACTTCCAATTATTCAGCTCAAGAAAATTTCCTTCAAATAATATTAAATATTCAATATAAAGATGATCAGCTGTTAATTCAAGGAAAGAAGAGGGTCCATTCACCCAAATGTTTTAAAAAGGCCTCCCAAACATTTTGATGGAATATTGCAAAAAGAGGATCCTAACTAACGAAGAATCCACATCGAATTATCATTTAGAAGCTCTATTAACTAATTGCTTATAAATTACTTTAGCTAATAAGACAATTGCAGCCAACTCTTTTGAAATTATGCTGTAAGTTACAAACAGACCTTTTTTAGGCGCATTTGTTATTCCCTTGGAGGTTGAAATATGTTTTATTATGTACAGTACAACCAAGCGATAGAAGAAGCTTTTAGGTATACAAAATTGCATTTTTTTTTTTAGATTTTGTCGTTTTGACTTTTTACTGATATTCTATATTTGGAAGCCCCATTTCATCCTCCGAAAGGTTGAATTTAAAAAAATTATATCTGCGTTAATTCTGTTAGTATATAAAGACTCCCTTTGTATTTTTGGCTGTTTAGAATATGAGTGGGTACTAAACTTTATATCCCCGTGTCACAATTTTAGAGTTAGCATTTTAAAAACTCGTTTTATAGGGTATGATACCATTGTATTATAAGAAATTTTTGTGCAAGGTTTCCAGTTTCCTGACTCATCGGTTTGGACTGTACCTTGATCGGTACATCAAACTTTAAGTCCTCTTTTGACCTTTTAAGGGTTTGAATTAAAAAAAATCCTTTCTTGGCGATCGTCTACGTTGTATAAGGGACATTGTCTATTCTGTAAACCCAGGGTTCTGGGCTGTGTGTTGATATATGAGCGAGTCACTTCCTTTATCTTTATCATTGGGAAATTTTGACTTTTTGGTTATTGTTATTCTTCAAGTAGAAAGCCTAAAAAATAATCAACATAAAATTGTTTCCTACCGTCTGTATTTAACTAAATTGGTTAACTCAGATTACCTTCTACATCTTACAGTAAAATTAAGTTAGTATATAATGCATTTTACAGAAGCAGATATAATAAATTGTTCAAAAAATCTTAGATTGCACCTAAATTAAAACTTTTTGGGGACCCTGTATGTTGCTAATACAAATATTTTAATTTGTATTAGCAATTTAACCTTGTATCAGCAATCTCTCTCCTTTTTTGTATTTAGAAATATTTCTGAACATTTGTCAAAAATTTTACGACTATAAAATCCGTTTAGTAAGGAAGAGATTTTCTGAATGGAAACTACAGAATCGTATATCTAACGTTATATAAATGTGTATATATGCTATATTCAGCAAACAATTCGATTTTCCAAGTTTCAATCAGTCGAGCGTAAACTTCTGGTAACAAGATCACGTTTTCCTTTTCAGAAGTTTCGGAGCAAAGTGTTCAGTTTGTGCGAGGGGGATTTCCTCGAGCGATTGGGTACGAAAAGCACGAGAACACGTTTATCATTTAGCCTGTTTCGCCTGTGCGGCGTGTCATCGGCAACTTTCGACGGGAGAGGAATTTGCCCTTCATGAAGACAGGGTGTTGTGCAAAGCACATTACCTGGAAACCCTGGATGGAGGAACCACCTCATCGGATGGTAAGGAAAAAACTATTTATCATGAAAAGAATTTCTATTGCAAATTCCACAAAATGTTTCATTACACTTGGTGTAAGGATTATGTCATTCATATTCATGAGTTTTTTATGCCTTCAGTTACTGAATGATATCATAGCATCGAACATATCATTTAATACTTATTGTAGACTTTTTGCATAGACAAAGAGGTTTTTCTGGCGATAATTCTTTGATTATATTGACCTTTGAATCGTAAAAATAGTTTCATTTCATTGTCCACCCCCTTCATCTACTCATTAAAACAAATATTCCTTACCAGTTCATGTTGGTAGGAATTCCAATTTTCTCTGATGTAATACTGAACTATTTAGACCAACTAATAAAAACACCTAAAAACATTATGCAGGGGCAGGGGCCGTTTTAAAATATTTATTTTTGTTTTAACCGTATTGCTTTAAGATATCAATTGTTTGTAAAAGTTTATTCCAAATTCCTTATTTAATTAATTAAATCTCTCAATGTAAAGGATTGAAAACTATTAGAATATCGTATATGAGTTAGATTTAATAATAAACATGCAGTTTCAATTTTAGGGGATTGGAACGAGATTTTTCAAAATGGTATTTTTATTGTTTTGTAGATGGTTGTGACGCTGAAGGATTTCACAAGAATAAGGCCAAAAGAGTACGGACAACATTTACTGAAGAGCAATTGCAAGTTCTGCAGGCAAATTTTCAGTTGGACTCAAACCCTGATGGTCAGGACTTAGAACGAATTGCTCAAATCACAGGACTTAGTAAAAGGGTGACCCAAGTGTGGTTTCAAAATTCTCGGGCACGACAAAAGAAACATATGCACAATGGCAAAGTAAAAACGCAAAGTAAGTGTATAACAACAAATAACTTTTAGATCTGCTTATCTACTGATATAAATAAATCACTTTTAACTGATTATTGTAAAGATTGATTTATTTTTCTTTTATTACAGTGCATAACAATAATAGCAATGATTCAAATGGTTTCGGCCGACACCATATAAATCTTCACTTGACGTACTCATTCCAACAGCAAAATTCCAAAACTACCCCGCCACTTTTTTCCCATCCTGGTAAGTTTCTTTTTCTATTAATTAATTGCAATTTATTGTGATAGGCCATAATGGTGGCAAACAATAAACAGTGGTGGCAACATTTTAAAAATTCAAAAATGAAGATACTTCAAGTTTTCCGTGATTTTGGCTAAAAATGAGAAAGATTTTTTTTAGAATTTGGGTTCCAGGCAATTCACTTCTACTAAATACATTTGTCTAAGTGTAATGGTAGATGTTATAAGAAACAAAGGTACATTATTATATATTATTAAATTATTTTTAAGTGAAATGGACAATTAGTGGTGCAGGAAGTGGAGGTAAAAATAAAATTTTTAAAATGAGGGCTAGTATTTCTAAAGGGACTACTGAATTAGGGCTTGGATAATACTTTTTCAAGTAGCTTAAATTAAGATCTATTGATAAGTGTCTAGATTCAACCTTAAAATGAAGGGAAAACGGGTAGGGCAACGTGGTGAACTTGTAAAACACAGAGTAACAACAGGTAGATAATAACTATGTACACAACATTGCTATCGATCGGAGAGGGGAGTGAAGGGGTGGAGAATACTAAAAGGAAAATTTTAACAGGAGAAGGAGAGCTGTAAGCACTGGGGGTGGAAATAAAAAATCGAATAAATAACTAAAGAAAGGGGTAAGGGGGACCTTTACATGCCACAACCCAACCTATGGTACATATCACAAACCTAATGAAACGTCTATTCTACAGAAAAAGCATCTTTAAATGGTGGAAGGGGGGGCTTTACATACCATAACTTAATTCACATATAGCAAAGTGATTGAAAGGTCAATTTAATAAAAATAAAATTGCCTTGGTTTACATGCAGCTTTCATTTTGTTTTTTATTTTCAACCCCTGAGTCTCAAATTCTCCGTCCCCACCTAAAATCTCCTTTTTAATGTTCTACAAGGTGATCCCTACCTCCTTTTATTTCCGTGCCCCTTCGCGACCTAGAGCCATCTCATATATATATAATTATTTATGGCATTTTAAGTATTCAACTTTATTCATTGTGCTTTGAATGGTGTTCTTCAAGTCAACCAACCCCCATTCTTTTCATCCGTTTCTCATTTTGGGGTCTAGGATCTAGACATTTATCAATATAATTAAAAATACCATTTCTAAGACGTGGAAATCTTTACTGAAAATGTAACCCATTGATTCGTTTTCTATATTTCTTATCTTCATACCCTGCGCATTCGTCCTAATATTGAAAATGTATTAACATGTTGTATTAAAAGTGGAATTTAATTTCAGATTCTTCGCTAGACGAATTATCTCAAGAATCCTCGTCCATGCACTGTATGCAAAGCGAAGTATAAGCTTGGTGAAAAAAGTTGATGGTGAAGAGAAAATTAGGAATTCATGTATTGGCAATTTCCAATATACAAAGTGATTTTTACTGTACTAGTTACTAATATAAATGATATCCTGTTATGTTTTACCTATTTATTTCTACAATTGTAAAATATATTATTATATAAAGACGATTTAGAGTTATTATCGATATTAAATACGTGTTAAAATTTCACGTTGAATAAGTATTCTGTACAGTATGTGTACTTAAAATAAAGCTATTCATGTAGAAGTTGTTGAATTTTTCTTCAGAAAATAACGAACATTGTTGTTTTTTGTTTATTATAAATAGGAAACCACCATCTTGCATGTAAAAACTTTGTATCTGAAGTTTCACATACCTATGCGAATATACGTTTAAATATGTAAAAAAGAGAAAAGTAAATTACATAACAAATTTAGCCTTCAACCCTATAGTAAAATGAAGGAGATACACTCTAATTTAATTTCCTTTGCTTTAGTTTATTCTAAATTATTGTATATATTAACCCCCACCTTTTCAATTTCCCTGAAACTTTAATTTTCTATGCAGTTCATATAGTAGAAATTGAGCTTTTAATCATTTTTACACATATATTTTGAGAGTCGAAGAGAAGAGATATGGCAAATCCAACCTTAATGTAACCTAATCTGTCAACAAAATTTTTCAAACGTGTCAATATTTGGTCTTCCATTTTTTTCTGTAGCGTACAAAAACGCCATTGAATTTGAAATATTTAAAAAAAAAATCAAAAAAGAAAATATTTATTCTACTGCAAAACATATTTTGTCGTTCTATAATAAAGTGAATATTGAGACACTTCCATCTGTCACAGTGAAGGTACAAGCGAACTACTGTTGTGGTGTTTGAACTACAACGTTAAAAAATTAAAAACTCATTTTGTTATAAAAAACATATTTCAACACAATCATACAGTTTTTGTAATTGACGGAATTGCTTATTCGTGTCAATATTACATAATCTGTTGTTATTTACAAACTGCTACAGAGTTTTGAGAATTAAGTTAAGGTACATATCTGTACATAACCTGATTTTTCCTTTTTGTGCGGTAATAAAGTACTAATTTCGTCAAAATGCCATACTTTAGACTTGAAACAAATGTTCCCCAAGATAAAATACCAGCTGATCTCTCAAAGAAACTATGTGAAGTGATATCAAAGTCATTGGGTAAACCTATAAGTGTAAGTACTTTACTCTTAAGAATAAGTTTATTTTCAAGGAAAAAATCTTAAGAACCTCATAATTATATAGTAAAACTAATACTTTATTAATTACAGTATTGTGTTGCATCTGTTACTGGTGGCGTAAATTTAAGTTGGGGTGGAACTAGTGATCCTGCAGCTCAAGCAACACTGATGAGTATCGGAGCATTGGGAACAGAAGAAAACAAAAAACACTCCAAGGCTCTCTTTGAAATTGTAAACAGAGAACTTAATATCCCACCTGAGAAGTAAGTAATACATTTTTTTTTCTCTTACAAACATTTTTTTATGTCTCAGTAGTTAATAATAAAATATTTAGTTTATGTGAAAAATACTGAAATGTTTTTGGTTCTTTTATAGAATGTACATTCATTTTATAAATGCTCCAACATCTGTAGTTGGTTTTAATGGAACAACCTTCCATGACATTTTTGGGGCCTAATTATTAAAAGGTGAGTAATATTCTTTCTATTTCTTATATCAATGTTTAATGTATACAATTGATAGATTAGGAATAATTTGGTTTTGCTTAACATTATTTAATATGTCTATTACAGGAAGAATGGTGAGTGCTATATTACCCTTTTAAATAGAAATATGGTAATAACACAGTAGCCATTACACTGTACATGTAAATAGATATCTAAAATAAAAAAGTGCCCAGAAAAAAATTAGTTATTTATTAAGAAAAATAATTGGTGCATTGCTACTCTCAATTAGAAATATGTATGTACTTATATTCCCATTAAAAGCATACCTTGAAGGTGATCATCCTTGGTGCATAGCATATAATTTTTGATGCTTCATAGCCTTTTATTCATATCAATTGGAGACACCAATCACCACCATAACTACACTTCAGCCCTTAGTGCATAGCACCCGTCTCTGGGGTATGCCATTTACTAACACATGCCAAAGTGAGATACCTATTGGTATTACAACCACACCTTTATAGATCTTTATGCATGGCACTTATCCTTAGTGCATTGCACTTCATACATGCCAATCAGAAATACCTACTCGCATTATAAGCACAACTTAAGCCTCATGCATAGAATCTATTTCTCATTTTTGCTGAATAGGGACATTAATCCCTATCATAACTAAACATTAGCTTTAGTGCACAGTAGTTTTTCCTAGGACATACCATTAAATTCTTTGTGCATTCCAAACAGATACCCGTTCCTACTGCAACTACATCTTAGTCCTTGTTACTTCGTATTTATCTTCTTAATTTTTTAGGGGGAATATTAAATATGAACCGGTTATATTTGTAACATTTATTAAAACTCGTTATGAAAAAGTCAAATATTTTTTTTACCTTTTCTGGTTTAAGTCGCCAAGTCAGGTATTATTTGATAAATAACAAAGTCAGTTGTAAAAATTTGAAACTAATCGGGGATTTTTTTTTTCGGAACTCCAGCCAAAAATGTTACGAAGAAAAATGTATACCTACCTTAGATGTTTTGTTTTAATGATCTACCGTTACTCTTTTGTTAACTGTCTGCATTGTACATAAAGCTTTTTTGAACTAAAGGTTATATTCTTACAATAAATTAACAAATACTTCTTCACCATTTCTAATACTAAACTATACTAATACCCAACTCTTTTTCTATTTTTCAAAATTCCGCTAAATTTTTCCCTATCACTGCCACCATCATCTACCATCCACCCACGATTCTCCACACTCTTATTCTCAATCCACCCCAACACATGCATCAGTTTCATTCCCTTGAACAAAATCTATAGATTCTTAATTGTTGCAGGCGTTACTTGTTGAAACTTCATATTTAAAATAGAAAGCGAATAAAACGATGAAAAGAAAACAATAGTTGCGATTAATAAAATTATAATTGAAACTTTTCATCGTTTTATTCTCTTTCTATTTTTTCTATAGATTCTTCCTGTTTCCTTCAATATTTACATTCCCTGCGTTTATTACCCATTGTAAATCTTGCAATTTGTGACCTGTTTTCTTCCCCCAGATATTTTGGTACCAGATCCTCCTGCTACGAATCCCACATCAGAAACCTTAACTCCGTTGCGTAAGTTGAATCCTCTATTTTTCTTAAGTCTTCGATTCTATCTAACTCCTTACATCTTATTCTACTATTTCCCCTATATTCCTACACATTCCTTTTTCACCCGTCTATTTGCTGTTGCTCTATTTTTATTTTTCTTAATTTTCTATTTCTTCGTTGTATCTATTTCTCCTACCAATTCCCTTTCCTCTGTATATAATCTTATTCCCCCAATTTTGTTAATTTTTCCTCATAATTTATTACCCTTTTTTATAGTCCTATCATTTCCCCTAATAAAATATCGGAATTGTGTGAACATTTTTGCTTAAAAGCATTTTTATTTTTAAAAAAGACCAAAGTTCAAAATGAATATCCGTCATAAGAAGCATTCAGGGATCATTATAGAGATGGTATCAACTGTGGTTCCATTTGTAGGTACGGTATCATTTCAAAACGCCCTGTAACTTTATACCTGCTATAAGCCAAAATTTGACACAATGTATCTAAAAGTATTTTAAATTCGGTAAAATTTGTTTTCGTGATTTAAATCACAAGACCATAATACAATCCGTTGTCAATGACGGTAATTTAAAAGGTATCACACACATAAATTAGTACAGATTTTACGTTGTTTAATGAACTTATGTCGAAAAAATTGCAATCAAAAACTGGGTAATCACGTACGTTAGTAGTTTTAAATAATACGTTGCGCGTTGAGATTTGTATTGATTGAGCTATATATTTTTGCGTCGGTTTTATGAAGACGAGTTTCCGCGACATTAAAAGTCATTAAGTCGTTTTACGATTTCGAGAAACAGGTACTGCCGACTATAATTTGTAAGCAATAAATTTCAATGACACATGCAATCAAAAAATGTAGCAAAATTATATAGCTTCGTACGATCTCATAAAAATATTAATATTGCAAGCTGTATAAATAACAATCGTCTATATAATCAGAACAGTTGTTGGAGTTTTACTGATAAGTTCTCACAAAGAATTAAACAAACGCAACGTTTACTTTTACGACAACAAAAGCAATTGAACTCCTATCAATTGAAAGAATAATTAGATTATTGAGGTGATTTCTGATTTGATTAAACATACCTATTTAGGACTAAAAGAAGCAAATTGAGCTTGTCTCCTAAATAAAACAATAAACATTGAAAAATAGTATGACCTATTTATCATATGTTTTAAAAAGGCCTTTCTTTATATGTGCATACATTAATAATGCGAAAATGATGTAGGACTTCCAGTTATACTGAAAATTATTATCAATTCCCTTATTTTATGACACAAAGTTATACCTATTGTTGATGTTTATACAGGGTATTCAGAGAAGTCAAGAACTTCACACTGCAATAACTTTCTTATTTTAAAAGGATCACCTCGAATTTTTATATAATCGGAAAATAATTTTAAAAAAATTACTCAATTTAAATGTTTTGATTATCCCTAAGTTCTTACTACAAAATGTCATAAAATTTACCACTTTGTAAGAAATTGCGGGATAATAGGGAATATCAAAAACAATTTAATCTACCATTTATAAACATGACCCATTTAATATTAACATTAGAAAATATTCTTATTACAAGCCAAAATACATTTACGTTTAAAAACTAGTTTGACTTCATCTTTTTATTACAGTAAATGTTCAAACAGTTGATTCTTCTAAGAGAACTCTCAGTAGTAGCTTTTAATAATTTCTTAAGCTTTAAATTGTTAAATGCATTTACCCTTTCTTCTAATTCTTCGCCAGAATTTTTTGATAATCGAAAAAGATTAGATTTTTTAGCAACGAAATTATTTCATAATGATGCTCAATAACTATGAAAATGTTAACTATAGTTATATTATTGCAGTGAAGTTTTTGACTTTTAAAATTTTTTCTAAACACCTTGTATAAACTTAAAAATAACTACCTACGTGGCAAGTGCTAAATTGAGTTAAGAGATAAAAATTTTCCCCATTTTCGTTTGTTGGTATTGACGGTACAAAATAATCTTTCAAAACTTATTTTTCAAAAACAAAATAAAGGTAATCGTCTATTTTCGAAATGGGTAGGGTAACTTTCAAATAATTTAAATTCGATTGTGCAATAAAATATACGGGTTTTCATTTAAAATAAGGAAGTGCTACAAAATTAAAACTACAGATCAGGTGTAAGTTATTCATTCATTAGCTCTCTATGAACGTCTAATAGGTTAATTTTGTGTATATCATAATTTAGTAAATTAATTTTTTCTTTTCCAATATTGACATGTTTGTGTACGTTTACAAAGGAAGCTTTTTAGATGCTTATAGTTTTAACTCTTATTAAAATTTTTATTTCTTCTTTTTTCTTTATTAATTTTTCCATTATTTTTCTAGGTATATATTAGGTTTTCCATATTGATTAATTGGTTTTATAAGAAAACATTAAACCACGATTAATACAAATCACATTTATTAATTACTAACTATTTCCCTAAATGTTATACTGACAACATTTACTCTAATGTCTACTCTAATAGCAGTTAAGTATATGTAATATATGTTTTCCAATTTGAAATGAAAAATAACTTTAACCTAAACTATAGTATTACTATCAACTAATACAGAATTTTACTTGATCATTACTACCTATACAACAATTAAAACGGCCGTTATATTATATAGGTGACTATTAATAAGTATGCACTATTCTTTTAAGGATTTTCGGATTGATTTTTATTATCTCCTTCTTCCTTAGTTTTTGCAGTAGTTTCTTCTTCCTTTTCATTTTTGGCACCCTCTTCTCCATTCTTCTCGCTATATTTGAACCTAACATGTAAAAATTATCTTTTTTAAACAAATATCACCGATAAAAAGCTATCTCTGTTTAAGTTCAAATTTGTAGGAATGATGTAAGAGAAGCATATTACCTGTCATAACGACCGTTCACGTCATCCTCTTCATCGGAGCTTTTATTTCCGGATTCAGCCTCCCTTAGAATGTCTCCAAGGTCTTTATCCACGTCAGCCCACAACTTATCTTCACCCTCTTCTTCATCGGCCAGTGAACGATCTTTGTCTTTTTTATCATCTTCCTTTGATTCCTTTACCTTCTTTGTTTCACCTGAACTCTTCTCAGATGTGTCCTCTTCATCACCCTCCTTCTCCTCAAACATAATAAAAATATTGACACATTTTGTATTTGTTATACATATTTTTAAATTTGATATTTTTTTAATACTTTCTCATTTTTGTGGATAAAACATAATGAATTTAATTCTTTAAACTTGTTACTACCTTCTTTTCACGGTTCTCCTTCTCGGCCGTCTCCTTCCTTTGCAATTTTTCTGCTCGATTCTGTATTTCTTTGTCCTCCTTGTATCTTATATATTTTTGCATATGAATACGTTGTCGGCAATGTTTTGAAAACATTGCTTCAACTTCTACTTCAGCCACTCTAGGTAAATACATCTTGCACAGTTCGCAATAATAAACTTCTACTTTGCTTATATGTTCGATACCGACGTTTATCTTCTCTTTAGGTTTTCCTTCCGGTTCTTTTTTATCTTCGGGCGGTTCTTCTTCTTATATTTAAGAAAAATTATATTATTTTAATTTTTATTTAGAAAGGCATTAATAAACTGATACAATCAATAAGAAAAAAAATGTTCATATTCTCAAACGTATAAAAAACAGAATTGCTGTTAATTATATTTAATAAATAATAATATATGATACTTTCTGTCTCGTTTGACGCCCATTTACAGGTAATTTTTAATGTAAAAGGGTAACACAGAGACAATAAATTGTTTTTATTTTATTTGTTATATTTAGTACTTACCATCTAATTCTCCCACGGAATCAATTGTCATGAAGTTTTCTAAATCATCCTCGTTGTCAGACTCATTCTCTGATTTTTGCCCGTTCATTTCGGTTCGTGCTTTACGCTGTTAAAATAAAGTAAATTTAAAAAATTAATTAACTTATTAACATTAAGTACACACCTTGATGTGATCTATTGAGCAAAGATGAGTTTCAAAAGCAATGGGACTTTTGAAGGTAATGTGACAAGTTTTGCAATAGGGCATCAGGAACTTTTTCATACTCTTGTGCGAATCAGATGCTTGATGAGTCGCTTTTGGGAGTTTGTAGTTTAACTTACACAGGGGGCAAAAATTAGTACGGGGAGCCAAATCATCTGCATTTTTCTCTAACTCTCTTTGTGTATTCCTTTGAGCTAAACGCATTCTTGCCAGAATAGATTTTTGTTTATTTGCGACTCGCCTCATAGCCAAAACATGTTTGCTGCTCGTCAAGTGTAATGTGTACTTTCCAAACGTAATGCAACGTATGTTACAATGGGGACAAACAAGTTTAATAAACTCCCTTCGCCGAGGAGATGTCTGTTTATCCTCTCCATCAGAAACAGTACCATCTGTTTTCTTTTCCTTGTCACCTTTTGCTTCTTCTTTTTTTGGACTTTTTTCAGATGTCGAAGTTTTGTTAGGCTCGTCCTCGGTCCCAGATTTTTCATCATCTGTTTTTTCTTTCTTTATTTCTTTGTCCAAATCTTTAGGGGAGAGTGCGCGATGTTCACGAGCGCGACGACGTGCTATTGCTATTTTAATCCTGTTATGCAACACAAAAAAATATATACAAATGTATACATAATAGTCTAAATTACTTACAATTAGCAAACTTAATATTCAAATTTAAATTGTTTTACCTGCAATTTAATGAATACTTTGAAAATTACCAAATGATTTTATACATACGGTATTTACACATTTGTATAAGATATTTTTTAGAAGGGTTATTTAAATAAAAATACCACTTAGCTAATTGTAAGTATCTAAATTAAAAATGTTTGCTCAACATGTTCTAAAATTTAATACACTGACAATTAATTGACGAATCATCGGTGGATTGGATAAAACGTCTTAAAACCATCCTGTTGCCATTTCTGTGTGTTGAACAACCTTTCTCAACACTTGTATCTATACTGTTTCTTCTGTCCATCGAATGTACCTTTTTATATAGTACTTTTCTCTAGTGTGTATTATTTAGACATTTAATATAGCTTCCCCCTTTTGGCATCTTTCTCTTATACATTAAATTGTTACATTTCTACAATTACCATTTTTAGAATGACAGTGAACCCAATACGCTTAATCCAGATGTTTATACATTATAAAATACATGTATGGTTGCATTTGAATAATTCGGACACCCAAATTCGAATTTTAATAACATTTTATTCTCATCTTTTTAGAGCAATTTCACAAGACTATTTCAAGATCACTAAATTGTGAGAAAGCGAAGTATGGTGACGTCTAGTTTATGTTTAGGTCACGTTGAAAAGACGACTAGCGCAGAATATAAAATATTTCAATCAAGTGTAATTGTATTTTGGGCATGAACAGGGCATAATTCGACCAAGAGTGTCTCAGCTAATCTGCCAGTTCAAAATCGAATATATTACTAACTCACCGGAAATGCTTGGTAATGCCAATACCATTTCTTGTATCATTATTTTTTAATATATCAAGTATCAATCAAACCATACCTTAGGGTCCTTCGTTTTTGTTCGTCAATTATTTCTCTGCAACTATTATAAATAACAGGTCGTGCGTCTATTTACCTCCTTATTTTATTCATTCTTAATTTCCGCGTGAATTCAGATGATCGTGGGAGTCTCCTACGCAGGCCTCCGCTACCATATCCTCCGTTATCAATCATTCGACGACTGCGCGGTCCACCGCGCAGGCGCGTGCCACGCGATCCCCGCGAGCTCAGACGGTCACCTCCGCCACCTCGATAAGAGCCGCGCGGGATACTGCTGGGCACTGGGGGCTTGCGGAAACTATCTCGGTTGTGTGAAAATGAAGGAACATGTCGGTCTCTTTCACGAGAAAAGCTCCGGCGCTCGGGATATCCGCCAGCCCCCGGACGTCTTACGCTTCCATAGCTGTCTCCTCCACCTCCTCCGAACCCGTCGTGACTTCGGTGAGAACTTGACGTCTGAACAATAAGCAATAACAACAATACATAATCATTCTTATGTTTTTGTGGCAATGAACATATCGGGGGAAAACTGTCAGGCTTCACACCTACATGGAATCCCCAACTTCCCTGTATATTAATAAGTGGAAAAATAATCATTATACATTTTATTTGCTATTTTTTTCAGTGTCAAGTCAAAAGAGGTCACTTTTGGTAGTTATTACCTTACATAAACAGATAATTTTAGTCGAAGAATATCTCAATGTTTTTTCTTATTTTTTCAAACAATTCAATAGTAAGAAATGGCAATAAATTTCTTCAATGTGGTAAATAACAACTTTTACGTTTAATATTTTCTTATTAACGCAGAATGGTAGGCGCAAGGTATTTTTTTCCATAAAATTTAATGTAATACAATACAATACATGTGAGTCAGTCCACTCTTGGGGATAGTACATGTACTGGTATTTATTTTACCAAACTGTTTCTTTGGTTTACTGCATATCTAAATGCTTTTCTATTTGGTTGTCTTGCTGCCTCTTTTCCCATTCATTGATGGTAGGTGTTTCTGTAAAAGAAAGTTATTCTGTGTGAATAGACTTACCTCAGGTCTCATTCTTTTTCGCTCTGGTGAAAGGTGATCACGGTTGGAGTAACTCTTATTGGAATCCTATTAACAAAAGTTTCAGTGACAATATAGAAATACATAAAATACCTATACAACATATTAATAGAAACAGAATTGCAATGTTTGTATCCCTAGAAAAACTAATTGAAATTTAATTCAAAAAATTAAATCAAATAGAAATACAGTTTATTTTATGTCTCATTCGACGCCCATTCACAAATTAGTTATGTGAACAGGTAACACAGAGACAAAATATGGCAATAATTCCTAGATTAAATTATTAATGTTGTGCACTCACCATACGATAAGATTTATGATAATCTTCATGTCTTGAGCCAGAATAACGGTCAGATGGTCTAAAATCAAATGAATTTGAGAATGAGTTAGAAAATCGACCCCCACTTCCACCCCCAGGGCCACCTCTTGAAGATCCATAACCCGAACGGCTTCTATCTGATCCACCCCATGGAGAACGGCCTGAGCCACCCCGATATGACATATTATTAAAACCTCGGCCACGTGTCATAGCAATGGCCTGACTGAAACTAAAGGAGAAAAATATATATATTTCAAAAACTTTTTAAATTAGTACTTCTTTTTTTGAGACAGTGGCACTACCTCACCTAGGTTTGTAGTAACTCATCCGTATTACTGCAATAAAAATCAACTGTTATCAGAATTAACTACGAGCTAATGAACGGTTAAATTAATAAATTCGGTTTAAGAGGGATGGTCGACAGCGTGGTAGGTGGGTATCCGTACGAGACATAAAACTGAATAAAAGCACGTAACTTTCCTATTATTTTTAAGTTTGTATCGACTTTAATATTTCAACATTATTTTATAAAACCAACAGTTAAGGTTAAATACAGACGGTTACAAATTTTTTACAAAGATAAATCGCCAGCTAATCAGTTTCCTATATTAAAATGGCTGACTAGTTTATGAATTAAATAATTTACGCTTTACATGCTTCATTGACACAAGTGCTCCAAAAAGAAAAAACGTTAATATTACTTTAAACATAGGTAAAGACTTACCAAATGGATAAATACTAAAGCACAGAATTTTCTTGAAGGTCTTTTTTATTTTAAATACAAAATTCTCCACACTTACAACACGAAAACACAGATAGAAAAGATCTCCAATTGAACTTTGGAACTATGTTTGGAACAACCTATCATCTATTGTTTGGAATTTGGAAAATAAAGTAATAGACATATAGATGATAAATAGTGTCTCCAGAGACGCCTGCCGCTGATTATCGTATACCAGAATATTTAATTATACACAATGAGGTAAGGAAAATAAAAAGTAAATCTATAAAACGAAAAAGGAAAGCGTTAAATTACGAAAAATAGTTTTGATTTAAAACATGTAAAAAAAAACACTTCTATTAAGTATGTATCTGTGGTATCTCGTTCTATGGGGTTTTCATCTATTTCTCAGTATGAGCTTAACATAACCTCGTATTTTACCATTATTTTACGGAACTTATTCTTGTCCATAGTTCTTACAGGGTTCTTACTTGTCTTTTGTTGGGGTGCAATACTACTATTTACAAATATTATAATTTACAATACATAATGCTATTTTGTAGACTCATCATTAAAACATGAATGTTCCAGGAATGACTCTACAGTCTCAACAAGCTGCTCAACAACAGCAGCAGCAGCAGCAGCAGCAGCAACAGCAACAACAACCACCTCAACCCCTTGATAACATTTCAAAAATTAAATCATTAATTGGCCCCTTAAGAGAATCTCTTTCAGTGAGTAACATTAACATTTTAAAACTATTGATTAAGTTATCAATTTTTTTCTTATAGAATACTATTAAATCTGCTGCCCAAACTCTTAATCAGAATAGTCAAATCGATATTGGCTCACTGTAAGTATTCTTAAGGATTTATCTTATTTGCCTAATAACCTTTTTCAAATTATAGGAAAGGATTTGATAATCAAATACCCCGGTTTGATAAAAGTTTGGAAGAATTTTATTCTATTTGTGACCAAATAGAATTGCATTTGGTAAGTTACTACACTGACTGGCAAAATAATCTTTTCACCTCATATAACTTCATAATTAATAGTTCTTATTCACATTCAGTACCAATAATAGTTTTACCTTCCATTACTTAACATATTTTAATAGAAAATAAACATTACTATCTGTAAACTCTTATTCCATAACCATAAATGTATAGTTTAGACAGAATTTATGGAAGATTAAGGGCTTTTCTCATGTAGTTTCCTTTTATTGCCAGTCAATGTACAAATTGCAATCATGGCACATATTAATAAACATCAATTTATTTTCTAGAAAACATCTATCAAATGTTTAAGTCAAGGTGAGAGTGCAGGTAAATATTTACATTTACCAGTTGCTCCTACTCGTAGTGAAAATTTAGGAATTCCAGACAATACATTAACTTACCCACAATATCTGTTAACAGTTAACTCACAAATTTCATTTACAAAAGAAATTCATGATACTCTTGTAGCAGCTGCACAAAATATCTCTCCATCAGATTGACATTATTCACAACCTTATTGATATTATCCTATAAGCTATAATACTGTGTATTTATGTAATTTACTGGCTGAAGTCTGAATGTGAATTTGAATTTATTATTAAATTTTATTTGTACATTTACATAATTATATTTAGTCATAAGTTATCAAAATAAATAATCAAGGTACCGCCTTTAATAAAGTTTTTATAGAACGAATTGTTTATGGAGTAATTGATTAAAACTTTTTGAATAAAAAGCAACTAAAGGTATCATCAAATATTTAATCAAATTCGACAAGTTTGTTTGACCATTTACGAAAATACGCAAAATATTGAATTGTAAAATATGTATTGCAATTTTATAAAATTAGGGGAATTATAAATGGTTAATTGTTTGAACCAAATTGTTTTTCTCATTAAAGCTTCTTTCTTTAAAGATAACTGTGTTCAAAACATTAATTTAAAAGCGGATCAGACATGTTAGTCAATATTTCAGAATAGTTTCGCAGTATTATTTGATTTTTGGCCTTTGTTTTTTAATCAACCACTGATAACAAATTTAATGGTTAACACAACGTATTTCTGATTCAATTCAATTTATTAAATTATTAACACATTTTTCCTTAATGAATAATTTTGATAAACATTTAATTGGTCAATATGTTTAATATTGCAAGTTATTAGTTACTCAATATTTGATAATATTTTCAGTTAAAAATTGATAATTTTAAAAATTTCAATTATTAACGTACTATTCATCAATGTTTTATGAATTATTAGTATATTATTCTTTAACGTTTTAATTTATTAAGAAATATTAACGTTTCTATTCGTTATAAATAAATCACTATAATTTACGTAATGTTGGTTGTCTATATTAATTTCCCTACACTGTTGATGGATAGCTCCATGATAGCTCTAATAAAACCTTGAAACAGGGCCGGATTAAACACGGTTTCTATGAACCTAAATAAACTGAGGGCGCTATCTTAGAGTCCGTAAATTTGGTGACTTACAAAACTTGTTTAATACTGCTATGCTCTGAAATATTTTACTTGTTATTATAGAAATGTGAATATTCTTATGAATTCAAAGGTAAAAAATCTAATTTAATTTTTTTAACTTTGTTTCTTTTTTTTCATGCGTTTCATAGGTTCATAAAATGAAATTTAATTTAACTTGAGCAACTAATTGATAGTTTTAGAATGGAATTAATAATATTGAATCCAAAATTTAATTTTTACCACTTTGGTTGAACCTTTTTAACCTTCTTAATTAGTCCGAGACTGTTTGAAATTACTTAAACAAATAAACGCGTTAAACTATTCTGTGTGATCCGACAAAGATGGACCTATCCATACCATAAACTAACAATATAATCGGGGAAATAGGAAAAACTAATAATAAGTTGTATTGGGTAAAGGCAGTTGGCGGCGCACTTGTATAAGCACAGGGAGTTCAGTTGAAATTTTAAAAAGGAGTAAAACCTAATTGTGTAACTACCTACATTAGGCGAACCTCACTCAGAGAGCGGAGGCGGGATGGAGAGGGTTGGGGATGACAATAATTTTGAGATTAATGTTCCTTCACTTCCAGTAGTAGTCAGGTTATGATGTGTAAAAATTCCTCCTTTCTCTTCCGTTCCCTACCCTTCCATTCCCCTCTTCTTTCCTAATTTGCATAATTATTTTTTGTGAGATATGGACCAAAGTAAAGTTTTTTGCTCATATTAAAATAAAATAATTTCCGAAATAACGTTGGGAGAAAGGAGGAAACTTTTACAGACCTAACCCACCTAATACTATGTGAATCCAACGTCAATTTAATTAAAGCACCCTGAATTCATTTTTTATTTCCATCTCTGATCATCCATTCCTCCGCCTCCAACTAATAGGATTTCTTTAGCATTCTATAAGACCATTCTTAAATAATTATTAACTGACAAAAAAATGATTTGCGTTCGTTAAAAAGAAATTGGCTAGATAATTCTTTTGTTTTTTCCAAGTGTTTGTTATTTCTTTTAACAAAAAGTTAAACCGATAAAACAAGAAATTTCAAAGTAAAAAGTAAAAATAAACCATTGTAGTTTTAATTTTAAATCGGCGCCAAACGGACGATCATTAAATTGTTTTAATGAAATACCTAATTAACTGTACTGTAATATTTTGCTTCTTTGGGAGCTTAGTTGTTATAAATACTAAAAATGTTTATTTTATTTGCCGTTTTCCAGTTTTTTGTTATTGGTTTAATTTTTCTAAAAAGTGTTTATTACGTTTATTAAATTCATCGTAACCTTGGTCAGGGTCAATATTTTAAAGATTTTCTATAGGTACCATAGGCCTTTATAGTGCCAGCAGAATTTTACCTTCACCCATAGGCCTCTTTGTTATCTCACAATCAGTTTCAGTATCTTCAAATGCCGTAGGTGTGAGTGAGTTGCGTACTGGTTAACCAATAACAAGAAAACGGACCCGCTTTCTTGGAAATGAAATAATTTTAAGCCGAAACTACTACTAAATTAGATTATGGTCTGATAGTATGCACTCCTTAATTTGTCTTTGAATAATGTGCACTGTTGCAGTGGGTATTGTACAATGTGATGTAGTGGACATTCATGTAATTTAATTAGGTGAGTATTATTACTGCTGTGTAAAAGTAAAAACAGACTTTTTTAATAAAATTAAAATTATACATCTGATGTTATGAAAGTACTTACAATTTATATAAAACATGTTTGTTGCTAGACATAGGGATTTATTTTCTTTGTGATATTACAGTATAAAATGTGTTTCCAATTGCTTATTTTCTTAATTTTAAAAGATGTTTCATAATTTTCCGACCACATGTTTTATTGAAATTATAGAAAGTTTCAAAATGTATTAACATTATTTAAGCCATTTAGGGCCATCAGTTGAATGAACTATATAGTTATAAAATACCTACAACCCCTAATTTCTAAAATATTTTTTATTTTTTGATAAATTATCTGCTTTCTTCTTTATTAAATAAACAGAAAGTGTGAAAATGAATTAAAATTATCTAGGACCATCAGTTGAATGAACATTATAGTTAGAAAATACCAGAAAACACCTTCAACCGCTAATTTATACGTTTTTTTTTTTTTTATAAATTACTTAATTTCTCCTTTATTAGATAAACAGAAGGTATCAAAGAGTATTAAAGATATGTTGGGCCATCATTTGAAAGAAGTATATTGTTATAAATTACCAGTGTACTTTCAACCCCTAATTTAAATGAATAATTTTATAATTTTTTATTAATTTTAAATATTCTGGCGCCCACAGCGCACCCTTCTGTCAATTACGGTAACTTTCAGATAGCCTCGTTACCAGTTGCACTTTTTGGCAATTATTTAAATTAAAAAATGCATTGCTTCATCTAATTATCGTGATAAGTTGCAGTATATGTATTTTTAAATTTATTTTATAAAAAAATGTTTTTAAATCGACATTTGAAGCAATCAAAAAGAGTGTGATAGTCATTGTATTTATTATAATCTCGTCAATGACGTAGTTCTTTCCTGTTCGTTCTCAGCATAGACTAGGATAGATGCACGACTCGCGGTATTTTTGGGATGGACACTCAGCGCCATCCGTTGTTTGCCCCACATTAATAAGACGTTACTTGGAATATATATAGATGGAAATGACAAAGAAAACTTTCTAAACTATTGCGCCATCTATACATAAAACTATGAAGCATCATTTAAGGCGCGCATTTCAAAATGAAACCAAATTTTTAATTGTTTTATTGGAAATTGAAAAAAAAACAAATATTATATTAACAAATTTATTAACAAAGTATAAATGCAATAATAAGTACAATTAGTACAATATACGAGTAAATAGCAAAACATCAAATTAAAATACTTAATAAATACTAAAAAGTAATTATGTTATTATCAAATAAAACCCAATTTGAACGTTTTAATGTATTTAGTCATATATTTTTTGTTCAGAATGAATATAATTTCAATTTGTTATAAAAAATAGAAGCCAAACGTTAAAACGTTAATAACATGTTATAAAAATAACAAAGTTCTGTTCGATAGTGTTGGACCAAACAAAAAATTGGGCAACATGCGAAATAATACATAAATACAATAATAAGGATAAATATAACTAATAAATAATTAAATTACCTATAATTGCTGCATTTAGCAGCAGCAAGATTAATGAGTGGATCCGCGTAAGGCTTCTGGATTTTCACTCCACAGTGGTGTAAACTGCCGGGCAATGTTGTTCTGTGTGGGACAGAAAACACCCTTTCCACCCATACACGTTGCAAATGGGGTTGTTTGGGAAACTTGTACCTACAAGAATTACAACAAATAAATGTATTCTCTTGTATACTGAACATCATTTCATTGTTACCTTGGGGTAATTTCCCTACATCCTTCGACGCAGCATATTCTTGTGTATTTCCATCTTTTTATTATCTGTAGTAATATCAACAGCAGATTAATAAACGATTATTACCTATTAATTTAACTAGTTTTGATTCGAAGAGCAAAGTTTCTAACAAGCACTATTTCAGACTATAATTACTTATTGTAAAGCATGATTGACGTACTTAATACATTACTTACTTTCAGGACAGGTAAAACTAGTTCTCATAAGCACTTTTAACAAAATTTTTTACGATTAAAAAATTGTAACGCCACAAACGTTTTAGCAACGTTTCCAACTAATGGGGAATTTCTCTGCTGATAACAAATTACAACAACAACCGCCGTCGCGTGATCTGTTGTCGTTTCACTAAAAAGTATCAGTAATGTATGTCGGTAATATCGATTTTAGTAATTTAAAAAATATCTGTAGTTCATGTGGGGCAAACTAAGGTGGCGCTGTCGCTCGACATTTCATAGCCTGGTTCTCAGTTGCTCGCTGGCTCCATGTTGCTCGTTAATTCTGAAGTGTGGTTGTGATATTTGTGTTCGTTTTTAATTAAAATTTAAAAAGAAGATTTACAGTACATGTGTAATTTATATCACAATATATTTCGAAATACCAACTTAATATGTGGTAGGTATTTTATTATTCGAGGATCGGATTATTTATACAATTTTTATGAATGAAGTAAAGGTGTGTTAGGTAGTTGAGGCATCCATGCTTGATATATAATTTGAAAAGCTGAATGAAGACTTGTTAATTTCGATCGATTTTATGAAAAATTACGGTAATCGATTTATTATAGACATGATAGACATATTGATTGTGACAAATTAATTTATTATTTCATACATTATTTACTTCAATTTTCTACAAGGCTGGGTAGTATCTTTGATGTTTTGGTTTTTAATAAAACACGGATTGTTTTTGGTGTAATTTTTGTGACACAACAATATAATTTATGTGTTTTCGTTTTTTACAGATGCATTTGGGAATGTATTTATTTTCCTGCCTTTACCAAGTGAGATAATTCTCTCTTCAACAGTTCCTACCTAAATGTTAATGGGCTTTTTAAACATTAGAAGGTAAGATACCTTTGAAAATAAATTCATGAATATGTAATTACTTGTGTGACTTTGAAACTGTGATATTGCATCGTAGACTGCTTTATAAAGTTAAAGTGAAATAAGTACATACATGTTGATGTAAGTTAATTAAAGTATTTATTTATTTTTTAAAGGCTTCACAATAAGGCAAGGGCACTACAGTCTTCGGTGTAGAACATTACCAGGAACTCTTAGCTTATTTAGTTTCAGTGAAGTGATAAGGATGATTTTTTTTTCCTGAAAAGAAGGGACGATGAAGACAACAAGAAATTCACTGCTAAAACAATTTTGTGCATAGAATTGATTAAGTTTTGGGTAGGTACCTTGGTCATTTTCAGGAGAATGTAGATGGCAAGCAAAATTATTTTTAATTTTTTGTGCCTTTAAATTGTTCTTTAAACAATTCTAAGTAATTATATTTTTCCTTCTCTATTTAGTTTCTATGGGGAATGCTGAGAATAACATTTTCTCTTCTGGAAAGAAAGGTAACAAGCACAACATGTCCTATTGCTTAAGAAGTTTTCTGAACAGACTTCATTGCTTTTTGAACACTTTGGGAGTCTGCTGGACAATATAGATGGTAAGAAAAATGAATATTTTTATAGCTTTCAGTTGGTTTACTAAACGATTTTAAATAATCGTTTCAATTTTTGCACATTTCTTCATTGTAAAATAAAGTGAAAGACTGCAGGGTGTCTTTTGTTGTGTTCTTTTAGAAAAACTGTTACGGTGAACAAATCACGAAATATTAACTTTTGCAATTAATTATGAAAAGTGTAATTTTATTAACGTAAATGTTTGGTCGTTATTAATTTGTTCATTCAAAGATTGCTACTTAGAATTAAATAACTTTTTTTAATATTTTCAGTAAATAATACTTATTACGAAGTTTTAACTTTGACTTAAAAAATCTGCACGAAATTTTTAATGTCCCAAAATTTTTTTAGTAATGTATGGGGTGGGCGAAATTCAAATTTTTGTATAGGACAAATTAGTAACTGTAATGAAAGATTCGTTGGTGTTTTCAAAAAATAGACTCTTTTTATTTTAAAGAAATGAAAGTTTATGTTATTTTTTCATCTCTATTTAATGGTGACTTTTCTCCCCTGAAAAAAAAAAAGAAGACGATCACAACAAGAAATTACTGCTAAAGGAATTTCTTGCATGGAATTGATTCTTTTTTAGAGATGTTGGTAATTTCGAGGATATTATATATGGTAATAAAAATTATTTAAGAATAGTTTTGTGGCTTCAAATTTGTTTTTTAAACAATTCTTGTTATTAGTTTCGGTGTTTATATTCATATTTGTTGTTTATAATTAGCTAAATCCTAAAAATATTATAAATATTATTTTTACAGTAGTCCAAATAAAAATGAATAAATAATTGATACAATTGTTTGCAATTAATTTGTTCGTTCAAGATAAACAGGTTTAATTAAAAAAGTTTTTCCATCTGCAGTTAGTTTCAATAAAGAGGGATATGGTTGACCTATTCTCTCCTGTAAAAGGGATGATGATCACAACAAGAAGTCTACTGCTGGAGGGATTTGCTGCATGGAATTGATCATTTGAATAAATTAGGAGTTTTCTGGACAATATAGACGGTAAGAAAAACCATTTATGAGTATTATTGTGGCGTTAAATTTGTTCGTCATACAATTCTAAGTAATTAATAATTTCAATGTTTATATTCTTATTTTCTTGTTAATATATGTCGGAACAGGCTTTAATTCTCAAACGGTAGTACTTATTTGATTTATAATCCATGATAATTGAAAATAACAAGAACGTTGGGTAAAACTAGACGTAATCACAAATTCTTAGTTTTATTAAGCAGTTTACGCTAATTCAAAATAGTTATAGTGCAATACTGACCTCATACTTGGATTCTATTAATAATATTACCATTTAAATTATCACTATTAAATATGCCTGTCATGATATGTACGACATTGCTTAATACGACATACCGTACTACGCGACTACATTTAACTAATATCTTCGGAGACTTATATCTGCTAGAACGACCAGCTGTGTTGTAAACAATTTGAATAAGTAATAGTATCCACATTTGGCACAGTATAATGGTCAATGGCTATTAATATTGCAATACTAAACAAAAACGTGTCGAGTTTAGGGTCTTTAGTAATTATTAGAAACAAAATACACGTGTTTTGGAAACTTTTGTCAGGACAATGACAGATCAAAATCAGCGTTAATAACATTAAAAGTATTGTGACTTGTGTCTTCCTTCTTAGCATGGTAACAACCAACCAGCACCAGTTGGGGTTCCAACTCTTTCGTAACCGTTACTATTGATTTATCAAACGTTTATCTTTTCGTTTCGTCGCCAATATTAAAATTAATTAATAAACAATATAATCAAAGCCTGCTTCTTCATATCTCTTCAGTCAGTTTGTTGCTTATCTCTACACAAGACGCACCAAAATATAATGTCGAGTTATTTGTGAAACTTTTAACATGTCGAAAAGAAAACAAATTGATATCGATGAAAAATCGTGTTATAATAACATCACCGGTTGTTACGACTATTGGTATTTACGACCAAATAAGAGCAGTCCCTTCGACGTTGTAACCGATTTTGATTGTAGTTTGATTACGTCCTTTTTCTTAACAAGCAAAATAGGGCTAGCGAAAGGTATTTCAAGTTCGCTAGTTACACGGATACCCTTTATAAATTACGACGAATTAAGATAGACAATAATTTTGGCTTGTCGGTGACAAGTAAATATCTATTTGATTAAGATCGGCTGTTTGATTTGGCTTAAGGCAAACGTCCATTCATTACCTTAATTTTGAACTAGTAAAGCCGTCTGAAGTCATTTTTACATTAAAACTTTGGTTTGGAATATCACATTTTAGACAAGGATCTAATACTAAATGAAACAAAACTTTCCAAAACATAACTACTAATATTAATTTATATAACTTAAAAAGTTAGAAGATAAATTCTGTTTATTTATTTTTAGAAAGACTATGTTAGGGAATTTGTCATAAAAAGATTAATCAATATTGCAAAAAATGTAAATAATTAATAAAATTTATAACTAATTTGTTCCTTTAAGGAGGTCAGTTGAACACTGCAATATTAGATAAAGCTATGAATTTAAAATATGTCATTCTTTTAGTCATGTAGAATGATTCTAGAAAAACTTTAGGAAATCTTATCGAACTATTTAACAAGATATTCAACTTTGAATGGTAAGAAATATAATTTAAAAATATTTTTGTAGCTTTATGTTTGTACCTTAAACAGCAGCAAATCAATAATAAAGAAACCACGAAATATTAACTTTTGCAATTTATTAGAAAAAGCAATTATTAATATAGATATGTATTCAGTTGCAATAACATAATTTGTTCAAAAATTAATGCCTAAAGTCAATTAAATGTTAATAAAATGTTTTAAAAAAGTGATTTGTTATTAAAAATTCGCATTTAAAATATTATTCACTAATGTACTTATTTTTATTTTTTGAGATTAACGTAAATTGAATTGAATATCTCATTGTTTAATTTGTTATTACTGTTTTTTAAATACTTATTTAAAATGATTCCAGCTTGAATATTATTTACAAATAAAACATTTCTAGATCTAGTTTGTTTGTTCATAAATACCTTAAAATTCTGACATTTTATTTAGAAAACGTATATAAAGCTTTTTTGTTAATGTTTAAATTTATAAACAAACTGCTTTCTTTTTGTGTTTACTGCGTATGTAATCTGTGATTGTAGAAAGACTTTAGAATACAATAAGAGAAAAATAGTTCACTATTTAACTGATTTTGTACATCAATACTTGATGAAACCACATAATACACAATAATAAAAAAGGCATTTTTAGTTTTCACTAATTATTAAGAGAAACATGACAGACATACGTTTGTTTTCAATTAAATTCTTAGCATAACTGAATTCTACCTTATTTTTGTTTTTAAAATTTGTTTTAGCTTTCAGAAAGTGAAATTTGTCACATTAATTACAAAATAATTTATATGTACCTGCTCCTGACTTTACCTTTATTATTTTTCCTAGTTTTCCTAAATTACTGTCTTAAATAAAACAATAATGTTGAGTTGAGTTTTAAGTTCTATTTTTAGTTTTTGTGAAAGTAATAGTTTTAAATTTAGTTGGTTGTTTTATACTAGGGAAGTAGAAAATAATTAATAGAAATTGACCTTATTAGAAACACCAGAAATTAAGACAAACGAAAATAGTCAGAATCCTATCGATGAACAACTATCGCTAATTAACGGCTCGAGTATGATTCCTGGGGCGCCACGATTTGACTTTTTTAGACTAACCAAGCGAAAATAAAACGAAAATGAAGAATAAAATTTTTTGATATCTCGCTTGGTTTTCGAGTTATCGAAGTTTGAAAGTTGAAAAATCAAAGTGAAAATTTTTATGAAACAAATGCGTTTTCTTATGTAATTGGTCGTGAAAAACACGAAGAAAATGGTTAAAAAATTCCAGGTACTATATTTTACGAGATATTGAACCAAAAATGTGAAAAAAAATCATTTAATTGAAAACGATTCAGTGCATAGCACTTTTCGGTGGTGCATAGCACGTTTCGGTGGTGCATAGCACTTCAAACATTTTAATCAGAGCAATAACCATTCCATATCGTAACCTAAGCATAAACCTCTTCGTGGTGCATAGCACTTTTCGGTGGTGCATAGCACTTTAATCACATTACATAACGACTACTTTATACCGTAACTATCCCCGAAAGTCGAAAAATCAAACTGAATTTTTTTATGAAACAAATGTCTTTAATTATCTAATTGGCCATGAAAGCCACAATAATGGTGTACAAAAAACAATTGGGGAGCACGTATCTAGGAGACTTATTATTGTTATTATGAATTTAGCTTTCTGACCATAGTTTCTGACTGTGACTTATTATTGTTAATGATTTTTTTTTCACATTTTTGGTTCAATATCTCGAAAAATATAGTACCTGGAATTTTTTAACCATTTTTTTCGTGTTTTTCACGACTAATTACATAAGAAAACGCATTTGTTTCATAAAAAATTTCACTTTGAATTTTCAACTTTCGAACTTCGATAACTCGAAGACCAAGCGAGTAGGAATTTTTTACTATTTTTCCCGTACTCAGCGACCTCGACTACGTCTAAAAAAGTTGTCAAATCGTGGCGCCCCAGGAATCATACTCTCCCCTAATTAACTCATCACTGGTAAATTTAATTTAATACCCATCTGGAACTTCTAACATTTAAGCGCCAAATATTATATATAGAAAAGGTTTAGTTATAACTTATACTACGAACGGGAAATAATATACAGTAATAAATAAACATAGTAAAGGAGCGTTGCAGATAGCACAACGTGAGGGGGTGAAAAATTCAGTAGCGGTTCGTAAAATTGAACAAATAATAAATAAAAATTGTTTGTGTATTTGAATTTATACATGTAACATGCAATATTAAATTTTGATAGTACCCACTTAAGTACCTAACCAATTAACACCTCTTGTTTGTTTAAATTACTCGGATTTCTAATATTAATCTAACTAGCATCTGATTTCTTATACTTAATACTTCCATTTATTATTACTTAATTACTGTCTTGCAATTATAATAACAGTAATATAATCTTTGCTTATCTTGCGTATGGAGCTTCTGCAAATAGTAATTTACACGCCACTGAGTGAATCAGCGTGTGAATTAAATTATAAATTGTACAGCAGGCTCTGTTGCCAATTTTAAACGATAACTTATCCGAACAATTTCGTTATTATTGTTAGTTAATAGTATTTCCAAATAATATTAGCCTAGTAATACCAAAAGATCCTGCATCTGACAATGCTATGCCGTTTTAATTCGTTTACAACCCTATATTTACTACGATTTGTGGTTAGTATAAAGCGGCACCAGTTCAATGAAAACTACGTGCATATGTAGAATGACTTGCACGTTTCATAGTGATAATAGTTTGATACTATTTATTTATTACTGTCTATTCTCTATTATTTCCCGTTCGTACTATAAAGAAAAATCACAGGTCTGTTAATAAATTGTGAAATCCAAAAGTGCCCTTTTTTATTAATGTTTATTTGTTTAATAGAAAGGTATACATATATAATAGAAAACAAAAATATATTGTACATGTCATAAATCTGTGATATCATCTTTATGTATAAATACTGAAATGTTTTTGGATATAAGAGAATTGTTATTCCTTTAAATAACACTGTCGTTATTGTTTGTAATTTTCCTCTGACATTTTCTATATTTGAGAATGAATACGGCAATTGTTAAAACGGAAAATCGTCCTCTCACTTTAAAACGAAGAACGATAATTCCTTCCATAAAAATAGACGCCTACTTAAAAAAAATAAATGAAAAATTCGAAAAGTAAGCTACGAACAGACAATTTTTGTTATTAAATGTTTTGAAACATCGAATGTATAAGCCAAATTGGCAATTGCAGAAGATACAAAATATACATTGTAAATTTCGGAGTTTTGCTGCACGTCTACATCTTATGTGCAACAGGGTGGCTTCAGAAAAATCATAAAAAGAAAATTAACACTTATCAAGATACATTGTGTATTTATTTATTTAATAAAACTTAGAAGACGATTTCTTCAATATTTATGAATTTCACTTAACAATTGTTTCGCCTTGTGATAAAGTCTTAAACTGGGCAAAACAATTCTGAAGTAAAATCAATTACATTGTGTAAATTAATTGATAAGATTTATTTAAATAAACTGATACCTTCCATAGTGCAACTACTGTGAAACATGTTAACACGAAACTTTATGAATTGAACATTTGAAATAAAAATAGATTTAAAATATATTAGTATATTATATTGTACATGTTATTAATATTTTATTCTTCTATTACCAAAACAGATACCTGCATTTACATTTGAGAGCAGTTCCAACGATTATTTGCTCTTCAACAACGTGACGTCTTCCTGCAACTTATCGACGAGGATGGCTCTCTAATTCTGAAGGCGCTTATACCGACGAGTTCTACCTTCTGTTAACAACAATTTCAAGCGGGGGATCCAAGTGATTGGCTGAGCAGAGCTGATCTAGATTATAGAAAGTTTACTACTGTGACACTTCGTTGGACAATTTCTTTGAAACATCACATTCTGCACATTATTGAGGTGAGAATAAATTAAGGTTAATTAAATATTGCTCGTTATTAATTAGTTGCCATCGTATTTGTTTCAGGTCGTCGCGGGAGAAGAAAAGAAGATCCTGTAGTTAGAACTTTTTTATTTTTGTGTATTAGATTTCATTTTTTCATTCATATTTTACTTTGCATACTTATCATTCAATTCATTCATTTGTTTGTTGTATTTTAGAATGAATATTTTATTTTGCATGTTCTCTTGCTTACCTCTTCGCTTTGCTTACTGCAATTCTTACTATCACGCTTCGCATTTACCCTATATGATCCGCAGGATTCAACGTTTCGTTATCTTGCTTGTTCCTTCTCATCTATGGTTCGAAGCGGAGGCCTCCCCGAGCGACTTGCCATAGACTTAGCTTTTTAGTTGAACTTTGAAGTGTCTTATACACTTCTCGCGGTCTACTCGAACGTCACTTCCTTTCAGACTGTTTGGTGTGGGTTATCTGGAATAGAAGCAATAGGCGACTGCCCAGCTCTCACAGACGACATCTGTCCAATCTTTTCTACCAAAATTCTATTCGTTTTTGCCGTTAGTCCTTTGTAGTTTAGTTGGTTAATGCACTGCACTATTCGCTTACAGGTAAAGGACACCGAACGAAGACATCATAATGTTTTACTTTTCTTTTATTCTCTTTGATGTTTCGTTTGTTTTTTTGTCTTTTTCTCTTACAGGTATTTATTTGTTATTTTATAAACTGTTATGTTAATATTTTATACGATATATTTGGGGGTAAAAGCTCCTCTGATACTTATAATTTTTCCAAATTGACTTTTTGGAACATTTGTTACAACCAAATTGAATTTTAATAATTAGAAGTAATTAGAATAGAATGTTTTTCGTGTTGTAATAAATACTGAAAAAGAGTTAGGAGTTGTTAGTAGTTGTAATGAATTAATTTATTCAAATTGTTATGCTTGTAGGAATATTAATTTAACTCTTTTTAATATATCTAACAATACAATAATATGAGAAAATAAATTAAGTACAATTAACAACAACTTGCTATCTTTTCTTGAGTATTTATTAAAATACGAACGACTTGTAAACTTTTCTAATGATCTAATTGATCAAACATACATTCATACAACAGCTTTTGTACTTTTGTCATGATTTATTGTATTTGATTTGCTTTGTATTTTCTCTTTTAAATGTTCAATTTTGTACTTTATTAATTGTTAATAACAATGTTATTAATTTGACGTTAATTTCTGAACTGTAGTGAATGTATTATATGAGTTTCAAGTATTAAAATACTTTTTGTACAATGAATAAGTATTATAAGCAGACCTTTGTCGCAAAATGTAAATTACTGGTGTAATTAATAAATCGATTAATATTATATGCGTTGTTTCTTTAACTATATAAGTGTGTAGTGGTCACTTCATGAGTAAAAGGTTCTTAACAAGTATTTCTAGAAAAAGACCGAAAGCAGCTTGAGCTCTCCTAATTCAAAAGCAGAACTACTTAAAAATAAAAATTTTGGTTGTCAAATTATTTGTTGATCAGACCTCCTATAGGCTCAGCAACTGAAATCTTTATTAAATTTTGACCATTTGTATCAGGAGAGCATGAGTCCAAAGAGGTATTTTTAAAACTTTTTTGTCAAATTATTTATTGATCAGACCTCTTATATATGGAACAAATTTTTGGAAAAATACCTCCTTGTACTTATGCTCTCCTGATACAAATGGTCAAAATTAAAGAAAGATTCCAGTTGCCGAGCCTATACGAGGTCTGATCAACAAATAATTTGACACCCAAAATTTTCCTTTTCAAACAATTTAATACTTCTGTATTAAAAGAGCGTAAGTTGATACTATTTTAACTATTGTTTTTATGAATTAAAACAATTTTTAAAGTTGATACATTTATTAGTCCATTTGGTTCTTACATTATTTTAAAATTATGTTTATATTAACAACCATCACTAGGAAATACAATACTACATTTTACAAGATATTGTTACAATCGAGACAAAATTATATACACGGCATTATTAATATACTTTTACAAATGCAGTAGTATAAAATTAGTAATTTTAATGTTTGATGCATAAGGTGATTAGAAAAGTTTACCGTATTTTAATAAATGCTCAAGAACAGAGAGCAAGTTGTTGTTAATTGTACTTAATTGATTTTCTCATATTATTGTATTGTTAGGTATATTAAAAAGAGTTAAATTAATATTCCTACAAGCACAACAACATAAGTAAATTAATTAAGTACGACTACCAACAATTCCTAACTCTTTTTCAGTATTTATTACAACACGAATAACTTATAAACTTTTATATTAATATTTAATCGCTATATTTGGAGCAAAAAAGCCCCTCTAATAATCTGTAGCCTCCATATCAACCCCTTATCCGTCAGTTACTTCTAATTATTAAAATTCAACTTGGTTGTAACAAATGTGCCAAAAAGTCAATTTGGAAATATAAGTATCAGAGGAGCTTTTTATCCCAAATACATCGTATAAAATATTAACATAACAGTTTATAAAATAACAAATAATTAAAATAATAAAGGTAAATTCAGCAGCAGGTACATATAAATTATTGTGTAATTTATGGGACAAATTTTACTTTCTAAAAGCTAAAACGAATTCTAAAAACAAAAATAAGGTAGAATTCAGTTATGCTAAGAATTTAATTTTAAATAAACATACTTATGTCATGTTTCTCTTAATAAATAGTGAAAACTAAAAGTGTCTGTTTTATTATTGTGTAATGTGGTATCGATGTACAAAATCAGTTAAATTGTGAACAATTTTTCTCCAATTGTATTCTAAAGTCTTTCTACAATCACAGATTACATACATAGAAAACACAAAAAAGGAAGCAGTTTGTTTATAAATTTAAACATTAACAAAAAACTTTATATACTTACGTTTTCTAAATAAGATGTCAGAATTTTAAGGTATTTATAAACAAACAAACAGATCTAGAAATGGTTTATTTGCAAATAATAATCAAGCTGGAATCATTATAAATAAGTATTTAAAGAATAGTAATAACAAATTAAACAATGAGATATTAAATTCAATTTACGTTAATCTCAAAAAATAAAAAATAAGTACATTACTGAATAATATTTTAAATGCGAATTTTAATAACAAATCACATAAATAGTTTTTTGAAACATTAATGAAGAACGCTCTTTGTTAATTAACTTTAGACAGCAATTTTTGAACAACAAATTATGTTATTGCAACTGAATACATATCTATATTAATAATGGTTCTTTATATTGTCCAGCAAACTCCCAGTGTATCCAAATAGTACCTAGTTAGTTTCACGCATCAGAAAGCTCCTTTAGCAGTAGACTTGTTGTAATCGTCATCCTTTTTCTTTTCAGGAAAGAAATATAAATCTTATGACTCTTCATTGAATCTAAATAAAATTAAAAAATTCTTTTTAATGTTCATTTCTTTACAATTATAATCGTTTAATTTAAAGGAACAAATTAGCCACAAATTTTATCAATTATTTACATTTTTTGTAATATTGATTAATCTTTTTATGACCAATTCTTCTTCTAACTTTTTTTTATATATTAAGAAGCAAATAGGAATATAAACATTGAAATTATTAATTACTTATAATTGTTTGACGAACAAATTTAACGCCACAATAATATTCATAAACGATTTTTCTTACCGTCTATATTGTCCACCAAACTCCCAATGTATTCAAATAATGATCAATTCCATGCAGCAAATCCCTTCAGCAGTAGACTTCTTGTTATGATCATTATCCCTTTTACAGTAGAGAATAAGTCATCCATATCCCTCTGACCCTCTTCATTGAAACTAACTGCACATGGAAAAACTTTTTTAATTAAAACTGTTTACTTTCAACGAACAAATTAATTGCAAACAATCATATCAATTATTTATTTATTTTTATTTGGACTACTGTAAAAATTAATATTTATAATATTTTTAGGATTTAGCTAATTATACAAGCAAATATGAATATAAACACTGAAACTAATAATTAAAGAGAATTGTTTAAAGAACAAATTTAAAGGCACAAAAGTATTCTTAAATAATTTTTCTTACCATTTATATTATCCTGGAAATTACCAGCATATCCAAAAAATAATTAATTCCATGCAAAAAATTCTTTTAGCAGTAATTTCTTGTTGTGATCATCATCCCTTCTCAGGGGAGAAAAACTCACCCTTATCACTCTTCATTGAAACTAAATAGAAATGAAAAAATAACATTAACTTTCATTATTTACTGAAGATATTTAATAAAAACAGTTATTTAATTCTAAGTAGCAATCTTTGAATGAACAAATTGATAACGACCAAACATTTACGTTAATAAAATTACACTTTTCATAATTAATTGCAAAAGTTAATATTTCGTGATTTGTTTAAATATCACCGTAACAGTTTTTCTAAAAGAACACAACAAAAGACACCCTGCAGTCTTTCACGTTATTTTACAATTCACAAATGTGCAAAAATTGAAACGATTATTTAAAATCGTTTAGTGAACCAACTGAAAGCTATAAAAATATTCATTTTTCTTACCATCTATATTGTCCAGCAGACTCCCAAAGTGTTCAAAAAGCAATGAAGTCTGTTCAGAAAACTTCTTTAACAAAAATGTTGTACTCGAACATGTTATTCTCAGCATTCCCCATTGAAACTAAATAGAGAAGGAAAAAATATCATTACTAAGAATTGTTTAAAGAACAAATTTAAAGACAAAAATATTTTTAAATAATTTTTCTTACCATCTATATTGTCCTGGAAATGACCAACGTATCCAAAACGTAATCAATTCCATGCACAAAATTGTTTTAGCAGCGAATTTCTTGTTGTCTTCATCATCCCTTCTTTTCAGGAAAGAAAAAGTCATCCTTATCACTCTTCACTGAAACTAAATAAGCTAAGACTTTTTCGTAATGTTCTACACAGAAGACTGTAGTGCCCTTGTCTTATTGTAAAGCCTATAAAAAAATATTTTAATTACCGTACCTCAAATATGTATGTACTTATTTCACTTTAACTTTATAATGCCGTCTACGATGCACTTGTAACGAATTTTCTAGTCAGAATATTTATTTAAACAATTATTTATTTCACACTATTTATGACACTTAAATACTAACTTAGAACTACCATTTATATCAAAACAATTCACTTATTTATATAACAATTTATTTATATCACTTTGTCTATTATCAGTTTTAATTCGCGCACTGATGCTTTCTTCAACTAACTGTGCTCGGTCCAAAGATGATCACTATATATACACCTTTCGAACTTTCTGGACAATTCGAAAAGGAAATCCTGACGGTTCTCGAATGATGAGTAATAATTAGAAAGTCCTCGATTATTCCAGAATTGAACTTGTTACTTGTCGCCGGAGAATGATTTACACCTTGTAAATTGATAACACGAAAAGTACCGTGAGCGGTGTTTACGCCGTAAGCATGTTAGTGATAACAGGTACATGCCACAAATTGTTATCGCACACACGTACTGTGTCACTGGTCGCTACACTACCCCCTCCTTAAGGGTGATTCGTCCCGGATCACATTCTGCCGTTTCTTCAGAGGATCATGCCGGTACTTGCAGGTGGATCCGCTTCGGCATCCGGTTGTCAGGTGGAAATGGCAGTCAACGGTCTTCAATGGTGACGGTCCTCGTCGTGGATTTCCGGCGCACACCAAGATTTCTATGCCAGTGTATCGGAACAAAACCTCCAGCATGTTTCTGACCACCCTCCAATCCAGCCCATCGAGTCCACATCCGATCCTCGGTATTGCTAGCTTCAGGATGTTAGCGTGCAGCAATTGCTCTCTTAGTTCTATCAGGGAGTCCCATAAGGAGTGGTAGGAAGGCTTCTCCGACGACTTGCTTTTGGTGACTAGATAGAAGATGGATTGGGTCCCATCGAGTAACTGCAGTACTTTTCTTCCATCTTTGGCCTGGTCGAGTAACATCGGTAGTCGCCCGAACTTCTTCCGAAAGACCGTGGCAATCCCACGGCTCATGTCCAAATCCCTTGCCACACAATGAGCCAGCGAGTATTCTTTCGGGCGGCGAATAAGTCCTGCTGAACTTCGGTGGTGACTCCAAATCGGGCTTTACGGTGTAAGCTCTGTTCAGCCATGAATTCTTCGTACTGGGGCTCTGGCGATCGAGTCTGCACAACTCTAACTCGAGCTTCTTCGTGGTTGTCCCCAGCATATGGAGCCAGTCGATTAAAAGTGGACTACTCTTGGTTTCCCATTGGGAGTACGTCTAATTCGGTAGATTACGTCGTTGATTCGTTTGATAACTTTATACGGGCCTTCCCAATCTTGTTGCAGCTTCGGCGAAAGACCCCTTTGACGCTTCGGATTATAAAGCCACACCAAATCTTCTTCATGGAATCCTCCATCGGTGGCCTTAATGTCATATGCGTCCTTCATCCGGTCACTGGCCATCTGCATATGGGAACGTATCTCGTCATGGATGTCGTCCAATCGTCTTCGGAGTTCACTGACGTAATCTTCTCCAGCCACGTCTTCGCCAGGTTTGCATCCGAACTTTAAGTCGCATGGTAGTCGTAACTCTCGGCCGAACAGTACCCTGGCTGGTGTTTGTCCAGTGGTTTCATGTATGGAAGATCGGTACGCCAAAAGGAACAATGGCAGATAACGATCCCAGTCTCGCTGATGTTTGGAGACCATTTTGGGCAGGTACTTGTTAATGGTCCTGTTCATTCGTTCTACCATGCCGTCTGATTGGGGATGTAGGGCTGTAGTTCGAGTCTTATGAATGCCCAATATCTTACAAATATCTTGGAATATGGCTGACTCGAAATTTCGTTCTTGGTCGGAATGCAGCTCCAGTGGTACTCCGAATCGGCTAATCAACTCTTTCACGAGCGTTTCCGCCACTGTAGTTGCCGTCTGGTTTGGAAGAGCGTACGCTTCAACCCATTTCGTAAAGTAGTCCATTGCCACTACGATGTACTTATTCCCATCTTCAGATTCTGGGAATGGTCCGGCAACGTCTATGGCAATTCTCTCGAATGGGCTGCCAACGTTATACTGCCGCATCGGAGCACGCTGTCGCTTCTGAGGTCCCTTACTGGCGGCGCACGTCGTGCACTTTCTGCACCAATCTTCCACGTCCTTCTTGCAGTTGACCCAGTAAAATCGTTCTCGTACTTTGCCAAGGGTCTTCTTTACACCAAAATGTCCTCCTGAAGGGTCGTCATGGAGGCACTGCAGAACTTCCTTTACCAAGCTTCTCGGTATCACCAGCTGACGTCTGCTTTCGGTGCCATCTGGATCCTCCACGACGCGCCTCAGGAGATGTTCTTAGTATCAGACGTATCTTCGTCTCGCTCTTCCAGTTCGCTTTTCAATTCGGCGACTTTCAACTCGAACAATTTTTTCGGCATTTTTATTTATTTTGTATTTTTATTACACTAGAAAATTCTCCGGGGGTCGATTCGCAGACCCCACACCTGACACCAATTGTAACGAATTTTCTAGTCAAACTATTTATTTAAACAATTATTTATTTAACACTATTTATAACACTTAAACACTAACTTGCAGAAAAATAAAGTAAATAATGTATGAAATAATAAATTAACTTGTCACAATCAATTTATCTATAATAAATCGGTAACTATTATTTTTCATAAAGGCGATCGAAATTAACAAGTCTTCATTCAAGCTTTTCAAATTATATATCAAACATGGATGCCTCAACTCGCACCTAACACACATTTACTTCATTCATAAAAATCGTATAAATAATCCGATTCTCGAATAATAAAATACATACCACATTTTAAGCTGGAATTCTGGAATATATTGTAATATAAATTACACATGTACTGTAAATTTTCTTTTTAAATTTTTATTAAAAACGAAGACAAATATAACAACCTCACTTCAGAATTAACGAGCAACTAAGACATAATAAATACAATATCTATCACACTCTTTATTTTGAATGCTGCAAATGTCGATTTAAAAACATTTTTTTATAAAATAAATTTGAAAAGACGTAAACTGTAACTTATTATCAATAAATTAGGGGTTGAAAGTACACTCCGGTAATTTATAACAATAGACTTCTATCAAATGGTAGCCCAACATATCTTTAATACATTTTGAAACTTTCTGTTTATATATAATAAAGGAGATTACGTAATTAATCAAAAAATAAAAAACATTTTGAAAATTAGGGGTTGAAGGTAGTTTTTTGGTATTTTCTAACTATAAAGTTCTTTTAACTGATGGCCTAAGATATTTTTAATACATTTCGATACTTTCGGTTTATTTAATAAAGAAGAAAGCAGGTAATTTATCAAAAAATTAAATATATTTTAGAAGTTAGGGGTTGAAGACATTTTCTGGTATTTTCTAACTATAGGGTTCATTCAACTGATGGCCCTAAACAATGTTAATATATTTTGATACTTTCTGTTTATTTAATAAAGAAGGAATGCAGTAAAGTATTTATTGAAGCAAGGGTGTTTTAGGTGGAATGGAAAATATTTTGGCAGATCATTCTAAGAAAACAGTAAGGTAACTTATTACCGGAAATTATGCTTCTTTTGAGAGATACTGGGTTTCAAATGTGAGACAAAAAACTAATATTTTTATACCCTCTCAAAAACGGGTTTACATAATTTTACGAAATTTAGTGAAATGGTTCAACACCAGTTAATGAATGTGGATGAGCTTTAAAATGGATTGATGAAAAAATAATTAGATAATCTGAAAGTACAATAAAAAGCGTTTTTGTTAAATTTTTCTGGTTCACGTCGGCAACCACTTTCCTAGGCGTTCTACAGAAAAAACTCATTGGGGGTTATAAAATTACGTTCAGAAAGAATATTACGAACTTCATCTAAATCATGTTGTAGCAATTGTTATGCCCCTTCCCCCCGCAAAGGACGGCGGGCCCCGCGCGTACTCGGGTCCTCTCCTGTATGAGCTTCAAAATCGAAATTGTACATTTTTAAAGTAACTTGTTATACCGAGTATTGCAAGTTACTTTAAAAATGCATCAATTTCGACTGCTGTTTTTTTTTTGCACTTAGAATAATAGTGATATGATAATTTTCGTGTTTTCATTAGAAACTAAGAGGAATCCCCTTTCCGTTCAAGTATAACAATATCGACTTTTTCCAATTTTCAAAAATTCATAACTCAAAAATTATCAACTTGTTTTTAAGTCTTGGTGTTCTAGAAATGGTTTACCTACAATTGAATGTGAAAAAATGTTTCAGTATTCGTCTTGGGCGGTCGTATTTAAAATACTATCTTAATAGCGAATCAGTAGAAAAAATAGATCAAACAAAAGATCTTGGCATAAATTTTGATGTACATTTGTCTTTTAAACAGCATATTGAATAAGTATATTTATTACTAGCTCTGCCCGTGACTTCGTCCGCATGGAATAGTGACTTTCGGCAGCATTTTTATATTTTTTTATTCTATATTTTTATTTTCTGGGCCGTAAGCTATTTTGCCGACGTCATCACAAAAAAACTTTCATCCCCTATGTTTACCCCCTTTAGTGTAAAATTTTTACAAACTTTGAATGTCGTATTTATATCTAATCAAAAGCCTAAAAAATAAGTTCAAGCTTCTAGCTTTGAAAATCACGTAATTTTATAGCTCTTTTTTCGCATTAAAAAGTAGCCTATTATGTCATTTCTTAGTGCTCTAGACTATATCTGTACCAAATTTCATTTAAATCGATTCAGTAATTTAGGCGTGATTGTGTAGCATACAGAGTTACTTTCGCATTTATAATATTACGTAGTACAGAAGTATAAATTTATCTATTACTGATTGTACGGTTAATAAAAAAATAAAAATGTTGAAATAATCAATTTTGCGTTATGCTGCTTTCAAAATTGGACAGAGAGTGCACTATTCAGATGACTATGCACCTTCTCAACAATTTCTTCATATATTGGATTTGCAATCAGCTTTCTCTAGCTCTTCTCTGAGCAGGTCTTTTGTTTGATGGTAGATTGCTTACTGGTACCATTGATTGCTCAGATTTATCAAATAGCTTTAAAATTTATATAACGATCTAGAATTCTTAAAAACAATCAAATATTTTTTATTCCCCTATTGAGATTAGTTTAGATTAATACACTTTTGTATAGTTCTGGGTTATTCAGATTTTCATTAAATGACATAGAGAGGTTGTATTTCCTTCTTTGATTACTCAATCCTGGGCAGTTTGTGATGATGTGTTCTACTGATTGGAGAGTATCGGTGTTACATTTTGTGCATAACGGAGGCAGCTCATTCGTCATTAAATGAACATGAGTTAAATTGGTATGGCCAATCTTCAGTCTTTGAATAATTACTTCTTCATTACGTTTAGATTCTGGAGAGCTTTTAATACGCTTAGTGAGTTAAAATTAAGGAAGATTCAAGTTTAAAAAAAAAAATAATAATTATTAAACAGTATAAGTTATTTGTCGGAATGTAGTAAAAAACAAAAAAATCGCCACTGTTATTTCAAATAGAAATAACACGTAATTATTTGCGAATGGAGATAAAAAAATAAATACTTTGTAGAAAGTTTAAAAATTAAAGGATCAAATAAGTTAATAAGAACAATATAAAACTATGTAACTATCGGTGAAATTTTATTAATTAAAAATATTTATCTACCATTAAATTTCGTAAAGTTAATTTGTTACAGTTGTTTTTTTACCATCATTAACTTGACAACGTATCACATATTAAGGGTCCCTTAATAGAATCTGCTACGGGCCCCGCGCTGATTTAATCCGGCACTGCATGTTGTTTTAGTAAAATGAGTTTAAAGTAGCCTTTTGAGGCTTTTAAGTATCATATTGATTATTTCAGCGAGCAGCATACTTATATTAGGTGCTATTTAGTGATCACAGGGAAAAGAGACTGGTGTCTCAACGAAATTCGACGAGAGTACTTTTTTAATACACTTTTTATTATACTTTCAGATTATCTTATTATTTTTTCATTAATCAATTTTTTTAAAGAAAATTAGCTACAAATAATTCAAATAAGCTCATCTACATTCATTAGGCAGTATTTATTTGCGAGTATTGTAATCAAAATTGAAATATGTCTCCCCATACCCCATCTTGCCCCATAAGGTACCCCGTCTTACCCTACCTTATGTCAAAATCGGGTGTTGGATGACTTTGACAAAATAATTTTTTTTCTGGCATAAGTAAAGTGATTTGAGTTCCTAATTCCCAAAGATTAATAATGTAAGTTATTCTAAATAAATAATCAAGCAAAATAATTTCAATTGAGAGTCTTAATGCTCTTCAAACGTTAAGGTCCCCGTCATGCCCCCTTTCCCCTAGTTGGTGTTGATCACTATCAAATTTCACCAAATTTCGTTAAATTATGTTGTTTTTTGAAGTGAAACTTCTTTGGGATCGATAAGAGTAAAATCTCAAGGCCATGAAACGACACATTTCGTAACGATTCGTCTCGCGAAGCTATGACAATAGAAAGGCCCGCATGCGCATATCGGTATTATAGTTGTGGGCAATAAAAGAAGACGATATACTTGGTTATAAACAGACTTTATTTTTGTGTCTATTCAAGTCGAAGTTACAGTTAATACTCTCTCGTACTCTGTTTCTGTTATTGGTATCGTACGAACACCAACGACTTCGAATAGGAGCGAAAGTACTGAGGTAGAAATCTCAGCGCTCTCTGTTATTTAACTTACCTATTACTCTTCTCAAGTCTGCTTACGTATCTGTTATTATACAGTACAGGTCGCTTTTCAAATTCGGTAGTATAAAAGTCTGTACTCGATACATATTTACATTAATTTGTGAAAGTGTTTTATATATATATATATATATAAACCGCATCATTACCGGTTCCAGCTAATGTTAATACCTACCTATTGCCGGCTATCGTTAATGATTACTAAGTACCGAATACAAAGTAACGAATACCAGATCCGAAAGTAACAATTACATACGAGTACTGAAAAGTAACGACAATTCCCATCACTACTAAACGTTAAGTTGGTATTGTGAGTATCCCCACTTTCAATAGTAAGTTAGGAGAACGAGTGTGATAGTGACCGGCATCTCATAGCAGTTATATTATAATAAGTGTATTACAGTAAATGTTTATTTAACAACAATTAATATTTATTTAAGAGTGAGTATTATTATGTATTAATTTTAATTCCTTGTAGTTATATAGTTTACGGTTTCTTAAGCACTTGGAAAATAAACGGAGGCGAAAAAAATTTGATGTATGTATGTGTTTCCATTTTTAAAACATAAATCCTGAAAATTCTCGTACTCTCTCTTCGTTTCGCCAAACATTTACTTATTCGTTATAAAGGTATAGAGATCGCCAAAGAAGTTTCACTTCTTTTTCTTTCACGTGTAGGTACTGAGCTGCACATGATTAATTTTTATTTTATTTTGAAAGGTATAAAAATATTAAGGTTTTCTTTACATTTAACACCAAATATCTCTGAAAAGAACCGTTTCAAATTTCTTTATTGTTTTACTTAGAATGATTACTACTACTCTCTCCCAAAATATTGGCCATTCCTCCTAAAACACCCTATCGTTTCATGTATTTCAATAAATACTCGACTACCCAAATCGCCGTAGTTGTAGATTTTCGGAAACGTTTAATCCAATAAATATTTTTAACACGAACACATTAAGGTTCGACACCATTGACTTATTGTGGAATTTTCCAATCGATTACATGTAAAGCCACAGCTAGCAAAGTTAAAAGATTACGCTACGCTATCCAGGAATACGAAAGTAATGGAAAAATTATACCACTAAATAAAATATCTAAGTGCTCCGAAAATGTATTTTAAATAATTATGTTTCCAGGATTTCCTAAAATCGATACCACAACGAAGGGCTGTATTTTCTTTATTTCCAACAAATTTAAAATTAGTTTTGTGATTTGAATATGCGTACGAAAATTATGAAATTAAAAGTAATATGTATAACTATGCTTTATAGACCAGGGTCGATAATTTTTGAAATAAAAAAAAATTAAAGTAGGATAAAACCCATTGGAACAGAAATGAAAGGACAAATAATTTAAGGGCAATCTGAGGCCGAGAAGGGGAAGGGGGTGAGTTTTTAAGGAAAAAAGGGTTTTTCTTACTAACTTAATATCGAAAAAGCACCCTAATTTTCAATCAAAAATTCTCACGTCAAAATATCTGCTTTTGTAAAAACGTTGGTGGGCTTTTTCTTCGTTGAAATCTCTACTTTCTGATGGTGTGAAGAAAAATATACATTACTATGGTAAGTTTTATGCAAAAAAACGAAGGGAATTTTATCTAAAAAATTTGAATGCTGCAATTTTTTTCAGTAAATTCTAATTACATTTATGTCATAGAAAATCTCATAATATATAAATATACATTTAAATCGTACTATTTAATTCACATAAATACTGTGACGTGTTCGGTCACAGAAAACACAATTAACAAAACAAAACAACGAATTTATTTAAATACTAAAGTTAATTTGACTACACTACAGTTATGAACAAGTCTGCACAATTTATTTCACTAAAAGTCTCCTTTAATCGCCGTTCCGGTAGACACTATTTATCGCTCTCTATGAACTCTCTATCGCCACTATGGTTCGCCTGTATCGCCTATCGATCGCTTCCAAACATCAGCTGTCCACTGTAAACTGTCAACTAACTCGGTGTGAGTGTCTCGTTCGCCTTTTATAGTCTTCTCAGCCTTTTTCTAGGGTATTCTACAGCCGTCTAGTAATTCAATTGTTTTCCCATTGATCTTTGCTGGTGTTTTCTAGATGTATCAGGAAAGCCGAGAATATTCCTTATGTAATCAGGGAAGATGTTCATTAATTATGCTCACACCAACTTAATTGGCAAGTACTCGTAACACTGCCCCCTTCTTAGAATTGATCGTCCCGATCAATGTCTTGACCTTTGTAGGACGCCAGGCGGTCCAAGTGTACAACTTTCATCTTGGCCTTTGGTCCTCTCTGAATACGGTAGACCACGTCATTCAGCCTTCTGACCACAGTGTAAGGTCCTTCCCAGGCTCGCTGTAGCTTCGGTGAGCGTCCTTTCCGACGGACAGGATTGTAAAGCCACACCTGGTCCCCTTCTCTGAATCCTGTGCTGTTGGCTCTCCGGTCGTACCTGGTCTTCATGCGGTCACTCCCTACTTGGATTTTGTTACGAACGGCTCTATGGATGGTATCGAGTCGTTCCTCTAGCTGCTGTGCGTAGTCGGTAGCTGAAGGTCGCCGATCTTCTGGGTGTCCAAACCGGATGTCCATCGGTAACTTCAGCTCTCTTCCAAATAAAATGCTGGCTGGTGTTCTGCCGGTGGTCTCGTGAACCGCACTTCGATAGGTCAACAGGAACAAAGGTATATGCTGGTCCCAGTCTGTCTGATGATCGTTAACAACCATTTTCAAATTGGTTTCTAGCGTCGCGTTAAACCGTTCGACCATTCCGTCAGATTGTGGATGTAATGGAGTGGTCCTAGTTTTCTGTACTCCTAGCAGCTCACAGACTTCCCGGAATACTGCGGATTCAAAGTTCCGTCCCTGGTCAGAGTGGATCTCCATCGGAACTCCATACCGGCTGATCCATTGGTTGACCAACATTCCAGCGACTGTAGTAGCTTCTTGGTTAGGGATTGCGTACACTTCGGGCCATTTGCTAAAATAGTCCATCACTACCAAGATGTATTTATTGCCAGCAGCTGTTGTTGGGAATGGTCCTGCTACGTCCAGAGCTATTCTCTCAAATGGGGCACCAACATTGTACTGCTTCATTCGCCCTCGGCTTCGAGTCTGAGGTCCCTTGGCTGACGCACACGTTGGACACTTCCTACACCAATTTTCGACGTCTCTTCTACACTTTAGCCAATAAAATCGCTCTCGCACCTTCTCCAACGTCTTTGTTACTCCGAAGTGTCCTCCACCAACACCTCCATGGACTTCTGTCAGCACCTCGTTGACTCTGTTCTTCGGGAGAACTACTTGATGTCGAATTTTAGTTCCGTCAGGGCTTTCCCACACTCTTTTTAGTACCCCATTCTCGACGATGAGCGAATCCCATAAGGCCCAATAGCTCTTCGTGATGGTACTCGTACTACTAACATCTGCCCAGGTAGGTCGTGCTGTTCCTGCCTTTTTCCACCGCAGTATCGGTTTAATGTCTTCGTCGTTATCTTGGTCTTTCGCCAGGTCTTCGTTCTGCCAGTGTTCTTCAGGTTCCACCATCGTCTGACAGATCCTTGCCAAGTTGACTGGTTCCTTCTTTTCGGCGGCCATGCAATGTTTGCAGTTCTTCGAGCATGGTCTTCGCGAGAGGGCATCAGCGTTACCATGTTGTTTTCCAGCACGATGCTCGATGCTGAAGTCGTATACTTGTAGCCGCTGTAGCCATCGAGCCAGTTGTCCTTCTGGGTTTTTAAATTGCAGCAGCCATTTCAGGGACGCATGGTCTGTCCTTAACAGGAATTTTCGTCCGTAGAGATACTTATGGAAATGTTCGAGAGTTTTGACGACTGCCAGCAATTCTCTACGGGTCACGCAATAGTTTCGCTCCGGCTTTGACAGTGCCTTACTGAAGTAGCCAATGACTTTTTCTTTTCCTTCCTGCATCTGCGACAGTACACCACCAATTCCTACATTGCTGGCATCCGTATCGACAATGAAGTCTGTGTCGAACTGTGGGTACGTCAGTATTGGGGCTTGAGAAAGGGTAGACTTCAGTGTTTCAAAAGCTTGCTGACATCGTTCTGACCATTGGAAAGGGACACCATCCTCTGTTAACTTGTGGAGCGGTCGAGCTATATCTGCAAATCCCTTTACGAATCGTCGGTAATAGGAACACAGCCCCAAAAAGCTTCTCAAGTCGTGTTGGTTCTTCGGGACAGGCCAACTTCTCACAGCTTTAGTCTTGTCAGGATCAGTTCTTATTCCTTCCGAGGTGATAACGTGGCCAAGATATTTCACCTCCTTACAAAACAGATGGCATTTCTTGGGACTGAGTTTCAACTTGGCTGCTGAAAGCTTCTTGATCACTTCTTCGACATTCTGGAGGTGGTCTTCGAATGTCTTTCCCAGTACTATCACGTCGTCTAGGTACACCAGACAAACCTTCCAATTGAGCCCTTGTAGCACATTTTCCATAAGTCGCTCGAAGGTGGCGGGAGCGTTACATAGTCCAAATGGCATAACGTTAAAGTGCCACAGCCCGTAACCAGTCGTGAATGCGGTCTTCTGCTTGTCTTGTGGATCCAGTTCAACTTGCCAGTATCCACTCTTCAAATCCAACGTTGAAAACCATTTGGCACCAACCAAACTGTCAAGGGTGTCGTCGATTCTGGGTAAGGGATAGCTGTCCTTTAAGGTTACGTCGTTGAGCTTCCTGTAGTCAACGCAGAACCTGGTCGATCCATCCTTCTTCCTAACCAACACTATCGGAGAAGCCCAAGCACTTTGTGATGGTTCGATTACCCCCTGTTCTTCCATGTTCTTCACCAGGTTGTTGACTTCTTCTTGCTTAGCCCATGGAACTCTTCTAGATGGTTGTTTAATAGGACGAGCTGATCCCGTGTCTATACGGTGGTATGTCAGATTCGTTCTCCCAAAGTCGTTGTCAGAGAGGGCGAAGACGTTTCGATACTTGCTGAGTAGTTCTTCGAATTTTCTAATTTGGTCACTGTTAAGGTTTGTGGCCGAACGCTGCACTAAGTCTCGAAGAACGGTTGGAAGTGGTTCGCTCTCTGCCATTGAGGGTTCAGCTTCAACTTCGCACTGGAGGATGGACACCACGGGTTCAAGGACTCCTACTTCCATTCCTTTACACACTTTTTGCTCGAAGTCCTTCAGATTGACCACTCTGACAGATGCGTTCGGCGTCCCAGTTCGAATTAGTGTTCGTCCTATCAGTATGGCTTTCTGTGTCAAATCCGGGTTTTTGGCTTCTACTATCCCCACCAAACCATCCGCACCTTCGCCGTCGATGTTTATTTTGAGAACTACCTCGGATCTAGCAGGTAGTAATCGGTCTTCTGCTACGATGACCTTTCGAAGATCGTACTCTTTGGTGGGGTTTGTCATCACCAACTCTTCCTTGCCGATGCGTAAAATGCCGGAGCCCAAATCCAGATTAATTTTGTTTCGTTCAAGAAGATCCAATCCAATGATCACGTCGTCGGCGACATCGGCTACCAGTGCCCTGTGTCGAAGGCATACTTCTCCCAATCTCAATTCGATATCGCATTCTCCTCTAATCGGCGCTGTTTCTCCGGTAACCGTGGTCAAACGTAGCTTCCTCTGCAGGGGACGGATTCTCCACTCGTTAACGATGTTCGGCCGGATTATGGTCTTAGAAGCTCCCGTATCGACCACCATTCTAACCTTCTTGTTGTTGATGTGACCTTCGACGAATAAGGACTTGCTTCCGTTTAGTTGGGAAACGACGATTTCGGCTGGGGCTTGGTGGGGAGAAGCCAACTTGCGCCCCTCAAATTTGGCTGATCTTAGTTTCCCGACTGCTGTCGGTCCGCACGGCGTTCTTCGGCCGGGCAGTCTCGCCGTAAATGTCCGTGCCTTCCACATTCCCAGCACCTTGGTCTTCCTTTGTTTTGGCCACAGTCTCGGGAAAAGTGACCGACCTTCCCGCATTCCCAACATTTGGCCGATTCTCTCTTGTCGTTGATGGTAGTCTTCTTGACAGTTTCGACGCATTCTTTAATCAGCCTCGTAACTTCATTTTTGTATTCGTCGTCTTCAACAGCTGTTTTGCGTACACGCACGTGGCCCTTGGAAGCTTGTTTTGCAGCTTCGAATTCTAAGGCGTGCGCCAGTGCGTCACTCGCAGTCTTGTGGCGGGCCAAACGGAGAACTTGTTGTAAGTCGGTGTCCCTTACACCATCGACGAATGTTTGGACTGCTAGTTGGTCTGCGAAGTCCTGCGGAGCGGTAGGATAGGCCAATCTAACTAGACGTTCCACATCGGCCTCGAATTCTTGTAGATTTTCTGATGTCCTCTGATTGCGACACTTTAGTTGGGTTTGGTACACTTGTTGTAAATGTTTGTCGCCATATCTCATTTCAAGTCGCTCTAGCAGCGCAGAGAAGTCTCGTTGTTGGCGCTCTGGAATACCTTGAAGGACATCCAATGCTTCTCCTCGTAGGGCTATGACCAGCGCCGTTGCTTTGTCAAAATCGTTCCAGTTGTTTGCTTCTGCCGCTGCCTCGAACTGTCGTTTGTACACAGACCAGCAAACTTTTCCGTCGAAAGTCGGTGGTTTAATTCTAATCGCTTTCGCAGTCTCTTCAGGCTTTACATCACTAGCCGGTTTTGTGTTCTCGAACTTCTGTCGTATCTTCTCTACTTCCTTTTGTACCTCTTCTTTCAACTCATCTCTTAGCTTCTCTTGTCTCGCCTCCAATTCTTGTCGTACTTCTTTTAATTCTTCTTGCACTTCGGTTCTGACTTCCTTCAGCTTTACCCTTAATTCTTCCTGTATCGCTTCCATCTTTTCTTGACCAGCTTCTATTTTATTCTTCAAATCTTCCTGTGCCAATTTCATTTCTTCCTGTCCAGCTTCCATTTTATTCCTCAATTCTTCCTTCATTTCTTCCTGGCCTGCCTTCATTTCTTCCTGGCCTGCCTTCATTTCTGTTTTCATTTCTTTCATCATTTCCATTAAAGCCTTTATTTGTTCCTCCATTATTGCCGATTGTTTTCTTGTTACTGGCATAAGGCTTCAAAATTCTTCTTCTCTTCGGACCTCTTCTACGATCTGTCGCACTAACTTTCTTCGGGAATCTTCAATTCCCTTACTATCCCACACCTGACACCAAATGTGACGTGTTCGGTCACAGAAAACACAATTAACAAAACAAAACAACGAGTTTATTTAATTACTAAAATTAATTTGACTACACTACAGTTATGAACAAGTCCGCACAATTTATTTCACTAAAAGTCACTTTTTAATCGCCGTTCCGGTAGACACTATTTATCGCTCTCTATGAACACTATCGCCTCTATGGTTCGCCTGTATCGCCTATCGATCGCTTTGCATCAGCTGTTACTGTAAACTGTCAACTAACTCGGTGTGAGTGTCTCGTCCGCTTTTATAGTCTTCTCAGCCTTTTTCTAGGGTATTCTACAGCCGTCTAGTAATTCAATTGTTTTCCCATTGATCTTTGCTGGTGTTTTCTAGATGTATCAGGAAAGCCGAGAATATTCCTTATGTAATCAGGGAAGATGTTCATTAATTATGCTCACACCAACTTAATTGGCAAGTACTCGTAACAATACATTACTATGGTAAGTTTTATGCAAAAAAACGAAGGGAATTTTATCTAAAAAATGTGAATGCTGCAATTTTTTTCAGTAAATTCTAATTACATTTATGTCATAGAAAATCTCATAATATATAAATATACATTTAAATCGTACTATTAAATTCACATAAATACTGTGACGTGTTCGGTCACAGAAAACACAATTAACAAAACAAAACAACGAATTTATTTAAATACTAAAGTTAATTTGACTACACTACAGTTATGAACAAGTCTGCACAATTTATTTCACTAAAAGTCTCCTCTAATCGCCGTTCCGGTAGACACTATTTATCGCTCTCTATGAACTCTCTATCGCCACTATGGTTCGCCTGTATCGCCTATCGATCGCTTCCAAACATCAGCTGTCCACTGTAAACTGTCAACTAACTCGGTGTGAGTGTCTCGTTCGCCTTTTATAGTCTTCTCAGCCTTTTTCTAGGGTATTCTACAGCCAAACAAGTAATCCAATTGTTTTCCCAATGATCTTTGCTGGTGTTGTCTAGATGTTTCAGGAAAGCCGAGAATATTCCTTATGTAATCAGGGAAGATGTTCATTAATTATGCTCACACCAACTTAATTGGCAAGTACTCGTAACACTGCCCCCTTCTTAGAATTGATCGTCCCGATCAATGTCTTGACATTTGTAGGGCGCCAAGCGGTCCAAGTGTACAACTTTCATCTTGGCCTTTGGTCCTCTTTGAATACGGTAGACCACGTCATTCAGCCTTCTGACCACAGTGTAAGGTCCTTCCCAGGCTCGCTGTAGCTTCGGTGAGCGTCCTTTCCGACGGACAGGATTGTAAAGCCACACCTGGTCCCCTTCTCTGAATCCTGTGCTGTTGGCTCTCCGGTCGTACCTGGTCTTCATGCGGTCACTCCCTACTTGGATTTTGTTACGAACGGCTCTATGAATGGTATCAAGTCGTTCCTCTAGCTGCTGTGCGTAGTCGATAGCCGAAGGTCGCCGATCTGTCTGTCTGTCTGGTGATCGTTGACAACCATTTTCAAATTGGTTTCCAGCGTCGCGTTAAACCGTTCGACCATTCCGTCAGATTGTGGATGTAATGGAGTGGTCCTAGTTTTCTGTACTCCTAGCAGCTCACAGACTTCCCGGAATACCGTGGATTCGAAGTTCCGTCCCTGGTCAGAGTGGATCTCCATCGGAACTCCATACCGACTGATCCATTGGTTCATTAGCTTCTTGGTTTGGGATTGCGTACACTTCGGGCCATTTGCTAAAATAGTCCATCACTACCAAGATGTACTTATTGCCAGCAGCTGTTGTTGGGAATGGTCCTGCTACATCCAGAGCTATTCTCTCAAATGGGGCACCAACATTGTACTGCTTCATTCGCCCTCGGCTTCGAGTCTGAGGTCCCTTGGCTGACGCACACGTTGGACACTTCCTACACCAATTTTCGACGTCTCTTCTACACTTTAGCCAATAAAATCGCTCTCGCACCTTCTCCAACGTCTTTGTTACTCCGAAGTGTCCTCCACCAACACCTCCATGGACTTCTGTCAGCACCTCGTTGACTTTGTTCTTCGGGAGAACTACTTGATGTCGAATTTTAGTTCCGTCAGGGCTTTCCCACCCTCGTTTTAGTACCCCATTCTCGACGATGAGCGAATCCCATAAGGCCCTCTTAAGCTCTTCGTGATGGTACTCGTACTACTAACATCTGCCCAGGTAGGTCGTGCTGTTCCTGCCTTTTTCCACCGCAGTATCGGTTTAATGTCTTCGTCGTTATCTTGGTCTTTCGCCAGGTCTTCGTTCTGCCAGTTCTTCTTCAGGTTCCACCATCGTCTGACAGATCCTTGCCAAGTTGACTGGTTCCTTCTTTTCGGCGGCCATGCAATGTTTGCAGTTCTTCGAGCATGGTCTTCGCGAGAGGGCATCAGCGTTACCATGTTGTTTTCCAGCACGATGCTCGATGCTGAAGTCGTATACTTGTAGCCGCTGTAGCCATCGAGCTAGTTGTCCCTCTGAGTTTTTAAATTGCAGCAGCCATTTCAGGGACGCATGGTATGTCCTTAACAGAAATTTTCGTCCGTAGAGATACTTATGGAAATGTTCGAGAGTTTTGACGACTGCCAGCAATTCTCTACGGGTCACGCAATAGTTTCGCTCCGGCTTTGACAGTGCCTTAATGAAGTAGCCAATGACTTTTTCTTTTCCTTCCTGCATCTGCGACAGTACACCACCAATTCCTACATTGCTGGCATCCGTATCGACAATGAAGTCTGTGTCGAACTGTGGGTACGTCAGTATTGGGGCTTGAGAAAGGGTAGACTTCAGTGTTTCAAAAGCATGCTGACATCGTTCTGACCATTGGAAAGGGACACCATCCTCTGTTAACTTGTGGAGCGGTCGAGCTATATCTGCAAATCCCTTTACGAATCGTCGGTAATAGGAACACAGCCGCAAAAAGCTTCTCAGGTCATGTTGGTTCTTCGGGACAGGCCAACTTCTCACAGCTTCAGTCTTGTCAGGGTCAGTTCTTATTCCTTCTGAGGTGATAACGTGGCCAAGATATTTCACCTTACAGAACAGATGGCATTTCTTGGGACTGAGTTTCAACTTGGCTGCTGAAAGCTTCTTGATCACTTCTTCGACATTCTGGAGGTGGTCTTCGAATGTCTTTCCCAGTACTATCACGTCATCCAAGTACACCAGACAAACCTTCCAATTGAGCCCTTGTAGCACATTTTCCATAAGTCGTTCAAAGGTGGCGGGAGCGTTACATAGTCCAACTGGCATAACGTTAAAGTGCCACAGCCCGTAACCAGTCGTGAATGCGGTCTTCTGCTTGTCTTGTGGATCCAGTTCAACTTGCCAGTATCCACTCTGCAAATCTAACGTTGAAAACCATTTAGCACCAACCAAGCTGTCAAGGGTGTCGTCGATTCTGGGTAAGGGATAGCTGTCCTTTAAGGTTACGTCGTTGAGCTTCCTGTAGTCAACGCAGAACCTGGTCGATCCATCCTTCTTCCTAACCAACACTATCGGAGAAGCCCAAGCACTTTGCGATGGTTCGATTACCCCCTGTTCTTCCATGTTTTTCACCAGGTTGTTGACTTCTTCTTGCTTAGCCCATGGAACTCTTCTAGATGGTTGTTTAATAGGACGAGCTGATCCCGTGTCTATACGGTGGTATGTCAGATTCGTTCTCCCAAAGTCGTTGTCAGAGAGGGCGAAGACGTTTCGATACTTGTTGAGCAGTTCTTCGAACTTTCTAATTGTCCACTGTTAAGGTTTGTGGCCGAACGCTGCACTAAGTCTCGAAGAACGGTTGGCAGCGGTTCGCTCTCTGCCATTGAGGATTCAGCTTCAACTTCGCATTGGAGGATGGACACCACGGGTTCAAAGACTCCTACTTCCATTCCTTTACACACTTTCTGTTCGAAGTCCTTCAAATTGACCACTCTGACAGATGCGTTCGGCGTCCCAGTTCGAATTAGTGTTCTTCCTATCAGTATGGTTTTCTGTGTTAAATCCGGGTTTTTGGCTTCTACTATCCCCACCAAACCATCCGCACCTTCGCCGTCGATGTTTATTTTGAGAACTACCTCGGATCTAGCAGGTAGTAATCGGTCTTCTGCTACGATGACCTTTCGAAGACCGTACTCTTTGGTGGGGTTTGTCATCACTAACTCTTCCTTGCCGATGCGTAAAATGCCGGAGCCCAAATCCAGATTAATTTTATTTCGCTCAAGAAGATCCAATCCGATGATCACGTCGTCGGCGACATCGGCTACCAATGCCCTGTGTCGAAGGCATACTTCTCCCAGTCTCAATTCGATGTCGCATTCTCCTCTAATCGGCGCTGTTTCTCCGGTAACCGTGGTCAAACGCAGCTTCCTCTGCAGGGGACGGATTCTCCACTCGTTAACGATGTTCGGCCGGATTATGGTCTTTGAAGCTCCCGTATCGACCACCATTCTAACCTTCTTGTTGTTGATGTGACCTTCGACGAATAAGGACTTGCTTCCGTTTAGTTGGGAAACGACGATTTCTGCTGGGGCTTGGTGGGGAGAAGCCAACTTGCGCCCCTCAAAGTTGGCTGATCTTAGTATCCCGACTGCTGTCGATCCGCACGGCGTTCATCGGCCGGGCAGTCTCGCCGTAAATGTCCGTGCCTTCCACATTCCCAGCACCTTGGTCTTCCTTTGTTTTGGCCACAGTCTCGGGAAAAGTGACCGACCTTCCCGCATTCCCAACATTTAGCCGATTCTCTCTTGTCGTTGATGGTAGTCTTCTTGACAGTTTCGACGCATTCTTTAATCAGCCTGGTGACTTCATTCTTGTATTCGTCGTGGTCAACAGCTGTTTGGCGTACACACACGTGGCCCTTGGAAGCTTGTTTTGCAGCTTCGAATTCTAAGGCGTACGACAGTGCGTCACTCGCAGTCTTATGGCGGGCCAAACGGAGAACTTGCTGTAAGTCGGTGTCCCTCACGCCATCGACGAATGTTTGGACTGCTAGCTGGTCTGCGAAGTCCTGCGGAGCGGTAGGATAGGCCAATCTAACTAGACGTTCCACATCGGCCTCGAACTCCTGTAGATTTTCTGATGTCTTCTGATTGCGACACTTCAGTTGAGTCTGGTACACTTGTTGCAAATGTTTGTCGCCATATCTCATTTCAAGTCGCTCTAGCAGCGCAGAGAAGTCCCGTTGTTGGCGCTCTGGAATATCTTGAAGGACATCCAATGCTTCTCCTCGCAGGGCTATGACCAGCGCCGTTGCTTTCTCAAAATCGTTCCAGTTGTTTTCTTCTGCCGCTGCCTCGAACTGTCGTTTGTATACAGACCAGCAAACTTTTCCGTCGAAAGTCGGTGGTTTAATTCTAATCGTCTTCGCAGTGTCTTCGGACTTTACTTCACTAGCCGGTTTTGTGTTCTCGAAATTCTGTCGCATCTTCTCTACTTCCTTTTGTACTTCTTTCAACTCATCTCTTAGCTTCTCTTGTTTCGCTTCCACTTCTTGTCGTACTTCCTTTAATTCTTCTTGCACTTCGGTTCTGACTTCCTTCAGCTTTACCCTCAATTCTTCTTGCATCGCTTCCATCTTTTCTTGTCCAGCTTCTATTTTATTCTTCAATTCTTCTTGTGCTAATTTCATTTCGTCCTGTCCAGCTTCCATTTTGTTCTTCAATTCTTCCTTCATTTCTTCCTGGCCTGCCTTTATTTCTTCCTGGCCTGCCTTCATTTCTTCCTGGCCTACCTTCATTGCCTTCATCATTTCCATTAAAGTCTTTATTTGTTCTTCCATTATTGCTGATTGTTTTCTTGTTACTGGCATAAGGCTTCAAAATTCTTCTTCTCTTCGGACCTCTTCTACGATCTGTCGCACTAACTTTCTTCGGGAATCTTCAATTCCCTTACTATCCCACTTCTGACACCAAATGTGGCGTGTTCGGTTACAGAAAACACAATTAACAAAACAAAACAACGAATTTATTTAAATACTAAAGTTAATTTGACTACACTACAGTTATGAACAAGTCTGCACAATTTATTTCACTAAAAGTCTCCTTTAATCGCCGTTCCGGTAGACACTATTTATCGCTCTCTATGAACTCTCTATCGCCACTATGGTTCGCCTGTATCGCCTATCGATCGCTTCCAAACATCAGCTGTCCACTGTAAACTGTCAACTAGCTCGGTGTGAGTGTCTCGTTCGCCTGCTGGTGTTGTCTAGATGTTTCAGGAAAGCCGAGAATATTCCTTATGTAATCAGGGAAGATGTTCATTAATTATGCTCACACCAACTTAATTGGCAAGTACTCGTAACAATACTTTATACTGATTGTTGAGTTTGCCGATTTCTGTTAGTTCATTATTATACATTACCTATTTTTCTTAGATTAAGGCGGTATGTAGACATTTGCACAAAGGCACTATTCAGGATTGACTTTGTTTAAGATTGCAGGTTCGCAAAGTTAGTCATGTTGTTTTCCATTTTTTCTTCCCCTAGTGTTTATAATATTTATTAATTTATTAGTCATGTTGTAACCACGATATTGATTGGATGGCTCATGTAAATTATAGAAGTATAATAAAGTTCATTTTTTAAAAGTTAATCGAACGTTGAATATAAATAATTCTTTGGAATCCAGTTCCGCGACATAACACTGATTACGTTATTCATTATAATATTTTTAAAAACATTGATTTAGTTATTTTCGTTTTTTGCATTTCCTAAGAAAACACCATAGTAATGTATATTTTGTTTTTTACACCATCAGAAAGTAGAGATTTCAACGAAGAAAACGCCCACCAACGTTTTTAAAAAAGCAGATATTTTGACGTGAGAATTTTCGATTGAAAATTAGGGTGCTTTTTCGATATTAAGTAAAAATAAGGTGAAAAAATAAATATTTCAAATCAAAAAATTACAGTGTGTTTGGGACATAAATAGGCAAGCTTTCACCAAATTTCGTGAAAAAAATATTATTTTGTAAAAGATAAAAATAAAAACCCTAAAACTTGATAATTAATAAGCTATTGGTGGTGTATTTTTGATGAAACATATTTTAAATATAATAAAAGTACTTCTTATTACTCTCTTTGATAATGACAGATTTGTCGAAACAATTGTAAGAGAATTTTTCTTAATAAATTTGTTGAAACATTTTATTGTTTTGTATTATACCTAAAACTTGGTTATTTCAATTTTTCACATAAATTTTGAGGTTATGTGAAAAAAGTGTAAATACAAAAATTGTAGATTTTTTATTACCTACAACTTTGCCATTTAACTTTTTTCCATAAGACGTAGTTTCTCCGGAAATCAAGGAAAACCGTGTTTTACCCTTAAAAACTCACCCCCTTCCCCTTTCCGATCTCAGATCGATCGTAAAGTATTTTATTTTTCTTTTCTGTTATATTCTCTTTCTTTTCCAATGGGTTTCATCCTACTATAAATTTTGTTCACTTTTTACTATTTTTGAAGGCTTCAGCACTGGTTTATTAAGTAAACTAATCTAGCATTAGTACTAACGATAATATGTTTTAAATTGCTTTGTATATAGATTTTGAGCTTTTTTAACAAGCAAAAAACTGAAATCAGTTTTGATGTTAAGCGTTGTTATCTATAGTCGGTATAGATGGTTAAATGTAGTATGAAAAACAAGCCAGCCACACTGAAAGTTTTTGCAAAATAATAATTACAGATGAATGAACCATAAGTAAATAAAAAAATCAATTTTCGTCTGGTGATCCTTAAATAAGGTAATGTAACGAATTTTCTAGTCAAACTATTTATTTAAACAATTATTTATTTAACACTATTTATAACACTTAAACACTAACTTAGAACTACCATTTATATCACAACAATTCACTTATTTATATAACAATTTATTTATATCACTTTGTCTATTATCGGTTTTAATTCGCGCACTGATGCTTTCTTCAACTAACTGTTTTTCGGTCCAAAGATGATCACTTTATATACACCTTTCGAACTTTCTGGGCAATTCGAAAAGGAAATCCTGACGATTCTCGAATAATGAGTAATAATTAGAAAGTCCTCGATTATTCCAGAATTGAACTTGTTACTTGTCGCCGGAGAATGATTTACATCTTGTAAGTTGATAACACGGAAAGTACCGTGTGCGGTGTTTACGCCATAAGCATGTTAGTGATAACAAGTACATGCTACAAATTGTTATCGCGCACACGTACTGTGTCACTGGTCGCTACACTATCCCCTCCTTAAGGGTGATTCGTCCCGAATCACATTCTGCCGTTCCTTCAGAGGATCATGCCGGTACTTGCAGGTGCATCCCCTTCGGCATCCGGTTGTCAGGTGGAAATGGCAGTCAACGGTCTTCAATGGTGACGGTCCTTGTCGTGGATTTCCGGCGCACACCAAGATTTCTATACCAGTATATCGGAACAAAACCTCCAGCATATTTCTGACCACCCTCCAATTCAGCCCATCGAGTCCACATCCGATCCTCGGTATTGCTAGCTTCAGGATGTTAGCGTGTAACAATTGCTCTCTTAGTTCTATAAGGGAGTCCCATAAGGAGTGGTAGGTAGGCTTCTCCGACGACTTGCTTTTGGTGACTAGATAGAAGATGGATTGGGTCCCATCGAGTAACTGCAATACTTTTCTTCCATCTTTGGCCTGGTCGAGTAACATCGGTAGTCGCCCAAACTTCTTCCGAAAGACCGTGGCAATCCCACGGCTCATGTCCAAATCCCTTGCCACACAATGAGCCAGCGAGTATTCTTTCGGGACGGCGAATAAGTCCTGCTGAACTTCGGTGGTGACTCCAAATCGGGCTTTACGGAGTAAGCTCTGTTCGGCCATAAATTCTTCGTACTGGGGCTCTGGCGATCGAGCCTGCACAACTCTAACTCGAGCTTCCTCGTGGTTGTCCCCAGCATATGGAGCCAGTCGGTTGAAGTGGACTACTCTTGGTTTTCCATTGGGAGTACGTCTAATTCGGTAGATTACGTCATTGATTCGTTTGATAAGCTTGTACGGGCCTTCCCAATCTTGTTGCAGCTTCGGCGAAAGACCCCTTTGACGCTTCGGATTATAAAGCCACACCAAATCTTCTTCATAAAATCCTCCATCAGTGGCCTTAATGTCATATGCGTCCTTCATCCGGTCACTGGCTATCTGCATATGGGAACGTATCTCGTCATGGATGTCGTCCAATCGTCTTCGGAGTTCACTGACGTAATCTTCTCCAGCCACGTCTTCGCCAGGTTTGCATCCGAACTTTAAGTCGCATGGTAGTCGCAACTCTCGACCGAACAGTACCCTGGCTGGTGTTTGTCCAGTGGTTTCATGTATGGAAGATCGGTATGCCAAAAGGAACAATGGCAGATAACGATCCCAGTCTCGCTGATGTTTGGAGACCATTTTGGACAGGTACTTGTTAATGGTCCTGTTCATTCGTTCTACCATGCCGTCTGATTGGGGATGTAGGGCTGTAGTTCGAGTCTTATGAATGCCCAATATCTTACAAATATCTTGGAATATGGGTGACTCGAAATTTCGTCCTTGGTCGGAATGCAGCTCCAGTGGTGCTCCGAATCGGCTGATTAACTCTTTCACGAGCGTTTCCGCCACTGTGGTTGCCGTCTGGTTCGGAAGGGCGTACGCTTCGACCCATTTCGTAAAGTAGTCCATTGCCACTACGATGTAGGTACTTATTCCCATCTTCAGATTCTGGGAATGGTCCGGCAACATCTATGGCAATTCTCTCAAATGGGCTGCCGACGTTATACTGCCGCATCGGAGCACGTTGTCGCTTCTGAGGTCCCTTACTGGCGGCGCACGTCATACACTTTCTGCACCAGTCTTCCACGTCCTTCTTGCAGTTGACCCAGTAAAATCGTTATCGTACTTTGCCAAGGGTTTTCTTTACGCCAAAATGTCCTCCCGAAGGGTCATCATGGAGGCACTGCAGAACTTCTTTTACCAAGCTTCTCGGTATCACCAGCTGACGTCTGCTTTCTGTGCCATCTTGATTCTCAACGACGCGCTTCAGGAGACCATCTTCTTCTTCAATGGAATCCCATTGAGCCCACGACGATTTTACATCTGTTGACTTGGCAGCTACTTCCTGCCAGGTTGGTCTTCTGCCTTCTTTCTTCCAGTCCAGGAACATGTTTAAGAGCACGTCGGAATGTTGTTCTGCCTTAATGTTGTCGGGCTGCCACTGCTCGTCCAGGATAGTTATCCTCCTGACCTCTTCGTGTTCTTCGACGCGTTGACAGTGTTTACAATTGTCCGGGCAAGGTCTTCTGGATAAGGCGTCGGCGTTTTTATGGCTACTTCCCGCTCGGTGTTCTATGTCAAAGTCGTAGTCTTGCAGCTTCTCTATCCATCTGGCTACTTGGCCCTCGGGGTTCTTAAAATTCAGCAGCCATTTCAACGCGGCATGGTCAGTTCGTAGCAAAAACTTTCTTCCGTAGAGGTATTTGTAGAAGTGCTCCACACTTTTTACTACAGCTAACAATTCGCGTCTGGTTACGCAGTAATTCCGTTCTGGTTTGGATAGAGTTCTGCTGAAGTAGCCGATCACTTTTTCTTCACCATTCTGTATTTGTGACAGGACCGCGCCAATTCCAATGTTGCTAGCGTCGGGGTCCAGGACAAACTTTCCAGTTGGTAGGGGATAGCTCAATACAGGTGTAGACGAGAGGGTTTTCTTTAGTTCTTCAAAGGCAGCTTGGCAGTCTTGCTCCCAACAAAATGATCTACTCTCTTCTGTGAGTCGAGTCAGAGGCTTAGCAATTTTAGCAAATCCGGGAACAAAACGTCTATAGTAGGTGCAGAGCCCAAGGAAGCTTCTGACTTGATGGACGTCAGCAGGTACAGGCCACTGTTGCACGGCTCTGATTTTCTTTCGGTCGACTGAAACGCCGTCTCCGGATACTTCATGCCCCAGGTAGTTGACGGTCTCTTGGAATAGCTGACATTTCTTGGGGCTCAGTTTTAGGTGGACATCACGAAGTCTTCGGAAAACTTCCTCCAAATTTGTCAGATGGTCGTTGAAGTCCTTCCCGACTATGATGATGTCGTCGAGGTATACCAGGCAAGTCTTTCCAATTAAGCCAACCAAGACTGTTTCCATCAGTCGCTCAAAGGTGGCTGGTGCGTTGCACAACCCGAATGGCATCACCTTGAACTGCCACAGCCCCGTTCCAATGGAAAACGCTGTCTTCTCTTTGGCATCCCTGTCCAAAGCCACTTGCCAGTATCCGCTCTTGAGGTCTAAGGTGGAAAATATCGTCGACCCTGACAGTGTATCCAGGGTGTCATCGATTCGTGGTAATGGGTAGCTGTCTTTCTTCGTCACATTGTTTAATTGGCGGTAGTCCACACAGAAGCGTGTCGAGCCATCCTTTTTCTTGACGAGGACTACCGGCGATGTCCAAGGGCTAGTAGAAGGTTCTATTACTCCATCCCTTCGCATTTCACTTATTATGTTTTCAGCCTCTTCTCTCTTGGCCATTGGTAGTCTCCTCGGTCGCTGACGGATGGGTTGGGCCTCGCCAGTATTTATTTTGTGCAGGACTGCGTTGGTTCGTCCCTTCCTGCCACCTTCTACTTCAAAGACGTATTGGTATTCTTTTAGTAACCCTTTTATTTGATGTCGTTGGTTAGGATTACATTTGCCGCCTGCTTCCTGGCACAATTTCGTCAAGGCTTCTGGTAGGCGTTGCGCGTCTTCCGTTCTTGTTTGTAGCTTTTTGACTTGAGATGTTACAGTGTCCTGAGTAGTTAGCTTGAAGTCTTCTCCGTTTAAGGTCACGACTTTTTTTTTGGAAACTCAGGCAAAAGTCGTATTTCCGAAGCACGTCCAAGCCCAGAATGACGTTGTCTTCAATTTCGGCTACAAGAGCGCAGTGTCGGAAGGTGGTCTTTCCTATGCGGATCTTGACGTAGCTTTCACCATGGACATTTACCATTTTCCCAGTGGCCGTGCGTAGTTTCCATTGGGTCGGTTGAAGCTTGCTTGTTGTCGTCACGTTGGCTCGTATAATCGTCCTGCTTGCTCCGGTATCCAATAGGAACGAACACCGTTTCCCGTTTATACGTCCCGTAAGAAAAAGGCTGTCAGCTCTATCTTTCATTGCTTTTGTCAGTGCGACTAGACTTGGGGCTTCTTGCTCCGGGATCGACGTTTGCCCCGCTGGCGCCGCGCCAATCCGGACTAATTCGGGTACGCGGGGCTTCTCTTCTTGAGAGGCAGATATCTCCCTCTTGCAACTGCTTCTCACGTGGCTCAACTTCCCGCAGTTCGAACACCTGACTTGTTTAGGTGTCCTTTCAATTTTAGTCGTTACTCGGCGGATCATCTCTTCCAGTTTATCCAGTCTATCGTCCCGACCGGCTGACTCTTCTTTTAATTCTCGCACTCGACATTGTCGTTGCAACGCCTGTTTGACGACGTCGTATTCCAGTGCGCGGGCCAATGTGTCAACCAAAGTCCTCGGCCGGTCCAGTCGGAGTCGCTGTTGTATTTCATCGTCTATTAGTCCGTCATTAAACGCGTCGACGGCCAATCTTTCCAGGGTATCGTCGGCCGTACCCGGATAGGCGAGCCGAACTAACCGTGCGATATCCGCCTCGTATTCCTGAAGACTTTCTCCTGTCTTCTGTCGTCGGTTCTTTAACTGCACATGGTACACAGCCGTCAGATGTGCTTGGCCGTATCGCATCTCTAATCTTTTTACTAGCCGATGGTAGTCTAGTAGTTCTTCCGGTGGTAACGTGTTCAAAATTTCGCCAGCACCATCACGCAGAGCAAGGGCAAGGGAGGAAGCTTTTTCTTCTAGCGTCCATTTGTAAGCTTTCGTGGCCACTTCGGATTGCGTCAAAAACGTGGTCCATGATGTTTTACCGTCGAACGTAGGTAGCTTCATGTGCACTTTGGAGATGACCTGGATTTCTTTGCCGTCAACCACGCTATGCCTCTTTTCCGTAAGTTGGTGACTGGTTTCTCGTTTTTCCGGATTCAGAACCATTTCTTCCAGTTGGGCTAATCTTTTGTTGATTTCTTCTTGTTCAACCTTTACTCCTTTTAATTCTTCTCTTGTTTCTTCTTCGAATTTTCCCAGTTCTTCTTTCAAACTTCCTTCGAATGTTTCTAATTGTTCTTTCAGGACTTTTGAATTTTCATTTAATTTTTCTTCTAGATTCCTTGAATTTTCCTTTAATTTTTCTTCCATATTCTTTGAATTTTCATTTAATTCATTTAATTTCTTTTCCAATTTCTTTTCAAATTCGTCCTCAAATTCAAACGTGCTGGGATCGAAGCCTTCTTGTATCAAAGCCTCCTCGAGCCGCTTCTGTAAGATGTTCTTGGTACCAGATGTATCTTCGTCTCGCTCTTCGAGTTCGCTTTTCAATTCGGCGACTTTTAACTCGAACAATTTTTTCGGCATTTTTATTTATTTTGTATTTTTATTATACTAGATAATTCTCCGGAGGTCGATTCGCAGACCCCACACCTGACACCAATTGTAACGAATTTTCTAGTTAAACTATTTATTTAAATGATTATTTATGTAACACTATTTATAACACTTAAACACTAACTTAGAACTACCATTTATATCACAACAATTCACTTATTTATATAACAATTTATTTATATCACTTTGTCTATTATCGGTTTTAATTCGCGCACTGATGCTTTCTTCAACTAACTGTTTTTCGGTCCAAAGATGATCACTTTATATACACCTTTCGAACTTTCTGGGCAATTCGAAAAGGAAATCCTGACGATTCTCGAATAATGAGTAATAATTAGAAAGTCCTCGATTATTCCAGAATTGAACTTGTTACTTGTCGCCGGAGAATGATTTACATCTTGTAAGTTGATAACACGGAAAGTACCGTGTGCGGTGTTTACGCCATAAGCATGTTAGTGATAACAAGTACATGCTACAAATTGTTATCGCGCACACGTACTGTGTCACTGGTCGCTACAGTAATATACGTATAGGTATAAGCGAGTTTCGTACTTTTCTGTTTAAAATTACGTTGGATTGAAAAAAGATGTAATGTCCATGAAGTTGATACCACATAGTCGAGAAAATGATTCTTGAAAACGCTGAAGTTAGACGCCTTTTAGGAGGGCTTCGCGATCTTAGCACCTCTATGTGGAATTAATAAAAAGCAATTATAGCACCGTATAGGTCAGAAAAAGGTCTATAAAGGTCAGCTAATTTAATTAATTGGTCAGCGATAGAAATTTTTTTATTAACCGCTAAAGTTTTCCAAGGTCACTCAGAAATGTTAGCAAATTTTAGCACCTCATTCTGAATAAAATTAAAAGAAATGAAAAAATAAATGCTATACTTGATCGGAAATTATCCGCTGATAATTGGTCAGATAAAATAAATAATTGGTCAATATAATTTCACTGAAAAATTAATTATTTAAGTGTTGTTGAACGCAACGTGCATGCTTCATCCCCGTTAGAAGTATTAGGACAGTGAGCGCGTAAACTACACGTCCCCACCATGTACCAGACAGAGTGGGCACATTATTTTCTTGCCATTTTTATTTAAAGTAATAGATGACAAAAAATTTTTTTAACCACATCAAGCTTATTAGAGTAAACGAATTAGTAATAATCAGTTACTAATATGAGTGATTAACCAATTCATTAATTTTTTATCAATTCTAATGATTCCCTATAGTAAAGAACTTATACTTTTTCAAAGTGGAAGAATAACTATTACTAATGAACTATTCGTTCTCTATCTATGATAAATTTTATTCTTACTTTTTTTCAATTTTATAGTATTCGTGACTAATGTCTGTAGTACAATAATTTACTATACAAACGTAGCTGAGTTCTTTTTTCACTACTAAGATCAGTAGGAATATAGTGAATTGAATAAATTACTTCCTTAGTGTATGAAAATATGTAATAATAATGATAAGAAAAAATTAATATTCTTTTCGATATAATATTAAGAGATGGCATTCAACTAGATATAAGAAATAAAAAGAATTCTACAACATTTAAGTTTTTAGTATATATTTATTTGAAAATAAAATTAGTTTACTTACAGAGTACTTAAAGAAAACATTTTATCAATATTGAATAATTATAGATAAGATTGTGAGAAATCGACTAGCAAAGAGGAAAAATTCGCAAGAGGAGTAGGAGTTGCTTAAGAAGTATCTATATTTACATATCAACGAAAGAAATGTAAAAAAGCATAAACTATGATTAATATACATATTTTAAAAATTATTATATTTATATATATTTACGCGCCTACTGTCCTAATACTTCTAACGGGGCTGAAGCATGCGCGTTGCGTTCAACAACACTAAAATAATTAATTTTTCAGTGAAATTATATTGACCAATTATTTATTTTAGCTGACCAATTATCAGCGGATAATTTCCGATCAAGTATAGCATTTATTTTTTCATTTCTTTTAATTTTATTCAGAATGAGGTGCTAAAATTTGCTTACATTTCTGAGTGACATTGGAAAACTTTAACGGTTAATAAAAAATTTTCTATCGCTGACCAATTAATTAAATTAGCTGACCTTTATAGACCTTTTTCTGACCTATACGGTGGTATAATTGTTTTTTATTAATTCCACATATAAGGTGTTAAGATCGCGGAGCCTTTTAGGAGTTACTGTTGTGTTAAGTTCAAGTATTAGGAGCTCATAAACTATCAAAGAAATATTTTACCTTTTCAGTATTGATATGACCTTTAGTATAAATAGATAACAAAAAAAAACTGAAAAAAGTCTTTTTTGTACATTAATAGGTAAAGACAAAACTTATTTTTTATGGTCAAATTTCGACGCAACTAATGCTCGATAGAGCTATTATTCTGTTTAAAACAAGTATTCTGTTTGAGTCTGACATCTTCGACTTATTTTCTTTATCAACAGTTTGCACATGGCACAACTTTTGTAAAACACATTATAATTAGTTCATCTACCTTCGGTTTAAGAGATTATCCATGAAATATTAACAATATATTAGGTATTCTAGAAGAAATAAAAAAATTCTATGTATGTTTCTTTAAATATGCCAGTGTCTGTTTTAATGAAAATCATCATTTTCAAGTTATGCTTTTAGAGGCTAATTAGGTAATAAACTCAATAGAAATTGCGGCAGGGTGGTTGTAAAAAAACATTATAATAACTTCAAAAACGTTTATTTTCACAAATATTTGTTAGAATAGCTTTTCATTCAACAAGTTCATTTCTTGTACTCTTTGATAAAGATTGAACAATCGAAACGATCGTTAGTTATACTAACAAATATTTGTAAAAATAATTAGGTAATTTCAACAAAAATACACTACAAATTAATTTCCAGTGATTTATTTTTAAACAAAATTTTCATTTTGTAATTGGTATGCTGTACTCGTATTCATATCGTACATTTAAGCATCGTGATACATACAATTTGAAAATGTGCTTCTAGTGCTTTGTGGGCTTAAAAGCACTGTATTTTGATCCCGCAGGCAAGTAGTTGAAGTCCAATAATTAAATTACTTGATAAAAGTGCTTAGTAATGTTTCTTCCAAAAAAGGGTTTCAAGCACTTTAATATTTTTAAAGTCCTCTTAAAGTCATATTTAAGTAGTTGAGCGAATGAACCTGAAGCCGTTTCAAAGTGCCAGCAAACCAAAACTATCGAAAGCCTGTTAATGTAGGTATTAAAAGTAATTTCGATATAAGTCAAGCTCTTATAGTGCTGAGGGCTTTGAACGATGTAATTGATAATTCGATGTCTTAGAGTTTAAAATATAGTCTTTGGCTAGCAGTAAATATGAATAGATGATAATACACTGGCAATATTTGGTTATCCCTGAAGTTGGCAGGTCAACCTTTGCAAATCAAACTCGGAATGACTTAAACATTTTCCGTTTTTCATCCGTTAATTAGCCGTGAATAACAAAACAGAACAGTATTTTTTTTAGTTTTATGAAGACCTTTCTCGCTTGTTCAATACGTGAGCAGGAAATCCTATCACGTATTGAACAAGCGAGAAAGGTCTTCATAAAACTAAAAAAATTACGTGTTGCTCTATGGTTTAGAAGGTTGGACATTGAACAAAGAAACCACAAGAAGGTTGGAGGCGTTTGAAATGTGGGCCTACAGACGTATGTTGAAAATCTCATGGAAGGACCGGGTCACAAATGAGGAAGTTTTGAAGAGAATGGACAAGGAACTGCAAGTCCTTTTTACTATAAAAAAACGCAAGCTCGAGTACCTGGAACATATGTCGCGCGGTGCACGTTATCAGCTGCTAAAACTTATTATGGAGGGCAAGATTATGGGCCGAAGAAGTGTAGGGTGCTGAAGAATTTCGTGGTTACGTAATCTGCGAGAATGGTTTGGTGTGTCGTCAGTCGAATTATTTAGATCAGCAGTATCAAAAGTTAAGATAGCCATGATAATCAGCAACCTCCGAGGGAGACGCTGATACAAGAAGAAGAAAGAAGATCAAAAAATGCTATTATCTTAGATGATCATTGGAACTATAATTTGCCGTTTTTTATCCGCTGATTACCCGTGAGGCAAAATAATTTGCCGTTATTGTTTTTCAGAAAGTATTAAATGCCCAGTTTAGTTATATGAACTACGCAGGTCATAGGTACATATTATATTATACAGGATAGTAGTATATACTACTCAGGACGAATAAAATAAAATAAAACACAACTTTGCAATGTCACTCAATTAATTAATTAAGTAACACTGCAGTTGTGTTTTATTTGATTTTATTCATCCTGTCATTATGGTTTGTCAAAAAGTTAAAACCATAACTATAGAGTCTTTTTAAAAATATTATATTACAATGATGCACAAGCTCAAATCTTCGATAAATCCTACGATTTTCCAGTAAAACCCAACATTTACCAACTCTTAATGGTAAAAGTCCGAACTGTTCTGTGATCATCGTTCATTTCGGACTTTTATTACCACTAAATCTTAGGTTTATTTATTTGGTGGAACCTAGAACATTTCATTTTTTGGTGTTTTATAGCACATACAACACTTTTGTTAGATTATAGATTAAGAATCTTGGCTCTACATGAGATTTGACCACTTTTTCATAGATTTTGATTAAGGTGTAGTGTAGAGCTTGTAGGTTTAGAGCGTGTAGTCTTTAGAGCTTGGCCTTATATACGAGATCTGATAACTTTTTCACAGGGTAAGCTATGCAGCCTATTTTTACTTCCTTTTTTTGGGGTGTATTTCTTGCACATCAGCCACAGCTTTTTTTATAGCCCACTCTATGTCTTTGCCTTTTTTATTTGATTGTTTACTATTTCATCATTCGCAGTAGAAAAATGTTGATAGCGCATTTCAAAATACAGTCAGCGCCATCTAGTGACGTCGGCTGATGTCACCGTCACTATTATACCGTGTTTAAACTTTCATCCCATTTTTATGAGTTAGGGGATGATTATCAAAAAAATATGACGTTCATATTTTTTTATTTGTTATAAGTGTTTTATTATTTTTTCATATATCTAGCTTTTCAATAGTTATTACTGCATGATTATGTAGTTAGTGCAAATGTAGTGCAAGTCTCATACAAACTTCCACCTCCTATTCCGAGGGGATAGGTTAGGTTAGGCTTGGTTTTTAATTTTTGTTGTTGTCTTTGTAGTAATATTAGCTTACATACCAAATTTCAGCGTTCTAGGACTTCAGGAAGTACCTTAAGAATTTTGATGATCAGTGAGTGAGTGAATCAGTGACAAAATCGGGGGTTTTTAGACATTAATAATATCTAAAGTATAATAGCTACGACATTCAAACACTTTGTATGTTTAATGATTGTACTGGTGTCATTATATCTTGAAATTTTTAACTATTTAGCATCATCCAAACCAAAGTTATGAGAGTTCAAAAAAACGACGAAACGTTTTGAGAAAAGGTAGGTAGTGCCCTTGCGCTCCGCTTGGCTCGTTTTGGCGGGGGCACTCCCGTGCCCCCAGATCATTCATAAATAACAAAACGGACTCAAATTATGCTAACCATTTAATAACAAATAGTTATGATTTTAATGAAGAATTTAACGTACAGCACAATGAAAATAATTGATATAAATTATCGGCTTTAGAAATTTTAGAAATTAACAAATTTAAAAATAAGTAGTCTATTAATTAACGAACAAACTGAATTAAGCCAATCTCCATTACTGAATATGTTCCCTGCTCCCCCTCCCTTAACAAAATAGTATATAAGGAAATATGTTATCACTTTAGGTTTAAGTTAATAATAAACCTCCGATGAAGCCAAAGTTTGTAAAGTTGACTAATTAAATCTGGTGAAATTTTTAAACTTGTGTTTTTATTCGTTAAAAAAAATTGAGATGAATTTCAAGTTAGCAAGGCACCTAACATTTTTTTTTTAATGACAAACAACTTTTGTTTCGTCACGGTTAAATAGCGGATAAAAAACGGAAAATTATAAGCCACATGACTTTCTAAGTTTATATGAACTAAGCAGAGGATCTAATATAAAAAAAATCAATAATATGTTTTTTTTCACGGCTAATTAACGGATAAAAAACGGCAAATGCTCATGTTATACCGAGTTTAATCTGAAAAAGCTGACCTGCCAACTTCACGGATATAATATTTGGTATCAAAATTAGTATATTTCTTGCAAAATGTATTTTTGAACTTATTTATTACAAATACCATACATTTTCTTATAAGTAAAAACAAGTTGACCAAAACGGAACTTTGAAGTAAAAATGTGTGTATGACTTTTCCCAAATAATTCAATATTTAGAATACCGTCCTGGTAATAAGGACGAGACAATTTTCTTGTTTCGCTGTAAGGGGTATTTAAAGTTTTCATTATAAAGGTGGTGGTACGAACGCTTACTCACGTTTCTATTTATTTAGGAACTAAACATACATATATACTGAATCGTTTACTTTGTCAACTTCAAAATCTTGTGTAGATCCTATACAAATTTCTCAACACCTCGTGAAGAGGAGGGCAGGGTTTCCCTAAAATTGATCAGGGTAACTGTAAACGCTGTATAATAGAGTAAGTTAACAGAAACCGAATGAAAACTATAATAAATATTCATTTCTTTAAAAATCTATCGAATAATGATAGGTATTCATGATCGAAATCCACATTTTTTCTAGTTTGACTGTTAATGTCCATTATTTGGATAGACTACATTAATAATTCTTAATGAAGTTTGCCTTATTTATTTACTTCGAAACATAACTTATTCAATTTAAGAAGTTGGTTTCACGATTCAGAAAAGTTAAAATCTAGAGTACAAGAATTTCGTTATTTTCGATTGATTTCATTAAAACTTAGCGTGACTTCACTGCGGAAAATAAACGGAATAGTACCTAATCTTGCTTACCAGCACAGCGTAGCCAAAGATAAATAAGGGAGGGAAAATACCCTGTTTCACTTAGGCAAGTATTAATTAATATTTACACACCCACATTCAAATACCATTAAATTCTTTCAAATTTAATTCCATAACGAACTCTAATAAACCAACTGAATTTATTATTTCACTTTCTATTTTCGTTTTTAATTAGTTTATTTGTGCGTGTTTAAACAAAAGTTTTCATTGCCTTGGGATGAGATGAAAAAAGAAAAAGAAAATATATCCTTGAATGAATTGTGGATTTAAACAGTTTTAATTGAACCTTTTAGGGTAGCAGGTGATACGTATTGAAATAAAAACATAAACAACGAAAATAAAACACAAGAAAAAAGTATCAAGAAAAAATTGTGGTTATACCAATATTGTTTCACTAAACGGTGGCATCGGCATCATCAGGTGGTGAATGGTCATAGATTAGTCAAGTATCACTTGATCACACCACTGTATGGTAAAACAATACTGTTATTAGCAGATGAGTACAATATATATATTTTATTATTATATTTAATTGTGTGGTTTTGTAAAAAAGTAATGCAACACTGAGGCTCTTGTGGATGATTTGGTGGACATGATCATACAACCCTTTCTTCAGTATGAATGATTCAAACTAAATTATAGGTGATCATTCTTTTGATGAATAAATAAAAAGTAAAAAAATTTTTCTTTATTAATGTGTTAATAAGGGACAGGTTCAATATCATTTCTCTGATTATTAGATAAAGAAATACGTATATCACACAATACTTGATTCACCTATAAAAGAAAACAAAAACGATTAAAAATAACACAAAATGTATCGTATTTTGCTATTACGAAGGAGGTAAATTTGAATCAAAAGCTTTTAGGTTTGTATGTTGAAGCCTGATATTCTTGAGTCAGATCAGTTACTGTGCCAAATGGAATGGTTCCTTTTCTGATTTTTAATTCGCAAAAACGTATTTGTGATTTAAATTTATTACAAAAAGCTTTCAAAATAAGTGATCAAAAATACTTAAGAGATTGTAAGAAAAACTGTATTTTTCTATTGATGAAATTTTTGTGTTCAATTTTTTATTTATTAATCTTCAGATTTACTTTCACAATTTCAACAAAATTTTAAATTTTAGTAAATTTTCGTAAAATGATTAATTAATCGATATCTATGTTAGAAATATTGACCTAACTACAATCTTTTTAAATAATCTGTGCTGAAATTACTCAAAGTAGATAATATTTTGTTTAACAAGGCTTCGTTGTGGTTCTCAGCATATTTATAATGGGCGTGGGCAAGAGAATTGATAATACATTATTGAATTTCTGAATATTGAAGACAATCAAAAGAAACATGTCTACTAAATAAACTAAACATTTGCATTAATACTTTCAATAGTGCAGCGTTTGCGAAACATCATGAAACTTGTAAAAATAAAATAAAACAAATAACGTTTCATCAAATTTATTATACTCGACTTAAGTTTCGATCGATAGCGGTAGTTTTAGTACACTCTTGATAATGATCGTTATCGATCGAAATTTAAGTCGAGTATAATAAATTTGGTGAAACGTTATTTGTTTTATTTTATTTTTATAAACATTTGTTATCGTCATAATTTTAAAACTGCCATCAATGAAACGACACATTTTACGTTAGGAAAAGGCAATCATGCTTACTTTAACCCTCTAATTAATTTGGAACCGTGTATTTAATTTAATAGAAACTGCTTTTGTTTTTATCTCAAAAAAAGAAGATATGGATAGAACAAAGATATTTTCTATCAGCTTTTTAAAATTTAATGTGGGCCTGAGTTTGAAAAATTCAATCATCTCCACTCGATTTGAAATATTTTACGTTTACAAGTTACCTACCACTAAATACCACAAAAATAATTGAAACACCGGAAAATTGTTTCAGTTAATTGAACCTTTAAAATAATAATCTTTAAGAGTGAATTTTTATGATTCTCATCAGCGCATCAAATAATTTTGATATGATATGATAGTCTAGGAAAAAGAGACTCGTAACTCGTATGCTGTGTCTGGATCGCGTTTTGATGCCAAAATTGGAACAGATTCCATTTTTTTTATGCCACACATTATATTACAATCAGAAAACCGGAAATTGTATGAAAAGAATTGTTTAATTTATTTGTGTTCTTGAAAAGACAATATAGCTATTTGCTGTGCTTGTGACTGTAAATATGGCATTATAAGAAAAAGGAACAAGTCAAGTTTTACAGGTAAAAATAATAGTTTATATTTTTGTTAAGTAAGGAAATTCAAGTTTATTTTGTTTATGACATATGTATAACTGAATGTATCCAAGTAATTTACTAAAGAGGGATTATAAAAAAGGCTTAATTTTGTTTTTTTTAAAGAATGAAATTCAAGTTTATTTTGTTTATGACATATGTATAACTGAATGTATCCAAGTAATTTACTAAAGATGATCATAATGCTTATTTTGTTTTTGTTAGAATGACTTTCTGTCAGTTTTCTAAAGAAAAACTACTTAGAAAAGTGTGAGAAGCAGTTGTTAATAACAAAATTTTTATTGGCGGCGTCACATGCAGTAGTTAAAAACTAGTTAGAATATATTGTAACTTGAAAACAAAAACATTTGACATTTTAATACAATCAATAGGTGAAATGATGCTTTTATTCTCTTATGTTATTATAATATAAGTTAACAATTAGAGTGATAAGACTAAAACAATAGCACATTATTATTTATGTTTTAGCTGTGTACTTCAGGAAAATTGTTAGGTCCGGATTAATGTATAAATCAGTTTATTTCAAATAGATATAGAAATTGAAAAATTATCGAATAATATGTAAAAAAATGACAATAATCGAGATACAAATTTTAACTTTAAAGTTAACAATTTTTCATAGTATGTATTCAATAAGTTTTTGATTTACCAGAATAATTTATTATTACATATTCACAGACTTGTCGTTTCAGTAGTTACCTATTTGAAATCCAAGAGGTTTTCTGCAGTGCGGTTGCTATAAAAGGTTGTATAGTGGTGTAAAGTTAGGAAAGGTACCTACTTCAAGAGTTAATTTCACTATATCTTTGATACTAGAGTAACCATAACGGTGACGGTGGTAATTATAAAGGGGGTGCTCATATTAAATAAGTAATATCTACACATTATTCTAAAATCCGCCCTCATTGTTAATACCATACTACACATTTCTAGGTATAGCTGACTTCCTTATAGCCTTAACTATCCTTGCCAATGGTATTAAGTACTTTGAATAAAAAATGTAAATCTAGATGTTGTTAACTTTTGTGACAGTTTCTATTTTAATTAAAATTTCCCACGTTTTAGATTGATGAGATGAATTTTCCAATATAGGGAAACCTAATAAACTTTCATTTCATATTAGAAAGAACTTCTTGAGCGATCAAATAGTAAAATATAAAAGCCTTTCCGATAATCTGGAACTGCAACTGATATCAATTTTTCCGTTTCGTCATGATATCTGATCAGTGAATCTGCAAACTTGCCAGGACTATTAAATGTTATATCTGCTTTAGTTGGCCGAAAAGTTCATCTACCACAGTAGGAAACGACCGGATTTCTGAAGTACTCAGACTCTTATGAAGTTTAGATTAAGTAATAGTCTGCAATAAGCCTTACCATTTGGGGGATTTTATTTGTCCATCTTATTATTGATATTCGGGGAGCGCTTGCGCGTCAAAGGGATGTTATGTGACGACGCACCCCCAATGAAATGCGCCAGTTGGTGACGCGACGTGTCACGTTGTGTTGTCGTGGTTTCAACTGCACTCAAAGTCATGAGTTTGTAAAGCACTTTCCAGTACGTGATAGCATAACGTCTGCTGTCATATCGCTTTTCCGAAGTGTTAGAACGTTCACCGAGGCACCGAAGGTGAGTTTATGAAATTGAATGAAATTGAAATTGAAAGAAATTTACTTACTTTGTTATTTATAAACCAAGTTTCATTTATTATTCGGGATGTTTGTGCATTTGGTTGTCAATTCGATTGAATGTTTACGTGTTTTATCTAAGGAATGTCCTTGCGGTATTATAATAAAATTTACCATTTGCTACTAATTTTCTTCAAGGCGATAACAAAATATTAAATTTTAAGATAGTTAAAATTATAAATAAAAACAAAAATTGAAATTTATAAAGAAATATCCAAATATTTATTTATAAATCCATTTGTTTCTATAATAGGATAATTATGATACACAGCCAAAACTTTTCTATAACCTCAAAGTTTTATATTTTTCAATCATTCACTAATTATAAAAATTAAATCAAAAAAAATATAAACAATTCGATAGAATTTTTTTAATGCTTATCGATTTCCAATGTTCTATAATACTTAGGCCGCTTTCTGACTTGTCGGTGTAGCAGCGGTGCGGTATCGGTATGCTCGGTATACGCGGTACCGAATGCTTACTGAGCACCTATATTTCAATACGGTCTTCCTGACTTGTGCGGCACGTGCGGTAGAGGAGTGATATCGGTTCGGTATACTGCATCGCGGTAGAAACGTCCAGTAGCCGCTCGGGATTACTGCATGAGACATCATACAATATCTTCATCACTCAAGGAGGACGACATCTTCTTGTGACGGTACAAGCGGTTCTGCTCCGTTTTATGCCGAAAACATACCGATAGATGTGTAAATGCAAGCAACGCGGAATCGTTTCGGTACCAACCACTTCGGTACCGCACCGCTGCTACACCGACAAGTCAGAAAACGGCCTTAGGTGTACACAGGATAAAGTCATGTTTTAATCATTTAAAACATGCTAGGTTAATGATTAGGTATTAATGAGAACTATTTTAATTTAATTTCTTTAATAAAAAGTGTATATGCAACTTAATTTAAAAATAAATATTTCCATCAAAAAAATAATAGATATCTATTTATTAGCAAATTTGAGGGGTGAAAAAACCTTTGAATATTTTACATAATCATGCACCATTGTTTTGCTGAAATTTAATCAATGTAACAAGAAATATTTACTTGTTAGTTGGTTAGTAACTAAGTAAGAATTATAATTTTCAGTTATGATAGGAAATTAACTTTTTATTTAATTATTTCATGTGGCAATTATTCGTTTGGACATCTTGAAGCAAATTGATTTTTTTTTGCAATCTAAGCAGTACGGTGTGATATTTAAGAAATATCATTTGGGGCGGAAGTAACAGATAGAGAGGGTTGAAATACTTCCGGGAAAAAAAGGATATGCGTCCCAGTCTCCCTGCTATTAAAAAACGATTTAAAATTGAATCTCTTTGTATTTATAATCGACTCTGAAATGTCAGCAGTTTCTCAATTTACGCAGAGGGGTAACTTTTAAAGACAACGTTGTGATTAATGAAACCATATAACTGAAGTATAGATTCCCTACAAAATTAAAGGTTAACTACGTTTTATTGCGGTCACCGGTATTATAACATTTTCATAACTATTTCTATTGGATAAAGATAAGAAATGCAAATAATTTCACTCCTCAAAAGTAAATTATCATTGAAATTTGAGTGAGATTTATGAATATTCTTCATGCTTGAAAGTCTTTCATATGTATCTTCAGCCAAACAGCCAACCAACATATTCCGAACCCGTTCATCCAAAAATCGGAGTGATTTAAATAAATTTTAATTAACAGCAAACTAAACTAACTTTAATTAAATATTCAGGGATGTATAACAATAACAATAAAAAGAAAAAGAACATAATAAAAGCGAAATAAAAAATAATCAGGTTACAGTTAGGTTTAAATTTCTGTAATAAAAAATTATGAACTAGTTTGTCCTAGGCGAAAACGTTACTGTTGAAGTCGGGTTTATCTAGTAACATTTGAAAACAGGTCGGTTTAGAGTTCAGACATGAATGTTTGTCTGTTTTTAAAATTGCGATAAACTGAAGATTATTTAATACGAGAAAAGCAAATTATTCCAAAAAAGTAATAATTATGATTAGCTGCGAAACCCGGCGTTGCCCGGGTTGAAAAACATTGCACATACAAATCTTTGTATCACTGTTAGAAATTTCTATGGTAATTTTACAAAACAATTGTTGGAAGTTGTGACGCACCACGATATAGTAAAAGTAAAATCCAGTTTTGTAAATTTACTACACAATTAATTCCAATTAAATGTGGGAAAATTACAAAACGTTTGTAGTAATTTTACTAAAGAGTTGCCTATAATCTGTTTAGTAATATTACAATACAAATATTGTAATTTTTTTTAAACAAATTATATTGAAAATATTTAGTAATTTCAGTATACTTTATTGTAATTATACTACACAATTCATTTCAATTAAGGTTAGGAATATTACTAAATATTCATAGCAATTTTACTACAGTTACCAATAATCTAGTTAGTAATATAAAAATACAAATATTATAATGCTATTAAAGTTATACTAAAAATACTTCGTAATTTCAGTATGTTTAGAAGTCGAGAAAACGCGAGTGACAAAATCAAAGAAAACATGGCATTTTTGGACCACCAAGAAAAAACATTGTAATTGGTGATAACACCTAATGTTAAGATAGTATAGATGAATATTCCTAAAAGTTAAGCATGATATGGTATATCATAGGTATGGGTAACACAGTGTCGTATCACACAAAAGTGTTGACACTTTTCAGTGTGTCAGGTGTGTTGAAACAGCTCATATGAAACCAATGACACTTAACACAGTTGCGACACACGAGCGAGCTGAGGTTCGCTTGTATGGGAATCAGTGGGTATCGTTAGGTGTCATCGTGTCGTCAGTGTTAGACGGTTTTAGATGCCATAGAGTGTATCATTGTGTCGTGTTGTATCGGTTGATGCCGTTTTTCGCGGTTTGTCGTTTCGTATCAGACAGTCGCAAGCTTGCTTACAAGTTACAAACGAATCAACTTTAAGCCAGTCCAATAGATAATAGAAGTGTGGGTTAAAAAGATGAAACCATAGATATGTGAAACTGACAAGAAACAATAATGCAAAACAATATTTTATTTATGTAGGTATAAGTAAATAAATAATCCGTCTTGTATTTATACTTTATTTTTTATTTCAAGTTAAAAAGTTTCACACTTTTAATTTTTTTAACACAAATTTAATGTATTACTTATCGTTCTAATAAATAATTTTCTAATTCAAACAATATTTTTATATTTTATGTGAGAACTGTCTCTGTTTATGCAGAACTTAACATAAGCCTAACGCTATCGCCACTCTATGGTATACGTATCACATGCAAACGTGTCGCTTGCTGTTTCAGCACGTTTCAGCAATCGTTTCAAAACTGCGATTGCGTATGTGAATCTTTTACTGTGTCATATGAAACAATTGTGTTGAAACAGTGTGTTGATACAGCACACGGTATCAGTGTTACTGTATCGACACACTAAAATTTTGTGTGTTACCCATGCCTAGTATATCAACACTCACCGTTGAATTGCTTTTATTTATTAACTACCCGGGGTTGATATCTTTGGCTTCATAAATATTGGAATACAAATGTCCTGCAAACATAAGCGACAGCGCCATCTGGCGGCCACTGATCAAACTCATGTTTTTATGCAAAAAGACAAGAAATAACACGAGCGTTTCTAATAACTTCGTTTATGATGTGAATAGATAATCATAGAAAGGGTGGTTCAATGGATGGATTAATTTTGAATTTTTATTTATTATTTTTTTCTTTTTATAGATTATTTTTATTTTGTGTCTCAAAAATTCATCACATTTCCAGAATGTGTAAAAAAAGTATTGATGATTTAGTTCTGCTACAGCAAATTTATTTTTAATAAAATTACAATACACTATGGAATCCTATAATCAAGACTGTAAAAATAAGAAAAATATTTTTAAACTTTCATTGACTTTATTGTAATTTCAATTACATTTTGTTTTGTAATTTTTTCTTAAAATTGGAATAAATCAAATTACAAACAATGTTTGTAAATTCGAAATGCTTTCTATTGCAAGCTGATAAACGGTTCAGTAAAATCACCATGTGTGTAGAATTTATACATAAAGATTGTAAAATTACAACTGGTATTAGTAGATTTCTTCATGTATCTTAGAATATTACTTAAATTGTATTTTGTATTGCTATACACTGATTTGTAATTTTACTTATCTTTTGTTTTGTAAAACAATTGTAATTTTACTAAAATTTTTAACAGTGTATACCATTAAACGTACGTTGTATGTAATGAAGACGAAATTTATTTATTAATTATTTAATACTGCATTGGTTTTATTTTTTTTTCGTGGGACCCTATTTTTTTTCTATAATAAAAGTAGCCTTAGTTACTCCTTATTACATCAGCTATCTGCCAGTGAGAGTCCCGTCAAAATCGGTCCAGCCGTTTCAGAGGTTAGCCGGAACAAACAGACAGACAGACAGACAAGAATTAAAAAAAATGTTATTTTGGTATATGTACCCTGTATATATCCATATGCATTTAGTAAAAAGCGGTTATTTTAATATTAGAAACAGACACTCCAATTTTATTTATTTGTATAGATTAATATAGTTAATAGAATCGGCTGTTACTTAATGAAAAGTGGTATAATCCATGGACAGTGATACACAAATAACTTTTCACACAGGTGAAAAGTTATTTGTGTATCACTGTCCATGTATAGATTAATTAATTCTACTATTTCTAAATAGAAAATTGTAGTTGTTTTTACAATGTATTTATGTTTCGTAATTTTGTGACTTCATCGGAAGTTATATAAAACTCGTAATATACATAATTATGTAAAATTTGTAATGTTTGACAAATCCACAATGTGACAATATGTAAAATCAGCAGTAGCATTTGTATAATTTTCTTTTTACCCACTGCTTCTTTCAATTGTGTGTTATGATTGTGATTATTATTCACAAACAAGTACAGAATTTTTATAATACATATTTGATTAGAAAGGAAGAGTAACTTTTGAAATTAATATCGAATCAATATCACCAGTTGTAACTACTGCAAAGCAATAGTAATGAATTACATTAGATAATAAAAGTTTTGTTACGAAATAGTCATATTTATGTTGATAAATTGATAATACGGAAGTATTCACATATATTTCTGTATTTTGCATATGAATGATAATTTGTTAAGGTAAATTTCCTTTTAGTGTATAATGAAAGGGGAATGAACTCCCTTCATGGGCGTCAGCTTCACCTGATTAAGCGCAGTTTCGGCAGGAAGTACTTGAACAAATTAGAAGAAGGTACATGACGGTTTCATATTTCCTTAATTTTCAATTTAATCTAAAACAACATCCGGATTTTAAGGGGCGAAACAGTTTTTGGGGTCTTCCCTTCTCGGCATGATTAAGAAAAGACTTTATAATACCTTTATTTGGCTTGTAATAAAATACGTTAATGAAATTTAACCTAATAGTGATGCACATTTTGTGAAACAACATTTTATTAATATTGTGACGTCATGAAAATTTTCCATTTGAAGCACCTATAATTGGATATTTTAAGGAACTGAAAAATTACAATATGTATTAACCTAACCTAATCTAACCAACAGTACTTTCGGTTGCTCCTATTTTGACGAATCGGTGATATGAGAACAAATTCAAAATTTCAATCCATGTTTGACATTTTTAGCAGAATGTTGACCAAAAGCTGATGTATTAATTTGGTTGTTAAGGAACAATCTATAAAGAAGAGGAATCCATTTCGCTTTGTGGCAAATTAAGTAAAAGAGAAAATGTACTACACAAACTTTGAGACAAAGATTTTGCGTAGTTTCGTGTTGAGTTCAAGTGAATTCTGTTTATTTATATTTAAAAATACTTACGTAACTGTCAGATGAAAGTACTTCCGCGTGTAAGATCAAAGGCCAAGCGTTTATGAAATGCCATGCTGTAACAAAGAAAAAATAAATAAGAAAAAAGATAAACATATACCAAGTTATCTATCTATACGTTTCGAATGTTGTATTCTTCCTTAAAAATTTTTCTGATATAGTAGTCCATTCCATTCAAGTATGCTTTTGAAAAAAAAAAACCAAATTTAGTCTTCGTTTTACTAAAAGAGCGGATGGGGCTGTGTCGTGGTACATGGCCGTTGGTTTAACGTGAAACGTTTATGCATCTTATACATCTAGGTAGCATTCGGTTATTGGGTCGATTAATAAGCAAATTAAATCCTCGTAAACGTTAATTTTTAGCTCAAACTGCGCAATGTGTTACGCGGCACTGGTGCCATCTAGCGACACGAGTCAAAAGGATCTGAGTAATGGCTACTTCGCTTTACTCAACGATAGATATACCAATGAATTGCACATGGCATGTAGTTAGTAGTTAACAAGAGTGAGACGTTTTAATCAGGATTAAGAGGAATATAGTTTTATATATGTATATATCTCGTGTCACAATGTTTGCATTGAATAAACTCCGGAAGTATTCAACCATTTTTTATGAAATTCTGCTTACTGTGTGTAACTTGGTTCAACTTAAATGTTCAAGAGTATTTAAAAGTGCTACACGAAGTAAAACATGTTTTATAACATTCTAGAATGATTTGAAATGTTCCAGAATTTTCAAGATCTGTCTGAATGATCTAGAATATTCAGAAATATTAGAGAATCCATTCTTGGTGAGACATTTTAATTATTATTTTTTGTTCTATTTAACATTTGTTTTTTTAAGCAAATAACGTTTAACTAACCATCACTTTACTAATGATAAATATAACAATAACCTTATACAGGTTTTGATTTTAATGTATTTAACTAGCCCTTCAAGCCCTATAAGATGTCCTGCATCCTATCTCTTTTTTCTCTTATTAATTTCCAAAGTTATCCCAGTTAAGGGACCACCAATAATTTTACTCTTTTAATTTGAACTCCTTCACCTTCTTAGTGAAATTTTGATTTTGAAATATTTAGTCTATAACTAATGAGTTTTAAATTAAAAGAGGAAAATAAATTATAACCATGAGATTTTCAATAACATATGATGAGATTTTGGTGAACTCATTTACCACCAATTTGATCTTACATAACTAATGGATATCTTCTTATTCTACTTTTCCTAATAACTTTTTATTTCTAACTTTTCTATTTCACGGTGTTTTCATCGTTTTTCTATAACATTACATTTCTAACAGTTCTTTTACACCTGCGCCTATCCACGTTTCACACCAGTACCCACAGAGTCGTTCTCGACTCACGGATTTTTAATTAATAAATAATCTTTTATTACTTAGACGAAGATCGATGATTAGCAGCTGATGGCGATTATTTGGCTTATAATAAATCACCACATGTACATTTGCATATTTGAAAGTTTTTGAGTATATGATTCTATTCATGACGAGATGTGAACATATTGACAATGGACTGAACTGAAAGTTCCATGCGGCAGAAGATTAACTCTGCTGAATAATTTAATAGATTGTAAAGCTAGGGAGGAATATCCTCATCATTTTATAAATGCAATTTTCAACCAGTATATTAAAACTATGTAGAAAGTCTGTCAACTACCACAATAGTTTTGTGTGGTCATTGTTCAATAAGTAACGATTAATAATGCAACATCTACCCTAATTTATGGTCTGTGTAATGTAATAAAGCTTTTACATATGATCTAGAACTAAACTTCTGTAATTATTATCAACTGTTGACAACATGTACTTCACTACTTTAAATGGTTTTACGTTTTTAGCTTATTTTATCGTCTACTGGTTGTAACAAATATTGAAAGATAAGTTCGAATTTGCAATCTTTTAGTAAAGATTTCGTAATACCTACGTATTTGTCTAATTTTGGAAAATTTGAATTAAATGTTTTTGTACAGAAAGTGAAATTAAAAAAAAAAATACTGTAAATTGAAAAAAAATATTCAAAATAATTTAGATCTCCCAGTACAATTTAACAGCAATCGATGAATAAATAATGCAATATCCTCAATATTTTGTTGTCTTGTTTAGATGAGAAATTCAATTGAAATTAGGAAAGGTATCTCTTTCATTTCTCATTCATTTTTTAGAAAGTAATTTGAATAGAATTTGAAAAAATTGTATCGATGAAAATAATGAAATTATTTTTTAAATTATGGCAATTACAAATTAATCTTTTTTTTTATAAATTATATAATAAGATAATTTGTGTTCTGATCTGAAATGTGATATCGATATTGAAAATCGTATTATCCCCTGCATAACATTATTTCGTTCAAAAATTTATAATATTGTTAAAAAATGGACGTCTAGACATTAATTATTTTAGATGTTTTTCGTTTCAAGAAATTGAACTCATTTGTAACTCTACAAGAGCTAGCATTGGTTTTTTTAAATAAATTCAGAAACTACAAAATATGTATGACTAGCTATGTCCGCGACTTCGTCCGTGTGGAATAGTGACTTTCGGCAGCATTTAAAATTTTTTTCTTCTATATTTTTATTTTCTGGGCAGTAAGCCTTTTTGCCGACGTCATTACACAAAAACTTTTATTCCTTATTTTTGTCCCCTTTAGGGTAAAATTTTAACAAACTTTAAATATTTATATCTAATCAAAAGCCTAAAAAATAGGTTTCAAGTCTCTAGCTTTATATCTATCTATCTCTGTACCAACTTCTCATTTAAATCGGTTCAGTAGTTTGGGCGTGATTGCGTAATACACAGACAGACAGAGTTACTTTCGCATTAAATAATATTATAGATTAATATAGTTTAATTATAGTTTAAAATAGTTCATATAGCTTATTTCAACTACTTTTATTGATCCAAATAAACAAAACCTCTATAACTTTTTACATTTAATATTTTAATTTTCTGGGCCGTAAGCTTTTTGGACGACGTCATTACACAAAAACATTAATCGGCTAATTTTATCCCCTTTAGGGTAAAATTTTTACAAACACTGAATGTCGTATTTATTTATATCTAATCAAAAGCCTAAAAAATAAGTTTCAAGCTTCTATCTTTAAAAATTACGGAATTTCCCCACAAACTGTCCTATTTCAACCCCTTACAACCCTTTTTCGCATTAAAAAGTAGCCTATGTCCTTTCTCAGGCTCTAGACTATCTCTGTACCTAATTTCATTTAAATCGGTTTAGTAAATTTTAGGCGAGATTGTGTAGCATACAGACAGAGTTACTTTCGCATTTATAATATTCCGCGAATTCATTTTCATCGATTTTCCCATGGGAAGGAGATATTTTCCCGCAGTAAAACGTAGCCTATGTGTTAATCCAGGGTGTAAGCTAACTCCATACCAAATTTTATTAAAATCGCTGTAGCCGTTTAGAAGTGAAGAAGTAACAAACATACACACTCACAAACTATCGCCTTTATAATATTAGTGATATACCTATATTAGTGTTTCGTCTTTATATGTGAATCAGCACTAATTACATTCCGATAAACGTGTAAATAATAATTCTGATAAGAGATTTCAAGTGATGACCTCGCTTCATCCTCAAAATACTCATGTACCTGTTTTTAGGTACATGGACAGATTCACGACGAACATTTTCGATGTTCTTGAATTTTCTGCACTTATAGACGTGTTTTAATTGATATCAACTATAGTATACTACAACTTTTTCTGCCAGTTTTTCTGCACTCCTTAATGAACGCAGAATACTGAGGCTTAAATTTTATATGCAACACTACTTAGAATTTGTATTACTTATGTAGATGTGAGTCATAGTTTGTGATGAAAAGATGATAAGTGCGATATATTCAAGATAAAGTACAGAATTAGCATTCAAGATGAAATATTCTGAATTTCCAATTGCTCGACGAAGAACCAGGTTAAAGCCCAAAAAATGCAAGATTTTGTAATATTTTTCTTTTGCATCGTTTCGTCGAGTTGGTTTGGCAACTTCTTCAGGAAAATGTTATTCGTGACAATACTCGTCAATAAACAGTATTGCAAATTGCAATAGAACGTTCCAAAGAAAATTATGTCAAAATCTTGCATTTATTCTTCTACCTGGATCTTCACAGCTCAGCTGAGAATTCAGCATATTTCATTTTATACAACATATTTGAGAACACGAACGAGAATTCGTTCAATATATTTTTAAGACGAATATTCTTTTCCTGATAATAAAGTTAAAGTTTCTAAAGTAGGTAAAATATTTCTGGCGTCCTGTGAATTATTTTATTTGTATAACTTTTAATAATAATTCTTAGTTTTATTGCGAGTAATATCGTGTTTGTTACTGATAATTTCAGTATTTTCAAGAACGTTGCAGTAAATATAAACATTTAGGAGTCGCAACTTGGAAATATTATACCCAGCTTAAATGACACAAAATAACATTTTGCGTTTCAACTTAACCTCAATATCTTTTCGTAAATCCAGAGATTTTTCAAAAACCTTGATTTTCTATTTTCATCTCCTTGTTTTAAATTAAGTGCGTGCGAGTGTAAATAAATGCGTGTGGCAGCATATGATTCTCAAGATATGCTTTACCGGAGATAAGGTACTTACTTTGAAGATGTCTTTAATGATTCCTTGGAGTATCATTCTGTACATTAATTACGCATTTCCACATTAAATACGTCAAATTATTTGTAACTAAAATGAACATCTAGAAAGTAGGTTAGAAAATGTGATAGTCGCGTAGGAATTTTTTTTGCCTTACACCTCCACCATGTATCGAAGAGCCAGCATAAAAAATAGAAACTATAAAGCTTTAAGAAAGTTGTTTTAGCAAAAAAAAAAAATTTAATCATGTGCGACTCAGTACACGTGAAAGAAGTGAAACTTCTTTGGCGATCTCTATACCTTTATAACGAATAAGTAAATGTTTGGTGAAACGAAGAGAGAGTACGAGAATTTTCAGGATTTATGTTTTAAAAATGAACACATACATACATCAAATTTTTTTCGCCTCCGTTTATTTTTCCAAGTGCTTAAGAAACCGTAAACTATCAATAACTACAAGGAATTACAATTAATACATACTAATACTCACTCTTAAATAAATATTAATTATTGTTAAATAAACATCTACTGTAATACACTTACTGTAATATAACTGCTATGAGATGCCGGTCACTATCAGCTGACTGTAATACCGATATGCGCATGCGCGCCTTTCGCGAGACGAACGTTACAAAACGTGTCGTTTCATGGCCTTGAGATTTTACTCTCATCGCGCCAAAAGAAGTTTCACTTCAAAAACAATAAATTACTAATTACTTATATGAGACATATTTGTAAAAATGCTTACTCAAGATCCCTTGTAAAAACTGCCCTTAAAACGTAGTGAAATTTGTTATCGATTATTCGAAAGAATTTATTCTAACGGGGTTTTTGGAAAATTTTCAATTCAATAATCGCTTCAAATGTAATTTTTGGCATTTTACAACAAATATAATCTGAAAAGTTTAAAAAATAAATCATGGCATTTCTTTTAAGTTAGAAGATTTCTTGACAATTTTTGGAAGCAAACTACACGACGAGAAATTGTAGAATTTTTTGAAAATTACTTTTACACTGTAGTTCGAAGGCTTTTACACTGTTAAACATTTCGTTTAACTCCTAATTCTTTAAGATAAGAACACTTGAAGACATATATTTCAGTTTGCTTTTCACGTTATTAAAATAAAGTGGACCATACCTAAAAAAAAAATTGTCCTAAAGTTGGCCAATTGAACTGGTTCACTACTATCCATCACTTATTCATCGAGACATTTTATTTACTGTGTGTTTACTCTAGGATGGTCTCCGGGACTACTAGTTCTTAAGATGCGCAATGGCAAAAGGTAACGCGATAGTCACCGAGATGCATTTGCATGCTTGGTTTAAAGCAAAGTACTTGTCAGGGCGCATACTAAATCACCCGACTATTCATTTAAAAATGGTCGAAATATTTTATATAATTATTATATTTTAAAGAATATAAAAGTTGCCAATATAGTGTGCAAAATGCTACGATATTAACACGTTTCATTACTGAAAGGTTATCTATATATATCTAATAATTTTGGGTACATAACAGTATCGGGAGATTCAAGTATAAACTAAATTAAGGACTACCGGAGAGGAGACATCAAGCACCCCTGTCTTAAAACTAGTATATTTATTTGTCGTAATTTGTTGAGCGTTGATTGTATCTTTCTTCCTCCGAATGCGTTCTCTTTCTTTCTTCTACGCCGACTGTATTTATTTATTATTACAACTAGATACATAAAATATGCTCAATAAGAATATTTTTTTTCTAATTGAAATACGTTATAAATTAATTAAGACATGCACATTTATGTATTTAATGTTCTGTTAATTAAAGGTAATTGAACATTGTACCTAATACAACAAATAATTGTTCATTCGAATTATAGAAGAGGTTACAAAACTGAAATTTGGTCGTTTGTGATGAACAATTACATTTATGAAACATTCTACAATAGGCAAGTTATAATTATAATGCAAAAATAATATTTAGGAATTTTTGTCTTTGCGAATTATACTTCCTAGTAAAACGAAATGCCATGATTTTTTTCGAAATGTTTTGGATGATTTTCTTTACCTAACTGAAAAAAGTAAAAATCAAAATTTGCAAAATCCGCAATTACCCTCCAGGGGTTGAAAATTCGTCCAAAATGTAAATAGTAATAATCGAGGACAAGTTTTATTTTGTTTGGATGTGAGATATTTATATGTAAACCCTGCTATACCCTACGGTCATTTGATGAAATTATTATTGATAACAAATGATAAACCGAATAAATAAAAAGTTTAATTAAAATCGTTAATGTCTGCCCATTTTTAAAATTACTGAAAACTAGACATATTAAGAAATTTTTATGTTTCATCTGTCATTAAAGTTTAACGTATATTCCGCTTTTTTGCAGCTTTACGAAATTAAAGTTTTGTCGATACTATCATTATGTGAATCAGTTATAAAAAATCGCACAGAGTCCTCAAAAACATTTTATATGCTTATAATAGAACGCTAGATGAAACCCCACATTACCTTAAAATAAAATTAATGATTTCCCTTTAAACAAAGGGCTTTAACCATCGCGAAAAAGGTATAATGTATTGAACAATATTGCGAATTAACTCTGAATACAAAACATCTAGAACGTGTTTCGACGTACGTATGTTAATAATAAAAAATACGAAAAATCTTTCATTGATATTCGTACCGAAAAATCGTTTTCTCGAACCATCATGAGATTTGTTATTCAATTTGCGAATTTCCTTAATGCGTTGGTTTAAATCACGTCCGCAAAATCTCCAAGGATCTGTAATGTTTCAGTTATTTTACATACGAATCGGAAATCCAACAACTGAATGCAAATATTTTTTATCACATTACTTGTGCTGGAGTCCTTTTTTATACTGAGGAACCACGTGACGTTTGTAGATTCCGTCGATATTGAATTTAAAATCGAAATCGTTTGCAATTCAATTTAGTTTTGACACAACAAAGGAGGTTAGGAGCAAGATCGGCATTTATGCATTCAAAGTATTCTATGATTTGGTTTTAAAGTTAGTCACCACAGTAGAATCTAACTTTAATATGGTAGAATTAATGAGTAAGTTCTTGGTTCCTGATTGATATGTAATTTGCCTAGTCTATGACCTTAAAATTATATTTAATAAGGAAAATAACATTAAGCAGCAATTGTTATACCTACTTAATAACTCCATTCAAACTGAAGTTAATTAAGATATCTTATTTGTGATTACGTCATTCAGTAAGGAATTATTGGCTTCAAGGATTTATAGTGAATGAATCATTTACGTGCTGATTAAAGTTGATAAAACCGTGCAGTGCCATTAAATTAGAGGGTCTAATTTAAATAATGGGGTAAAAAGGCACCCCTTTTGGTTCATCTTAAAAGTACATAATTCGAAAACAAAGCAATACGAAGAGAACAACTACAACCTTCTTGTAGAAAATTAAAATTTCAATTGTAATAGTCTGTTATATTTTCTTTTCAGAATGTCTATATCTAAAAAAATTGTAAAATACAAATGCGAAAAACTACATTTTTTATTTGTGTATTAATTTTCTGCGTGTAATACCTGATGGAAATATTGTTTTAGAAAAAAAAAAGTCATTTATTGTCTTTAAAATGCCGAGTTAGAGTTTCTTTTTGGATAAAAAGTGACTGAAATATGACTGTTCAAATTTAGCTATAATTTTGGATTTTACTGCGTTTATGTTGATATCGTCTAAATCATCGTTCTTCTCAAATTGATATTGTTACGAGTACTTGCCAATTAAGTTGGTGTGAACATAATTAATGAACATCTTCCCTGATTACATAAGGAATATTCTCGGCTTTCCTGATACATCTAGAAAACACCAGCAAAGATCAATGGGAAAACAATTGAATTACTAGACGGCTGTAGAATACCCTAGAAAAAGGCTGAGAAGACTATAAAAGCGGACGAGACACTCACACCGAGTTAGTTGACAGTTTACAGTAACAGCTGATGCAAAGCGATCGATAGGCGATACAGGCGAACCATAGAGGCGATAGTGTTCATAGAGAGCGATAAATAGTGTCTACCGGAACGGCGATTAAAAAGAAACTTTTAGTGAAATAAATTGTGCGGACTTGTTCATAACTGTAGTGTAGTCAAATTAATTTTAGTAATTAAATAAACTCGTTGTTTTGTTTTGTTAATTGTGTTTGCTGTGACCGAACACGTCACAATATCAACTACTTTCAGAGCATATTTTCGTATATTTGCGATTACATCGTATTTAATGTTTATTTCTTTATTGTAAAGCTTTTCACGAATAATAGACTTAAAAAGTAACCAGCAACTGAAGATTCTTTGTCTTTAAAATAATATGGGATGAGTAATTAATTATTTAAGGGATAAAACTTAAAGAGTTTGTGTTGCATTCATTGTGAAACATTTTTATTAAAATATAAAAATGAAAAGAAAGCATAAAAACAGTTGAAAAGGTTTCGCTCAATTTAAATTTTTAACAATACTTTTCTGGTATTGACTATTTCACGTATCTTTTGATAATGACGTCAATGTCGGAAAAGTGTTGTTTAAAATTTTTAAAATAAATTAAGTGAAATATTTCTTACATTGTTTTTATGCTCTTTTTTAATTTTCATGTTTTATTGTTTAAAAGATTTAAGGAAACTAAAAAAAAATTTCAAATGAAGTTATCAATTTATCATCATCAGAAAATTAATAAAAACCAAAGAGCAGCACTAATCTACAAATATTTTCAGTAGCTTATTTTCCATTGGCCGGAGAAATAAGAAAAATATTTCAGCTATTCAAAATCAATTTTATTATTTACACCACTTTCAATTACTTGTGTAAGTACGTCTACGTAAGCATATCTACAATACAATCGAATTTATCATTCTTGTATGGCACATAAATCGATACAGCTAATACATTTCAATTCTTAGGTGCCTACATTAAAGTTCAGCGGTCTTCAATTAATTATTACTTATTCAAGCAAACATTCCATTTAATATCGAAAAGGTTGGAACGTACTATAATTATATTACTTGTCATATAAATACACATCGAGTTAATCAAGGAAAAAAGGAAATTGCTTGTTTACGTTTCCACAAGATGTTTAATAAAAAGTCTACAATTGTTTTGGGATATCCAATCAGTGGCGTAACTACCATAGGGCTAGACGGGGCAGTGCCCCGGGGCCCCCAAACTCAGGGAGCCCCTCGAACTCTGACTACAAACAATAAATTGTGTTAGAAATATCCACTAACTTTAATTTAATTAATTTATCCAGTTATTCATTCGTAAACTCTTCGTGTAGAACCAGGACGTGCCCTGCTATGCACAATAAAGAACTAATGATAAAGTAGCTTTGCAGCTTTAAAGTATTTAAATGTAACTACATATTTATATTTTGAGTTGTATTGATAAAATTTTGATTTGTCGTAACCCAGATTCGTCGCAAAACGCACCTATGTGTAGTCGGTCAAGAAAGTGGTGTTATTGGATTAAAACTCTCTACTTAATTAGGATTCCGTACCCAAAGGGTGCTCAACGGGACCCTATTAACGTGCCTCCGCTGTCTGTGTGTCTGTCACCGGACCGTATTTTTGAACGGTAACAGGTAGATATTTTCTCTTATTTTCATAAAATACTTTTAATTTGTTCATTAAAATAAATTATAATTTGTATTTGGTTTTTTATTTTATTATGGAGTCGACTGTATTACGACGAATCTGAATTATGACAAATCTGAAATGCGTCGAATTCGGAACACGACGAATACAGATCAAACGATTAAAAATAGTTTAGTTGGGGCCCTATTATATTTTTTGCCCCAGGGCCTTTGGTTACCTATGTACGCCACTGTATCCAATGTGATCCCGAGTAGCAACAAGTACGACTAGCCGTATTATTGACAAGGATAAGACATTCTTATGGCAGACCACTTTACGGTATTTTTCTTTAGGCCTGATCCGGCGCATATACAAATCGACGATTTGCGTATTTCCATGTCAGTTTCGGATATGCATTACAATCAGAATAAAGAACTTTTATTTCTCAAACATGAGCCTAATTGTTTTAACCGGATAATGAATTTATTATTATAAATTTCACCATAAGCATATGGTAACCATAGTCATATTACTACGGGTTTGATTCTGCAAAAATTTTATAAGATGAGACGGACGAAAATGAAGGCAGAAGAGAAGTGAAAGACTATCTTTGGAATACTATTACCCCACCTTTTGCCTAAATGATCCAAGGAAACCACAGAAAAACTTGGACCAGAGTTGTCAGGCCCCGGAATCGAACCGGTGACCTCCCGAATGTTAAGCAATGATCTAGACCACTAGACCATGCCGCTCGGTGAGGAAGTTAGATAAAGAAGCTGATTCCTTTTTATTTTTTTTTTTTGTTCTTATTATTTTTGTGTTTCAAATTTTATTTGATTTCTTACTTACTAGTGAAAAGATTAAAATTTGAAAATGATTAAAGATGTATGCTACCTACAAGTAAGTATACAGTTACCATTATGTTTACGTATTTTCCTATTATGAACAACTCAAGCAATTACGTTGAATAATCCACGAGTGAGCAAGCAAAAAGCAGATGTGCTATTGACAGGCACGTTACATTTTTCATCAGTTTCTATCAGACTTTCCTAACAAGTTAAAATCGGTGATATATAGACTTGAACTCAATACGGAAATAATGCATCTAACAGTAGTTTGTATAAAAATGGGAAAGATTGAGTTTTAAATTTTTACCCTTAGTATGAAGGGAAATTTTTAGTGTTAAGGAAAATAGAGATTCTTACTCTCTTCTACTGATTAGATATATACTGAGTATATATATGATTATTATTATTAGCAAAGCAAGCAATAACAATTTGTTAATTATATTATTTTACTTAGCCGGAACTAACCTAACCGCACAAATTAAACACAGGTTTTTCTCTTAGAATAATTTTTAAATAATATCTGTATACAAATTATCGATGAGGAAAGCAAATTTCTGATATAGGAATTAGAGTAAGCTTTTTAATTTTTAGTTACAAATTTTCAAAATTGGAAGAGGATTGTAAAAAAGTGAATCTACTCGTTTTGAAATTTAAAGGATTTGTTATCTTTTTTTTTTTTTAAATCCCTAATAGATTTTCTTCAACAATCTTCAATTAAAGTCATTGTCCAGTTATGAATAGACGAAGTTAGTAAAAAATAAATAAATTTAAATATTTTGTCTAAATATTACATAAAATTACCTTTAACTCATTTTATCCATTTCTTCAGTGGACTCGTATCTATTAATATACACGTAAACAAGGTCACGAACGTTTTCCAGTCAACAACAGAATTCTAGTGTAAGCTTAGCTCGTTTAATAACACTGACTGACAATGAACAGAAAAACAATTTTAAGTGGTCAAACAAGATAAACACGATAACAGGCCGTTGTAAAAGATTGCCAAGCAAAATTGTTAAATTATATGGACGGGTTAGCAAATTTTAAAGGAAAGTCACCTTTAGAACAGTTAAAAAATATTTTGTGATGAAAATGTACCTACCAATATCGCAACTAGGATTCTGTAGAAAGGGGGGGAGAGGTAAAGTAACTGTATTATTTATAATAAAATATGGTAAATGTCTTGGTAAAAGTATAGGTACTCATCCTACTATGGGGGGAAAACGAATGAAGGGATGGATGGGCACTTGTAAGATACAATTCAAGTGTTTTTAGTTGGCGGTGACTCGTATAAGCACATCAGGGGATGGAATTGACAATTTTAAATGAAAATTTAAAAGAAGACTTTTTAGGGGAAAATTATGTAGTGCAAATGGAAACTCTATCTAAAAATCCAAGGTGATCTTTTTATTAAAGTGATATTGTATTCACTTTGTATTATGTATGAATTGTAAAGGTCCCTCCCCCCTCAACAATACAATATAGACAGAAATTCGTTTAGTTCTGTTTGTCCCATAGGTATTCCAGAAAAAAGAAAATTCTAGATGACGTTGGTTGTGATGCGGAAGTGCGAGTGAAAGGTTGCTGTTATGTTCATAACAATAGTATTTCAATTTCTATTCAATTTTATCTATTTACAATTTTATTACGGTATTTCGGCATCCTCAAATCTATAGGTACCTGAATATTTCCGAAAACCTCATTAAAAGCCCATCAGGCCTTTCCATATTTATGCATTATGCGATTATATATTGTCATCTGGTCTGCAGATTTGTATCCTATGGTAGTATTTGTTACCTAAAATATTTGTAAGCTTATCATTTTTGGTAGGCTTCATACCATATAAACAATATTTCAAGATAGTTCGAAATCAGCCCTCTTTGAGGCAAGTCCTTTTTTGTTATACAATCATCTTACCGTAGATTTAGTAAAGTTTTAGTTAAAGTATTTGAGTGTTTTATTTATTACACGTGTTCACAAAAAATATTAAAATATTCAAGTTTCATAATAATAAACTTGAAAGGGCATCCACGTAAAATACACATACGTCGACCCATTACATGGTCCTTCGAGCCGGATCTCTGTTCGTATAGCAGTGCTCCAAAATCATAAACTGTTTAAAGTGATTAACGTGTTGTAAAACATTCAATTAAAACATCATTTCGGTGTGCCTAAATCGTCAGTTGTTTCTACGCTCGGGTTAATTCCCGTTTGGATAATACGCCGTTCCTATCGAGCAGGACAACTATCTTCCTAATCAAGGACTTCCCGTTTGGAAATTTCCTGGATAACATTACAAAGGTCGCCTACAAGTCATTCATCTTCAATTTCATTAAATCTTCGGTAAGTTCTAAGAAATCTCCAATTTTTCCTACCATTCCCTTTATATTTAATTGCATTCAATTTCATTATACATCTCATTTGCGAACTCATTTTGATACATTTCTTAAAACATGGCCGAATCAGTAGAACTAAAAGCTTTAATTCGAAACCGTGGAATAATTAAAGGTAGCATTACGCGAATCATTTCGTATTTTGAAGACAACATTTCCGCTCCACTTGATGAAGTAGAAGTTAGAAAATTAAAACTAGAAGAGGCTTATGCTAACTTTGCAAAAATTCAAGTCCAGATAGAATTACTGTCATCAAAAGAAGAATTAGAAATTGATCATGACTTATACATAAGTCAATTTGAGAATCATTATTTTGAATGCGCGGCGATGATACGTAAACGCTTGCGCGAATTAAATCAGTTGCCTTCCACAAGCTTTAATAATTCCCGTTCCTCTACGCCAAATCATGTGTCATCACCAATAACCATAAAACAAACTTCGAACCTTTTACCCAAGATAGAGATTCGCCCTTTCGACGGAAACCCTATTAATTGGTATAGCTTTCATGATTCTTTTAAAAACTTAGTGCATGATAACGACGAACTCATTCCAGTTCATAAATTTTATTTACTTCAAAATGCGCTTCAAGGTCCGTTAAAATCTATAACAGAAAATCTGAACGCGTCTGAAGAAAACTATAAGGTAGCTTGGGAATCTCTAAAGCAAAGATGTAACAAGCCCCGACAAATAATACAAACCCACTTAAATCTATTATTTGAAATACCCTCAATCACAAAAGAATCGCCTGCTAATTTAAGGTCATTAATTGAAAAAAGTCAAGTGCATATAAACGCCTTAAAGGCACTAAAACAGCCAATTCAACATTGGGACACGTTGCTAGTTTTCATGATTGTTAAAAAATTGGATAATGGCACTCGTCGTGCTTGGGAGCGTACCTTAGAAAACGAAGAAATGCCAACTTTTGAACAATTAAGCAAATTTTTGACAAAACAAGCGCGAGGGGACGAAATGGACAATAATCCTACAAGAAAATATAATAATGTTCAGTCTTACGTAAATACTCAACCAAAATCATTATGCACTATATGTAATTCAAATCATTTAGTATACAATTGTCCTAATTTTTTAAAATTAAACGAAAAAGAACGTTTTGAGAAAGCAAAAAATTCAAAACTTTGTTTAAATTGCCTACGAAACAATCACATTACTAAAAACTGCCTTGTTAATGTAACCTGCAAGAAATGTAACCGGAAACATCACACTTTATTGCATTTTTCTAATCAAAATAAATTGTTCACTCAGATTCCTACTGAAAATAAATTACAAAATCAAACACATAAAACGCAAACAATAAATGCTCAAGACTCTAATTCATTAACTACTTTAGAAGCTAATCAAATCGTTCAACATTCTGTAAACTTAGCAGCAGTCAGTCAATCAGAAATCTTATTAGGCACTGCCTGTGTCAAAATTTTAGATAAAAAACAAAACGAAATCCCCTGCAGGGTACTTCTCGATAGTGGCTCGCAGACTCATTTCATAACTGAGAATCTAGCTGAAAGATTAGACTTAAACAAAACAAAATTGAACTTATCATTTTCTGGTCTAGGGCAACTTACAACAAATTCAAGATACACTGTAAAAACAACCATCAAATCACAAACATCAAAATTCTCAAAAGAACTAACATTAGTAGCTTTACCTACGATCGCAGGTCTTTTACCCGTAAATTCAATAAACAAATCACAATTATTAATTCCTAAAAATATAACCTTAGCAGATCCAAATTTTAATAAATCAGCACCAATTGACGCTTTAATCGGCAGCGAAATTTTTTATCAATTATTAAGCATTGGTCAAATTAAATTGTGTAATAATTCTGTAATACTCCAAAAAACGCTATTGGGATGGATAGTAACTGGTAAAGCAAACATATCAAATAACCCTCCAATAAAATCGCAATCATGTTTGTTAACACTGTCATTAGAAAATCAATTGCAAAAATTTTGGGAAATAGAAGAAGTTCCTCATAAGAAACATCTGTCAAAGGAGGAATCCGCTTGTGAAACACACTTTATTAATACGATTAATCGCGATTCAAACGGTCGGTATCAAGTTCGTCTACCGTTTAATGATAAAAAGGAATTCATCGGTGATTCTTATAAAACAGCGTTAAAGCGTTTTTATACACTTGAAAAGAAATTTGAAACAAACCCTGAATTAAAGAAAAGGTACTCAGAATTCTTACAAGAGTACGAAAATCTAAATCATATGACGGACATAACGGCCACTGATAACAAACAAGAAGGTTTTTACTTGCCACATCATGCCGTGTTCAAAGAGTCGAGTTCGACTACAAAAATCCGCGTAGTTTTTGATGCATCCGCAAAATCAACCACAAATATCTCTTTAAACGATACTCTAATGCAAGGCCCTGTCATTCAAGACGACCTAATTTCAATCATTTTACGTTCTCGTGAGTATGAGTATGTTATCGCAGCCGACATCGAGAAGATGTTTCGCCAATTTTTAGTTCCCCCCCAGGACGCCATATTTCAAAAGATACTTTGGCGAAATAATGTTCCTGAACAAATTAAAACATTCATGTTGACTACAATAACCTACGGAACAAAATCGGCTTCATATCAAGCAACGCGCTGTCTCAAACAATTAGCGTTAGACCACGCAAAAGAGTTTCCTCTAGCAGCATTAGTTCTAGAGCGTGATTTTTATGTAGATGATCTTTTAACCGGTTCAAATGACCTAAAACAAGCAAAACTGTTAATCGAACAAATAAGTCAATTATTAAAATTAGCCGGACTAAATTTAAGACAGTGGGTTTCTAATGAGTCATCTTTATTACAAAATACAAAGGAATCAGCTAGTTCAAACACAATTTGCTTAGAAGCATCAGATACAAAAAAGATACTTGGGATTCAATGGGATCCAAATACAGACTTAATTAACTACAATGTAAAGCCTTTTACTTGCGATAGTAAAGTCACAAAACGAAACATTCTCTCTGAAATCTCACAACTTTTTGATCCTCTGGGCTTATTAGGTCCAGTAATTATCAAAGCTAAATTCATGATGCAAAGTTTATGGAAAGCAAATTTATATTGGGACGAATCAGTGCCACAAGGGTTACATACAGAATGGGTCAATTTAAAATCACAATTACCTTTGTTAAATAATTTCTCTGTAAATCGCAAAATCTTAATAAAAAATGCCGAAAATATTCAACTCCACGGCTTCTGTGACGCTAGTGAAAAGGGTTACGGAGCATGTTTATACGTAAGATCCACTGACAACGCTGGTAATCATTTAGTTAGCCTAGTATGTAGTAAATCACGGGTAGCCCCCATAAAAGTTATCTCCCTACCTAGGTTAGAACTTTGTGCCGCAAAATTACTCGCCAATCTATTTTTATCATATACTACTGCATCTAATTTAAAATTTGATAAAATTAACTTTTATACAGATTCTACAATAACGTTAAATTGGATTAACAAATCGCCACACACCCTCAAAACATTTGAAGCTAATCGTGTATCCGAAATACAAAATTTAACAAAACGAGAAGATTGGTATCACGTTTCGAGCGCTGATAATCCAGCAGATTATATATCGCGAGGTCAAACCCCTCTTGAATTATTAAAAAATCAAACATGGGTAAACGGTCCCTGTTGGCTTTGTCAAAATGAAAGTAATTGGAAATACACAAAACTACCTATCAATGATACAGACACCTTTAAAATCTCATTACATACTTCTAGCATCAAAGATAAAGTCAAAACTAACTCTCAAATCGAACTTTTCGAAAGGTTTTCAGACATTTGTCGTCTAAATCGTTTTGTAGCATTGTGCCAGAGATTAGTTGCAAACAAAACTCGCAATTGTAAAACAAAAGGTGAAATTACAGCAAACGAAATTTCTAATGCACATTTAAAAATAATTCAAATTGTCCAAGAAAACGAATTCGCAGCAGAAATGAAGGCTTTGAAAAAAGGAAAAGTATTAAATAATAAAAGTGATTTATTAAGATTAAATCCCTTTATAGACGAAAGTGGCATTTTACGGGTCGGCAGTAGACTACGAAATGCTGATATTAGTTTTGAAAAAAGATATCCAATTTTATTACCTCGAAACAGTCATATTACAAAACTAATTATTAGAAGCGAACATGAAAAACATTGTCATACAGGCATTCAAAACACTCTTAACTATGTTCGACAAAAATACTGGCCTATAGATGGCAAAAATAGGGTACGTTTTATATTACGCAAGTGCATCAAATGCTTTAAAGTAAATCCTAAGCTCCCTGACTATCTGATGGGTGACTTACCAAAAAACAGATTAATACAAACTCGTCCTTTTCAAAACACAGGGTTAGATTACTGTGGCCCATTTCTCATAAAAGAGAAAAAATTCAGAAATAAAAACAAAATAAAATGTTACGTGGTAGTTTTTATCTGTTTTTCATCTAAAGCAGTTCATCTAGAACTCGTGACGGATTTAACTACGGAATCATGTTTAGCTGCGATAAAGCGATTTTTTTGTCGAAGAGGCAAATCTCAAAATCTGTATTCGGACAATGCAACCAACTTTGTCGGTACTAAAAACGAAATAGTAAAATTAAATGCATTACTTTTGTCAAACGAACATAATAATAAATTAACTCATGATTTGGCAAATGAGGGCGTTAATTGGCACTTTATACCACCAAGATCACCACATTTTGGCGGCTTGTGGGAGGCAGGTGTGAAACAATTCAAAGCTCATATGTATAAAACAGTTGGCGATGCTCTTTTCACTTATGAGCAATTTAACACATTTATCATTGAAATTGAATGTATATTAAACTCCCGACCTCTCGTTCCTTTATCTTCCGATCCAAATGATTTTTTAGCCCTAACTCCAGCACATCTTTTAATTGGAGACTCTCTTACGAACTTACCTGAAGGTAACTTACACGAAATTCCAACAAATAAGTTGTCACTATGGCAACACATAACAAGGGTCAAGCAGCATTTTTGGAAAAGATGGCAAAGGGACTACTTAAACCAATTACATTTAAGAAGTAAATGGAATAAACCCAATTCCGATGAAATCAAGGTCGACGCTCTGGTCATGATGAAAGAAGACAACAACCCACCAATGTATTGGCCTTTGGGTCGTATAATCGCGGTCCACCCAGGAAAGGACGAAATTGTGCGCGTAGCAACAATTAAAACGAGTAGTGGCGTATTTAAACGTTGCGTGAAAAAATTGTGTCCGCTACCCCTCGAGTTGTGAGCGCAAATTAGTGAAACAGCACTTCAAAATAACTCTATTATGACTTTTAGTATGATATCAATTAGTTATTAGTTAACATAACACATTCTATTAACCTTTCTAGTTCTTAAGCATTGTATCTTGTACTTATTTCGCTTATATCCTTTGTGTACATATTTAATTGATTCAAAACTATTATTTATCCATATCATTTCAAAACTGTTGAACGTAGCCGTTCAAGGCGGCCAGTATGTTATGTTCATAACAATAGTATTTCAATTTCTATTCAATTTTATCTATTTACAATTTTATTACGGTATTTCGGCATCCTCAAATCTATAGGTACCTGAATATTTCCGAAAACCTCATTAAAAGCCCATCAGGCCTTTCCATATTTATGCATTATGCGATTATATATTGTCATCTGGTCTGCAGATTTGTATCCTATGGTAGTATTTGTTACCTAAAATATTTGTAAGCTTATCATTTTTGGTAGGCTTCATACCATATAAACAATATTTCAAGATAGTTCGAAATCAGCCCTCTTTGAGGCAAGTCCTTTTTTGTTATACAATCATCTTACCGTAGATTTAGTAAAGTTTTACTTAAAGTATTTGAGTATTTTATTTATTACACGTGTTCACAAAAAATATTAAAATATTCAAGTTTCATAATAATAAACTTGAAAGGGCATCCACGTAAAATACACATACGTCGACCCACTACAGTTGCCTTGGTTTATTTATATAAAATTTTATTTCTACCCTTCGAGTATTCAGTCCTCCATTTCCATCACAAAACTGCACTTTAGTGTTCCATAAGATAATCTCTACCCCCTTCCGCTACTGCCACTCTTTGATCGACAACCATTCTGTTAAACTTTTAGTTTTTTAACTTTTTCCATTTTGATGTTTCGTGTATTTTCTGAAATTAAAGTTTTTGTTTTTTTTTTTATTATTTAGGTATTAATAAAGGAATTTAGATTTGGTTGAAACTGAAATAAAACTTAATTTGGCCACAAAGTTTTTGATTGATTGATACAATTTAAAATTATGACCTCATGCAATATTAGATTAAATAAAGTAGGTAGAGGTACCTATATAGGTAGTATTTCCATGAATATAGAATTGGTTGCAGAATATATACCAATTGCGTGTCATTTTTACTATTACGTCATTCTTAAAAATTTATATATTATATTTAAATATAATGAAATTGTATTGGAAAACAACGAAAACTAATTTAAATTAAATTCCAAATAGATACTTCAATTTATTAATACTGGTGCGATTACATATTTAAAAATATATTGAAATTCCAAACAAATGGAATATAAAACACCGAAAACATTACATAAGTACAGGAATAGAATTGCATAGTAAAAGTTACCTACAAATTGTAGGTAATCGAATGGTAATTTTAGAATATAGAAATAATTAATAGTATTTAAATAGAAATTATGAGTTGTCACCCAATTGCCACATGCATAATAATTTTTACCCAAAATAAATATTACTATCTAATCCTCCCCGTGCCCACAATTTTGTATTTCATGATACAAATTAAATGATAATACTATGACGTGGCTGTAATTCACGGGCAATGTTAAAAATAGCAGAACATCCAGTGGATTTTTCTCTTTTACGTACATAATAGAAACTCAAGGGCCTCCAGATATACATAAAGAGCAATTTTCTTAATAATCATTGATTGTGTATTGCTATATTTACGACTCAAGTTATTTTTCGCAAGTATAGACGACTCGATGAACTCCTTCTTGCGACTAATTGTGTTCAATGAGACCCTACTAACAGAAAATAACGATATTTTTTGTTTGTTAATGCTAAAAGGTTCCCGCTTTACTTTTCGAATAAATACCGATTCCATTTTTATCTATTATTTCCCTTAAAAGTCTAATTAATTTTAAATCCATGGCAATCAATTACGTAATTAGAAGTTTTTAACAGCAATCAATAAGACTAGTGGATTAGTTCTTCTTATTCTTATTTTTCTTTCTTCGAACTTACATAATTAAAAGTACATCAGATTAATGGCTTTCAAGCTGACAGATAATTTATTACTCTGCAGTTCTAAGCCTTTTCTTATGGCTCCCACTGTGTCCCTGTTCCTATCAATACTGTCTTGTCTTCTCCAAAATAAGCTTAATCGAGGAAATGTAGGTCCTACGGCACATCCTGCATCTAAACCGTTTTTAATAGTTTCGGTGTCAATTTAACAAACGATATATATCTGCGGTTGTTTTAACCCCAATAGGAAATTTTAACCTTATAATAAATTGTAACGCTGACGCTAAAAAAAGAGGAATACTGCAATATATAAGAAGTACATAAAATGGGTGTTGCGTTTGGATAAAAGTATGCCTGATAGTATACTAACAAGGAAACAAAATGTGGGAAATTGTGGAAAAAACTTTAAAAAGAGTAGTAGAATATGAAGAAAAGAGAGGGAGTCTATAAGAAGGGTACATTAGAAAAGAATATCGGAGAAAACAAATACTAAATATAGGGAGACAAAATAGATATTGGAAGGAAAGGGAACAGGCACTTAGACAATTGAACATGGATTAGGGGCAACTAAATGAGTGAGAAAGAAAAGGATGAAAAGAGGAGATATGGTTAAAAAAAGAGCTGGGGAAATAATTGGAAGATAAGAGTTAAAAAATTTTTTATAGAATCGGAATATACGTGGGATTTAAGAGACTTACTATGGAAAGGCTGGCAGAATGATTTAATATCACGATATTTGGGAGGTGGTGGGGAAATAATTATAATTGCTATATTTAGAGTGGGGAATGAATGCAAAAAAAGCAAATATTGGATGAAAGAGTAGAAGAGGAACTGTAATATGTGTGGATTAAAAATTGAGCATTTGGGACATGTTTTAAGAGGGTGTGAGAAGAGAACAACAGAAGAATGTATGAACTTGATTAAAGAGGGCGGAAATGGTCTAACTCTGCTAAAGGATTTATTAAAAAATAGAAAAAAAGATAACCTCTTTTATTTTTAGAGGTTTGTACAGGGATATATGGGGATGGGTAGAATAGATTTATACATCAAAGGTGTTTTTTTTTGTTATTTTTTATCTATGTAATATAATAACTTTTAAGTTTCAATAAAGCACCATATAATGAAGGGTAATATAATCAATTATCAATAAATAATATCTAATAATAAACAAATTTCATTTCTTTACCTACTTAAATTATTTCAGAAAATAAAAGTGAATAACAGTTTTTTGTCTTTATGCTTTCTTATCAGTATTTTAGTGATATACGGAAAATAAGCTGCATATTAATTCTTTACCAGGATCATGACAAGACATTGTCAAATAGAATCCGAGATTACTTTGTAAATTTAAATCAATGTTAATTTTAAAATGTTGGATAAAATAATAAATAGTACGGAACGAACATGTATAATGCAATTACTACTGCAGATTTTAGCCCACATATTTTCATTATATTCCATGTTCTCACCTATCCTTAATTAATTATTAAATAAATAAGTAATTTTTCAATAGTTTAGTTTTAAACAACAATCGTAAACTTTATTATTAAATCAATTTTTCCACGAAGAAGTATATAATAGAAAACTGTCTTTTCTGAGTTATCATCATTACTTATTACTAAAATTACTTAATTGTTGCTCAATATTCAGTACAAATAAATATATTCATAATTTGAATAAACAGACAGAAAGCTTTAAAATTTAAAATATTTAGCTTATTGTACATTACAATAATTGTTTCAGCAAAACATTGGTTTTTTGAAGATATGTCTCATTAAAATTAGCTTTAAAAGCTTAAAAGTGAACTAATACATTCTTCAGCATTTGAAATTATATTTAACAAACGAAAATTTTAATTTATTAGTATAGACTTTTTGTTAAGTTTGTGACTTTTTATTATGTTTTTACAATTCAAAAATTGTAATTAAAGGAGCGTTTTTCAATTAAGTTTGGTATAGCTTCGTCTGTATAAACTAATCTATTATTGATTGAAAATTTTTCAGTTCGCCCAACAAAACCTTGCATTATAGTAAATAAACGTTAGTTTTTGGTCGCTTATGTGTTTCAATATTGTATCAGACTTTAAATTAAAATATATTTTGCAACTTTTGTTCTGTTTATTCTTTGATTATAAAATTTCAACAGGTAAGGCCTGCAACGATTAATAAGCAAAAATATATCTTTACCTCAAATATTCTGATGCCTTATTAATATGTATGCATTTTATTTGTCGGCTATTCGTTTAAATTTAAAGGACAAAGTGTCAAAACGTAGTCCATTTAATGGTTTATTTATGTTTACTTTTTGAAACATTTAAACTTGAATCAACTTGTTAATTCGTTTTGAATTAACTTCACAAATTAAGGTTTTAATTCAGTTTTCGATTGGGAAGTATGACTGTTTTCAAAAAGCTATTAGTAATTTTGTTGGTCACATTTATAAAGAAAAATAAAGGACTTTTGGTTTCCAATTAAGTTTACAAAACCACGAATTTTTAACACATAGGTACTGCCAGCAAAAATGACTTTTTTCTAATGCGTAGGTAATATTACAGGATATATCCATGAAAATACGGAATTTTAACTATAGTATGGGAGAATTTTTTATGTAGGAAGGATCGGAATGTTTTACATCGGGCTCTACAGAGGTATCTACTCGGTGTATGTACGTATGTGTAAAAGTTTCGTCAAAGGCACGATAAATATGTATAGCATTTCATTTAACAGCCATAATATGTAAGTTATATTTTTTATTTTTTAAAAAATGAAGAGGTTCTCTATTCAACTACTGTATGTCCGTATTTTTCAGCGATGTTTGCAGAAAACTTTTTTGACTCAATTTTTTTTTTTGTTTGAAAAACGAAAACTTTTTGTAAAATCATTTTCCACGAAAAATTTTTGCAAAGCTTTTCATTAAATTTTAACAAAAATTATTTAAATTGTTGTAATGTTCAGTCCAAAAAAATTTTCTAATTTGTAACGCAGAAAGGCTTTTAAAATTTAAAATTTTTATTTTTAAAATTAAAAAATAATTTTTAGAAACATTGGTGAAGTTTTCCCAAAAATTTATTTTAAAAAGTTAAAAAAAATCATTTTTAGCTTTTGAAATTATATTTAAAAACGAAAATTAATTTATTAGAAACGTTAAGTTTGTGATTTTTAATTTTTTTTACAATTAAAAAATTGAGGTGGGAAGGGGAAGGGGTGAGTTTTAAGGGTAAAAAATCGGTTTTCCTTAAAATTTTCGGAAAAAACAAGTCTTATAGTAAAAAATTTAAATTTTTGGTCGTTTAGGTTTTTAATATTGTAAGATTTAAATTAATGTATTTTGAAACTTTTTTTCTTTAACCTCTTTGTTATAAAAATTTCAAATGGCCAAGATTAATAAAAAATTTTTTATTTTTATCCTTTTAATATGTATTTTTTTTTCGGCAAAATTTGGGTGAAAACGTACCTTTTTAAAGGGTCCCATTTATGTTTTTTTTAAAATTTAAAAATAATTTTAATTTTTTTCGTCCTTAAGTTTTAAACTTCAGTTTCGATTAAAGCCCCCTAATTTTCTAAAATTCTCAGTAATTTTTCTATTTATTAAAAAACGTTTGGGGGGTTTTTCTTAAGTTTAAAAACCACTTTTTGAAGATGGTCTAAAAAATGACTATACATTCAAATGGAAAGGTAATATTACAGGAAACCCCCAAAAGGAAAACTAAGGGGAATTTTTTTATGTAAAAAATGTTTTTCGGGGCTCTCGGGTTTTTTTTTAGTTTTAAAAAGTTTTTAGTCAAATTCAATTACATTTTATTTTTCATTTAAAAAGCCATAAATAAGTTATATTTTTATTTTTTTGGAATTCCAATTTTTACGTTTGTTTTCATTATAAATTTTTAAAAACAATAATCTATTTTTTTTCGTTTTTTGCCATTTCCTGAGAAAACTTACCATAGTAATGTATATTTTTTTCACACCATCAGAAAGTAGAGATTTCAACGAAAAAAAACCCCTCCCTAACGTTTTTAAAAAAGCAGATATTTTGACGTGAGAATTTTCGATTGAAAATTAGGGTGCATTTCCTATATTAAGTAAAAAAAAGGGTAAACAAAATTAATATTTCAAATCAAAAAAATTACAGCGTGTTTGGGACATAAATAGGTAAGTTTTCACCAAATTTCGTGAAAAGTTTTTTTTGTAAAAAAAAAAAATAAAAAGGTTTTTGTGACAAAATTTTAAACATAAAAGAAGTTGTAGATCTTTTTATTACTTACAACTTTTTCATTTAACTTTTTTTCCATAAGACTTGTAGTTTTTCCGGAAATAAAGGGAAAAAACCGTTTTTTACCCTCAAAAACTCACCCCCTTTCCCCTCTTCCCGACCTCAGATCGCCCGTAAATTATTTTTCCTTTCATTTCTGTTATATTCTTTTCCTTTTCCAATGGGTTTCACCCTAATTGATTTTTTTTTTGGTTTCAAAATTATCGACCCTGGTTAATTAAATTTCAAATCGCATATACCACAAAAGAATTTCCTTTCCTGATCGAAGGGGGGAAAGACAAATATCATTAGGACTAATCTAGGAAATAAATATTGTTATTTTTACAAGGTATTTTGAGTTATATGGAGCATAAAATTTAGTTTTCAGTATGGCGGAGTCTGGCCTAACCCTGGCCCTTGTTGCTTCCCTGGTTACAATACTGTTATTTATACCTCTTCTTAAAAAATTGGTTACAATAAAATCTAATAAAACGAGAACAATTCTTTTGCGGGGTAGTCATTTTCTTCTATGTTTTTTTTAAAATTTTTCCCGGAAGTTACTGTAGGTACTAAAAATATAAAAGTTTACAGAATACTAACGTATGATACAAAAAAGTAAAGGTGTTTTGTATTCCTCCCAAACTTTCGCATTGCTTTATGAATGATTTTCATTTGACAAGAGCCAATGAAATAGTGGCTCGGATGTTTCAAATGCAAATCGAAACTAGCATCGCCGTAAAACGAACGTTTCTCTACCATTTTGCAAAAAAAGTTGTAAAAATGTTACTGGTTGAAAATCAATCAGAATGACAAATTTATATTTACCAAAAGGACTGTATCGAATGTCAAATTCCATTTGGTTTAGTAATTATTTGTATCTGTGTGATCTATTGATTTGTATCCACGTTAGGGGCTGGAAAAAATAGTTGGTATCAATTTTCGAAATTAAATTGGGGTAAATTAATGGGAATTGAACGGATACCTCGTAGAATCTTTTAGAAATGACAAGAAAAATTCATTACTGCATAACACTACGCAGAGGGACGAGAAGGCCAGTATAATCTCATCATACCTCATTTAAGGGAAGGGGGTTTTTGAAAATCTTAGGTCGACTTCGTAAGTGCAAGAATTGTTAGAACATTAGTTCCTCTTTTAACTAAAACTTATGAGGTTAACATCAGGTGACGGGGAGGATGTTCCCAATAAACACTACCAAATCTCATTAAGGGAGAGGGAGGAGTCCAAAAGAGAAGCAACTAATAATGAACGCTCCCTACCTCTAGTTAGAACTGACATTTTGATTAGGTACTTAAAAACTTTAATGTGTGAAAATTAATTAAAAATACTTACCTATGTTTCACTAACAGCAAAAATTTTCTACATTAAAAAAGATAATCACATATCAATTGTATTAAATTAAAAAATAATATTTGAAGTTGGCGGCCTTTTTATGATTTGTTATTTCACAAACGAGGTTTTAACTCATTATTAGAAAATTTCAGTCTTCGTACCTAATCAATTCAAAAATGCTGTTTTAAATTTAACACAGGAAATGTATTTGGTAAAATTGTAAGTCCTCACAAATGTACTCTATACATACACGTACGAATCGTTCATTAAATATTAGAAGAAAATTTGTTAGTCCAATTTGTAGATAGTATGTCGATGGTCAGAAGGCTTTTAATGGTGAGAATTGGAGCGAAAGGATTGGGGAAAATCTTCTAGAATACTTACAATGTGTCTTTGGGTGGGACAAAGACGGATAGGGCACATCTATTACTTAAGTGAGGTACATATTTTTTTTAATAATTTAGATCTCTCTACCCCTTGGTGAGATGTGGTAGAAGACCCTTCCCTATTCTACACGTGAGATTCGCCCAATAAATTTTAAACAAATTAAATAATACTGATTTAGGAATAATATTGCCTATATCATATTTTTATAAAAATTTTGGATGTGTTATTTATTTTTGAAATAAAGATCGGCAGCCATGAAACATTTTTGCAAACAACATGTGAAACCCCAAAAAGGTAAAAAAACGAATAATTCCTTCTTAACAAAATATAATTATAACTATTGTTAAGTTTGGTCTAGTTACCACTAATATAATGTCGTAGTAACGAGAGTTGTTTTAAAAAACGTTGACCGTCTAGTAATTTTGGGATAGCTGATTTTCAGTTCGGGTATTGAAAAGTGAGTTAAATAAAAATGTATTTAACAGTATACATATTCTTTAAACTCAAAAGTTGACGTGAGATTTTAATGACCCACTCAATTCAAATGATATTTGGTTTTGCTGGATCCCTCCTTTCAAATGTTTGTTTCACGTTATGAATGCTCCTAAAGGAACAGGGAAAGTGGTATAATAATTGTGCAGAGATAAAGTCACCTCAATCGGTTGGAGGTTGGAGGGCGAATAGAGGGGATAAAGATAACCCTGAAGAATACTGAAACAGTGTTTGTAGATGGGAACGAAATAATGGAGGCATGTCAGTGGGGGTAGGTATAGAGAGTTAGTGTTAGTTTAGGTTACGTAATTTTTTTTAAATTTTTTTGTAAAATATAAACTTTTCCGGATTTAATTGTAATTAGAACGATTTTTTCTTGTAACAGTGGACTAATGAATGACAAAGTTGATTAAAAACAATGATTCGAATATTCATTCGCTTTTATAATCGGTGCTCTGCAATGATAAAAGTTTTAATTATGTATTGTATCGCATTAATTATTTTTTATTTTTGAATTGGTTGTTTTTTATTGCTTCTGTCTTTAGCAGGTATATTTAAATTTTAATTTAAATAAATTATTTTATTTAAACTCTTGAGTCCGTATCAAATTTGGGTTAAATCGTTTTAAGTAAAAATTTATTTTCATCCTTTTTTGACTGTTAAATATTCATAAAGAGGCAATTTATATCAGGCTTTTTTCGAGATAGTTATTTTCCACCCTCGTTTGTTTTCAAACATTGCGATGGCGTAAAAATAGAAAGCAAAACTTTGTGTCCTTCTGAATGCGAAGTTTCGGCCGCCATCGCATCGTTTTAAAAGCGTAGCACTTGAATTTATAGTATATACTGTTTTGCACGTATTATAAATTCCTTGGGTTTTGATCCTTTCTGGATTTTTGGACATTCCGCTCTTCCGTTTTCTGGTCTAATTCGAAAAATATTAGCGAACTGTGAGGAAGTTCGCGCTCCTCGTTTTATTATGGTATAAATCATGAAAAGATAAATGGAAACAGGAAATGTAATGGGAGAACTGTAAAAAATACGTCGAGCATAAAAGCAGGCGCTAGCCAACAAAATTCATTTCATGAAAACGTTTTTTTTTTTCTTCTTTTTCTGTAACAGAGAGTTTTCTGAGATTTGGGATATTAATTTGAACACCTATCCAAGAAGTTTACGTGGCTAGACTTCATAACGTTCTGTAGCTATCTTGATAAGATAAATCTAATGATAACTGACATATATATGCGTTTAACGGCTTAACGCTGGAAAATAAATCGAACCTTTATGAAAAATCGTCCAATTTTCTCTTTATTTATACCACTTTTTATATTTCCTTCTTCCAGAAGACATTAAGACTAACAAATTAATACTACAAAGCTTCGCTACCTACAAAATATTATATTTATTCCTTAAAAGAATACATTACTAAGAGACTGACAATATCATTTTTTATTTAAGAGTTTGGTCTTTTACCAAATAATTTACTTAAGTCGTTTTGTAACATATGGTGCGAACTAAAAAGCTTTTAAATTTTCAAAATAATTTCCTAAAACTATTGAGCAGCCAACTACTCTTGATAAAGGACACACTACCCGAAACGATTGTACAATTTTAGTAAATTGTTTTGAAGCATTTGGAATCCTTTTACTTAGAATTATATTTAAAAATGTTTGATCTATTTGTTTTACACTTTTTTGAACATTAATGAATCCCACAATAAATAGCAAATCCCTACAGATGTCGTTTCCTACGCTGTCTGCATTTATTCGTATTTATTAGCTTTTGTTGATATGATCCCACCGTAGAATAAAATTACGAATAACAAATCCCTTTTGCAGTAAACTGCAAGGAAGTATTGTCAGGAAGGAACTGTTTCTGAAATCAAAAGCACGTTGAGCTTAGACAATATAAAAGTTTGATTTTATACCGTGAATATAAAGCTTTATTGCCACAAATATGAAAAGACGGGATAAATTTTAAATCCCTCACCTGTAACAAATTCATAAAAATGTACTGAATAAACGAATGGTGGGAGTATACTATAAATTGACTCAATACGATCGCGTACGGAAGATTCGAGGCAGTTTTGTGGTGCAGTTCAGTCAATTTTATTATAGAAACATAAAATCCCCCTTTGTTTGCTTGAGGTAGAAGAGAGACAACTCAGAATTTTAAGAAATTCAAGAAATTAGAAATGAACCGTTTAAGTCATTCAATCTGTACATATAATAATAATTTAAACTTACCTTATATATTCTAACCTTACCTACCTAATTAGGCTTAACCCGGCAAACTAACCCAGACACTTTTAAAGAGCGCTAACAATAAATTAAAGCTGGTTGCTCGTTGTCCACCAGGCTAGTTATAAACTTCAACCCTATTGAACAGCTGACATTAATTAATTTGCTGTTATCATGGAGGGGTGGTGTTTGATTACTCCTCAAAGTTGTTGATAGGTCAATCTGACTTAACACAACGCTTCTCTCGAGCGGCGGGCTCATCTAAAGGGCTGTTTAATATAATCAGGAGCGAAAAATAGCATAAACTTTGAGACTATCGATTCTTTTTCTGGTGAGGATAAAAATTACATGAAGCTGATACGATTATCAAGGTGCTAAGCAATAGCAAACTTTTTGACTGTCATGTAAATTGTAAATTTCTGAAGAAACTACAACGTAACGTAGCGAAACGTACGTCAAGTGATAACATAAATTTGTGGAAACTACAACAGTGTCTTAATTTATATTTTTAGTGTGTCGTGTACCTGATCGAAGCCCTCTCATTATAAAATTTTCTTAAGTAATTTTAGATGTAAAAAAAATTAGCTCTCTCTTCCCAAAATATAAAACACTACGGTTTTATCAACTTTTTTTAATATCTTTGATCTATTATAAGGACTAGAAATCAATGCATTATTAAAAGAAATGCTTTTGTAATGTTTGTTTTTATAGTGTGGTAATATTGTGCTGATTATATTTCTTTTATATTTTTTGCTAATAGCATTCCCTTTCTTAGCAATTTAAAAATTCTGAAATGTTAGTTATTAAAATTGGGTTTAGAAAAGGCATGATTTTGAATATTCTATTAAATAAGGGTGATTTACTAATAAAACAGTGTTTGAAAGGCACCCAATGTTTTCACTGATGTGAAGAGTTTTCACGTTCCCGTTGCCAGATCAACCTAATCCAACCTATGTATGTATATGTTACCGGCAATCTGTATAATCCGGTATTCTATACAATACCTAGGCAATGTATAGAATACCTAAAACGTGCAGGTAATGTATGAAATATTATATATTTTATACTTTGCCTAGGTATTCTATACAATACCGAATGCACAGCCGGTAATGTGTGTAAAAGACTTGAGTGTTACTGTAGGAACACAAAGGTAATACTTAAGTGGTTTTTTAAAGAATATTTTATTGTTTATAAAAAAAATTATTAGACAACGGTTTTTAAGTCTTAATACAATATTTTAATAAAGTTAATTTTAAGTAATAGAACATGTTTCCTTTACAAGGATCTAGCGACCGAGCGCCTGGATATGGATTCCACAGCTTCGCGCATTTAACTATTTGTTGAATTCGGTTTTTATTTCTTTCTATTGAGTTGATTAGGTAGGTACTCTATACAATCCCTAGGAATTGTATACATTGCCTAGGTAAAGTATATAATAGACAATAATATTCATAATATTTAATACATTGCCTGGACAGTGGACACTCTAGGTATTCTATACATTTCCTAGGTATTAAATAGAATACCTGAATTATACAGATTGCCGGTAACATATACATGATGGCAGTCAATTCTTCAACATCACCTCACTTTTCTGACTAAAGTTATTCTACAGGATTAAAATAGTAAGGATGGATCAGTCGATTATTGTATTTTTATTTCTATTTTTCTGTTGACTATCCATATTATTTCAAATGCGACGTTATTAATGAGTTTTACTTATGAATAATACATTTACATAATATAATATAACCTAATACATGCGTTTTGCTTGAGTATGAAAATATAACTTCACATTGGAGCGCCGATAGAGGGCTAAGTGTTAACACGCGTTCTGACGTTGTCCGTATTTAAAGTGTAATTTCAACGATTTATTGAACCTGTACGACTCAGAACTCTGCATAGCAGGCTAAATAGGTATTAGCCATTAAGTTTAACTAATATTTGCGTCGATTAGAAGGTTAGTAACATTGTGCTCCGCGATCACATAAACATGAACGTTGCCGGCTCTGGCAAAAAAAATGGCAGACCGTTGGAGGAGCCGCGGGTCGATACAAGAACCCCACTGTCCACTAGCGCCCTCGATGAAATGGATAAGGCACTACATGACGTTGAGCCGATGGTCGATAAAGTTGGAAATGTAAAACTAACCTCTACGTCGGCAGACCAAACAGCTGACGTGCATCAATACACCGATGACGAAATCGTTAGTAACGGCATTCTTTCTGACACAGAAAGAGAGCAAGATGCCGATACTGAGAATGAAAACAGGAATTCGGTGGCAGAAACATTACGATCGCCCAAAAAAAGGGGCAGACCAAAAAAAAAGGTTTCGAAGAATAAGAAAGTATACTTAAGAAAAATTGAAACATTCTTCCAAAAAATTAACACAAATGAAACACAATGTAATACTTCCTGCCCCAACAACGAATTAAATGCAATACAGGATGAATTTGTTAATGTAATGAATAAGGAGTTGAATAATGTCGATAAAAAGCGTCAGGATGGTTTTCAAAGTAGGAAAGAAATAACCAGAACACCGATCAAAAACAAAACAGATGGTATGAAAAACGTGCATGGAAACTTGGAAGATATACCTACAGACACCGCTACACAGGTGCTGCAACATCAGCAACCACAACAAAGTAATAAAGCGCCATTTGTTGGAGCTAATAAGGTACAAGTAAGTGCAGATGTAACAGTAAATAAGCTAGCTAACAATATGAATTGCATGCGTCATGATCTACAACTTAAACGACAATTTGAAAATTTTGAGCGGCAGTTGCAGACGAACTTTAAAGAGCTGGCCATATATAATAAGAATTTGTTTGCGGACCTATCAAGAATACAACGCTGTTTTGATCAAATAAAAGATAAAATTGGAAACGCAGTCCAACCACAGGAAACCAGACATACCAAATTGCCAAAAAGCAACAGGTTAGCACGAGTAAACATTGACAATTATAAGGATAACAACATTACTCTCGACGACTCTATGGTTACAATCTCCGAGGCATCCTTTACGAGTATGGATTCCAATGAAAAGAAGGCAAAAAAATCGCGTCCTCATAACCATAATAGGAACAACCATACTGAGAAGAAGAAAGCGCACCCACAAACGACGGGTAAAAGACACAGAAATAGTAAACAGAGTGCGGAAAACGTGACAAGAGGAAATAAGTCACAAATTAGAAGTAGCACACCCTTAGTACGTAAGAGAGACCGCCATAGGCAGGACAATGAAGAAGTTGCCACAGATGACAATATACACATGGATCGAGATAGTCAATTATCTCAAAAAAACAATATCAAGAACACGCCTACACACGGCGGTGAATATACACACAGTCAGCACAAGAGACAGGACAGCTTTATCAGGGTCGGTACCTTTTACATCAGACGTTGCGCTGAAAAATACGGTACGTTTCGATGAGGAAATGATTAAAAGAAAAGAAAGGAGATGCAACATAGTGCTGTGTGGTAAACTATACCCAGAACTGAGAGAACACAGCGAAGTTATCAGGCTCCTAAAACAAAAAACAGGTGCCGAAGTCGGAATCCTCAAAATACAAGAAATTAACAGGACGATAGTGGCTACGCTGGACTCTGTTGAATCCAAAAAGAAGTTAATGAACCAGAAAAATCGACTCAAGGGTACCAGCCTATGGATCGATGACGATCTCACCTACAGACAGGCACAGGTGAAGCAATGGATTTTCCATCAAACACAGAAAGAAAAAGAAGCAGGGAATGAAGCATGGGAATCATACATGAAAATCACAGTAAACGGTGAGGTTTACAGATGGGATGAAAGAGAAGCCATTTTCATTAGCGCACAAAGAAACAAGCCCTTTCGTAGAAACAAACACGGTAGTCGCGACGGAGGTCGTCGACACTAAGGAAGTTAAAACGGTAATGGAGTCAAATTGTAGCGGTTCGACCACATGTAAAGTTCTACTATGGAATGTGTCAGGTATGACAAATGTAATCAACACGATGAGTTTTCTCGAAAAATTCGATATCCTTTTACTACAAGAAACATGGCTCCAAAAAAAAGGGGAAACGGCTTTACTTCCTGGCTTATCCGCAAAGTATAAATGGTACACCTCGCCAGTGACAAGGAAACAAGGTACCACACGAGGAAGAGCCTGTGGGGGACAACTGATTGGAATCCGAAATAAGTTAATCAACTATTGGCAAATCGAGCCCTGGAAATATGGTCTGTGCATTAAGGGTAAACAATCCTACAGTGAGTGTTGCGTTATAACGACGTATAACAACGTAGGGCTAGCCACGCTCTCACAGCCAATCAAAGATAAGTTTGACGAAGAAGTGATTAACCACAAAAACATAATAATTATAGGAGATCTGAATGCCCGTATCGGAACAGAACAAGTGACATTTAAAGATGAAGATGACGTGGATATTGGAGGCCAAGCAATAACAATCAGAAATTCACAGGATAAACTCCTAAACGAGGAAGGGAGAAAATTGATTAGGTTATGTGAAGCAATCGGAGCAACGGTCCTCAATGGAAGAACGCTAGGTGATATGGAAGGGGCCATAACATTTACAGGTGGTATGTCAGCAAACGAAAGCTCAGTCTTGGACTTGATAATTCAGGCAGGCGAACCGGATATATGTAGAGTGAAAAGCCTCGAAGTGCTAGAGAAAGTGGAATCAGACCATCTACCAGTGCTAACCACTTTGGTGATGACGCCACAGGTCACAACCAGCATAGAAGGGCTTTCGGAGCACCATAATATACCGACCCAAGTCGATACAGCAGCCAAAAAATCCACATGGAAGTTAGAAGTTCTAGAAGACTAGAAAAATAGCTGAAGAAAAGTGGGAGCAAAAAGTTTCGGAGGAGAACGAACCGAACTGGGAAGATCTGGCCATGATTGTAAAAGAAACAGCGGAAGAATGTGAACTGTTCGCAGAGAGAAAGAAAAAGAAAAAGAAGTGGACGAACAAGCAAAGATGGTACAACGCGGATTGCCACGAACTTAAAAAATCTGTAAAAAGAAGGTTAAAAAGATATCTAAAGAGCAGAACACCGGAACTTAAAGAAAACCTGAAAACAGAGAAGCAAAAATATAAAGACTTTTGTAAAGATCAGGCGAAACTGTGGTACGATGAAAAGTGTTCAGCCTTGGATGGTTGCAAAAATCCCTCTCAATGGTGGGAGGCAATGAACAACCTTCGCAACAAGGTAAGGACGTCCCCAAGTGAAGAAATTTCGATAGCGCAGTGGAGCGAGTACTTCAAAACACTGTTGGGTGTGACCTTAGATACGGAAACGCAGTCACAAGATTCGGCGCGGCGGAATGATTACGAACAGAGTAACTACTCAGCGGAGTTAAGTGTTATGTCAACGCAGGCAGAGATTGACTTGAGCGCTGAAGACGCAGCATGCGAGCTACAAATCGTGCGACTAAATGAAAGAATAAGCCAAGAAGAAATGAAAAGAGCAATCATGAATTTGAAGAATAAGAAGGCGGCAGGCAGCGACGGGATAATCGCACTACCTGTATCATGCAAAGAAGGACTCTGGAAATTGATTAACAATATCTGGAATACGGGGAAAATTCCGACGTCCTGGTGTGAAGCAGTAATATGGCCCATCTTCAAGTCCGGCGAACAGGAAAAGGCACAAAACTACAGGGGGATCTCTCTGCTGAACGTAGGATATAAACTGTTAACTACTATAATGGCTGACAGGCTAAATAATTTTCCAGAGGCCTGTGGACTATTAAAAGAGAGTCAGGCAGGTTTTCGCCCCAGAAGAGGTACCCGGGACCACGTCTTCGTACTCAACGCACTGATTAACAACGCGCTTAGAGAGAAGAGAGGTAAACTCTACATCTGTTTTGTAGACTTTAAATCTGCATTTGACACCATTAACCGACAGAAACTTCTGAAAAAGCTTGAAGACATAGGTGTCACAGGAAAGATGCTAAGGATGATTGAGGGCATTTACAGAGTAACGAGCAACCGGGTGCTCACAAGCAACGGCATTTCTGACAGCTTTTGCACCTTTACAGGGGTACGACAGGGCTGCCCCCTCAGTCCAGTCCTTTTCAACACATTTATCGACGATATTGATGACATCTGGGATAGGAAACAAGAAGGTGGTACTGTGTTAGGTAACCAAAAAATATATGCAACTAAGTATGCTGACGATATTGCGATTCTGGCGGAATCAGCAGCTGACCTCAGGAACATGCTACAGACGCTAGAGAAATACGCTGATAAAAACGACCTCACAGTGAGCGTTAAGAAGACAAAAGTCATGATTTGCCAAAAATCAGGTAAAATTAAAACGGAGGATAAACTATGGTATTATAAAAATGAAAAAATCGAGCTTGTCGATGAGTTTAAATACCTCGGAATTTGGTTTTCTGCAAGAAACAATTTCAACAAACACGTAAGAAACATGACAGGTAAAATCAGAAAGGCAATAGTAGTAACAGGTGAGCTGATTAGAAGATCTAGACGGTCGCGTTTATGGGACAAACTTTATTTATACAATACACTCGTCAAGTCCATAATGCTCTATGGAGTAGAAACTTGGGGCTGGAGGGCAAGAGGCGAATTGGAACGACTTTACAACAGTTGTTGTAAGGCAGCGTTCGGGTTAGCTGTTAATACACCTGACTACATATGGCACCAGGAAGCGGGGACCAGGAGCTTCAGGTACGCTTGCAAAGAAAGAGCGCTGAGATACGTTAAAGACATACTGGAAATGGGCCAACACAGATGGCCAAGGATAGCAATAAGAGAGGAATGCAGAAATATTCTTAACGGCAGAGCATCAAAATGGGGCGTAGAGATCTGAGTTACTAAAAGAGGCGGGTTGCGAAGTTGTCGTCGAGATGATTTGGAAAGGAGAAGAAGTTGAAATGATTCAGAGCAAACTGGATGAAGGCGTTGACAGGTTGGCCAAAAAGGAACAAGAACTTGAATTCCTGAAAATCATGGAATCGGAATACTGCACCCGCTACAAACGTCTGAAAACTAAGGAAGGGACAGAAGACTACTTGAACGATCGAGAGACAGAAGGCTGGGTCAAAGACACGTGGTGTAGAATAAGATATGGGAACGTGGGCCTGTCATTCAAAAAAGGCTACTCCGAAATATTATGTAGATTATGCGGCAATGAGGATGAAGTACTGGAGCATATTTTCAAATGTAGACAAGCGCTAAGTCAAGCCAGCAAAGTCATAAGCGACTTCGTCAGTAATTAGAGCAGCTCGGTACACGAAGAAGAATTCTCGGAATTGATAACAGAGACACTTAGAGAGAAACCGTTAAAGGAATTATGCATATTTATTAAGTGTTTCGAAAAACGGGCTAGAAAAAAGGCACAGGATATAATATAAAACACAGGTCAAAGAATCCATATCTTTAAACTGAAAACGCTGAAAAACGGAGACCCAGGCTAGTGATACGTTGTTTCAAAGACTGCTAGCACCAAAGGAATGTAATACAATTGTTATAGGTATGAACAAATTATGAAATAATAGTAAAATTTCCATTTATTTAGTTGTAAAAATGTAAATACACGTTCTCGTTGTTTTTTTATATAATATAATGTTAATTAAAATGTAAGAATTCTTGTTAAGGAAAAAAATGTATCCAGACATAAAAACTACTTAAACTATAACTTCACATTTATACCAAAAAAAGACAAATAAATTCATAAATATTTAATAATAAAAATTGCATAACATGAAAAAATTCCCATTTGAAATTAATAATTATGATAAAATGCGTTGCTCAGCACGTGTTTACCTTGCCTGTCGCATCGTAACAAACATTCTGAAAAATTCGTTTTATTTTTTATTGAACGTGCTTAGGATGACAGCTCTCCTGTAACCAGGTTAGGGAATTAAGTTATAAGATGACACTTATTTCTTTATTTAATTAAAACTCTCATTAAGGCAATAACATAGATAAGTCTCGTTATATGCAGTTTACACTGTACCTATACAGTTACAGTAAAAGCGAAGCAAACAGTTGTAAATCTTGGGTTTTACATACATGAGGTGGTAAGGAATGATGAAAAATTGAACAATTTTTTGGGCTATTACTGTTGAAGTTTGATAAATGCTGGGTTTTACCAATGACAATAATTAGTAAATGTTCGTTTAGGGAATAAAACAACGTATAATATAAGTATTAAACAGTTGCCAACATAATTTTAAAATATTTTTAAAACGGTATTTGAAAAGTAAAAAAATATCGTACAATAAAATACAATATTGTGCAATTTTCTTGTTGGAAATTAAAATTCCTGAATTAGTTAAACTAATCATTCAATAATTGTTTTTAGTGTACGGTATATTATATTATGTATTTTTTTCATTTATTAATAGGAAAACAAACGATTTTTATTTATTTCTTTATTTATTTATTTACTGAAATTACGGGCAGAGCCCAATTACATAGTTAAGTACTAAATTATTACATTAGAAAAAAGATACAAAACTGTTATATAAAACACAATTAAGCACTCTAAAAATAAAAAAAAATAAAAAGAAAAACAATATGAGATAAATAAATTTTAATGACAGTGTTAAATAGGTTTTTTTTTTAAATCAGCTTTGGACATAAAGCCTGCATCAGGTGGAAGTTGGTTCCAGGAACGGATCATGCGCGGTATAGGAGAAAAAAAGAGTGCGTTAGAGTTGCAAGATGGTTCCACAAAAGAGCGAGCACTCCGAATTTCACAAGGAATAGAGCGGGCAGTAAAAAGTTGTAATAAATAAGGGCAATCGATTTTGTTGTTAAGAAGGCTATGAATAAACATGTTGTCAGCAATATGATGTCTAGAAGCAATAGAAGGTAAAGAGAAACGTTGAGCAACGAAAGAATAGTCATGACAAAATGGATGAATAGGAGTGCCAGTTTTAAATGATAAGATGCGAAGAAAACGATGTTGAATTCTTTCTAGAATGAGAGTGTCAGAAACTGAATATGGACGCCATATAATAGAACCGTATGTGATGATTGAAAGAACGAGTGATGAATACAGGTAAGTGAGAGAAGAGATATTAGAAAAAGACTATGCTGGAAGTCAAGGAATTTAGTGCGTAAGCCACGAACATTTTGATAATACACGTGACAAGATGACAGCGAACAGATATTTAGTTTTTTTGATATCGAGGACGACCTTTCGAATCAGTGAGAGTGGGAATATCATTAATAAATTTTATGGAGAGCAAATCATTAGGATGATGTTGGTTGTGTTCATCGGCCATTGTACGTACTTTCTTAAAATACTCTTGTTGTTGACGTGTACGATCGGTATGGGCTCTGACATCCTTGGGAAGATATTTGCAGATTCGTAAAGCAGCAAACATTTCACTTCGAGATTCAAATTTTACTTTTAAAGGCCTAGTTTTTCCTTTAATGAATCGCCCTATTCTACTCATACTAACAACCTGAGGTGTATTGGACACCTTAGCACGATTAGCAGCTTCTTTAAACAATAAGGAGAATTTATCAGTGTCACTATCAGTGGCAGGTGTAGATGTAGAGGGATCAGATGCTATGGAAGTCAGCTCATTGGGATTAACGCTCGATGCAGATATAGAGGTAGCAAGCGGTGGATTAGTTGCAGGTGATTCCGAAATACCAATTATGATAAGGTTAGCTGCCCTACTCTCCATATCTTTAATTTCAGCAATGGCTCTATGCGAGATAGAGTCAAGGTTAGATTGTGACGAGAGATCTTCAATTCGAGAAGAGACATTATCCATATCTGAGTACAAGCTATTTATACGGGATTCGTTATCACTAATCCTGGTATCGTGGTTGTCGAGACGACTAACTAATTTCGAGATGTCAGAGGATAACGAAGATGACAAAGCAGATAACTGGTTTTGGATAGATGCTTCAATGGATCGTGTAGCGTCTAATATAGTATCTTTTATCAACTTGGATATGTCTACTTGACCAGAGGATGGTGATGTAAGAAGGCTCGAAACGTCTCGTTCTGCATGTTTCTGAAGGTTGAGTGTCGCGAGGTCACCAAAAGAATTGGATTGAGCGAACGAGACCTCAGCAGAGTTTGAGGGGATGATACCATGGGAGCCGGTGACGGAATTGGCCGCGCCATTAGCACCAGAAAAACTGTTCTCAATCATTGCTCTGGAGCACTTGGAGCAAACGATGGATGATTTATTTAGGTTTGTAAAGGCACAACCTGCAGCATCTGCACATTTCTGATGATATTTATCTTTGCAGTCGGAACAGGAAAGCAATTTTGCTTTACCGACGACGACACAACCACGATAACAACAGCGTAAAGGTAGAAGTAGTTTGATGTTGTCTTTGATAGCAGAATCTTTGTAGATGGACATTGTATATGAATATGCAGTAATCGCGAACGAAGCAGTCTTTTTATTGTATCAATTTATATAAATATTATGATTGTAAGTTGTTTTTCTTTTTCGTTTGTAGTATTGTGGCAGAAAAAAAGGTTTTTATACTAATATCACTAAAAAAGTTATCACGTTATCAGTGTCAAAATTTTAAAAACTTCTAAGGACAAACTGCTCGAGAGCACGTGTAACTGAATGAAAAATGTTTCACACTCAAAAACTCACGGATTGCAGCAGACGATATGTAAAAAAATCGCACCTTTTTGAAGAAAACTCTTGGGACTATAAGTCACAAAGAACTCAATAAAAACTGGATATCACTTCCGCAGTAAAACGACAAAAAACACTGAGCAAGTTAAACACGACTTAATTGTGTTAATATCTTTAATTTTAATATTTTACTTGATACTGTCATATAGTGCTCATATTTTTCCAAAATAATATTTTCTTTCAATTATTTTTTATTTCATTCATTACATTTGTTTTAATTTAAATATGCAACGTGTTGATTTTATGAATTTCGACAAAATTGCACGACAAAAGTGGGCCGTGACCAACTTCCAAAAGTTCCGTTTGGGGGTAACTAAAAGAGCACTATGTGAGTCATTATAAAAGAACAAGTTAATCAGAAAAGTCAGTAAGTAAGATTGAGCAAGCGAGTGAGTGGGGTTAGGGTGGTGTAACGTGTGGCCGCTATCACTCGCTCTAAAGCCCCAAAAGTCACTGCCATTATCAACGCCCCTAGTTGATAGTTAGTTAGGCAAGTAGTTTTTATATATATTTGTAATAAGTTTTTAAGTGTTATCTATTTTATAATATTTTTTAATTTATCATATCTTTAAAAACACCCTAAAAATTTTGTTTATTCGTGACAATACAACAAGATAAAATTTACCGTGTCTTCGACATCAAATTTATCAAATACCTAGAAAATACCAATAAAAATCCAAAATTAAAGAGTATTATAAAACAGTTCGAACTTATACCATTACAACTTATTTAATACTAAGTTTCACTGGCTTAGGATTAATCCACGAGCACAGAAGACACCGTAGTCGCGTTGTATCATACTGCCCGTCATTCTTGAGCAAATTTTTCTTTAAGCTGTGCCAAATAGGTGTTTTATATAAAAAAAGAGAAGAAGCCGTAACTCGCACTAGGTACTTCTAAAACAGGTTCTTTAATGTTATTAATTTCTTTGTACCCTTCGATAATTTTTAAAACCTAGACGTTGAAGTAACGAATAAAAAAAGCATTCGTTTAAAATTCCATGTACTATGTACCTACTTCAGTTTCAGTAAGTTTTGTGACGAAGAAGCAACTAAGGTAATATTATTCTGTCTGCCATTCAGACGTTTTCTTTCGAAGCCACATCGCATCTTACACAATTCTATGACATACACAGCAGAGTAATGAATAGATAATAAGCCCATCCAACGGTTTGTTTGTTTCCACTCCGTGTGTATACAACGAGTTCTCTGCTATGAGGCGACCTGCTGGGAAGTAATACTGTACATCCCAGTAACAGCTTGAACAGTTCACTTTTGAATTTTTGAACAATATGGTTATTGTCTGATCAAATTATTTATGAGGAATGGTATTTACAACGAGCAACTCAAACACGGCTTAAAAAGTGGAAGTGTTTTATTCACGGATTCATGAAATGTGTGTGCATTCACATTCGTTTCTAGGCAACTCTCGAAACGTCCAGCAACTCTCCGACTTTTTGGTACGCGTCATAGGTTACTTCCACACAATTTTCGCAGTCGGCGCTTGTCAACGTCAGAATGACACATCTGTCACAATATGTTATATTGTTTAACAAAACTATTACTTAGGAGTTTTGAAATTAAATTAAAATTGAAAAAAAATACAATATTGTGAAATACTTTGTCAAATAAAGAAAAATATTTAGCCTGGTCCGGGTTGATCAGTGGTGGTTTCTGAGAATCTCAACGCCTTGAGATCTCGAAGCTCTCATTAAAAAAAAACACAAAAAAACTTGAAGAGTATATTAAAAAAATACTGGCTGAAAAAAAAAACGTTTACAAAAAAAACCCCGACCCTTCCCCTCCAAAAGCTTGCATGTCGCCGGATTCCTAGGAACTGTTGGGGACAATCCAAAAATTTAAAAATATGACAAGAAAAAAATTTTAAAAAGGAAAAATTTTTGGGAAAACTAAAAAGGAAAAAAAAAATTAAAAGGGAAGGCAAGGTGCAGGGGGTTCTGTCTCGATGTTTATTTGCTGGTCCGATACTCTAAATTGTTCCCTTGGCCTGATAAAACGTTTGAGTCTTCACCCCGACCCTTCCTCCAGCTGCATAGTCTGTCCGGAACCTAGTTTGAACTGTGGATGGGCGACAAATGAACGAACAAACATTTTAGACAAATATAAAAAAAAATACCAAATATTAAATTAAAGTAAAGAATTTACTGGCATTGAAGATGCTAAAAAAAAAGATAAAAAATTACAAGGTAAGGAAAGGTGCAGGTGAGTCTCTGTCGAGGTCAGAACAAAGTGCAAAAGATTCACCAAATCACTCACCAGACACCGCAAGAAATATATTTAAAAAATTGAAAATTACTAAAAATAAGGTATGAAAAGTTAAATTGATTAATAAATTAAAAAATTGCCACAAAGGTCCAAAGGATTAAAAAGATAAAATTAGAAATATTAAATGCCTCGTCGCAACAAAAAAATTTTGACAAAAAAAGTTAAAATTAATTAAGAAAAATTACCAATACAAAAGAGTGTCTTGAGAAAATTATAAATGAAATACTTGAATTGATTAATTTTACGTGAAATATTAACAAAAATTAAGAGGTTCACCCAATGACAACGTGAAGCAAAAAAAAAAAACACGAACAGAAAAACACACATCACGTCTCGTCGGTGCCAAGGATCGAGGAAGAAGACCTCGAGCACCGATCGGAAAATTTTTCAACGATCCTTCCATCGATCGCGTAGTCCTGCGCGAAGGTTGCTAGCCTTGATGATAAGACGGAAGGTCGATCAAAATTAACAAATAACCAACAAAACTGAACCAAGACAAAGACCAACTGAATCGAAACAAGTAAAACTTTAGTAACGGGATTTTTCATAGAAAAAAAAAACGTTACAATTGCTAACCACAACTTTTTGCTAGCGACAGAGACGTAAGCAAATTTTTGTTCCCTGTCCGTTAAGAATTAAAGGGTGTCTCAAAACTCCGTCGACATGGAGTAACTGCAGATTCTTGGGATCAAAATAAGTCGATTCAACTGCATTTATCTGTATACCACATTGCTTCGTTTACCCGTAAGAGAGAAAAGTGAGAAAAGAAGTATTTTTTCTTCAATTAATCAAGAATGCCTCGTACAATTTTAATAAAATCTGGTAGATTGAAATGTTTATAAGGGTACTACTTTCCAAAGTTTAAATAAATTGTCTTAAATAACGGAAGGACTGTAAACCACCCCCACTAGGTATTAGATGTAAATGTTCTTTTTAGAACGGTTGATTAATAACTTTAAAAATAATATTTTTTAGATGGATCAATGTCTTAGCTTCAGTTTCTGTCTGTTATTAAAAGTCGATATCTGCAACAGTTTCAAAGAAAAAAAAAGTTTTTTTTATCGATGATTTGCAACAAGAATTATTAATAAGTAGGTAAAATTTTCTGAAATAACTCGAAGATGCATCGTGGTATTTGAATAAAATTTGGTATGAAGACTACCCTAAGGAGGTACTAACTTCTGAAATGTTTATCAAGCTAATGAAGATACGCTTGGGGTTAAAACTACCACCACCGCTAAATAAATTTGATTTATTGCAACGTGTGCTTGCTTCATGTTGGCAAAACGAAATAATTAAAAAAACAAACAGATATTAAATAAAATAATAAAATAGTAGATACAATTTCAAAGAATAAACTTAAATTACGAAACGAATGGTTACATCAATAGTTTATTATTGTTTACATTGGAGTGATTGCTACTTTTTTCGTGATGATTGGTATTTATAAATATAGAGATTGATTTTCATTTTAGGGAAGTTCCGTCCAATAAAAGAGCAGGATTTTTATTGGCATATATTGGCAATCTTTTAAGAGGCTACTATCAAATTTTCAAAAGTATATATATATATATTTTTAAATATTAATTTGATTACATATTGATCCCATTAATGTATTGATAAATTATAAGTATTTTAATTTATTAATTTTCCAACAGTGATCGGAAAGGTATTGTTACGAGTACTTGCCAATTAAGTTGGTGTGAGCATAATTAATGAACATCTTCCCTGATTACATAAGGAATATTCTCGGCTTTCCTGATACATCTAGAAAACACCAGCAAAGATCAATGGGAAAACAATTGAATTACTAGACGGCTGTAGAATACCCTAGAAAAAGGCTGAGAAGACTATAAAAGCGGACGAGACACTCACACCGAGTCAGTTGACAGTTTACAGTAACAGCTGATGCAAAGCGATCGATAGGCGATACAGGCGAACCATAGAGGCGATAGTGTTCATAGAGAGCGATAAATAGTGTCTACCGGAACGGCGATTAAAAAGAAACTTTTAGTGAAATAAATTGTGCGAACTTGTTCATAACTGTAGTGTAGTCAAATTAATTTTAGTAATTAAATAAACTCGTTGTTTTGTTTTGTTAATTGTGTTTTCTGTGACCGAACACGTCACATTTGGTGTCAGGAGTGGGATAGTAAGGGAATTGAAGATTCCCGAAGAAAGTTAGTGCGACAGATCGTAGCAGAGACCCGAAGTGAAGAAGAATTTTGAAGCCTTATGCCAGTAACAAGAAAACAATCAGCGATAATGGAAGAACAAATAAAGGCTTTAATGGAAATGATGAAGGCAATGAAGGCAGGCCAGGAAGAAATGAAGGTAGGCCAGGAAGAAATGAAGAATAAAATGGAAGCTGGACAAGAAAGAATGGAATGTGGACAGGAAGAATTGAAGAATAAAATGGAAGCTGGACAGGACGAAATGAAATTAGCCCAAGAAGAAATGAAGGAAGAAATTAAAGCAAGCAAAGAAGAAATTAAGGCAGTTCAAGAGAAATTGGTCGAAGACATAAGGACAATAAAAATTGAGCAAGAAGGATTAAAAGAAGAGTTACAGTAAGTACGACAAGAATTGGAGATACGACAAGAAAAGCTAAGAGATGAGTTGAAAGAAGAAGTACAAAAGGAAGTAGAGAAGATGAGACAGAAGTTCGAGAACACAAAACAGGCAAGTGAAGTAAAGTCCGAAGACACTGCCAAGACGATTAGAATTAAACCACCGACTTTCGACGGAAAAGTTTGCTGGTCTGTATACAAACGACAGTTCGAGGCAGCGGCAGAAGCAAACAACTGGAACGATTTTGAGAAAGCAACGGCGCTGGTCATAGCTCTGCGAGGAGAAGCATTGGACGTCCTTCAAGGTATTCCAGAGCGCCAACAACGGGACTTCTCTGCGCTGTTAGAGCGACTTGAAATGAGATATGGCGACAAACATTTGCAACAAGTGTACCAAACCCAACTGAAGTGTCGCAATCAGAAGACATCAGAAAATCTACAGGAGTTCGAGGCCGATGTGGAACGTCTAGTTAGATTGGCCTATCCTACCGCTCCGCAGGACTTCGCAGACCAACTAGCAGTCCAAACATTCGTCGATGGTGTAAGGGACACCGACTTACAACAAGTTCTCCGTTTGGCCCGCCACAAGACTGCGAGTGACGCACTGGCGCACGCCTTAGAATTCGAAGCTGCAAAACAAGCTTCCAAGGGCCACGTGCGTGTACGCCAAACAGCTGTTGAAGACGACGAATACAAAAATGAAGTTACGAGGCTGATTAAAGAATGCGTCGAAACTGTCAAGAAGACTACCATCAACGACAAGAGAGAATCGGCCAAATGTTGGGAATGCGGGAAGGTCGGTCACTTTTCCCGAGACTGTGGCCAAAATAAAGGAAGACCAAGGTGCTGGGAATGTGGAAAGCGCGGACATTTACAGCTAGACTGCCCTAAACGCCACGAATGCGTCGAAACTGTGAAAAGGACTACAATCGATGACAGAAGAGAATCGGCCAGATGTTGGCAATGTGGGAAGGTCGGTCATTTTTCCCGAGACTGTGAACAAAACAAACGAAGACCAAGGTACTGGGAAAGTGGAAAGCACCGACATCTAGAGCGAAACTACCCGGCCGAGGAACGCCGTGCGGATCAACAGCGGCTACAAGTATACGACTTCAGCATCGAGCATCGTGCTGGAAAACAACATGGTAGCGCTGATGCCCTCTCGCGAAGACCATCCTCGAGGAACTGCAAACATCGCATGGCCGCCGAAAAGAAGGAACCAGTCAACTTGGCAAGGATCTGTCAAACGATGGTGGAACCGGAAGAACACTGGCAGAACGAAGACCTGGCGAAAGACCAAGAAAACGACGAAGACATTAAACCGATACTGCGGTGGAAAAAGGCAGGAACAGCACGACCTACCTGGGCAGATGTTAGTAGTACGAGTACCATCACGAAGAGCTATTGGGCCTTATGGGATTCGCTCATCGTCGAGAATGGGGTACTAAAAAGAGTGTGGGAAAGCCCTGACGGAACTAAAATTCGACATCAAGTAGTTCTCCCGAAGAACAGAGTCAACAAGGTGCTGACAGAAGTCCATGGAGGTGTTGGTGGAGGACACTTCGGAGTAACAAAGACGTTGGAGAAAGTGCGAGAGCGATTCTATTGGCTAAAGTGTAGAAGAGACGTCGAAAATTGGTGTAGGAAGTGCCCAACGTGTGCGTCAGCCAAGGGACCTCAGACTCGAAGCCGAGGGCGAATGAAACAGTACAATGTTGGTGCCCCATTTGAGAGAATAGCTCTGGACGTAGCAGGACCATTCCCAACAACAGCTGCTGGCAATAAGTACATCTTGGTAGTGATGGACTATTTTAGCAAATGGCCCGAAGTGTACGCAATCCCAAATCAAGAAGCTACTACGGTCGCTGGAATGTTGGTCAACCAATGGATCAGCCGGTATGGAGTTCCGATGGAGATCCACTCTGACCAGGGACGGAACTTTGAATCCGCAGTATTCCGGGAAGTCTGTGAGCTGCTAGGAGTACAGAAAACTAGGACCACTCCATTACATCCACAATCTGACGGAATGGTCGAACGGTTTAACGCGACGCTAGAAACCAATTTGAAAATGGTTGTTAACGATCATCAGACAGACTGGGACCAGCATATACCTTTGTTCCTGTTGGCCTATCGAAGTGCGGTTCACGAGACCACCGGCAGAACACCAGCCAGCATTTTATTTGGAAGAGAGCTGAAGTTACCGATGGACATCCGGTTTGGACACCCAGAAGATCGGCGACCTTCAGCTACCGACTACGCACAGCAGCTAGAGGAACGACTCGATACCATCCATAGAGCCGTTCGTAACAAAATCCAAGTAGGGAGTGACCGCATGAAGACCAGGTACGACCGGAGAGCCAACAGCACAGGATTCAGAGAAGGGGACCAGGTGTGGCTCTACAATCCTGTCCGTCGGAAAGGACGCTCACCGAAGCTACAGCGAGCCTGGGAAGGACCTTACACCGTGGTCAGAAGACTGAATGACGTGGTCTACCGTATTCAGAGAGGACCAAAGGCCAAGATGAAAGTTGTACACTTGGACCGCTTGGCGCCTTACAAAGGTCAAGACATTGATCGGGACGATCAATTCTAAGAAGGGGGCAGTGTTACGAGTACTTGCCAATTAAGTTGGTGTGAGCATAATTAATGAACATCTTCCCTGATTACATAAGGAATATTCTCGGCTTTCCTGATACATCTAGAAAACACCAGCAAAGATCAATGGGAAAACAATTGAATTACTAGACGGCTGTAGAATACCCTAGAAAAAGGCTGAGAAGACTATAAAAGCGGACGAGACACTCACACCGAGTCAGTTGACAGTTTACAGTAACAGCTGATGCAAAGCGATCGATAGGCGATACAGGCGAACCATAGAGGCGATAGTGTTCATAGAGAGCGATAAATAGTGTCTACCGGAACGGCGATTAAAAAGAAACTTTTAGTGAAATAAATTGTGCGAACTTGTTCATAACTGTAGTGTAGTCAAATTAATTTTAGTAATTAAATAAACTCGTTGTTTTGTTTTGTTAATTGTGTTTTCTGTGACCGAACACGTCACAGTATAAAGCAATGTATATACGGATATAAATAACGTATATACGTAGTAGGTACATACATAATCAAATGTGTTTACACTGGTTACTTTCCAACCCCTTATTGTTTGCATTATATTTTAAAAGGAATTTGATACTTGTTTACTATTACTTAGAGTGGCACCCCATAGTTATATCTACGTTAAAGGACCTTTTTTATAAAGTATTAGAATTTATCGATAAATTTGAATAAAACATTTGTGGTGTAGGTATACATAAACCATTTGCAGTTTGAAAACAACATAATGTAGTCTATATCTTCACAAAAGCGTCCTTAAAGCCCCAAAGACTGATATCGACATTGAACATGACTCTTAATTTAATCTAGGCATGTACTTATTATTTGTTGCACTTTGTTCTAGTGACCTTAGGATGTACGAAAGTGTCATCAACCTATTTTTTGTCACACTTTTCTTTATTCTTTGTCTTAACCTAACCTAACCTAACCCACTTCTTATTAACATTGTTCGTGTTGTATTTAATAATCTATGAAAGTGTCGTCAATCTGTTTGTTATTACATTTTTCTTTTCTAATACCTTAAGAAGAAATAAAGTCTGTTTCGGATACCTCTTAATCCGTAGAAACATATCAAGATATAAAATAAAGATTATCGACGATGTTCGGAAAGCCTTTAAGGGAAAGAAAAATCAAACCTAACGAAATATTTTATTGAAATATATATAGTATTATATATTACTCCCAAAGGTATATTATATGTAATAAAAACAGTATTATACCAAAATAAAGAAATGATCACATAAATACAAATTTTATATGGATGCTAACACAACAAAAGATAATATTACTCTTTATTTATCAAGCTACTAACCGATAATGGTCTTAGCCACTGGACCAAGACGAATAAAATTTTAGTAATATTTTCCTCCTTAAAAAATAAAGCTCCACAAGGAAACATTTAACGACAGTCTAACTCTAGTCAATAAACACAACGGTTAATTTCGTTAATAGGATACGCGCTATTACTTTAACGTAAAAATAAAAAATCCCGGGTATTTGGAATACGTTTGGAGTATTATTGCCAGAGAGAGGACTATTATTATGCTTCGCTGGCAGAAAAATAAAACTTTATGAATTTAACTGAAGTAATCATAACGAAAATCATAAAGCGCCCTTCAACGCTCCATAACCGTTACATTAGTTCTTCTGTTTGTTCTGATGATTAAATCATTACTTTGTATGAAAGAAAGTTCATTAATAAAGTATAATGCGTCATGTAGTCTGATGATTATATTTAATTACTTCGCTTTTGTTTTAATGATTTAACATAGTATAGGATTATTCAGAAAACATTTCTTTATTCAAATTTGAAATGATTCAATATGCCGTCCACAAACGCCTGCGCAACGGGTCGCTTATCCTTCTTTTCATTAGCAGGAGAAGATGTATATTGTATAGTCTGTTAAGGCCACCGTTGAAATTTTAAAAAATTAATTATAAATTATAGGTAAATTTCTATCGGAAATTACGTCTAACGAAAAAAACTAAAAATATTGAGAATTAGTCGATTTCATGAAACTGAATTTCCGGATTGTAAGCGTGTCTTTTTGATGAAATCCCATGGCGGACCATGGTGACGTCAGTAGTGTTCGACGTTTCGTCTCCTATTGCAAGGGAGATATTCGGGAACTTCACGTTGTTGATTCAAGGTACCCAACGCAAGAGCTGAACTGACTCGGAATCTTAAAACCTAAAACTTTTGGGTGTTTCATTCCCACCAATATTGGTGGGCGGCCTGTCCCCCCTCCCCCGACCTACACTCTTGTACAAAGTCGAGGAGGTAGGGCGGAAGGCCTTCTTCAACCTCTTTTAGGAATAGTGGGAATGGGTGGATGATGGTTGGGGGAAGAAAGATGAGACGGACGAAATGAAGACAGAAGTGAAAGACAATCTATGGAATATTACTACCCCAGCATTTGCATAAATGATCCAAGGAAACCACAGAAAAACTTGGACCAGAGTTGTCAGGCCCCGGAATCGAACCGGTGACCTCCCGAATGCTAAGCAATGATCTAGACCACTAGACCATGCTGCTCGGTAGACTCGGAATCCTCTGGCCACGATTTAAACAGTTGATCTGTTGTTGCGTTTGAGTGAATATTCGATCATGCTTCAATACCCGTTTCAAGGTTGTGTCAAGGTGGTAGCCTTCTTCCCTGTTAAGATTGTTCGGGTGTTTTTGTATTTCAAGGGCTTTCGGAAATTCACTTTCATCAGACGACAGCCGTGGAAGTATAAATCAAATTCAATTAATTGATTTGTACTACTAATATAAATATAAGAATAACGTTAGGGGTATAAACCCTACCTTACAGGTGATATTTTGCACCCACATTTGAACTTATCACAAAACTTTGTACAAAAACAACATTTATTTACTTTAACAACAACCGGAAAAAGAAAAAGAAAAATGTTGAAATTCCGTAACTAGATAGCGAGTTGAGTAAATGTGTAGGGTACATAAAAAAAAGGGATGATGTAAAAATAGTCTTAAAGTTTCATCTAAGTTTCTCTGAAAGAATGGAATACCCCAAGCAATCAATCCACCTTCACAATAGTCACTTTAGACCGAAAGTTTGCTACTTCCCTTGTCTTAGAAGTATTCCGAATCAGCACGTTGAGCGGAAACAGAAAGGAATCGAGTTTCCTTTACCGCCTTTGATGTTTCAACTTATTCTTTAGTTCTCAGTTTCCCGAATTACGTAGCCTTATCAAGATTTGTTAAATCCTTTGCTCACTTAATTCAAAGGGAAACTGTCGACTTAGAAACAGTTGTTACAGGGCTCCAATGTATTAATTAAAAGATTAAGGTATTGTAGCAGTTATGTTTATAGTTGAGAACAATATGCGGTACATGTATAAAATTTCCACTTCAACAATCACATTATAATTCTCTTGTAATTATTGGTTTAATAGGTTCTAAATGAATGAAGTGAAATCCACAAGTCAGTAAGGCATCGAATGTTTGGACATAAAATAGATAATAGATAAGTTTTTGGGGATTTATTACGGGAGGATGCTAGCACGGTCACAACTCTAAAGTAATAACTCATATAAGCAAAGGGTGTTCACCCCAGAAAACTTCCATTAGGATTAGGATTGCCCTTCGCCCTATTAACTGTTAAGTAAGCAGTATACGTATACCTGAAAAACTGTTTACACAGTGAAAATAGGTTCTTTGGTAACACAGTAATTAAATTGCTCATTAAATGCCCTAAGAAGAAATTAAATGTTTTGGGAATTTCTTCAAAACATGCTGTTCTATTAACTTAAGATTAGGTAGGTGAGCCATAAAATGTTTAAACAAAGAAAAAGAGTTGTGGTCACTTAGTATTAAATACACTTTAGAACAATGTTGAAATTAAATTATATAGGATTTGTTTTAGAACTTAGAACCGTTTGGACAACTTATGAGTGGTAAGTGGTAAGTAAGGAGATCATGTGCGAAATAATTCCTCTGAACCTATCTGAATTACAAGAGGTAAACTAATGACCGAAAATGGCTTTTTGTTTTATCATTTGAATTAAACGAAAATTAAGAAAGCAACTCAAGTTCTTTGTTAACAATCACTGAATCTGTAAATGGTTCTGGTTCTGAAAGCAGCAGGATTAATACAGATAATAACGAGATATTAAAGAAGAAATTGGTTTTAATGTTAATTATACATTATAATATATTATAATATTATAATTTTTGTGCAATTTCCCTTTCTTTAATAATATCTTTTTGTTTTTTCTTTGTTCATTGTGAGTACCTATTTGATAAGTATATGATTCTTGTTATTGAAATTCTAAAATTTGAAACAGATATACTCGTACTATATTTTAAGTAAGTATATCTACTAAAAATTTAAGATGTACATAAAACACTTGCTTTAATAATGTCAGTTGCTTTAAACTAAACTAATAAAAAATATTTTTCGACACGCCGTGCGCGAGGCTCGATTTTAACGCCTTCCAAAGCGTGCGCGGGGACTGCGATTTACGCACGATCTCGCAGAGTGCGCGAGGCATCGTTGCTTAGCAACTACATTAATATCGTAGTACGCGAGGTATCGTTGCTTAGCAACTACATTTATATCGTAAATAATATTTATTTTTTTCAATGAGTAAACCATTCTTCGTATGTCAGACATTCGTTGTTTTCTATTTACGTGTAATGTGAAACTTATAATTTATAATATGCTTGCTTAATCATCGAACCTCGCAACACTAAAATCGAGCCTCGCAACACTCGTAAAGAAAAGTAATGTACTAATTTAATAAGGTAACTAAATTGAATTGCATTTAAATGTTTCAAATATACCTATACTGTAATACCTCTACAATTGATAATTGATAAATAGCTTTTTAATTTCTTATTGTTCTAATAAATCTAAACGTTTTCCTTGTTTGGAATTGTGTAACAATTTTACATTTTCTGAATATATAATATGTTTATTATTAATACAATGAGATGCTAAGCCAGTTGGTTATTGATTTTTTGTGTTCACCTATTCTAGTTTTGATATTACGTCCAGTCTGTCCTATATAGAATGCGTTACAATTTTTACAATTCAATTTGTATATTCCTGATTTTTGGAGTTTATCATATTTTTCTTTTTGATTGTTAGAGAGTAAAGTTCTTAAATTGCATTTATTTACTAATATAGTGCCAATATCTATTTTGTAAGATTATTAACACTTTTTGTTGTCTTTTTTCCACAATAATTTATTAATTTATATGTTCTTGCTTCTTTTATGAAGAGATACATTTTTTGTTGTTTTTTTTTTATTATTTTATCTATTAAGGATTACGACTCATTGTAAAATATTAACTAGGTATTTGTTTTAAAGTGAAAGATAAATATGACCAGTGGCGGCTCGTGGTCGAATACGAAGGGGGTTCACAAAGTTAATAACATGTAGGTAATATAGACATGAAAAAGAAGCGTATTTCACGATGTTGTAAATGCGCCGCAGGCGAAGATTTTTAATATTTTTAGGAGAAACAAATACTTATGGCATTTAATAACACAATAAATAAAAACCTTACGTTTACTTATACAGGAAATCCATTCGTCTATGTTTTAAATTAGCAAACACACTCAACAGGATTACCGGCAAAAATCAGAGAAACAAAATAACGTTTATTTATACACCAAAAATTCCACTTGACTTTTTATTTTAAACACCTTTTAGCAAAATATGCGTTTAATTTATTAGACACCGGGGGTTTTTTTTTTTTTTTTTTTTTGTCAGCTGTAGTTTTGGGCGAGGTGGACCTCTTTTCTTTATTTCGAAACGATTTTGAAAATTATTTGATTTTTTTTTAATATATTTTACCGAACACGACTCCATCATTTACGTAATATTTTAATTAACACGTATTGTGCAATAAATTGTGCGTCATTTACAATTAGTGGACTTTGAACTCTGAAATCTGAACATGCTTCTGAACATAATGTTTTTACTATCGGTTCCTACCAACACTAGCTTCCAGAGCCTTTCAAAATGACTCGTACTGGACATTTTCACCAGGTGGCAGGCTAACCGAAGTTGCAAACCCCTGCCAGAATGTCGGGTAGCCGTGCCGACGTAGCACGACATTATTCCGGCTGATTCCGGCTTCTCGTGCAGTGCACCTAAACGCTGTACGTTGAGTGTATTTTATCTTCCATTTCACGCGTCCGACTACCTCTCTCTCTAACACATGGACATCAAACGGAGTATCGCTCTCGTGATATGTTCATAATCAAAACATGAACCAAAAAAGTTAGGTGAAGTCGTCAGCGACACAACAAAAATTAAAATATTTTCTATGGGTTACGGGTTGGTGTTTTGTAAGTATGAACTATGAAATGGTAAAAGAGATGTATATTATACGATAATCATCAATAATATAATAAATATTAAAAGGATAAAATTATATGGTGTAATTACACAGAAAAAAACACTTTCTTAAAACAAGAAAATATATTTCTTTAAAGATATTTACTCTTTTTAAATAAATAAATACTTCGTTTTAGTATTTTGCTTTGTGTTAAGAAAACAAGAATATTTCCTTCAACACTTTTATTTACTTACTGCAATTGATTTAAAGAGAGAATTTCTTTTTTGAAATAAATTTATACAGGTTTCGATCGAAGACTCACTCTGTTCTTAAAACAAGTCAAGGAACTACTTGGAATGAAAATGTTTGTTTTTGCTACAACTTTTTGAATGGTTTAAACAAAAAGTAATTTCTTAATTTTAAGAGATTTATATTTTGAAACAATAAAATATTAATTCTATTCAAGTAGCCAAAAACTGGATAGGATAAAGCACTTCTTCGAAATGAAACAGTTCTGCTTTCGATAAAGCATTATCATTTCATTTCGAATAACGTTTTATTTAGTACAAATAAGTGACGCTTTGATGAGCTCCATATTCGTCTCCCGTTTCGATTTTCAATATATTGCGTCATACGTTAATGAACCAGTGTAAAGTGAGCTGTTGGTGCACAAAATTTTCTGAAAAAGCAGTGCTATATTTATTTAAGAAAATGGAAGAATTTTTAAATAAAATTGGCTTTGGAGAATTTGGAGAAATATTTGCAAGTAAGTACCCATTAAAATACTTAATTTTTACGAATTTACGTAGCTATTGTGCATCTAATTTTCACACATTTTTTTGACTTTTTCAAAATAGAATTATGAAGTAATGCAAAATTTTGCATGGTAAATATGTAAGTAATATAGCCGTAATATTAGAATTAAGTTTTTAATTCATTCTGTATCATGTTATCTGCTGTAATATATAGGTACATAAATATCTACAAATCATTTTTATCCACAATGAATCCTCAACGAAGTAGGGAAATAGCTATTTTAATTTCTAAAATATAAAATAAAATAAAACTGTTTTTTCGGTTAAATAGCAGTAGGTACCTATCTACAGTTTAGCAAAATTTGTAAGCGCGCTTTCTCTCGATAAAGAAAAAATGGCTAACACCTACTGCTATTTGAAAATCGTTTATTGTGGATTGTATATACATACATAGAAAAGGTCATCTATGATAGAAAATTTATACTTTTAGCAAGTCGATTGTATTATGATGATAATCGTTTGATCGATAAACCAAGAATTCTACTTTTCATATTAAAAACAATAATTTGTATTATAGCTACTGAAATCATTTAGACTAAACAACTTCTTATCAAAACAGCAAACTTGAACAATCACTACGTTATTGAAATACACAATAAACGAACCTCTATGAAATCGTATTGTTAAGCGATTTATTACATGATACAATAAATTTGAATAGATTTTATTAGTTTGGTTAACTTAAATTTTTACGAAGGATGTAGGATCTACAACTAATTCTCTACTATATTTCTAATTTAAACTATTGTTCTTTATTGAAATACTGATTCCTGTACTTTCTTTTAAATAAGAAAATGATATAACTGAAGAAATTGCATTCCAATTAACTTTCGAGGAACTAAAAGAACTCATACCGTCTGTAGGAAAACGAAAGATGTTTATTGAAAAAATCAAAGAAATCAGAAGTCAACATGAAAGCACGGTGAGGTTGCGTTAATTTTTTATGAGGTAGATATTTGTTTTGAGGAAAATGAGTGTGATAAAATACATTTCAGTCAACTTCAACTCAATTAAATAATACAAGCGAAGAATACACCAATATCGAAACAAACGAAAATGATATCAATGCCGCTAACTTCAATATTCTATCAGACACAGAATCTGCTGCTAGTGCTGCTAGTAGCACGACATCCCAGTCCTCAGATTTATTACCAGTATTTATTCCGTTGCAAAACGATGCGGTTTCTTTTTATGGATGGGAAAATCTCTCCTTGCCGAAATTTCCAGACTTTGACTTAAAAACACTATTGAACACATCGCCTTTAGGAAAAACAGTACTAAAGCATTATGAAACATTTAACTCGTTAGAAAATACTCACTCCTATGGTTAAAGCACAACCGGGAACCGTGGGACGAAGTAATGACAAAATGGAATCAAAGTTATGCTATTCGTAACAATTTCAAAAAAACTACAGTACAAGACTTTTTATCTGATTGGCCAATACTGACAGATTCAAGAGCCGATTCATTGGTTTGTACCTATGTAATTTTAACATTATTAAAACTATGCATTGCATTACTTCATCATTTCGTTTACAAGAGCGAACGAATTGTAGTTTAAACAAACATTTGTTAATTATATAATTTTATCGTTATATTATTGCTATTTTATATTCTTCCAGATTAATGCAGATTTTGATTTACTGTTTCCTGAATGTGGAATTAAACTGTTTTGTAGAGGCTCTGAATGATTAGATAAAGTAATAAATTCAAAGAAAAATACTATAAAAGATAAAACCTGTTTACAACTACTACAACTATATGAAAATGAAAATTTAAATGAAGGTAATAAGTAATATAAAAAAATAAAGTGATAACCTTTAAAACGTAATTTCCTAAATATTTCAGATACGAAGTTCTGCATGCAAATTCATATTATCTGTTATATGCTCCCCCCGAAAGGACGTATAAGAAAAAGAAAAACAGACTGGAAGTTTTCCACAGTGGAAGCCTTAGAAGGAATTGTTGTCCATGCTAAGGTAGGATGTTGTCAAAAGTACATACTTATAATGATTTTTGAATGATTTTAGATAGCTGCAGACGTTGAAAGACTTATTGAACTGCAAAAAGAAAAAGCTTTTTTACGCAAACAAACCGTCCAGCCTTATTTATTGATTGAAGGACCAAGCTTAATGCAAATAAACAATACTTACGTGGAGGTAGATTATGTAAGATATCACTTTCTTTCATTTATGAAGGCGTTTGATACTCTTTTCAAACTATTTCATGTGTTTAATGCGCATTATCCACCTCAAAGTGCTCATTTGTGGAGCATTTTTGAAAAAATATATGGTATCGTAAATAATAATGACAAAACCTACCCGTACATTGCCGAAGTTTATAAATTAATAAGTGATTAATAAGAAAAATTACTTATAACGTTACTTATACTTTTACGTTTTGTATTAATAATAATAATATGATTGTATGTTTATATTGTGGAAAGGACTTTACTTCCATTAATCGTTGTATTTTTTATGATTTTATGTTCAATAAAGATATGTTCAATTATAATAATCACATTTTATTTATATACCATGAAATCGATTTGTAAAATGGCCTTATTATTACAAATAAAAAATCAAGTAATAATTAAATTTTGAAACAAATTTTTGTTATTTTAGTTTGAAAATGTTTCATGTTTAATACAAAAATATACTGCTTTAAATTGAAATATTAATTGAATTCATTAAAAAGATGCATATACTAAATATGAAGAAGTACCATCTTAAATGGAAACATCCGTTTTTTTGTGTTGAAGAAAAATATTATTTTTTCCAAGCCCGCAAATCTCATTTTAAGAAAACGAAATTGTTGAAATCAGTAGATAAATATTCTGTTTAAAGAAATACATTATTCTAGCCAAGAAATATTGCGGTTTTCGTAAGTAAACTCTTTTTTCGTTTCAAACATTGCTGTATTTAACTGAAAATATACATTCTTAAATGAAACGCAGCATTTTCTTACCATTAAAACTTTAAAATTCTTTATTTAAGAAAATATTTATTTGCGTATATATGAAACAAAGATTTTCTTGAATGAAGTGTATTTTATTCACATTAAATATACTCTTTTTTCTGTGTAGTTTAATTTTTAAGGGGGTTCACTGAACAAATGCACCTACAGTAAAACCGCCACTGAATATGACTAAGTATACACTAATTCTTACTTTGAAAACAACTAATTAAAATAATACAAGCTGTCCTCTTCAGTTTAGGATTACCTTCTCTTTATTCCAAATTTCGCTTAAATTCAAATTTGAAGCATACCTATGCATTTCTTAAAAGCAAAACATATTTGATCTATTTGCTGCTGCTGCTGCTACGAACATACTTTATATTCAAAATAAAATCAGATTATTTAAATTAAGTAATAATCCTCAATACCATTATTTTGTTACAATTCAAATCATGCAGTCGCAAATGAAGCGGTATCGCATTAGTATTTAGTAGGTAAGGTTCTTACCCTCTTTCAATTTCAACAACTTCGGACAAGTTAGAGTTTACGTATCTAACTTCTCCACTCATTGCAGATATGTATATTATATATGTATAGGGAGGTTTTCGCATACCAATAATTACATAAGCTTACCTACATGTATACGTATATACATAAGTGTATACAAGTGCCAGCAGTAGGTAGTGGTGTTAACAGCAGCAATACATAATTGTATTAGGACTAGTCATTGTATTAGTAACAAGTCAAACAAAACAGTGATTGTGTGTTTGGTGCTAATTGTGGCGATAACCGTCTCCAGCTGCTGTGTGTGGAGCGTGAGGATAGCAATAGCAGGGGCGCGAGCTGACAGCAAGTTGGGTATAACTTATTACAGCATATAAGACGACACCGTAAGCAGTAAACGTTCATTGCAGCAACATTGCACTGATTTGCATACGAAATTAAATTCAATCCCGAAGTTTGGACTAGAGAAGGGTAGAGTAGAGACGATCTCATAGCATCGCATCGCATCGTGTATAAGTTTACCGGGGTAAATGCGCGTGCATCGAACGCTAGTTTGCACCGCAGTTGAGAGATTAGCAGAGGCTTTTCGGGGCAAATTAACAGGTGGAGTAGTAAACTTGATGACTGCCACTGAATTCGGCACCAATTTGGGAAAATGTCGGTGAATGTTAATTAGACTAACGAATTTCCATTTTAGAGGGTGGTTAGCGAATTGTTTGTTTTAATAAACTGAAATGGTCACTGTTTGTTTGATATGCTGCTGCTACCAATTTTGAAACTTGTTTAAAAGGGACAACATTGTGATGATAGCAAAATTTGTATTGTGGAATCGTCAATGCAATGCAAGTGTTTACTTAGACTACAATTGATAGCGTCGATGTCGTAATAATAAAAAATTTTCTTGGGAATAAATAGTGAAGAAAGCGTAATAAAAAAGTGACATTGTTTTTAATTAATTAGTTAATTGAATGCATAAGAAAAGTCCTTAGGTACCTACATTCTTATAGTATGCAAAGCATTATTAAATTGATTCTTTTAAAAAATCAACCAAAAATTTTGTTTGATAATTCGGTTAATCTTAATATTCGAATTACTGGCCCCCTATTATGTACATACAAAGCGTCCCTGTTGATCAGGTCATGGCAAAATGGGACAAGTTAGGACTATCTAAATTGAGACAAGAAAGTTGATTAAATATTAATTTGTTAATCTCATTCAAGGTTTATTAAACTTTACAATATAAACTTGGGTGCGGGTTTTACAAATTCTAAATGCATGCGTAATCAATTAGAGTTCTCTTTTATTCATTCGTTCGTTTCCGATGTCAAAGGACACTCTAAAAGGAAAAGATCCTTTGCAAATTCCTGGCAATAATGTATTCTCAATAGTGAGTTTTACATTTACATACTCCACGTTTACAAATACTTATTGAAGACAATAAATAACAATAAAGCTTTAATTATTTCGATGTTTCGCCAACCAGATTTTGCTGGCCTCATCAGGTTAAAATTAAAAAGCAAAAGTTCTTTTATGTCATAACGCACCAATTACATGTAGAAAAATGTTATAACGTTTTGTCTAAAAGCTTGCCAAGCATTCTTAGACACAATGCAATTATTTCACCTTAGTTTATAAATATTTTACTCTTTAATTTTAGCCTGATGAAGCCAACAAAATCAGATTGGCGAGACGTTGTCAGAATTTGAGTTTTATTGTTATTAATTGTACCTACCTGATCCTCAACATTGTGTAGTAACCATTGTAATGAATTGAGATTTGTCAGATTTTGTTATGTTTTCATCTTGGATATGTAACAATTTGATATGTTTTTTGTTTTCAACTTTTATGATTGTCCTTTGTTGATCTGGCGGATACGTTCAGAAAGTTTGGAAATTGTTGAAAATCTGAAACTTTGCTTTCGTGCATAAAAAAAGAAAACAAGAAAAAAAAAAAAGAAAACACGTGGGAGTATCCACACACATGTACACTTTGATGTTTATTGTGTGATTTATTGATGTTATTACACCATGATTTCGAAAGTATTGATTTTATTTCTTATGTGTTTTTACCATGATTTTTATTATATTAATTCATTTTGAATAAAAAGAAACAAACACTACTATGTATCTATCACAATTTTATTTAAAAAATACACGACTATTGTTTCGGTCCCTTCTACACGTACTATAGTCAAGTGATTCTACAGAATGACAAATAAGAACGCAGGGGTGCTATTTAAACAGTATTCGGTCAAATTGGCCGTTCTTTTGAAATTTGCTATAATGAACATCTAAGATCTTTTAAATTAAAAAAGATAGATTCTTCGTTCTCCAATCATATTTTTACTTGTAATAATCAATTTCCAAATTTGAACAGCCTTCAAATAATTCATGTTGCTAATAAAAGTTTTAAATCGAATGTATTAGAATTGTTGGAAATTTACAAAGCTATAAAAACTAACAATAATAACCTTCTCAACGATCAACAAGAGTTGTATAAGTCCCTGTTATTTAATGTTTGTACATAAAAACCCCCGAATTTGGGTATTACCACATTATTCTGCGAATCATATTTAAATAGTACCCCTGTGTTCAGATTTGTGCATGGTCTAGTGGTCTAGATCATTGCTTAGCATTTGGGAGGTCACCGGTTCGATTCCGGGGCCGGCTACTCTGGCCCAAGTTTTTCTGTGGTTTCCTTGGATCATTTAGGCAAATGTTAGGGTAGTAATATTCCACAGATAGTTTTTCACTTCTCTTCTGTCTTCATTTCGTCCGTGTCATCTTTCTCCCCCACACCACCACCTACCCATTCCCACTGCTCCTAAAGGAGGCTGAAGAGGGCCTTCCGCCCTACCTCTCCGACTTTCCACAAGAGTGTAGGTCGGGGGGGACAGCCCGCCCACCAATATTGGTGTGAATGAAACACCCAAAAGTTTTTTTTTTAAGTTTTGTCTTATTTGTCATTCTGTACAATCACTTGATTATGGTACGTGTGGTACCGAAACATAGTCGTGTATTTTTTAAATAAAATTGTGATAGATACATAGTAGTGGTTTTTTTCTTTTTATTCAATATGATCAACTATCACGAAGTAACGCCTTCATCAGATTAATTTTTAATTCATTTTATTTATATATGCCCTCGTGCCATCTTACTTTTATTAATTCAACATTTTTTAATTTTACGTGTCTTTTTTGTGTGTACGAAGTTCGTATAAGGTAGATTGTCACTGAACATTGTTTTCATGTCATAAGAATTATTGTTTCTGAAATTGTGTTGCACATCTCAGATTTGCAGGGCTAAGAATGCAAGTTTCTACCATGTTCTATCCCACGCAAGCCTTAGACTGAACCTGGCACTTTTGTTTTTGGTGGGACTTCCTAGTCGTTTTGTATTTCGTTTTTAGGTAGTTCACATTTTGTTGTTATATCTTGGAAAATTTATTCCTAAGGACCAGTACCGTCTTTTTTTTTTTTTTTTTGACCATGTATTTCTTTTTATCAATGCAGTTTTTTGTTTTTTTTTAATGATTTTTGTTAAGTGGGATGAAGATGTTTTCTTTTTTCCACTAGACAATATGAGCCTTTCAAATGAAAGCTTGAACCTAAAATTTTAACTCTTTTCTTATATGCAATTTACGGCCCATGAGATTCTGAAAGGCCTGTACCGTTTTCTGAACGTAAAAGCTTGTCTTCACTTTATCATTGTAGGTAGATAAAAGCACATCTAAGGTAGATAAAAATAATACATAATTTAATTTAATCTAACAAATATTAACCAGTAGTCAGTAACCATTAATTAGCTTATCTATTATCTTTAGATGCTCTAAATTATGTAACTGTGCATGAGTAATAAAATCAACTGCTAATGGAATAATTGCTCATAATGTTCTTTTATTGAAAAAGTTTGTTTCTAGGAAGACGGGGTTAATGTTATTCATTAAAAAAGCTTAAGTGCATAATTCCCTCTATTCTTAATAATGTTTAAGTTTATATTCAGGTTATAAAAACGACTTTTTAATGAAGGTAGGGTCGGAAGTTGATATTAAAAAAAAAGTCAAAAATGTGTTCTTTTACGAGAATTATTCAGGTTTGCTTGTAATAAAATAAGTCATAGCTTGGCATTTTTGTATGGATTCGAAATGTTAAAAAAAGTTTCCATTGGTATGTGAAATCTCGAATATCTGTATATAGAAGTGCAGACACACTTTAAAGATAGTCGTAGGGAAACGCTTGTTCGTTTACTCCAACGCGTGCAGTCCGCGAAAGAAAGCGGAAGTGTTATTGGGAATGATAACGTGTAGTAGGATGATTGGTATTTGTATACATTAAAGGGGTAATATGTTTTCATGATTTCAGTTTTTAGATGTAAGTTAGAGCTCTAATAAAAAAAAAAGATTTTGTCTGGTATAGTTCGTTATATCACGCAAACAAATCCTCTTTCGTTATAATAGAACATTTGCATTCGATGAAATATAAACCTTTATTTGTGGTTTACATTGTAAGAACGATTACATAGGAAATTGAAAAATGGCATATCTCATTGTACATTATACATATATATTGTATTAGACCCGATATCGCTTCCGTAACTTAAACAAGGAGGATTATATTATCGGAAAGCTCCTCGAACACAATGTTGATGCTTTAAAATTCAATAATAAATCAGGAATTTCTAATATCGTAGAATTCGAGGTAACGCCGATGCCATAAAAGCAACGCAGCTGTAAAAAGGTAGCTCGATGAATATTCTGTTAGCAGTGCAGCGAGGCAAACTGTTCTTAATTTACAAAATGAATCCCGGTTTAATCAGTTTAATCCGGTGGGCGTATATTAGTTCGGAAGCAGGCTGCGGAGATACATAAATTAGAAGTCTATGAAACTATATACATAGTTACATATATAAGGGAAGCTCGGCTTCTTGCAATACAATTGTGAATTATTAAAAGTTAAATAAGTTTGCTTAGAATAAAGTTACACAAGTCCAACGATTACATTGTAGGGGGATTATGCTAAAATAATAGCGTAATTTTTAATCGAATCGTTCCATTCAATCGACAACAGAGTTGCTTGGAAATGAATTAAACCAAACAGAAAGTTTCGTAACGTCCAATTTACAGAGTAAAGTTGCAGTTTGAACTTTTATTGTTAAACATGAGATGGTTGATTTTCTTCGATTTATCAATAATGCAGTCAGCTAGACAGTGGCGTAGGTAGGTAACCAATGGCCCTGGGACAAAAAATAAAATAGGGCCCCAAATAAACTATTTTAAATCGTGTATTCGTCGTGTTCCGAATTCGACGTACATCAGATTTGTCATAATTCAGATTCGTCGAACTCCAGATTCGTCGTAATACAGTCGACTCCATAATAAAATAAAAAACCAAATACAAATTGTAATTTATTTTAATGAACAAATTGAAAGTATTTTATGAAAATAAAAGAAAATATCTACCTGTTACCGTTCAAAAATACGGTCCTGTGACAGACACACAGACAGCGGAGGCACGTTAATAGCGTCCCGTTGAGCACCCTTTGGGTACGGAATCCTAATTATGTAGAGATTTTTAATCCAATAACACCACTTTATTGACCGACTATAGGTACGTTTTGCGACGAATCTGGGTTACAACAAATCAAAATTTTATCAATACAACTCAAAATATAAATATGTCGTTACATTTAAATACTTTCAAGTTGCAAAGCTACTTTATCATTAGTTCTTTATTGTGCATAGCAGGGCACGTCCTGGTTTTACACGCAGAGTTTAGGAATGAATAACTGAATAAATTAATTAATATAGGTTTTTTTTAAATAAAAGTTAGTGGATATTTCTAACACAATTTATAGTTTTTAAGTCAGAGCCCGGGGGCCTCCTGAGCTTGGGGGCCCCGGGGCACTGCCCCGTCTAGCCCTATGGTAGTTACGCCATTGCAGTTAGGTAATATTTAAGACAGAGGTTCGGTTTATTTTACAAACTGATTATTGAAAGGATTATGGTTGATCAAGGAAATTCGTTATAAGCATGAGAGTATCCACAAGAGAATTTTACCTCGCCTTTATTTAAGGTAAGAATTAATTCTTCCCATTTCCCACAATTTGTTAAAAACAGAATGCTTTTGACTTCTTATGTCCTTTTGGCGCCGTCCATTAATTTTGCAGTCGCACGTTTCCATTCCCACCATTAGATGAGTACGTCGGTGCATTTACCCCTGATATGATTGACTATAATTTCCCGTAATGTCACTCTCTGTGAGGATTCAGAGTCTGGAGACCTTGTTGTAATTCCTTGAACTATTCAGGCTTGGTAATCTCGTAAGAATTGAGATTATCAGGCTTATTCTGTAACTCCAAATGGAATAGAGATGCTTGAAATCGAATAGAAGTGGTGGGGTAGAATAGAAATTGTACGGAATCGGTATTCACTAACTCCTCGAATCGAAATGTAAAGTCGACCATCGAAATATGACATTTCGACTGCATTGAAGCTGTCGAAATCGTTATTTCGATGGTAGAAAGCTCTTCGCACATGCGCCTACTGCTTAAAGTGTTTCTTAAGGCAGTGTGAATTTCTCTACCTGCTAAGGGTTTCACTGGACATCTGGTTTACCCCTGGGTACTTCACTCTCGATTCTCAGTATTCAACACAAATTTACTTTATTAGTTCGGTTAGGTTAAAGAAACCAACTGTCAGATGGTTACTAAGGCCCATATTCGCATGAAAAATGCAGTGTTGCCGCGTTTTTCACCTAACGTCTTGTAGAAATCATAAATTTCGATTGTCGCGTCGTCTACTTTAGGTACAGAATACCGAACGTCGAAATGGACAAGAGCAATAGAAGTGGGGACATTTCGATTTGCTCACATTTCGATTCGATGCTTATATCTCTATTGAGTTACAGAATAAGGCTGATTGTTGAGAAGCTACTTGTCCAAATAGGCAGTGGAATTCGATACAGTGGTGTACCTAGTATTATCGAGGCAATAATTTTAAGATGGGTGTTGGTGACGAATTTTTTCAATAAAAGTTGCAGTTCTGTTATATTCCTATGAGCGGAATCTGACCTTGTCCTTTAAATAATTATTGGTAAACCCAATGCGGCTATTATCATTTGGAATGGTAGTCTTGCCAGATTAGAAGACTAGTCCGCTTTTGCTGTTTGGTTACACTTTTTGTTAAAGAGATGGTGGGCAGTAGTATGATAAGAAAGCATGTCAATCCTTTATCCCATTAGAAAGTACAAAGAGTTTGTTCTTGCACCCATTTTTGATTAAACTGCCTCTACAGCGTCTGCATTATGGGTCATTAGGATCTCAGTTTCGTACTTTTTTGTTAGAGAAAACTAGTGACATGATCAGGGAGCAGTCAAGGATTCGCCCTACTGGGCTGCCTTAAAGGTCATTAGAAAGGCTTGAGACCCAGGAGCATCCCTGTGTACGCCTAATTGTCTGATCTCATTTTTTTAAAACGTTGCGAGAAGTGGGGAGGACAGTTCTACTTCACATACTACCTCAGCATACAATAAGTCATACGCTTTGCTTCATTGAGTAAAACGAGCCTCTGCTTTACCTTATTTTTGAAAAAACATAAGACCATTATAGAGGCTGTTTTAAAAATTACTAAGAAGGGCTCAATGTTGAGGAGTGTCCCATGAGCTGCATTAGGATCGGTGATGTTATTAAGAAGCAACCTCTCAATTTTTTCAGGACTTCTGTATACGTTTTGGTTTAGAATTGATTTTTATAATAACTCGTCAAACCTTTTTTTCACACTTAGTTATCACTACCATAAGTCTAATTTTGTTCTTTTTGTCAATGTGATATTGAGTAACGCCATGACCAGAGAACATACCAAGGATTTGCCCCATTTGAAGAGTACAAAGAGCCTTTGTACCTTTCTTTCCTGGAGAAACTGTAAGCCTTGATATTGGCTGATTTAAGGGTTGTCAAAAAAGACTCAAAGTCGAGGAATGCTCCCTGAGTTGCAGCAGGAATAAATCTAATCGCCTGGGCGATATTATTGAGAAGTAACTCCTCAGTTCTTCTAATACCTCTCCATATGAAAGTTACAAATTTTAAATTATTTTTCATTGTAACTCGTTAAACAATATTTCCATAGATACTCATTACGTCATTACCTTTTCTTATAAGACTGATTCTGTACTTCTTTTCAAATAGATTGCAGAAAGTGGTGAGATTAGGAGGAATATCTGTTTATATTAATTCCCGAAGAAATAGTTTGAAAAGAATAAAAATGTTTCACTTTTTATTATAAACGCTGATTGCAAACCTCTGAGTTACTTATGCAAAGTTGTACTTCTCTATTTCTTGCAAAGTATTACAAAATAGGAATAACACCCAGGCGTTTACACTTGCTGTAGCTCAGGGATATCCTCTACTTTGAGCCTTTCGTTGTAACCGTAAAAGCAGCCACTATCAAGATCTAAAGTATTAAACAGTTTTTTCAGGAATGAGCGAAAACAAAAGTTCATTATACGTATTTCGTAATAGGGCGGCAATGGGAATAATCCCTGACAGGCTCTTAACCACACCACTTTTTGCCATCTCTTTGACAGAAACGATAGAACTAGTTTCATGAGAAAAGGTAAAAGTACCTGAAGAAAAACAGTTCGATGAGTCATTATAAAAATGGATTGTAAACATCTGGTTCACGAATGCAGTTGTAGTGTGGTAAAGTAGAATTGTCTTCTCCACATTTCGCAAAGTGCTAAACAAACTGAGAAGATCCACGCGTTTAGTACAGGTTTAATAATCTCGTTGTTATTTTTTATGATAAGAAAATGCTGAAGGTGCACTTTTGAGTTTTTTTTTTGCTTCTGCAATGACCGTAAAACAAATGCAGATTTGAACTGTTTAATACTTTTGAATCGCTGGTGTAGTAGAAATACTTGCTCCAAATTTAATTTCGAATGCTCTAAACCATGCTGCTCACTCGTTCGCGTGGAAAGACATTAGGGGAATGAAATGGTGCAAAAGTGTATGCATGAATATCAATATCGGGATGTTCATCAACTCTTGAAATTTTAAACGAGTCGGAGGTTTTCGAACATTACTCGTTCTTCCTTCTAAATGTAATATTATTTTACTGAACTTGAATAAATTTAGTAATATTGAACATGACGCACGTAAATGATAACAGAAAGCAATGGTTGGAAAAATACGGAATTGAAAATGTCCAGTTTTCGGAACATTCGTAAACCTTCCTGCTGGTTTTGATTATTAAAAGCAACTTTACTTGTAAAGAAAGAAACAATAAATATTATTTTCATTTTCATTTATATTGTTATTTTTCTGTTCATAAAATTTAAAATATTACCTATCATCCTGTACAGTATCTTAATTAAAAAAACTTGTTGAAACTCTTGATCTTGTGAACGGTTATTAATTAACATAATAAACTTCAAACTTACATTCCATCCGATGAATCGTACAATATTTTCATTCTTTTGTTACTTTTAAAAAAGTTTTTCTTTTTTCATTATAGAAAATTCTGCTTTTGATTGCTTTGGTGAAGAATTTGATTCATTCACTATTTTCAACTAATAACACCCTCCAAAAATCAGAAAATTATAACCCGTTAAAAAGTGTATACTTTTGATGTGAAACATCCATAGCCGCGCCCGCGGGTTAAACTGATCGTTGGCATGGCAATGCGTGGCGATTCATTTCGCGACGTTCGCCACGCTATACGATGGTGTATATATACAGGGTTTTTCAAGTTGATGGGCTATTAGAAGTATATGAATTAGTAGAAAGAATTCAATTCTGAAACTTGGGCTCATTTGGTTATTGTTTATGCTGCTTCTTTTAAAAATATTTTCAAGTTCGATTTACATCCGGTTATACCGGAAGTCGATACCAACTTTGTTATTTTAAATGAAATGGTATATTTTTTACGCTGAATTCGAATAAAACGTGTAATTCTAAGATAAGTTTGATAACAAACTTGTACACCTATGACGATCGGTTTCTGAGTTAAATTAATTTAAAAAAAAAAAATCGCTACTGCAACCCAAATTATAAAAAAATCATAACTTCCACAAAATACGACTTAGAGTGTTGAAATTTTTACTAGTAATAGCTGAATATTAGTGCTAACGCCTTGACAAAATTGAATTGAATAATTTATACAGGTCGTTAAAAATAAAATTCTAAAATTGAAAAACTTCAAACACGAATTATTCCTTTTTTCAAATGGCACCTACTATTTTTTATTTTTTCAGTCGATTCCTTTTTTTATCCTCTTTCGATCTATATGGATACTTCCTATTTTAAGTAATAATTCCAAAATATTCCAAAATTTTCAAATAAAATAGGAAGTATCCATATAGATCGAAAGAGGATAAAAAAAGGAATCGATTGAAAAAATAAAAAATAGTAGGTGCCATTTGAAAAAACGAGGTAATTCGTGTTTGAAGTTTTTCAATTTTAGAATTTTATTTTGAACGCCCTGTATAAATTATATAATTCAATTTTGTCAAAGCGTTAGCACTAATATTCAGCTATTACTAGTAAAAATTTTAACACTCTTAGTCGTATTTTGTGGAAGTTATGATTTTTTATAATTTGGGTTGCGGTAGCGATTTTTTTTCTATAAATTAAATTAACTCAGAAACCGATCGTCATAGGTGTACAAGTTTGTTATCAAACTTACCTTAGAATTACACGTTTTATTCGAATTCAGCGTAAAAAATATACCATTCCATTTAAAATAACAAAGTTGGTATCGACTTCCGGTATAACCGGATGTAAATCGAACTTGAAAAATTTTTAAAAGAAGCGGCATAAACAATAACCAAATAAGCCCAAGTTTCAGAATTTAATTCCTTCTACTAATTCATATACTTCTAATAGCCCATCAACTTGAAAAACCCTGTATATACAGTCTATGCGGAGTAGTGTGCGATTCTCTTCCTACTCAGCATAGCGGTGTTGTTTTATATTACACATAATCTGTGTTTTACTTAAATTAAAAACATACTTCAGTTATCATCGATCAATTGTCACATTAACACCGTCATAGGCAATATCGAGCGTTACAATTACTCAAGTCACTGAGTAAAAGAATTGTGGTCGCAACTTGAAAAAAATTTTGATTTAAAAATTTTTGTATTTAATGAAAATAAACGTTAAATGGACAAACAAACCCTCATCATTTTATTTTATTCGACGTTTCACATATGCCAGGCGTCCCGTGACGGCTACAATTTTTTTTTGTGGGACACACTGTACAATCAGTAAAGCCTGATTTACGCGAAGAGATGGAGGATTGAAAAAGCTTAAAATTATGCCATAAAGAAATAATTATATAGGTGCATCTCATACATAACATTTTTGCTGTTATAAATAAATTATTCATTTATTCACATTAACTCACACAAAAATGTACCTAACGATTTCATACTTCATATAGTAACGCACTTTAAATGTCAGTTCAGTGATCTGAGAAAGTGCTAGATTCTGACACTCAATGTGCTTCTAATCTGATAGCAGTAAAAGCCAACCCGAGGTGAATAGTTTAAAGTTTGCATTATCATGATTAGAAGTTTAAAAAGTACTAATTAATCAATATTCCAATACATTTATTGCGCTATACCTGTGATATTTTATACCGTATAATAAATGAATAAAATGAAAGAAGCTTCGATATTTTAACGACAATACCGTCTTTGATAAGAAAATCCTTAAATCCCATTGTTTTCTACGTCGAATAAGCATGCCGTTTTTTGATGTATCACGCGAATTTTCTTTTTAACATGGAGTGTCGAAGCATTTTCTTTTTTTTTTGTATTTATTAACCGTATTAGTAACCCGTCTATTTAAATGCATGTATTCCTAAACAATACGAAGATACATACAAGTATAAATTCGTGTTTAAAATGTAGGTTATAAAATTTCATACATTTCTAGAATTAAGACGCCGTCATAAGGAGCATAACCTAAAAATATCCAGAATAAAAAATAATAATGGTCTTGGTTTAATCTCATTTCAAACTGTGCATTTTAACAGTAAAATATTACCAAATATGAAGCATATCAATATCGTTTTTGTATTGGCAAGAAGCTAATTTTGAACATTTCCAAAAATTTCTTACCTTAGAAGTGCAACTGTTATCCAATCCGTATTTCTCACCAGTGGGCGATTGATTTTCATGATGGGAGACGTATCAGTAGAAGCAAAATACCTAAAAGAAAGGGAAATGTAAAGAAAATGTATGTTGATGGAGAATAAAATATCTGCACGTACATTTAGGTACATAATTATATTTTACGTAAAATAAACGGATCCGGTATAAGATGAAAACGAAACGTATAGGGTGAATCCATCAATAGGCCTACATTCATATTCAATGTTTAGAAAATGAGTAGATACTACTTATTTGAATAATGTTAGACTTCACGAAAGGGCTGAAATGGAACGGTAAAAAAAAGTTACCTATTTCGATTTAATGCAGAGGCTTTTATCCCTTGCTTTCTGTTCCTTTAAAAAATGCAAATATCATGGAGATACTTACTTACGTATTTTTTGTACTTCCAATAAATTATTTTCGAATCTTAAGTAGACATATAAAAACTTATAAGGAATTCCTTGAAATTGGAAAAAAACTTATTCTACAAAATATATTTTTGTTTTCTATGCTTGAGTTGTCTTATTTGACTCAAGCGTTTTTTTATAGTTTAAAAAATAATACAAGAATAAGAATTTGCAGGAATTCTACAAAATAAAAAAAAAAACACTAGCAAAAAGATTTAAACCCTTAATACTCATGCAGCGTCGTTCAGTGTAATTTTTTTTAACTTGTAACATTGATTGATGTTTAGATGGTTTTCTGCTTACACCCTTCTTGTCAAAATAGAATGAAGATGGATGTCTTATATGAATAGTCTTAAATTGAAAGTCGGTTTGCCATTCTTTTGAATACACGTGACATATTTTTAAGAAAAGCGTCTAAAACGATTTTAGGTGTTACGTACAAAGGGAAAATAAAGATAGACCTCAAACTAGACAATTATTGAAGGGCAAAATTTGTGAGACTGGGAGTATATACATACAGAGCCGTGGTTTATTGATATAAAATACAGAAGAATATGTTATAACTTTTCTTAAATATAGTTTTAAATGCGTGATGTTTCTTACATTTCTTAAAAAGAAACGGTTAACCAATAAAAATTACAGTATCTAATTATTGGGTAACCAATAAACTGGATGATAAATTTATAGACACCATGCTGTCTGTCAATCAGTCTGTTCCAAATGTTAATCTGAAAATTTCTTCTCACCTGGGACTGATTCGAGAACTTTTGATACTAAAATTGATACTTAGAAAATACAGAAAAAAACCTTTAATTCAGTATTACCAATCTATGAACACACCAACTATTTCAGAATTATTCCCAGAATTTACACACATGACGAACATTTTTCTTTCAACTCTATTTCATTTTTATTGTCATTTATTCCCTGACTCAGCTTTTCACATTTCGATTCGTCTCTTCGATGTGTCATTTTGTGTAACATTGTCATTTTACCACTTTGTTTAGTCCCAATCCTTAGCAATAAACTGAAAAAGTTAAGTTAATTTTTATATTTTTTAGTTTTTTGCAGGGTTCTCTAAAATTTATTTACAATTCATGCTTTTCATATCACTCACACTTCACTTTTTAAATTAATTGAAGTTGTCCTTTAACAGCAAGTTCAGTTATAGTACGTCAGTGGCAGTCTAAATTAATTAATTGTCACATTTTATTAATAGTAATTTCCTTTAGTTAATTTATAAAATACAAAAAATCGTTGGGTATAAGTTCGCTTCTATTATGGATATCATCTATTAACGTAAAGTTACTGAAATTGTAAGAGGGATGTTGATTTCTGTAATGTATTGTACATTAATTTTATACGATAAAGTAAACAAAACTTGTCATCTAATACTTCTCTAATTTCGAACAACTTCTGACATAAACATTTATCGAAACATAGCTTTACTTTGAGATTTCTTTTCTATAGCTAAACAGTAAACTTCTGTTTCCACATTGTTACTCCCAAGTGGATCTAGTGCTTTTCTTGGGCAAAGCTTAAAGTCTTTACATCAATACTAATAATAGAATAAAGCGAAAAGTTTTGGTAAACTTTGTTGTTAAAGTGTTATATTGATTTCCTCGTCTTTCTCAGATTTCGATAGTTAAAGTCTAATTTCAAAATTTAATTTCCACGCCACTGCCATTTTCAATATCTAATAAATAATAAATTGTTATTGGAATCTTAACAAGTAGATAATTATTTTGAGTTGGTCATTTTCAAGAATACCACATAAAATGTAACTAAGATTAAGAAGACTAAGGTTAATATTTTATTTATAACTTATAACCACGAAGGTATGGCTGTAAGCTAAAAAATGCAAATGTCAAATATAAAATAATATATGCATAGAATAAAAAATCAATTGCATCAATTTGTTATTAACGAGTAACGACCAGGAACCGGTCAAACTTTGACTGTAACTTCTACAAGGACTTTTACACGTTTTGTTCATTTGTTACACGAATAATAATAAAGTCTCTCATTTGTATTTTAGTGTAAAGTTTTAATACAGAAGAAAGGCAGAGGCGTTTCTGTAAAAGAAATTCGTTGAAGCACTTTAAAAAATTACGTTTTGAATAAAATACGTACATATATTACACGACTCAAGTGTCTGCATTGTTTCTAATTCTCTTTTTCTCGTTTTCACCATCCATTATGTGGCCTTCTACAAGACCACTATAGAATAAGTAATTAGCAAGAGCTGTTCACTTAATACAATTCTTTTGCAATTTATTTCGAGATGTGTTATTCATGGATACTGGCTTTGTTCACCTTATTGATCAAGATCATTTCCAATTTATTAAAAAATAAAGTGATATAAACACTAGCTTCCTACTTAGTATAGTAATTAGAATCGTATACAAACTTAACTTTTGGGTGTTTCATTTCAACCAATCTTTGAGGGCGGGCTGTCCCTCCGACCTACACTCTTGTGCAAAGTCGGAGGGATAGCTGAGCAGGAAGAGTTGGATAGTGATGACGTATAGTCATGCGCAATACGTATACCACATTAAAGAGACTCACCAATATACCAGTGATGGTCTACTGGTAAGGAAAGGTGGACAGTTAGAAGAAGAATGCATATCTGTGGTGCCATTTATATTATTGCCGATTGTATGATACAAACAATAAGTGGAACAACTCAACATCACTTTGTTGGTAATAATTGAGAAAATTAATGAAGTATTGAGGGTCGTTTAAAAAAAATAGCAGCCTTTCTTGAGTGGATTGGGCATTTTAGTAGAAGCTGTACCGGCTTTGATTTTTTACTTCCTGTATATATGAATTTATCGAACTTGGGCGATGTCTTAAGCGTCTCGATCGATAATTCGCTGCCCGTGTAATTACTAATGACCTATTGTAAATTTTGAGACATAGAATCTGCACACAATTGTATCAAAGCATTATATAACAGTAATGAATTCTGGACCAACACATTGTATTCCCTATTCAGCAATAATATTGTTGGCAAGTTTCTGGCTCGTAATTAGATTAATACACTGAATCAGCCCCCCTTCTTTAAATACTAGATTTATCATTCTGTCTTTTATTTTCTTTCCAAAACGCTAAATTGCCTTGGATCAACAGCACTGGGAGGAAGCGGAAGCGATGTAAGTAAAAAAGGACGTAAGTGAAAAAACTGGCTTCTTATATAAGTATTCTGAAACAATGGAGGTCGGAAGTGGAAATGAAAGAAATGATTAGTACATTAATACAACAAGTGGGCAATAACATAATTTACTATTTAGCGATATTCTAAAGTTACTAAATTTTAAACAATATAAAACAAATATTTCAAATTATTAAAACAATTCTGTAGTGGTACCGAATAAAAAGTTAATAGAATCTACGTATTGTAGAAATTAGTAACCATGAGGGTTACCCGTTTCACCACCCTAACTCATTTCTTGTAGTTAATCGTTCTGTGAACGAAATGTGAATCCTGGATGATTATTATCGTCTCTATTTAAATAATTACTAAACGATTCAATGATTAAGTGATGTATTTATTGGTTTGAAAAGCTGAAATATTAAAACTTTCATTAATATTTTCAAAATGCAGAGTATGAGGCGATTTTTGTTCGAGACTCCATATCAAAAAGATAAGCTCTTTTCGTTTATTTCTTTTTCAATTCTGAACATGTTAAACCGGAGTGGTACTGTATCAATCAGTTTTTAGCAGAGTCGATAGTCAATATTCGATTTCAGAAATTTCAAATGTCAAATCTGAATCACCTTGCACGTATGGAGAGATTAGCAGGCGATATTATTGTATTATGTATACCTATATGTATGTATAAGTGAAAAGCAATACATATTAGGTTGGAGTGGATCGAAAGTGTTCCCTTTGTACTTACACGTTTAGATGTATGTATGTATTCATTGTACACCTACACCCAAACGCGAACACACATTATATACATACATAAATACATACATAGAAATACCTCTATCACCACCTGACCGCTTTCGGAAGGGCTATTACATCGACCCTTCCGCTGACACTTCGATGGATGAATGGGTATAATTAATTACCGTCGAATGACTTCTTGGTAGAGGAAATTATTAAAGCAGTACAATACGTGAAGTTACCGAATAATTTTTTTGAAAAGGCAACTTGATATGTTGTGTAAAATTACAAGGCTCGTCAAAACGTTGATGTCTATGGAAAAGGATACAATAGATTGAATAATGGATAACGCGGTTTACAAACACGTCCAAAATAATTTAAAAATAGGATGAATACAGACACGAAATATTAAAATAAGGTGAATCAAATCGTTTATAGTTAAGTACGCGCCTAAATCTCTCCTCGTTCAAGGTTAGAACAGTCAAAATTCCATATTTATTTTAATCAGCATTTAACTCTGGAATTAGGAAAAGGTCAGAAAATCGTTGTGAATCTCCCTTTTTCACAATTCTGGACACGCCCTTGCTTGTATATCACTAATTAAGTTAGATCAATGACGTAAGGTCTGTAATAATTTAAATAATACACGATTCGGATTAGAGTTTCCATCTTTTGAAGGTTGATGATTGAGAAGGTTGCTCGGGTTTTAAACTGAATCAGACAGCAAGGAGATTTACTAAAAAAAAATTGAGGTTATTTTCTGAAAATACTTATTGCAACTGTTTGTTAATCTTTTTATTTTAATCCTTAAAAAGAGCAAACTCTGACTACAAATAATATAACTGAGGAAAGAGTACCACCCTAATAAAGATGGACGACAACAACGGACAGATGTTAAATATGCTCGATGAATACTTCGCGTAAGTAGTATGAAAAGAAAATACATGAAATTAGTTTAATACGAAAATTGCTTATTTACTGAAGTTCGGCTCGAGCGGCAACTGACACGCTGCCTGATATAAGCCACTTTCGCCCCGCGGTGCGTAATGTACTATTTCACGCGCATTTAATATATTTTAATCTTAACATTTATAACTATTCGCGAATAGTAATGTAATAAAATAGAACTTCATTTACTTTCCCTTCTGCCACACGCAGGGCAGAGCTTTAGTCATTTGAGAACTTAGAAGCACCAGTGTATCTCGGACTCTTTCTCGAAGAAATTGTTGGAGGTTGATAATTCAATTACTTTATAAAGTGCTTTGCAATTTCTGGCTTAAGAAAGGGCTTTAAACCCTTTTAAAGTGTTCGAAGTCCTTTCAAAGAGCTTGAAGCCCTTTAAAGTTGCTTAAAGCCCCCTTAAAGATGCTTGGAAGTAAGGAAAACCACTAAAAGAGCTTTATATTTTTTGATGTAATTGAATTAATTCAAGTTCTTATAGTGTACACGAAGCCCTTTTCATAAGCGCATGGGTTTTGAATCTAATTACTTTTCGATGCAATTGGTAATTTTAAGTCCCTAGATTTTAAAATGCCTTTGGAACTTTAAGATCGAAAACACTTTAAATAAGGGATTTAAGCTTAGATCATGAAGCCATTTTAATTGATCTTGCTCTCTTGCTCTTCGTATCCCAGAAGGTATATTCTTCTATACTATCTTACCTCTTCTTTATTAATTATAAACGTCATAGTACCCTTTGTTCTAATAATTTTTCCCTTCTAACTTATTGCATGTCCTACAATATGCAATGATTAAGCCAATACAAGTTTCGGAAGGCTCCTTCATATAGGTACAATTTCCGGCATTACCCGACATTTCGAAAGTGTTGTGTCTTTAAATTAACTTATATCGCTATCTGTTAGAAACTTATGAAACGTACGAAGAAACTATAAACGTCCGTGACGTGAACGGTCAATTGCGGAAAATACCGGAGTTCCAAATCTAATTTGTCGAAAAATAATTTATTGAATTTTCCGACATTTAATAATTATGGTGCTATCCGAGGCGAAGACGAATAAAACAAATAAAAGACCATTAAAATCGGTCCAGTCGTTCTTGCGTTATAAATGGTGTAACTACCCCGATTTTGTTTTATACAGGGTTACATGTTATGTCAACCTAGATCCTTTAAGAGGTAAAAATATTTTTTACGAATTTATTACCTTTTTAAATATTAAAAAAAAGTCTATGACAGTTATGCTGCAGATGTGTTTAAAAATATCTATGGTTCTTTAGCTATCCAACAAGATATAACAAGCTAAGGTATTATCATAAATCTTACAAAAAAGCTTTGATAAAATTCTTCCAGATAGTAGTAAAAAATAACGGTACCTAAGCTTCAAATTTATTACTTGAGTCAGAAAACAAAATAAAACAATCGAAATATGTACAAAATAACGTTTATTGCTCTATACAAAGAACGTTTACAATGTATGTTCCACATGTCCACCTCTGTTTCGTGTCTTTCAAAGTCTAATCGGTCAGAAATGAGGGAAACTACAATCTCTTAAAGGATCTAGGTCGACTTAACCTGTAACCCTGTATATACAGATGTACGAATTATTCCGAACTTAATGACTGACTACTACATGTTGTATTTTTAAATGGAACGAATATAGTAGTAGAGTATGAGAGGCGGACTTTGCCCTAATGTTCATCACAATTGTGTTATCAGTCCTAGCGACACTCACCCGATAAAATAAATAAAAGGCAAGCGCTCCGCCTGGCATAACCCAACATTATATTCGGTCCACTTAAAATACATGTAATAGAAAATTCCTATGTTTGAATCCTTTCGTTCCACATCTGTATAGAAGATAAGATAATATTGTTTTGGAAAAGGTCTAGAACCTTTGTCAGCTAGGTTGTTAGTCGATAATCAGAACAACAGAGACAAACAGTGCTAATGCCCAGTAGTATAGGATAATATAAAAGAAAAGAACAGAAGTCGCTTCTTTTTGATAATTCGGCTCGACCTAGGATTATTGTTTCTTCTATGCTTCTACTACTTCTTCATTTTGACTTATCCGACGCTCTAGTAGCTTTTTGTCTCCAGTTTTTATATGAGTCTTAAAGTAAATTTACCCTCCCCTACACATCAATATATTTGCTCTCATTTTTACCATTTAACTAAACTACGGAGCCCTTACAAAAACGACTCTATCGTGACGCGGTTCCATTGTGGTGAAAATATGGTAACTGCCACAAATGCTAAATAATATGAATGTATATGTGTATATACAATGTTACTTATTAACACGCAACATTATATACGTATTTCCGCAAACAATAGACTTTGAGACCGTAAACACTAGTAGATAATTGTCACAGCACATGGGACGTTTTTCGTGTGTTGGATATGTCAACGTGTACTAATAGGAAATGTATTGATTTTTGTGTCAAGTGCGGGCGACACTTGTGAGTATCCCGCCCTTATTCTGGTCAAGTCCACACATCAAATGAAAAATTTTCCAATTATTATTGGCCGTTGATGACCTGACGGCGACGAAATTAAAGTGCAAATCCACAAATTAAATTCCTATGTCTGTCAGTCAAGTGGTGTTTGCGTAATGTTCGCAACTCAACAGTTCACATTTTCCTTTGAATATGACAATTGTTAAAGCCCTTCAGTAATTGCAATAATAGTTCAATCGTGATATGAAATCTAAGATAAAAAACATATTAAACTTTCCTTTTAATTCTTTATACGGAAAATAAAAATACATCAATTGATTTTCGCATACACAGGAAACCTTAAAAAAGCCTAAACGACCCCAAAGTCAAAGCTCATGAGAGTTTGGAATACTTGTAAGAACAACTTCCACGATATTTAATTTTGCACCAATAGAAATGTGTGTCAGAGAGGAGCTGATATTACCAAAGTGGTTTTTACTGGCTCCTAACTTTAAAGAACATGGGAATTATAGCAGCAAAAAAAAAAATGGGATGCATTAGCTGAAAAGGTAGTCTTATTTAAGGACGTTCCCAAAAAAATCAATTTTCTTACGATTCTTTTGCGCATTAGCGGCGGTTCGTGGTGAGAATTAGAGTCGCCTTGTTTTGCCGACAAATGTGACAAATCCGTAACCCCTGTCTTTGTCCACTCAACACTTTCATTAGGATTACCGGCAAAAATCAGGCACGGAAAGCAAAATAATGCGTTTAATTTATTACATCCACACAACCACGAAGTTTTTTTATACTGTTCTACTTTAAACACACGTTTGAACTTTTTATCTTTTAAGGTACACTCTTGTATCAGCTGTAGTTTTGGGCGAGGTGGACCCCTTTTCTTTATTTCGAAACGATTTTGAAAATTATTTGAATTTTCTTTAATATATTTTACCGAACACGACTCCATCATTTACGTAATATTTTAATTAACACGTATTGTGCAATAAATTGTGCGTCATTTACAATTAGTGGACTTTGAACTCTGAAATCTGAACATGCTTCTGAACATAATTTTTTTACTATCGGTTCCTACCAACACTAGCTTACGGAGCCTTTAAAAATGACTCGTACTAGACATTTTCACCAGGTGGCCTAACCGAAGTTGCAAAACCCTGACAGATTGTCGGGTACCCGTGCCGACGTAGCACGACATTTTCCGGCTGATTTCGGATTCTCATCACTTTGTATTAGTTCAATTTCTGTAAATATCTATACATGACCTTAAAGGGTTAGAATGATCTTCAGATGGTCAAAGCATTTCACACACTTCCATAATATGTAAGCAGGATGGGCAAATTTCAATTTTTGGGTAGAAGGACTTGGTAACTATGACAGATGTTTTCAGAAAATTACTATCGTCTTTTGTTTTCGAGTTATAAGTAAAAATTGAAAATTTCGAGTTTTTACTACATGTCCATATTTTGGTTGTTCGTAAAAAAGCAACTTTTATGTTCTTAATGATCCATTCAATAAATAAACAGTTTTAACCAATAAATTTTCTAAGGACATACAACCCTGAGAATGCTGAAGAAGCTACTGTATATGTAATTGCAATCATTCTAACAATTAGCAAAATGGATTAGTGAGGGTTTTTTTTTTGGATAACTGTAGGTAATTATAATGTTTCCGATGTCAGACCACAATTGTTATGATTGGAAGTAAAGCATTCCAACGAAAATATTTTTTAGATTTCAGAAGAAATGAAAATTGTGAAAACTAAAATTTTAATCTCACACTTTAAAATGTTGAAAGGGTGAGCACTGCCATAAAAATAAGAGACCCTTACTTGAAATCAACGAAGAAAGTACTTACAAATTACAATATGATTAGTTTTGATATTAAATGCTTTAAAACGTTCGTATGTTGTTTTTCGTTGAAATTTATGTTAAAACTCGAAAGTTCATATTTTTTTTTAATTCTTTGGCGCTACTGTATTCTACGTAAAAAGTACCTGAAGAATATAAAAGTTTGTCTATCTGTACAACCAAGATATGGACAAACAGCAAAAACTCGAAAGCAGTTGTAACTCAAAAACAAGAAACGTTAACACCAATGAATTTGTTGTTTTTTATATCTCTTAATGTATACATAAATATACTGAATAATTTTACTAAAATTTAAACCGCTACATCTTTTTCCAAAAGAATAATGTTAATGGTATTACATTATTTCTATACTGTATGTACAAATTTTACGATTACTAATAATTTTTTGTATAAAAGCTCTCAACCCATTGACACAAAGTGAAACTGTAGGTACTTGTAAATTGGAAATATTAATTTACACTTCTTTTAGATGACAGAACATTTCTTTAACATAAGACTAGAAAATCGAAAAGTAAATGAAATTATCTGATTCCAACAGCAATTATTTCTTAAAATACAAGCTGTGACATTTATAATAATTGAAAATGGAACATGACTTCCTGATATAAAATACAACCAAAAAGTCTAACTACATTTTACAATCCAATAATAATTGAACACGCAAATCGTTTCAATATTAGTCATTATAAGTGTCACACCCTGTATTTGTGTATTGGTTACACAATATACCCTAATACCCTAAAATACAATAATTCAGGTATCTTTATCGTTTTGCAAATGTACAATGTGGTCCTGCAAATCGAATTTTCGCCATTTGTTATTAATTTCATTGTAGTTTTAATTAAACAGGAGTGTGTCATGTGCATTATATAGAAGCATAGGTAACATTATGACAAAAGATAGATATTCCTGTATGGATTTGGTTGTGATGCCAGTATTCAAATATTGCAAAGGTTTATCATTGATTTTAATTTATAAAAGCCGTGTTGGGTCGTATGATTAATTATATCAAATTCCCTTCGTCATTTATTTAGTGGAATATCAAATTGAAAAAGCTTATATACAATTGCGGTTTATCAATGATAATAATGCATTATGGGGGTATTATGAGAAAGTTTTTTGGTAACTTGTCGAATGCTTTACCTTTGTCATTAACATGTTATATTTTAACATCCGTAGTGTTCAAACAATCACTATTTTAAAATTATATGAAACTCGAATTATTACAAATTAAAAACTACAAAAGCAAATGTGGGAAAAATAAACCAAGAACACAAAAAACTGCTAAAAATAATACCGATTAAAATAAAATAAAGAGGAAAAAGGCTAGAAACCGTTAGATAACGAAACTGTAAAAGACGAATAACGTTACTAATTCGATTTTCTATTTTATTAGAACTAAAACTGGATTCGTCCTCGATGGTTAGGGAGAATGCGGCTATCACTGTTATAGACGTACGTACTATCGAAATATTGGCAACCCACAATAGATCTTAACTCCGCTCTACGTATGATGGGTTGCCTACACGCGACAATAAAATGTGGGACAATATACGGATGTATTTCGGTTCGATTCTCAGCCGATGCAATACTATTTTTGTAATATTCCACTGGCTTAACGACAATATACAGCTGTGCGTAATGTATAAGTTTTATTATCGTCATTTTAAAATGAGTACTGGATAAAGTGCACCATAAGTTTTCATGTTCCATATCTACTTTCAGTTAACTTGGAATTAGAAGTAGATCGTATAGTAAAATTTCGATTAATATCGTTTTGATTACTTTGCAATTTTGCTGTACGTAGTAAACACTGTCATTAAATAAATACCTTTGGTGCTGATTAGAATAGTGCAGTACTGTTTCTTTTTTGTTATAATAATAAATTTTATATTGCATAGTCGTTAACGTCCTTTTATTTCTTTACATTAGTAGGTGCCGATACACTCAATCGATAAAAAAGTTAAGAGCTTTCAAAATTATTTAAAGCGAGTTCATTTTTAACGATTCGAAGGTTTTTAGTACGCCACTAAACTGTAGGTACTTTTTAACGCAATTAAAAATGATTGACAAAAATGACAGAGGGTGGATTTAAAAAAATGCTCGTTAAATCGTTTTTGTTCCAAATAAATTTGACTAGTTAACGTCCGTTAAATTAGTTTTGCCTACATTTTATAACCTGTTTTATTATTCTTAAAATAGCTCTTAACTGTAGGTAATGTTGCTGAATATTACTTTCTTACATTAAAAATATTAATTATCAAATAAACACATATTTTTTCAAACAATATCTGAATTCTTCTTCAAGTGATACAGTAATTAAGTTTTAAAAAAATAAAATGTAAAATGGGATTGTGTCTGGCGAGTGCACAATAAACAACGTATGACATTAATTTACAAAAAAATTGTAATTGAATATGTGTGTGGCTGAAATGTTACAAATTGTTTATTCATGAGTTTTTTTCTAAGAATGCGCAACAACAGAATGCCACCTTGCTTATTTTATTACCCATTGGGTCATTTATTAATTAGGTAAGCATCTCAAGGGGAGGAGGGGTTAAAGAAATCTCAACATGACCTGATCTTGAGGTGAGGGATTATAAAAGACATCCGTAACATAAAAAAAGAGTCACCGACGAGTGCGTTATACAATAGGTACCAATATAGCGATCAGTGGCGGTTTTACTGTAGGTGCATTTGTTCAGTGAACCCCCTTAAAAATTGAACTAGTTACACCATATAATTTTATCCTTTTAATATTTATTATATTATTGATGATTATCGTATAATATACATCTCTTTTACCATTTCATAGTTCATAGTTACAAAACACCAACCCGTAACCCATAGAAAATATTTAAATTTTTGTTGTGTCGCTGACGACTTCACCTAACTTTTTTGGTTCAAGTTTTATTCTGAACATATCACGAGAGCGATACTCCGTTTGATGTCCATGCGTTAGAGAGAGAGGCCTCGGACGCGTGAAATGGAAGATAATATACACTCAACATACAGCGTTTAGGTGCACTACACGAGAAGCCGAAATCAGCCGGAAAATGTCGTGCTACGTCGGCACGGGTACCCGACAATCTGTCAGGGTTTTGCAACTTCGGTTAGGCCACCTGGTGAAAATGTCTAGTACGAGTCATTTTTAAAGGCTCCGTAAGCTAGTGTTGGTAGGAACCGATAGTAAAAAAATTATGTTCAGAAGCATGTTCAGATTTCAGAGTTCAAAGTCCACTAATTGTAAATGACGCACAATTTATTGCACAATACGTGTTAATTAAAATATTACGTAAATGATGGAGTCGTGTTCGGTAAAATATATTAAAGAAAATTCAAATAATTTTCAAAATCGTTTCGAAATAAAGAAAAGGGGTCCACCTCGCCCAAAACTACAGCTGATACAAGAGTGTACCTTAAAAGATAAAAAGTTCAAACGTGTGTTTAAAGTAGAACAGTAAAAAAACTTCGTGGTTGCGTGGGTGTAATAAATTAAACGCATTATTTTGCTTTCCGTGCCTGATTTTTGCCGGTAATCCTAATGAAAGTGTTGAGTGGACAAAGACAGGGGTTACGGATTTGTCACATTTGTCGGCAAAACATAGACGAATGGATTTCCTGTATAAGTAAACGTAAGGTTTTTATTTATTGTGTTATTAAATGCCATAAGTATTTGGTTCTCCTAAAAGTATTAAAAATCTTCGCCTGCGGCGCATTTACATCGTGAAATACGCTTCATGTTCTGATATTACTCACATGTTATTAACTTTGTGAACCCCCTTCGTATTTGACCACGAGCCGCCACTGATAGCGATCGAAATTTGAAATTAAACAAAGCATTTTTTTTTCAATTATTTTGTTTCTTCCTTTTAATTCAAATATTCTGCTGTTCAATATTGTGTTTAAATTATCTAGCGTTCGTTTACATATCTAAGTACATTTTGAAACTAAATAATAAATATTTTGTAAAGACATTTATCTGTTTAACACTTCCTACGAAAACTATATACGTAAAATCTTACGTAAGAAGGGGAAATTCGATCTAAAATGTCTTATGTATCCTTACATGGAGCGAGGAGAATTTGGATTTGTGTTCAGTCATTTTCATTTAATAAGTTGTTTTTAAAAATTGATATATTAAAAGTCCAATTAATTATTCGCCAATTGTTAGAAAAACAAAGCATTTACTCACCGATAACTAAACAAAAATTGACCGGAACATCACTTCCCCCACCTCTTTTGGTCGTACTGCTTCGTGTGTATCATTTAATATATTCAACTAAAAAATAAAGTTTGTTTTGGAATACTAATTTATACAACAATCAGTGCTGACGAGATTATGTAATTATCAAAAAATTAAATTAAGTATCTGAACAATATTATGCTACAAATGATATTAAAGTTATTTACTAGTGAGTACTTATTACTTATACATAATATATGTATGTACTATGTAGGTCTAATATATCTAACATTACCTCTTTACAATCAAGAATTATGGTGTAAGAAAGAGCACGAAAGATACCAGCATTATGAAAGCCATTAATATCATTGAGAAACTTCACGTTGGTCTTTTCATTTTTCATTTGTGGATTATTGAATCCTTATATGTATTAGATACCTTTACATTATTTTTACTGATTTATTATCTTCCTTAGATTTGAGTTACATATATCATAATTAATATATTTTTTTAATAAGTAGGTAAGTAATGTTTTTTTTTTTTTTTTAATAAAAGAGGAAGTTTGTGGCTTGCTGGTAAAATACCTGATATCTTAATACGATTGAAAGAAAGTACTTTTTGATATTTCGATATATTTCTGTAGTATATTATTCATTCAGGAAGTTTTAAAAAGATAACAAAAGAACCTTTGCAACGTATCTGGAATTTTCAGAAAAAAAAATTGTCTAATTTTTTGATGTATTTTCTAATACTAAACGAATCAAAGCATGTCAGAGGAAAGAGATTTTTTATTTTGCAAATAACAACGCCGAGATTTCCTCCTAAATTACAGGGCTTTCCCAAGGCTAATAGTTGATAGGTGTTACAAAGGTATGGCGAATTAAATTTAAGGTACCTACATTGACAAAACTTCATCTATAACATCTGGTAGTGAATATTTTAAAAATAATGAAACGTGCCTTGATAAAGCCTTGTAACTGAAAGCGAAATGTCGCCAAATTAAAAAATTTTTGCCCCTAACGTGTTTTAATTCGTTTACAATCCGTTGATATTTGGATGATGCACGGAGAAAACAATTATGAAAATATTGCTAGAATTCTAGCAAAAATGACTAAAAAATCTGTCAATTATATGGACGACCAGACGCTCAAGGAGATTTTACTAGAAATGTCTAGTCAATCTACGTTCGTTGTTGAGACTGAATTCTAGTAAAATTGACTTGATTAGAAAACATTTTTTACAGTTCTTATGACAAATTTTAGTAAACTATTCTCATTCTAGTATTTTTTTCTTTACGACACGATAAAATAATCGAGAGGTAGAGAAAAAAGTCTAGACTTATTTAGCTTGATTATTCTAATACTAATTATTAGAAAGAATGAAAAATTGTTTTATACCACCAAGTACATTTTATGAGAATTCTAGTATTATTTACTAGAAAAATTTTGCTTGACTCATCAAGTAATAAAATCATGATTATTTTTCTCCGTCTGGGAAGTAATGTCACGTTTGCACTGACACAACTAATTAGATATACTCTGTATAAAATCAGTAAGAATTATGGATTATATTTCGGAGCATAAGCTCCACCTTTGACGAACGTTCTGTATTTTTTATCAAGAATATCAAACTACGGGCATATACATAAATGTATATGCCACACTTGTATTATGTAGTTCGTGGCGTCAATTCTTCGTAAAGAAGGCGGGTCAAGTGTTCACGTAATGACATCACCTGAGCTTTGACTACCGCCAGATTCGTCAAAGGTGGGGCTTATGCTGCAGCAGGGACGAAGTTGTGTCCCTGAGCACTTCAATATCAATGTTCATGGGATTTTCAAACACTTTTAGAATCCTTGTATAATAATGACGGAGCGGCGAATATTAACAGATACATATATGTCTTATATAATTTAAGATTAGATGAGTATGCATTAATCAATGTTGGCATGAGTAATTTGTCCAATAATCGTTTTAATTAATGAGAAAAGGATAGAACCAATAAAGTATGTGCTGTGTTACTTTATCTATTTACGAAATTATAATGAACCCGCGTACAATATTAAATTTTATAAGGTCTTATACAATAACATGCCATCCGTAAGGTCGTAAAGTCCACCTTTATTGCAGATGTCCCGCTTTTACATACCATGAAAATTTTTTTTTTTTTAAATTAATATAGTTCCCATAACCTTTTCAAACACCCTATATGTATTACATAATAAGACTGTCCTTAATGGGTATTCTATTTTGTAACTAATTGAAGGTTGATGTTTTACAGATGGGTGCATACGTGGATGGTTTGGTTGACAAACGATTGGTATGTATGTCCTACAATTTTCCAGGCTTCAAAATTGTTCTGGCTTAAATCCTTTACACCGCAAATTTCAATATCCGTAACGGGAATTTCCCCGATTGCCGAAACGGTCTGATGAACCGTTTCGTGTAACGTGTAACACAATTTCAAATGAAATGAGAAATGGCAGATGGCGAGATATTGGCTGCATATCCATCACAAGATTAATAACACTCGAATTACTTGAATTGTTTAGAAGTGGACTAATTGTTTTATCAAATATGTAGCAGTTTATAGGTTTATACGATAATCTTTAATCCAAGATACAAAACCGTTGACTGCCGGTAAACAAACCCAAAAGTCATAGTTAAAAATAATTTATGTGACACTTATCTATGAAATAAAGCCTAGTGTTTTCTGTTAGCAAATTATGGTATATTCATTTGATGATAATGATATTTCCATTTATTAAGAAACATAAGCTAGTTTTAAAATGTAATTTTTGTTGGAAATTAACAATGAACGGGTAAGATGGACTGGAGGCTAGATTATTTTTGGAATCACTTCAGAAAGTCTTCAGGAATGATAATTTCACTTTCCTCCCTTATGAAATCCGGTTTATATGTCAAAACTACTAATCTTAGAGAAAATTTGAAAGGGAAGAAAATGTTTGTAATTACATTTCCAACAAGATATAATTGATTGCATATCGGAAAAATTATTGTTACGATAAAAAATTAAGGAAAATTAAAAAAAAAATACGAAAATTTTAAATAACCTACAAAATTCTTTTCATATACTTATATTACTTCTAAGACCTTTGGCCCTTATATCCTTATATTTTTATTCTAAGCGTAGTTCACTTTTGCGCTGTTATAACTCCGGTTCTATGATATGAAATGCAATACTTTTTGCTTTAAAAATTAGCGTCTTTTCAAGATCTTTTGAAATGCGTTTAAAGAAATTAGATTCGGTCAAAAATTGGCGAAGGTATTACATTTGTTTATATTCAAAAGAATTTGCACAATTTTTAAAAAAAATTGTAGTCTTTCCAAATCAATGGATTTTAATTTTGCAAAATAGGTTTGAAAATTCAGACATGCCATTCTAAGAAAAAAAATTGACAAAGTATCAAAACATTTTCGTTTGGCCCCAGCAACAATTTAAAAATTTGCAACTTTTTTTGCATAGTATAAATTGCTATAATTATTATGCAATGCGATCTGTATCAAATTTGGTATACTTATTTGTCATAACAAAAAGTTTTCCTTTTATGAGTAATAATAAGTATATTTATGAAAAGGATTTTACAAGTCAATGAAATTTTCATGGTATTTTGTAATTTTCCTTAATTCTGCAATAGAAAAAATAGTTTTTCCGATATGCAAATAATCATATTTTGTAGGAAATTTAATTACAAACATTTTCTTCCCTTTCAACTTCTCTTTAAAGTCAATAGTTTTTGAGATAAAGAAAAACGCGGCTTTTTTTTCTGTTTTCACTAAATATCTTTTAAAAAATGAAGCCCAAGGTTTCATGAAGGTGCATAGTGAAATTATCATTCCTTATGACTATCTATAGTGATTCAAAAAAAAATTTAGCCTCCCGTTCATAGTTAATTTCCAACAGATCTCGCCTGGACTATTTAATGGTTTTGCGAATACTCAAAAAACTTTTTAAAAATCCATTAGGAGGAAATTGCTTTAAGTTCAAAATAGAACAATGTGTAGAAACCGTAGTCATTTGCAGCAGTTTAATTTCGTTGGTGAGGAAAAACAAACTCGTTGGGAGAAATCTAGGCGATCTTAACGCGAACAATGTGATATTTCAACCGATTATTTTAACACGACATCTGCTTCTTTTGTCACTACTGATTATCTCCTCTTAAACGTAGGACCTTCATTTGAGATAAGGGGAAAGCTGTTAGATAGAATAACCCTCGTACCAATCCATTTGGAAAGGCGATTACTCCCGGAGGAAGCATTTTGTGATACACATATAAACAGCTGAGTCGACTCCATTCGCTCGAAAGCATTCGATTTATCGGATCCCGGTCTAAAATACTTCATCAAATTGTAATTTAACTTCTCGCCACAGTGTTAAGTATACTGACGGAGAAACTTTATCAAATGTATTCTTTCATGTATCTACCACGATCCTCTATTAACAATATCATTGACGATAAGAGCTCCGGTAATTAAATCAGTGGAAAAATATTATTTTTGTATTGAAATTAATAAATACATTGGCGACTTTGTCATCCAAGTCACTAATAAAAATAACTCTTTTAAAAAAAAATACAAATCGACGGACTACAAATAGAACAATAGAAAAATTTGTCAGTTAATGACTAAACAAAGATTAATAACTAATCACAGACAGGGCAATTCCTGTCATCTGAAGACATTTGTTATCAACTGCCCATAGTGACGCATACCAGACAGGTGTTATGTATACAGATCAAATCTCTATAGATGGCATTCACGATGAAAGAAAAGAAGAAATTTGAAATTATACGCAGACATTTCATATACAATGTATGTAAGTATGTACTAAAAAAGGATTTCTTTTTTATTCAACCCTCAAAAAGGATTAAAAAGAGGATTAAGACACACCCCAAGCCATTAGGCAGGAAACATGAAGTTTTGTACACGGATTTGATGTAATTGTGAACAAAACTCCCTTACATATTGCTGGGTTACACTTTGCGCTGTTAAATATTTTTACAAATTTCAACCCCTAAGGAGGGAGGGGTGAAAAATGCGTTTAAAAACTGTCTGCATGTAACTTACAGTATAACTTGACTTTTATAAAAAAAATTTTAACGTTCGTTAGTATTACTGAGGCTTTTATGCAGACAAGTAGAAAGCTTGCCTTGAATATAAGGAAATTCAAGAAAGGCTGAAATTCCTTTTATAGCTAAAGTAAAATATTTTCCGCTCGTTATATTTTTTTTTAATTTATTAATCTCCTTTAATGATATGGTCTTACAGAATAGTAAAAAAGTATTTCTATGCGGGGATGGGGAGTGGTGGAGATATGTATCAGTATTTCCAATTATCATCCATCCCCTTAATATAGAATGGGTGTAGAAATTGAATCTTCACAGAGATTGTAACAATTTATCATTAAGTTACAAAACTGACACTCACTTTTGCTTCTGGTGAGGCTCTTTCACCCTTGAAACTATCATATTACAACTAAGTAGATAGAGACAAATTTTCCGCCTTGTAATTTATGAACCCAATTAAATTTTATTTTTAAAGATATTACAGTTTCTCACTTCTTGTAATATTTCATCTTTTTTGTATACGCAAATAAGGGTAACCAGTACTGTTTAATCTCTTCAAACATTACTTTAGGGTTAGGCGTTACTCTTACGAAAAGGTTGGTGTTAAGATTGCCAGACTCTTTTTTATTTTTACAATCTCTTGAATCCAAATAGAGAAAGCAATTACGTTCATAGGTGTCATAACTTTTCGAATATATAAAGGAGAAAAGAAGAATGCAAATCGTTCCCGATTCAAATTAATTTTTGTAAAAAATATAGTTATCAAGTAACAAGCAGTAAATCACCATCTGGCGATATTTGCTGTTATCAATATCAAGCATTTCTAATGTTTAAGTGAGTCCAAAATATTACTGGGTGGTGATATACTTACTGGTTGTTGCTTTATATTATATATAACATCTTTCTATTTTAAAGAACAAGTTTCTAGTATGCTGATGAGTACTAATAACTTCAAAATCGCATTCTATGCAGATTAATAATTTGATGATCTTTAAAAATGGTTATCTAAAATGCTGAAGTGTTGATTTATACCATTTTATTGAAATCTGATGAGGGTAGGACACACTACAAGAGTTTGAAAGAAATTTAAGCAGAAAATAAATAATTACATGATGTGGTTATGCTACGTTACAAGATTCACTTCGCCAACTTTATACTAAATGATGTATATTGCTACTGTTTAAAAATTAAATTTAAATGAACTAAGAAATATTGTATACAAATTAGTATAAAGCCATAAAAAATGCTCAAATACTCAACTTTTCTTTCAGTTACAGAATTACTGAATTTGTAATTTTTCGTTTGTTTTTATTAATAAAATTCATTTTGTGCTTCACAAAAAAAAAACTTAAACCTTACTGTAGTAAAATTTGAAATCAATAAACATATCAGTTATCATCTTACATACCTACATATCTATCTAAGTACATATTTTTGCCACTTTATAAAAAAACAAAGAAAATATTTGAGATACTTGTAAATCGGGGGGCACGGCAGTACCCCCGCCAAATCGAGCGCGAAGCAAACACTGCCGTACCATCCTTTACTGGAACCATTTCGCCGTATTTTCAGGCCCCTATTTGAGAACCTCTGTATAAGACCAGAACGCAGAAATTTTCGTCATCCAGTAAGCTATAATCACATACTTAAAATCCAAAATTTCAAGTCTTTAGGTCATTTAGCTCCGAAGTTAAGCGAAAGCAAAGTTTTGCATTTATGACACTCACTCACTCACTCACTCACTCATGATCATCAGAATAGAACTAGTACTTCCCATAAACTCAGAGAGCTGAAATTTGGTACAGACTTAGGATTTAATGGCCACATAAAGGGAAAACTCTAAAAACTAGGATAATCGAAGATCTGGAGTACCTGGTGACCCTGATTAGAAAACACAAGAGCCCAACCAAACTATTAGATATCGACATACCGCCTTTACAAAAAATATTCAACTTGGTGGGCCGCTTCATTTGATGTCTGAAGCATCTGATAAAGAACTCATTAAAGAGGGAGCTAAAGTAATGCTTAGGAGAAACATTGATGTTAGTTTAGGTTTAGTAAATGGGTCGATAGGCGTTATACAAAAAGTGAGGATGGACCCGGAAGACCAAACAAAGCCTAAACAATTGTGGTCAAGTCTACGTGGCGCTTTCACGAGTAACCAATCTTCATGGGGTGCACCTCATAAATGTTGACTTCAAGAGTGTAAAAGCTCAAGCTTCAGCGATCACCGAATATAACCGGCTTAGGCGTAAATACCGCGCCGATCTTTCAGAAATTAAACCGTCTAAACCGTCTAAAAGAATAAATAATGAGCGCGAATAGGCAATACGAAAAACTGTTGCTACTGTACAAGAATCAGAACTTGGCACGTATTTGTCTAGATTTCATTACTTTTTAGAGATAAACAAGCAGCTCCATCGAGACTTGGCTACTTTTTTACAGAATGTTTTTGGTGGGATAATTATTTGACAGTTTCTATTGAAGATCACTTGAAGATTTTTTTTTCATTTATCGTTAATGTTTCATATGCTCAAATATGAAAACGTTTTCGACGTTTTATTTTTCTGGGAGGGTGGTGAATACAAAATCTTCACAATATACCTAGCAATAAAATAAACTAAAATCGTATCCCAAAAATAGATTGAGAAGTAGTTAAAGAACTTTTACAAAATTAAAATATATTTGTAATTGTATTTAGGAAGACTATATTTCATTTATGATACTACAGACAGATTGTACTCAAAAAGAAGTTGGTTTATTGGTATTTTCACATAAAAAATAAAGGATATTTTTGCATACAAATATCGCTCTGAGGGTTTGATAGAAATCATTACCAATATCGCTCTGAGGATATGATAGAAATCATTATCAGCATTAGAAAAAAAATGAAAAGGACAGTGGTAGATATAAAATCCTTTGACTCGGATACCAATATCCAGAAATAAAATTGCATATCGGTTCAAATAACAAACCAAAGAAAGTCAAATTTGCTCGTATTATCTTCTCCTTTGCCCGGGAGCTGGAAGAAGTGGGCTGTAAAAAACGAATCAAGAATTCCGTTACGATTGCGTCTACTTGTTCGAACGTACCTACGGTTTTCTGTTGACTAATTCGATCAAAATCGAATTTTAAGCAAACTTAAACCGTCAAATTTTTTTAAACGGAGCTGTTACAGGATTTCATTACTTAATCACAATAACAGAAAGTGAATAATTAATTAATTTATTAAGAATTTGTATTTTAATTTTTGTATATACCTAATGTACTTGTAGCTGAAGAGTAAAAAATCATACGTTGACGACATATAAAAATTTCACGATAAGATTCCTTAGCATTTGACGAAAATCGTTCGAAGTATTACCTCTAAAAATATAAATGATTATAATGCAATAGAGACCGAAAAGCGTTAAAATTAAATTATAAATAAATTCACTTGTAGGACGTAATTTATGAAGTCGTTGATTTCAACGAGTGAAATATGGAACTGTACACTGTACTAGAAAGTTTATTAGCTTTACTATTTTCGATTATTCCAGTCCATGGATTCGCGAACGATTTGTGTTTCACGGACATAAGCTCGGTAATAAATTTCGCGTATATATTACGGTTTTGTAGATTGCCCGACACAAGAACAGACATTGATATATTTTTCTAACGAACGAGTGTCAGTGCGAAACCGTTACACAAATGTTCATCACACCATCGGAATATACACATGGACACGTATATATATTCGAAACAGATCGTGTATCTTGCCTAACACACTCCTTTTCCCTTTCCGTAACGTAAAATGATAAATTTTCTACAACTGACGGATCTCTTTGTGAAATGCGTTTTCAACTTTCTCATTCTCCTCGGATTCTACTCTTGCCTCAAATATTAATATATTTTGTCATTAACTAATAGGCAATTTTAGTGTTACACGAGTAAAATAAATACCATCATTTCAAATTTCATGGGCATTTGAATTAGAATACCAAAAAATAACATATTGACTAAGTAGACTGTTTTGTAGTGTAAATATGATTTTTTCAAGACTGCAGATAGAAAATAAAGTATTGTGGATTTATCAAACTTTTTTGAAACATAATTATTATAGATTAAAAATGGGTACAATGCGCAGCCGCGCGGAGAGCAAGTAATCCAGGCGGCGCGGCGTTTGCTAAGCTCAGCTGTTGTTTTTTTAACTGCACTCCACGTGGCTGGGCATATCATTGCCTCTATTTGCGGTCTCTGTAAAAAATTAAATATGTTTCAACAAAAAATGCATTCATTAAAAGTTACCCAGCCCAACCAAATCATAATTTACAGTAAACCTGTGAAAAAGAATGTGTGCTGGGGCACATAGTAGAAGTGAAACTTCAACGGACAATTGGAAAAACGAAAGGCAACGGACAAGTGGAAAAACGAATTGCAACGGACAAATGGAAAAACGAATCGCAACGGACAAGTGGATAAACGAATCGCAACAAAATTTTTACTTGAAGTTTTACGGGCAGGTTTTCAAATTGGACAAGTACATTAACAATCTGCCCGTTAAACTTCAAGTGAAAATTTTGTTGCGATTCGTTTATCCACTTGTCCGTTGCGATTCGTTTTTCCACTTGTCCGTTGCGATTCGTTTTTAAACTTTTTCGTTGCGATTCGTTTTTTCAGTTGTCCGTTGCCATTCGTTTTTTCACTTGTCCGTTGAAGTTTCACTTCTATGTGTCCCACCACACATTCTTTTTTATAACAATTAACAATAATTCATCATTAAATAGTGGAAAGATTGATAGGTATATTATAGTTTTGTTAAGAGCAATAGAATATCGAAAATAATTTTTTTGGAATAACCAATAAGCATTGGATAAAAACAAATCAGTTGGATGGACAAATAAGTGTGGTTAATGAGAAAATACCATGCAATAAGTAAACTTCATGGCTGAAGGTTATAAACCATAAAATCGTCACGTCGCACTTCCTTGAGGTGATTCACTTGTGTTCCGTTTTATAGTTTAGTCAAAATAGACAAAAAAGTCATAACTTAGGAAAAATTCGCACAGAGCTGAAAATTGGCAGAGACGGTAAATACATCATTATAAATAAAATGTCAAAAATCCCCTTAGATCCTACTTCTGCAAAAAATTTTATACAAGGTCAAAGTGCGAACTTAAGATTTTATCCATTTTTCTCGAAAACGGTCAATTTTATCGTGAAAATAGATCAGACAAAAGTTGTATATCATACAATTCTCTACAAAAATGGTTCAGACACTTTTTCTCGTACGACTCACCATTCGTGAGATATCGCGGTTTTAACAATTACAAAATTCATATTTTACATAATATGCACACATTTCCGCACCATCCATGAGGTAATGTACTTGGCGCATTTTTGTTAAAGTGGTTTCTCCAGTAGGTATACTCCACGATCTATTGTAATAAAGAAAGTTTGATCAGATCGTATCCAATTGATTGAAAGTATGGTAATATGGCTAATGATCAAGGTGGAATAGGTTGTTTTCTTCTAAATGTTATTATAATAAATAATTGTCTAATTCTACTTCGACAATTATTTCTTCATCTTCCTTTTCTTCTTGCAGAATTTCTGTTCGCTGTTCTAAGAAATAGGATGCATCAATTGTCTCTTCATTAACATCATAAATATTTTCATTTGTTGTTTTTGATTCAATATTGGAGCAAATTTGACCCTGACAATTGATGCATACTGGCGAACAAAATAATCCCACTTTTTGACAGCCACAATTCTTACTACAATCCGTCTTGCAGTTATAAAAAATAGTATAGAGCAGTTTTTCGGGAGCAGGCGGGAGTAGAGTTTGAATTGGCTCCAAATAATTATCTGTTAATTTCCAACCCTTCCTCTGGGTCCAGTTCATTGCCTAGCCACACTTGCCACAAGGTTACTTATTCAATTTATACAAGTTTTATTGTGTAACACAAACCAATAGTTTCTTATTTATATTTATATTAAACGTCCGATGACGTGTACAGGCTGCATTTAAATGCATATTATGTAATCACTGTATTAGCCTTTACATGTTGAAACTCCATTTTAACAATGAAATAAAAGAACACTCTTTTAAGTTTCAAATATTTTATTTTATAAGTCCACAACGACCGTTTCGCCACACTGTGGCTTCATCAGGTGGATGAAATACATTAACGTATATTACATTTTCAAACTTATATACTAATTACAAAATTATGGAGGGGAGTTAAACTGTAAATTTAATAAAGGGGAGTTGTTTACATCTAATTGGTTGTTTAGTAATATTCCTAGTTTATTATAATTATTAATTTCTAAACTTTCCAATAGGTTTAGTTTCTGACTTTTACTTGCTATATGTAAAATTTTGAAATTTTCATTGAAATTATGATTATTACTAATTAAGTGTTCGGCATATGCCGAATTACATTTTTTATTTTCAAAACTCTTTTTGTGTTCTTTTATCCGCTCTATAAATGTTCGACCAGTTTGACCTATATATACAGAACTACAGTCACTACATTCTAATTTGTACACTCCTGATTTATGTTTTTTGTCTAATTTGTCTTTATCATTTCTAATTAACGAACCTAAAGAATTATTGGTTTTTAATGATACAAAACTATTGTTTAAAAGTTTTCTAATTTTTAGGTTAATATTTCCTAAATATGTAAATGTGTTAAAATTACTTTCGGATTTTGATTTTATGATGGGGTATATTGAATTTATAGTTTTTCTATGAAGTTTTTTGTTAAGCAATTGTGTAACAATTGTTTTATCGTAACTATTGTTCTCTGCAATTCGAATTATTCTATTTAGTTCTAATTCAAAATTAGCTTTAGAAAGAGGAACATTTATGAGCCTATGTAACATTGAATGAAAGAAAGACAATTTTTGTGAATAGGGATGAAAAGAGTCGTTATGTATTATTGTGTCAGTGTGGGTAGGTTTATGATAAATTGAAAATTCATGTTTTTTATTTATACGGGTAATGTTTAGGTCTAGAAAATTAATAGAATTATTTGTTTCAGATTCAAATGTGAATTTAATTTTTGGGTCAATGTTGTTGAGGAATAAGAAAAATTGCTGTTATTGTCTGTTTGTACTGTTAAAACAAATAAGAATATCATCGACATAACGGAAATAGTATTGTTAAAGAAGTCATTGGCAATTGTAAATTTATTACAGAAAATCATAAACAATCTCTAACTATTATGAACCCTCAAGCCCCTAAACTTTATGGTCTGATCAAATTACATAAAGAGGGTTATCCCATACGTCCAGTAGTATCATTTTTACAAGCTCCATGTACAAAAATTTCAAAACTCCTAGTTAAATTAATCATTCAGTATACAAATTTTAAACCTTCGTTTTCTTTGAAAAATTCATTTGATCTAATTAATAAAATTTCCGATCTTACAATACCAGAAACTTCAAAATTAGTATCTTTCGATGTAACGAACTTGTTTGCTAGTGTACCCCCTGCAGAAGTAACCTCATTAGTAGAAAATATGCTTGAACGAAATAAGGTAAATCCAATTATAACGTATGAAATTATATCGCTTTTAGAACTTTGTCTAAAACAGAATTATTTACAATTCAACAACAAGTTCTATGAACAAAAACAAGGCCTGGCCATGGGAAACCCACTTAGCCCCTTACTAGCTGAAATGTTTATGGATCACCTTGAAAATAAAATATCACAAAATAATCTATTCAAAAAGTGCCAATACTATTTCCGTTATGTCGATGATATTCTTATTTGTTTTAACAGTACAAACAGACAATTACAGCAATTTTTCTTATTCCTCAACAACATTCACCCAAAAATTAAATTCACATTTGAATCTGAAACAAATAATTCTATTAATTTTCTAGACCTAAACATTACCCGTATAAATAAAAAACATGAATTTTCAATTTATCATAAACCTACCCACACTGACACAATAATACATAACGACTCTTTTCATCCCTATTCACAAAAATTGTCTTTCTTTCATTCAATGTTACATAGGCTCATAAATGTTCCTCTTTCTAAAGCTAATTTTGAATTAGAACTAAATAGAATAATTCGAATTGCAGAGAACAATAGTTACGATAAAACAATTGCTTAACAAAAAACTTCATAGAAAAACTATAAATTCAATATACCCCATCTATAAAATCAAAATCCGAAAGTAAATTTTAACACATTTACATATTTAGGAAATATTAACCTAAAAATTAGAAAACTTTTAAACAATAGTTTTGTATCATTAAAAACCAATAATTCTTTAGGTTGGGGTTTTAAAATTATAAAAAAATATTTTACAAAAAACATAATCCGCACGACCCATTAGAATGTATTTGGCGTATTTTTTTTAAAATATGGGTTTTCCCAAAACTCGCAAATCATTTAAAAAGAGAAGGATCAGATCGTATCCAAAAAGTTTTTAAAAAGTATGGTAAATTTTGTAATTCGGTGAATATGCCTAAATTTTAAATTATAATAAATAATTTCTAATTAGAAAATTTCATAATTTTTTTCATATTCGCAAAGTTCACTTTTCAAGAAATAGCCTTTTGGAAAGTTTTATTAAATTAAAAAATTTATTTTTTAAATTGGGAAATTTTACAAACTGCCCAATTGATGTAAACAAATTTCCCCTTTTTGACATTTAAAAGTTTTACTACACCTCTTGAAAGTTTTAGAAAAATTAGTAGGATAAGTTTGAAATTGTAAAAAATTACGTTAATTTAATTTCGGGTCCACTTTGTTTGCCAGCCACAGTTGGCGAAAGGTTCTTTTCTTTGTACTTTTTTTTAAAAAAAATATTTTAAATTTAAAAAAAGTGATGACGTTTATTTAAAATTGCATATTATGTAATATATGAATTTTGTAATTTGCATTTTTATTTTTTCTTTTAATATAAAATATTGAAGGACAGTTCCTCGAATTAGCTTCAATTTTTAAATCAATTGTTTATAAAGAATCAAACTATAAATCGAGAGAAATTCTAACTTAGTTACTGCTAATTGCACAACTGTCTCAAGGTAGTAAGCAACTCGGTTGCTGAAAATTACATTCCTACAAATTTTTGTCCTTAATCTACAATTCAACAACACCTCATTTACAGTTTTGGCTTCTTCCTCTTATATATATATATATATATTATTAGGAAACTGTTCCTCGCTTTAGTTTTAAACAAATTATTCATTAGCAATCAAAACAGAAATCGACAGAAAGTTGAACTTACTGCCAATTAGGCTGCTAAATTTTTTTTCATACAAACCTCACAGCAGTACATTAATTTGTGCGTTTTGAGATTCTGAGGATCTAATATGAAAACGTCATTTATACTGAGATTTTTACGTATACAAAATTATTATTAAACTCCACTAATAATTTCAATCCTTTCGAAAAATTAAATAGTAAATTATTCCATTGCAAATCGTTGCGCATAGCTTTTAAATGTTTACACTTTTGTAAAGAGCTTAATCTTCTTCACAACATTTCAGCTAATCTTAAGTTACATACTGTCGCGAGATTGTTATGTCTATTGAAAAGTGTGCTGCTGCAGTAAGAATACTAAACAGTAAGTTTGACGCACGTTTATGCTATTGTTTGCGGCGTAAAGTTTCCATAATGAAGATGGATTAAATATCCACGTGTCCAAGATTCGCGAGAGGTGGAAGTTATATTATAATGAGCTGGTTTGTGTTTCAGCGCACCCTAAGGTCGAAGCTTATGAGAATCCTGTCGAATGGTTTCCGGGCTGGTTCCCCTTCTTCAAAAGGTCTGAAACTGAAGAAGAGAGCGATATAACTTTCGAAACGTCAAAACAAATAAATCAACAACCTGGGAACCAGCCGGGAGACCATTTTACAAACGACGCCAACCACAGAAGCCTGCAGACCAAACTCATGAGAATCCTTTTCTAGCGGTAAATGACCTATAAATGGCGATACAATCCCTGCATGTGGATATCAGAAGTATTTTAGGCTTTAGATTCTAAAGCCCTTAATGATAGAGTGCTTTTAGTGTCTGATATCTGTGTATGTACGAATTATTAATCGTAACAGTTGCATCGATCAGTATGTTACAAAACTATTAAAGTACCTACCTAATTGGGTGCTTCTGAATACACCGAATCTTGTGTATTATAGATGATTACTCAAGTTCTGGTTTAGTAGGTACTAATATAACTAATTCTGGATATTAGACACGTTTAATCGCGCTGAATGTCGACAAGTAGGCCACACATGAGACCTTAAACTTACTCAATTAATGCTTAAGTCTATCAGTGCAATAGCTGGATAATTATTTTTGTTCATAGATTCTTGATCGATAAATGATTACTAAGTTATTATCGTCTAGTTCTTAGGAATAATCACACAATTTTGTTTTTCTACATTTGCTTTCAGTCCACTAACTTATGTAAAAATTGTGGGAAAGTTAGAAAATTTATGTTAACAAATTGATCGACCTTTCAATTATAAGATTCATGAAATTAAATTACAAAACATAATTTGACTGAATACAATATGGAAGATCATTGTCAAAGTTTAAACATAATTATGATATAGTATGTAGGTACAATACTTACTTTAAACAATTTCAAAATATAGAGGCAAAAAAACACTCCTCCTAAAAATTAGCAGCCATTTTCTTTCTTATGGCAAAGTTTTCTTTCTTTCATGGTAAATAATATTTTTGTCGGGGATTTTTTTTTCTTGAAAACTTTTATTTGATTCTTTGTTTCGTCAATTGGATTTCCGAGCAGCGTCGAATCACACGTTGATTACAATCCTCGACATCCCCGTAATTGTTCCTTGTTTTATGACTGCTTGCTTCAAGGTTTGAATTTTTCATTCCTATGCCTCACGTACTTTCATCAATTGGAATTCTCCTGGGAATAGACGACCCCTCAATTTCGGGAATATTTTGTTTTCCACCCGTCCAGTTCGTCTCTCTTGAGCTTTTATCGGTCGTAAAATTGGGAAGTGAAGGATGGTTTTCCAAATAGATTCGGACCCTTGAAAATGCTTTTAAAATTAAACTGTTAAAAATTTTATGCTTTTAAAGATAATTCCAAAAATTGTATACACTGCTAATTCCATTATTTCCCCAAGGAGATATCAAAGCTTTCTTAGACTCATTTTATTCAGACGATCTTAGTGTGTCACCGGAACTAAACAAATTTCATCAATGGATGGGGTTTTATATAATTTTTTTTTTCAATTATACAAGAATTTAACGGGATAGCAAATAGATCATTAGATTATTTAACAATAACACAATTCACAATAACAAATAAATGCGAAAAGCAATAGGTTTAGTCTACTTTATATTTACGTAAGGGACGAAAACGATGACACTGAACTTTTAGACGGAACGGTCCCCCGCTTCTCTATCTTAACTCCCTACTGATCTGATTGATTATGTTTTTTAAATGCTCGATAATTAACTCACTAATGCGTAGTAAGTGTTTACTTAAAATTTTCAAGTTTTCGTAATTATAGATTGAGTAAAACCGCTCATGTGTACTTAAATGGCAAAGGCAGCCATATTTTAACTTCTCGACAATTCCTAGTTTATGATTTTTCTTGGGCAAAGGAAAATAAATCTTTGCTGTCCTTTTGTCGGAGTAGATATGACAAAAATTCCTTTGAAAACGGACGTGCCACCCAGTCTGATAGTGAACTTACTTTGGACGTGGGCATTAAATACAGTTTGCTAGGATCGACAGATACTAGGGAAAAGACGATGTCCTTGTAGACCCGTTTTGCGAGGTGATACCTTAAGGCCCACTTCCTTATCTTTATGTGCTTTTATTGTACTTCCACTGAAATGTAACTTGTTTATACAATTTGGTAAGCTGTTTGAACTTCAACCTACACGTTTTTCGTACTAGACTTGATATAGTTTGTAAGTGAACCTGTAGACTACGAACTGATGATAAAAGGTATTACCTTCACCTTCCTTCTTTCTCGTTCTTCTAAAACCTTCTATTTACAAGCATAACAAGTATTTCATCGAAAGATCCTTGTCGGTTCAATGCCTGTGGCATATATCTGATAAAGTACAACACAACTTTCCTGTTAAGCTGCTCTATTTCGTCTTGTTTTTTAGTTTAACACATCCAATGTTGATTTTAAATTCGCGTTACATTTTCGTACACTTTAAAATAATCTCATAGATGCAGGTAACATTCTCATGCACCTGTAAAGAGATCATGTTGTGCATTTCACAACATTAGCGAAGTGGAGAAAAAATATGTTACTAGTATTTTATGTTAATTCAAAGTTTATGATGTTAATATGCTACTTATTTATATTAAATACGAATAAATATTTTACTTATTATAAAAATTAGCTCATTTTTAATATTTTTTATAACAAAACAAATACTGCTTGTCATAGTGATTTTTACAGAAAGATATTCTATATATCTTTAATTAATAGTTCTTAGTTTTTTAAAACAATTGTAAGAAAATTACCATTGTTATCTGATTAAACATACGCTTTAACATCGATCGGGATGGGGTTCCCATGTTAAATATGCAAATTTTAATAGTCAATATTTAGAAATTTACTACCGCAAGAACGATTGAAAAAAATTCCTACGTATAAAGGGCACTTATAAGTATTTGTATTTTAAGTTTCAAAAGAATCGTAAGAAAATTGATTTTTTTGGGAACGTCCTTAACGGCTAAAATTATGAAGGAAACAACATGAAAATATATTTGCATTCTTAAACATTAAGTAATATTTTTTGTAAAATTATTAAATATTCTCTGTTTACTTTATTTTGAATTACCATAATTAATCTAAAAACGAGTTACATTGAAAAGCCCTTTTAAGGTTTTATGTTAAAAATAAGTAGCAAAAAAATTAAATTATTCATGATCCTCGACAATTTAGGTAAACATTTGTTTGGTTGGTTAGGATTTTAAGGTTATCACAGGAAGGGACAACACGAACGAAATGGAGGTTGCTGAGCTAATGCCCTTTTTTATCCCCACTCTCTACTCTCACTTAAGGCTCTTTTTAATTTTCTATAAGGCCATTGTTATTCCACCCTCGCTCTCTCCATCCTTTGTGGCTTCATATATTTGCCTTCAAACAAAAGCACTACAAGATACTTCCCATCTATTGCTCTCCCTTTATTTAGTCATTTATGAACTTTTCAGACAAATGTGTTACCTAATGTACCTACTGTTTGAGTCAACAGAAATTGAAGAATATAATAACGGTAGATAATGCTATTTCAATTCACAAACTCATTCAACTTGGACATACAACACGTATGTCATAAACCGCTGTAAATATAGTTATTTTGGTAGTTATTCCGATCGATAATGTCATATTGTGCAGCTTTATTATATTCGTATCTATTTGTTGTTGAAAAGCTTTATAAACTGTTGCTAACATATACTTGAATCTGTTGTACAACATACGAATGCTTAGCTAACAAATTTTGATGAGATGTCGTTAAAGTTTTATCACCCGTATGAATTGAACATAACATTTTATCTTTTAGGCCCATTGTTCGTCAACTTGATGTCTCTCAGTCTCGACGTAGGTACCTACGTATTCAATGTAACATATAAGAATTGAGCAGTAAAGAACAATAAGGTTCATTTTGACTGAACAGATCAAGGATATAAATTCAGTTTTAAACGTTGTTTAGTAAAAGGTGTTAAAAGGATTATTGGAACACTAAGAGACGGTAGCGGGTTATGAACGAATTGACGGCTCCAGCATGGTTTGGCTTTTAAACTTGTGAACCTTAAGAAAAATTGTAAAATAATTTTTCAGACTTCCTATACTCTCAAAGATATATCACAATTAAGAAAAAATGTAGTTTGTTCAGAATAAATATTTTATCAGGCAATTATTAAATACATGCATAATTTGTAGTTTTTCTAATATACGTACAATGGTCTGCTAAGTAGCATTTGAAGCTTATGTTTTACCTCGTAAAATGAGGCAAACTTAGTATTTCTTGTGCCCAAAACTTCATTTAAGTAGTAAAACACAGTTTGATGTGATTTCTGTCTGAATGCGTATTTATAAAGTAAGTACTACAAAAAAACAATTTTTAAAACGAACAGAAACAGACAGTGATCGGCATAATTTTGATTTGCTTTATTTACTAATCTTTTCTTCAATATTCTCAAATTAAATTGATGTTTTTGTGTTTTTTGAGGCTAATATAGGTATCTGTAGTCTCCACAGTAATATCGGTTTTTCAACATAATTAAAATTGACTCACACAAAAAGCCAACGTTTCACATTGAGTTTCAGATAATTATTTTTTAAGAATTTACCAACATATCAACTTCTTTTATTATTATTATTGTGCTCATGGAATACCTTTATTAATTTTGTTTAACACAGAACAGTTTCATTTAGTCAAACTGGCCAAAAACAATATTGAATTACTGTTTGTTGTTTACCATAATCGTCTTTAACCCCATGAATAGTCCATGAAGTTAAAATATTAAATACCTCTTTTATAAAATCTCCCTATTGATGGTTAAACTTTTTTTGTAGTATACATACTTATATATTGTAAAGATATAGAAAACGGTGTAGCCGAGATTTTGTCGATGGGAAGACAAAATTTGAAACGAAACAGTTATACCTACACAGATAAAATTTTTATTTACAAAAGGAAAAACAAAAAATCAAGAACTTTCCGAAAATGATCGATATCAAATATTTCTATTTTCTCCATTTTTATAAATTAATCGATTCCTATTTTGTTAATGAAATCCAAAATAAAAAAAGCAATTTAGGAGGGTTCAGGTCCTCCTGTCCTTCCTTGGCTATGTCCATGGATTTTCAATTTTTCTTAGGACTTTTCTTATTTCATGGTTGTATGGGAGCCTCCACTTTATGTAATTATTGTTTTTGATATTTGTTAAAGTTTTACTATCTTTGATTAATTTTCTTTTTAATCGAAATTCATTTGGAAATCCCGGTATTTATACATGTACGCTGCTTCCGTTGGAGACAATTCCAGGTAGTTTGTACATTCCTTTAAAAGTTTATTAGTTTATTAGTAGGTATTATTAAAAATAAATGATTGAAAAATTGAAATGTATAGATTTGTATCTAAATAAGTGTTTTTGTGGATTAGTGGCTGAATTTTTTCTATTTCTACATATATAATCTAATAATACACAAATTGACACAGTGGCGTAATTCTACCATAACCTTTTTGGACATTAAATAATTTTATATAGAAAATTTGTGCCCATGAGTACTACGATAAACTAGTCCCAAATATTATATTGATCCAGATGGGATATACCTACCGTACACCATTTTTTAATTGAATCTAATTTACATATTTGTATGGATTTTAGAATTAACAACCAACCAACAATGACAAAGCAGTACACTAGAAAAAATTAAATATTTAAATCAAATAATTTAATTTACATTACTCTAGATAGACCCTTTCAGTTATGTTATGTAAAAGGACATTTCACATTCCAAGTACGAAATTGCAAATCCAAACGCAGCAAACAACGTATGGCTGTCAGTTAAATTAATGCACATTACACACGTAGCGTCTACCTATTTTCAAATTCATTAAGGGAAACAAAAAAGAAATATGACAACAAAGTAAATTAAACAAGTGGCCCCGACTGAAGCTGTTAGGTATAGTGAAGGGAAAACGTATGCAATGTGATAGTTGGCCGTTATATGAATAAAGTGTACGATAATGAAGGCAGTAACTAATTAGGCTCATACGTACACGCGAGTTTTGGTTGTTATAGCGGATGCTACATGCAATAAAGTTAAATTATAAAAGCCGCAGAAGCGTTCCTACCGACACTGCGAGTTTACGCGCTATTATTAATATGGAACGAAAACGACTGAAACTCAACATCTTTATCATTCAGTATTACATTTGTAAGGATGCTGAAAATAATTAGGTTAATTTTGAAGACTACATAGAAACAAAATTCAAGTATACCTAACACTTGCGCGAAATGAAATTATCTCATTTTACTAATGAGTACCAAAATATGTACTTACACCTATCACCAAACTGGAATGTCTGCCGCCTGTAGGTAGTTAGTTATATTTTGTTATAGTAAGATCAACAATACAGCTAGGACGGTTTTTGCCTTTTCAATTTCATTTCTTCTTCATAGTTGTATGAAGCCATCTCTCAACCCCCTAACAATTGTCAGTTTAAGACTTTTCCGGGACAAAGGAAAATAAAACTTTCGTTCGTTTGCTGGAATATGACAAAAATTCCTTTGGGAACCGACCTGTGTAGGTACCATGAATGTGATAGTGAACTTCCTTTGGATGTGAACACAAATTTAGTCTGTTATTAAGGTTGTTAGACACTAGGGAAAGGAAGATGCCCTGTTAGACACCATTTTTGGCAAAATGGTATCTTATCTTTTCTTAGGTTAGCAAATGCTGTCCTTTAAAAGAGCTCTTGTTTAAAATTTTTCTAATTAAGGAAAATATTTAAGGTTAAACTAAACATGGCTTATACAAGGTGTGGCATTTATAATGAATCCTGAAGCAAAATACAACAAAAGAGTTAGCTAATATTTTACACTACAATCCAATGACGTCTAAACACGCAAATCATCTTCGAAGATTTGACCCTAAAACTTGGCTAAAACTTGTTTGAATACGGCTCTGTAAGGAATAACCTAACCTAACCCACGTGTTATTGTGGTCCTGTGGAAATCGGTAGATTGACTGACATTATTCTTATTCTTTTCGTCTCAAAGTTTCAACTATTTGTAGATCGCCAGGGCAACTACTATCATAATTAAAAAAAAAATTGCTTCAAAACTCAAAAGTGATATAATATTTTATGTTCGAAATGCAACCAAGTACCCATGGTTTCAATATTATTCATTACTAGCTGCGAAACCCAGCGTTGCCCGGGTTAAAAAATATCGCACATACAAATCTTTGAACCACTAAACCTAGGTTGTATGTAACGAAGGCGAAATTTATTTATTAACTAGCTATGCCCGCGACTTTGTCCGCGTAGAATAGTGACTTTCGGCAGCATTTAAAATTTTTTTCTTCTATATTTTTATTTTTTGGGCCGTAAGCCTTTTTGCCGACGTCATCACACAAAAACTTTCATTCCTTATTTTTGTCCCCTTTAGGGTGAAATTTTTACAAACTTTAAATGTCGTATTTATGTCTAATCAGAAGCCTAACAAATAAGTTTCAAGCCTCTAGCTTTATATCTACTTATCTATCTCTGTACCAAATTCTCATTTAAATCGGTTCAGTAGTTTGGGCGTGATTGCGCAACACACAGACAGACAGAGTTACTTTCGCATTTATAATATTATATATTAATATATTTTAATTATTATACTTTAAAATAGTTTATATAGCTTAGTATTCAACTACTTTTATTGATCCAAATAAACAAACCTCTATAACTTTTTACACTTAATATTTCAATTTTCTGGGCCGTAAGCTTTTTGGACGACGTCATTACACAAAAACTTTCATCGGCTAATTTTATCCCCTTTAGAGTAAAATTTTCACAAACATTAAATGTCGTATTTACTTAAATCTAATCAAAAGCCTAAAAAATAAGTTTCAAGCTTCTATCTTTAAAAATTACGGAATTGCCACACAAACTTTCCTATTTCAACCCCTTACAACCCTTTTTTCGCATTAAAAAGTAGCCTATGTCCTTTCTCAGGCTCTAGACTATCTCTGTACTAAATTTCATTTAAATCGGTTCAGTAAATTTTAGGCGAGATTGTGTAGCATACAGACAGAGTTACTTTCGCATTTATAAAATTCCGCGAATTCATTTTAATCGATTTACCCATGGGAATAAGATATTTTCCCGCAGTAAAACGTAGCCTATGTGTTAATCCAGGGTGTCAGCTAACTCCATACCAAATTTTATTGAAATTGCTCCAGCCGTTTAGACGTGAAGAAGTAACAAACATACACACTTACACACTCTCAAACTTTCGCCTTTATAATATTAGTGTGATTATTCAATCTTTCATTGGTTTTAATTTTTTTTTCGTGGGACTTATTTGATTTTCTAAACAAAAATTAGTCTTAGTTACTCCTTATTACATCAGCTATCTGCCAGTGAAAATCCCGTCAAAATCGGTCTAGCTGCTTCAGAGATTAGCCGGAACAAACAGACAGACAGACAGACAAAAATTGTAAAAATAATTATTTTGGTACCTATACGTACCGTGTATACATCCATATGCATTTAGTAAAACGCGGTTATTAAAATATTACGAACAGACTGTCAAATTTTATGTATTGTTATAGATAAGTGCCACACCCTGCATAAGACAAACAGGCAGATTAAATTAAAATAACATACAATACGTTTTGAGTGTAAAAGTTTAAACACAGATATCTTTTAATGTCTAATAATAATTTTAAAATGTATATTGAAAATAAAAGATTTTACATTAAATTTATATTTTTTTGAAATCAAAAAATTAAATAGTTCTGCCTAATCTTATATACTAATGCCGTTTTTTGTTAATATTCCCTTTTTTTAGTTCAATTATTTGAAAAAAAAAAACAACTATCAAAATTAATAGTGTATAAACTTTTCTATTTATTCTCTTAAATGCAAAAATGACTAAAAAAATTAGTATGCAATCACAGTACTCACACTTAAAATAGTTTTAATTAATTAAGGATTTAGGTTTTCACCCCAAATGTTTTTGAAATTTTCTGGTTTAAAATAGTAGAAAAAAACGCATAATAATTAGATACATATTAAGTATAGGTACGTAAATATTTTCCTAATGTTCAATAAATTTCTTTTGGTATTTTTTATATAAAAATTAGGCATGAGCAATATTTCAGTTATTTCTTGAGAAGCTCGGTAAAAAAATATATTTAGAAATTACGAAAGTGAAAACACCGAAAGTCAAATACGATGTTGATTTTAGTTAACATAAACTTTAAAAAAATATATATACCTGTGCTCTACCTGCAATTTTATTTTTGTTTATAGTGCCCCTCATAAATGGATATTCACTAGGTTCACCGCTTGACGTTTATAAGTTTATAAATTGCTGTTTTTGAAAGATGTTTATCAGAAAAAAGTTGCGTAGTTGCTGGTTTCATAATTTCGACGAAATTATTTAAAAATTTGATTGATAATAATTCATTAGGTACTGTTATTTATTATTTCAATTATTGAACTTAATAATTTGTGACTTTATTTTACATTCGTTTACAAATAATAGTAATATTTATTATGATTTGTAGAAGTTTAAGAAAAAAGTTTATGTGATGTATGATAATTGGTAACATTCACCAGTGTATGACAGAAATCATCATGAAAATATTAATTATTAATTAAATTCATTCTCCATTTCAAATAAGTTTTTATAACTATAAATATAATTGCCGTCTCTGGACCAAGGATACCAGTGGAGCATGCATTATGCAGAACGAGTTAGTGCATTGTCATGTTTTGTAAGGTAAAGAATGACAGAAATGTTAATAAGAAGTTGTTATACCCACACACGGTTTGAAGGTTGATGCACATTGGTGCATTATTTGTCTGTCCTAGTTGATAATTTTATCACCGCCGTGATTATGCAATATCGTCCAATTAAGTCATTCATTTATAAACCTTATAAATTTGCCACAAAATGCAGCTTTCCATGAGCACCAATCTGGAAAAAAGCTTATTAAAATCGAACTAAAAATTGCGACTTTACAGAGGTGTCCTAATTCCAAATGGGCCACACTGTATATATTTGAGCCACCTTCTATATTTCTACTGTACAGTAGTCACTATGTTAACTGAAATATTTATGCCCGTTTCGTCGTAAAATTCTTAATTCATCGTTTCATATCTTATACTTTCATTACCACTACTGAAAAGTTTTTACAATAAGTACTTACCGTTTTCTTGTAGCAGTTAGTTCATAAGCCATCTGCATTACCCTAAAATAGAAAATAAATAATTAGAATTAAAAAAACGAGCTAATTATATGCATGTATGTAACCAAAACAGACTTTTTAGTAAATGATGCGCTCAAACAGGGGAAAATATTGAAAAAATTATTAAGAAAAGTATAGCCAAATCTCAAATGAAATGAAACACAAATAGTTCGACAAAACAAAATAAGAGGAAAGAAAGAGAGGAGCGGAAAAAAATAATAGAAATAAAAGGAAATACAGAGATACAATAAATAAGATAGAAACGTAAAACCAAAGGTAACAAAGAATATAAACATGCAAACTACATTCTATTGAGTTCCTACACGGAGAAAAATAATCATGATTTTATTACTTGATGAGTCAAGCAATTTTTTTCCAGTAAATTATACTAGAATTTTCATAAAATGTACTTGGTGGTATAAACCAATTTTTAATTCTTTCTAATAATTAGTATTAGAATAATCAAGCTAAATAAGTCTAGACTTTTTTTCTCTACCTCTGGATTATTTTATTGTGTCGTAAAGAAAAAAAATATTAGAATGAGAAAAGTTTAGTAAAAGTAGTCATAAGAACTGCAAAAAATGTTTTCTAATCAAGTCATTTTTACTAAATTCAGTCTCAACACCGAACGTAGATTGACTAGACATTTCTAGTAAAATCTCCTTGAGCGTCTGGTCGTCCATATAACTGACAGATTTTTTAGTCATGTTTGCTAGAATTGTAGCAATATTTTCATGATTGTTTTCTCTGTGTAGGAGGTCAAAAAATCAAAACTATATCAAGGAGAATGTTAAAAAAGGAAAAGAATAAAAGGAGGAAGGATATTATATAAGAAAAAAGGGATGATTCAAAAAAGCTATAGAAATACAACCCTTATGAATACAACGTAAAGGATATATATTTTCTGGAAAACAGAATAAGAGTAAATAAAGAATAGATACAGCAGATTCTTCTAGAAACAACAAGATTTAGTAATGCAATAAACAATATTTATATAGAAAGAATGGCTATAGAGAAAACGATTGAAAAGGAGAAAGCCAAATTATGTGTATTTTTTATAGGTTTAAAGCAAACATTCGATAAATAAAAAGAGAAAAATCAAGAAAGGAGGCGGAAAAGAAAGAATTTGTTAAAAGTGGGAATGTTTAGATAAAATTGAATGATTTATGAAAATATTAAAAAGTAAGCTTGGTAAAAAAACAAAAAAACAACAACAATTTTAAAAACGTTTGCATCTGTAAATTTTGTTATTTTGGGGTATTTATTTAAAATTTTGTAGCATGCCAAAAAATTATTGTTTTCAAAAATTAAAAATATCAATTTAGGATTTTTTCATAAATTGAAATCGTACAGTGTCTTGAGACAAAACGGAAATTCTAATTGTGCAATACGAATTTCCGAATGAATTTGATTAATTATGGAAGTAGAAGATCTCAGGAAACTGTGTGATTTCAGTTTATGAAAAAATATTAGTTTTTCACTTTTCACATTTATTAAGCTCCTCTCTTCGATCTAACTAAGCAAAAATCCAATAAGGCCGTCCTAAGAAAAACAAAACGTATCGGTTATAATTTCGTAACAAATGAAATTATAAAGTTTCTGTTAACACCAATATTTTTTTTCCTCATCTCTTTTTTAAGGTTCCGTAGCCAAATGGCAAAAACGGAACCGGTATGGATTCGTCATATGTCTGTTTGTCCGTCCGTATGTCACAGCCATTTTTTTCAGAAACTAAGAATTATACTGTTGAAAGGTAAGTAGATGTATTCTGTGAACCGCATTAAGATTTTCACATAAAAATAAAAAAAAAAAACAATAAAGTTTTTTTTTTAAGATATTTTAAGTCGCATTAACAGCTAAGGTCATGAGCGACTGCACATGATTACACATTGTTATAATTTATCATACAATTGGGTTTCTTGTAAAAATTTTAATATATTTTTGTATAGTCCTGGGTTATTCAGATTTTCATTAAATGACATAGAGAGATTGAATTTCCTTCTTTGATTACTCAATCCTGGATAGTTTCTGATGATGTGTTCTACTGATTGGAGAGTATCGGTGTTACATTTTGTGCATAACGGGGGCAGCTCGTTCTTCATTAAATGAACATGAGTTAAATTGGTATGGCCAATCCTCGGCCTTTGAATAATTACCTCTTCATTACGTTTGAGATCAGTGGCAGAGAATTTCTTAAAGATATCGTCTCTGACTTGTAACTTTTTTGGCGGATTTTTGTACCAATCACTATTCCATGTTCTAATGATGAGATTCTTAATGGCTCTTTTGGCTTCTGATTTGGTTAGGGGGACTATTTCGGTAGTTATTAGATCTGTAGCACCTTTTTTCGCTAGTTCATCTGCTTTATCGTTTCCGCGAATACCAGTATGGGATGGAAACCAAGCTAATATGATTTCTTTACCTAGATCTTCAGCTTTTAACAGTGCATGTGAGATGTTTTTTATTTGTTGATTTGAATTTATAGGGTTCTGGAGAGCTTTTAGTACGCTTAGTGAGTCGGTTAAAATTAAACAAGATTCTACTTTTTCAGTGTTTATTAATTCTATAGCATTTTCTATGGCATAAGCTTCACATGAAAATATTGAGCACTCAGTTGGTAATTTGAAGCATTTTTCAATTTCTCCCATTACTATAGCACAACCTGCTCCCTCCTCAGTTTTGGAGCCATCAGTGAAGATGTTTCTAGATCTTTGATACTGGTCACTAAAATTCTAGAAATAAATCTTTCGCTATAGACACTGTAAATGGGTCGTTTTTTGATATATCTTGTGTTAATTTAAGGTTAATTTTTATCGGTGGATAATAAATTTTGGGGGCTCCCCATACTTGAAATGAAACTCAAAATTTGATATTGAGGTTTCTAATATCTTTCTTTTCTAAATTGAATAGTTTGCGCGAGAGACGCCCCCCCCCCCCCCCGTAACTTCTAAAACAAGAGAATGATAAAACTAAAATAAATATATGATGTACATTACCATGCAAACTTCCACCGAAAATTGGTTTGAATAAGATCTTGTAAGTAGTTTTTTTTTAATACGTCATAAATCGTAAACCGTAATTTATCTTTCATTCAATCAACTCAAATATAAACATTATAAAAAAAACATTTAATTTTATAAACCTTATGCATAAATCGTGAACCATTATTTTCTAATAATTAATCTGTAATAGGTGCTTAACTTTTATATTATGTTACTTGCTGCTACGGAACCCTTCATGGGCGAGTCCGACTCGCACTTGGCCGCTTTAATTTAATATGTTACGAGTACTTGCCAATTAAGTTGGTGTGAGCATAATTAATGAACATCTTCCCTGATTACATAAAGAATATTCTCGGCTTTCCTGAAACATCTAGAAAACACCAGCAAAGATCAATGGGAAAACAATTGAATTACTAGACGGCTGTAGAATACCCTAGAAAAAGGCTGAGAAGACTATAAAAGCGGACGAGACACTCACACCGAGTTAGTTTACAGTAGACAGCTGATGTTTGGAAGCGATCGATAGGCGATACAGGCGAACCATAGTGGCGATAGAGAGTTCATAGAGAGCGATAGATAGTGTCTACCGGAACGGCGATTAAAGGAGACTTTTAGTGAAATAAATTGTGCAGACTTGTTTATAACTGTAGTGTAGTCAAATTAACTTTAGTACTTAAATAAATTCGTTGTTTTGTTTTGTTAATTGTGTTTTCTGTGACCGAACACGTCACATTTGGTGTCAGGAGTAGGATAGTAAGGGAATTGAAGATTCCCGAAGAAAGTTAGTGCGACAGATCGTAGAAGAGATCCGAAATGAAGAAGAATTTTGAAGCCTTATGCCAGTAGCAAGAAAACAAGCGGCAATAATGGAGAAACAAATAAAGGCTTTAATGGAAATGATGAAGGCAATGAAGGCAGGCCAGGAAGAAATGAAGGAAGAAGTGAAGGCAGGCCAGGAAGAAATGAAGAACAAAATGGAAGCTGGACAAGAAAGAATGGAATGTGGACAGGAAGAAATGAAATTGGCACAAGAAGAATTGAAGAATAAAATAGAAGCTGGTCAAGAAAAGATGGAAGCGATGCAAGAAGAATTAAGGGTAAAGCTGAAGGAAGTCAGAACCGAAGTGCAAGAAGAATTAAAAGAAGTACGACAAGAGTTGGAGGCGAGACAAGAGAAGCTAAGAGATGAGTTGAAAGAAGAGGTACAAAAGGAAGTAGAGAAGATGAGACAGAAGTTCGAGAACACTAAACCGGCTAGTGAAGTAAAGTCCGAAGACACTGCGAGGACGATCAGAATTAAACCACCGACTTTCGACGGAAAAGTTTGCTGGTCTGTATACAAACGACAGTTCGAGGCAGCGGCAGAAGCAAATAACTGGAACGATTTTGAGAAAGCAACGGCGCTGGTCATAGCTCTGCGAGGAGAAGCATTGGACGTCCTTCAAGGTATTCCAGAGCGCCAAAAACGGGACTTCTCTGCGCTGCTAGAGCGACTTGAAATGATATATGGTGACAAACATTTGCAACAAGTGTACCAAACCCAACTAAAGTGTCGCAACCAGAGGACATCAGAAAATCTACAAGAATTCGAGGCCGATGTGGAACGTCTAGTTAGATTGGCCTATCCTACCACTCCACAGGACTTCGCAGACCAGCTAGCAGTCCAAACATTCGTCGATGGCGTGAGGGACACCGACTTACAGCAAGTTCTCCGTTTGGCCCGCCATAAGACTGCGAGTGACGCACTGGCGCACGCCTTAAAATTCGAAGCTGCAAAACAAGCTTCCAAGGGCCACGTTCGTGTACGCCAAACAGCTGTTGAACACGACGAATACATGAATGAAGTCACAAGACTGATCAAAGAATGCGTCGAAACTGTCAAGAGGACTACCATCAACGACAAGAGAGAATCGGCCAAATGTTGGGAATGCGGGAAGGTCGGTCACTTTTCCCGAGACTGTGGCCAAAACAAAGGAAGACCAAGGTGCTGGGAATGTGGAAAGCGTGGACATTTACAGCTAGACTGCCCTAAACGCCACGGATGCGTGAAAAGAACTACAATCGATGACAGAAGAGAATCGGCCAGATGTTGGCAATGTGGGAAGGTCGGTCATTTTTCCCGAGACTGTGGACAAAACAAAGGAAGACCAAGGTGCTGGGAAAGTGGAAAGCATGGACATTTAGAGCGAAACTACCCGGCCGAGGAACGCCGTGCGGATCAACAGCGGCTACAAGTATACGACTTCAGCATCGAACATCGTGCTGGAAAACAACACGGTAACGCTGATGCCCTCTCGCGAAGACCATGCTCGAAGAACTGTAAACATTGCATGGCCGCCGAAAAGAAGGAACCAGTTAACTTGGCAAGGATCTGTCAGACGACGGTGGAACCTGAAAAACACTGGCAGAACGAAGACCTGGCGAAAGACCAAGATAACGACGAAGACATTAAACCGATACTGCGGTGGAAAAAGGCAGGAACAGCACGACCTACCTGGGCAGATGTTAGTAGCACGAGTACCATCACGAAGAGCTATTGGGCCTTATGGGATTCGCTCATCATCGAGAATGGGGTACTAAAAAGAGTGTTGGAAAGCCCTGACGGAACTAAAATTCGACATCAAGTAGTTCTCCCGAAGAGCAGAGTCAACGAGGTGCTGACAGAAGTCCATGGAGGTGTTGGTGGAGGACACTTCGGAGTAACAAAGACGTTGGAGAAGGCGCGAGAGCGATTCTATTGGCTAAAGTGTAGAAGAGACGTCGAAAATTGGTGTAGGAAGTGCCCAACGTGTGCGTCAGCCAAGGGACCTCAGACTCGAAGCCGAGGGCGAATGAAACAGTACAATGTTGGTGCCCCATTTTAGAGAATAGCTCTGGACGTAGCAGGACCATTCCCAACAACAACTGCTGGCAATAAGTACATCTTGGTAGTGATGGACTATTTTAGCAAACGGCCTGAAGTGTACGCAATCCCAAACCAAGAAGCTACTACGGTCGCTGGAATGCTGGTGAACCAATGGATCAGTCGGTATGGAGTTCCGATGGAGATCCACTCTGACCAGGGACGGAACTTCGAATCCACGGTATTCCGGGAAGTCTGTGAGCTGCTAGGAGTACAGAAAACTAGGACCACTCCATTACATCCACAATCTGACGGAATGGTCGAACGGTTTAACGCGACGCTGGAAACCAATTTGAAAATGGTTGTCAATGATCACCAGACAGACTGGGATCAGCACATACCTTTGTTCCTGTTGGCCTATCGAAGTGCGGTTCATGAGACCACCGGCAGAACACCAGCCAGCATTTTATTTGGAAGAGAGCTGAAGTTACCGATGGACATCCGGTTTGGACAGAAGATCGGCGACCTTCGGCTACCGACTACGCACAGTAACTAGAGAAACGACTCGATACCATCCATAGAGCCGTTCGTAACAAAATCCAAGTAGGGAGTGACCGCATGGAGACCAGGTACGACCGGAGAGCCAACAGCACAGGATTCAGAGAAGGGGACCAGGTGTGGCTTTACAATCCTGTCCGTCGGAAAGGACGCTCACCGAAGCTACAGCGAGCCTGGGAAGGACCTTACACTGTGGTCAGAAGGCTGAATGACGTGGTCTACTGTATTCAGAGAGGACCAAAGGCCAAGATGAAAGTTGTACACTTGGACCGCCTGGCGCCCTACAAAGGTCAAGACATTGATCGGGACGATCAATTCTAAGAAGGGGGCAGTGTTACGAGTACTTGCCAATTAAGTTGGTGTGAGCATAATTAATGAACATCTTCCCTGATTACATAAGGAATATTCTCGGCTTTCCTGAAACATCTAGAAAACACCAGCAAAGATCAATGGGAAAACAATTGGAATACTAGACGGCTGTAGAATACCCTAGAAAAAGGCTGAGAAGACTATAAAAGCGGACGAGACACTCACACCGAGTTAGTTGACAGTAACAGCTGATGTTTGGAAGCGAAGCGATCGATAGGCGATACAGGCAAACCATAGTGGCGATAGAGAGTTCATAGAGAGCGATAGATAGTGTCTACCGGAACGGCGATTAAAGGAGACTTTTAGTGAAATAAATTGTGCAGACTTGTTTATAACTGTAGTGTAGTCAAATTAACTTTAGTAATTAAATAAATTCGTTGTTTTGTTTTGTTAATTGTGTTTTCTGTGACCGAACACGTCACAAATAATTATAGTACATACATACATTACAGTCTATTATTTTCCAAAACTGTTAAAAATAGAAAGCTTTCTGCAATATTTTTATTTTAGAAAAAATATTCTACCTTAATCTTAAATTATAAGTAAGTACATAGGCAAAAACCACAAGAATGATAATCGAGTTAAAATTCTAATAAAGTATAGCTACCTGTATGATCCTTAACTCATTAACAATTTAGGTGATGCGCGTACGTTAAGAATTTAATGATTAAATTATTCGTGAAATATTTGTTGAGTATATCGCAGTTTATGAGACGGCTTTTGAAATTCCTTTCATAGTTGATAACTAAATGATTTTATAATGTCTAGATGCTTTTGCTAACGAGAATGCGATAACGGTTAATGAGAAAACTGTGTGAGGAGATGAAAATTTAATAAAATTTTAGCACCGGCTCTACAGTTCGAGCACTATATATAACAACCCCTACACAATAGGTACGGATTTCTTTGTCATCTATAAATTAAACTAAATTACGTAATCGTAAGGTGCGTTCCTAAATGCCATAAGTTTATAGTTCGACATTTTTCTACACTGCGTTGATATTTATTGTTAGAAATTATATTGCTTTAAATTTTATCGGTAGATAGAAGGGACACTTTAAAAGTTATATGATTCAAAAAATTGAAATTTTACAAAACTACGCCAAGTATAGGTGTATGAACTTAAGATTTTGTAAGATAATATTTTTATTCCTGATACCTTATCAAACTTTAAATGTAAAAAATAAAGGAAATTCATTTTTAATTCGTTTTATTGATTTACTTTTAACGTTTTTTAAATTAGCCCTATGTCAATGTATTGCCGTCTACTGATTTTTCCTGCACACTTTAATATTTCAAAAAGAAAATGAACTTACGAAAGTAGTTATATAAAGACCATAGATAAGCTATATATGTACTGTAACGAATTTTCTAGTTAAACTATTTATTTAAACAATTATTTATTTAACACTATTTATAACACTTAAACACTAACTTAGAACTACCATTTATATCACAACAATTCACTTATTTATATAACAATTTATTTATATCACTTTGTCTATTATCGGTTTTAATTCGCGCACTGATGCTTTCTTCAACTAACTGTTCTTTGGTCCAAAGATGATCACTTTATATACACCTTTCGAACTTTCTAGACAATTCGAAAAGGAAATCCTGACGATTCTCGAATGATGAGGAATAATTAGAAAGTCCTCGATTATTCCAGAATTTAACTTGTTACTTGTCGCCGGAGAATGATTTACATCTTGTAAGTTGATAACACGAAAAGTACCGTGTGCCCGTAAGCATGTTAGCGATAACAAGTACATGCCACAAATTGTTATCGCACACACGTACTGTGTTACTGGTCGCTACAGTACGTACCTATAAATTTTATTTATATATGGCACGGTTGAATTTCTATGTAATTTTTGTCACAAAACAGCACAAAAAAGGGTCCTGAAAGTCTACTGTACATATGAGAACACTTTTTGAAGTAAATATATCTCCTAAAGAACGAATAATATAAATTTTTTGGCATAGATAATTGAAAATGAAAGATGGTGTCTCGTTTTTTACGACAAAAAGTCAATAAAATAGCACATTTCAGTAGTTCAATCCGTAATAAATTTAAAATTATCATTCAAAAGACCTGAATCTAGAAAAAAGTGAATAAAAAAGTATACAAAAAGTACCAGGAGGTACTGAATGTAATTTACACTGTCGTTCTTCAAAGGAACTTTTTCGTAATATCCAATCATTTCCATATAAGAGACAACTACTGAACGGAAAAATGTTTATATTACATTTGGTATAACGGAGAAGCAGAGTTTTTTTGTATGATGAATAAATACAGTAAATAAATAAATAAATCTATAGTACAATTTAAAGTGTGTTTCAATAATGCTCGACTAGGTCCATTACTAATATAAATACTGACGCAAAATACAACAGAAAAGTTTAAAATTATTTTCAATCCAATGACATCTCAACACGCAAAGCATCTTTGAAAATTTGACCCTAAAACTTGTTTGAATACGGCTCTGTAAGGTAACTATGTTGATAGGTTATGGTACGTAAAGGTTCTCTCCTCTACAGACTGAATTAATTAAAATAATCCTACAATATGGGCATAACTGAAAACTTATTTTTGTCTATATTTCAGATAAAGTAACGTGGTTTTTTAAAAAGGTTTTTATTATAAATTAAATTAAAGCATTCTTTCTTAGTTTACAATGGGCTTGCATAAACTATTTTTTGAAATATGCATATAATTGTTAGGCGTTCCTTATGTGGCAGCTTATATACTTATGTAGGTACTTGTTCTGGACGAAAGTGTAGTTTTCAAGTGGATAAAGATAAATTTTGCTGATGTAATAAAATTTGGAATTTCCCGAACCCGATGCACTTACCTACGTAATTAACATACCTATAACAAAATAACAAGAAATTAATAAGTTCTTACTCAGATGTGGACTTTTGTTCTATTTTGTAACATATCTATCATCTGGACAGCTATGGCGGACGTGGTTTCAGTTAACAGGGGCAGCTAGGAGATGTAAGGGGGTTCTAAGCATCTCTAAATGTAATTTAAGCCAATATAAAATAAAATACAAATATTATGTATAAATATTGTTCACCTAATACCAGGCTCTTATGCAAAATGTCAAAGTCCCCCGCCCCTCCAAAAATGAGATACCAGTTGCACGTTTCAGTTAAAAAAAAAAACATGTTTTGGTCTTTTCGTGATGAGACCAATTTTAGTCCTTTATGGTTTAAGGAGGACTTCAACAAATAACAAAAATAACAACAATAACGAATAACAATATATTTACAACTTAACAAAAGAAGAGCGCAGGTAGATGAGAGATTTCAGTGAAGGTCAGAGAAGAACTGTCTAAGTTATTGAAAATTGAAAAAGAAGAAATGTCCAAAAGGAGGAGCTAATAGATAGTAGGTGAAAGTAGGGTACCAATAGGGTGGTACGAAGAATGGGAAATTTTTAGAGATAAGAAATCCTAAGAAATAGATTGTAGTACCAAACCACCGAAGAAACCCATCGTAAAATTGCAATTAAGAAGGAATGAAAAGTACAGACGTCATGCTGTTAGTATACGAAGAATGAACTGTTAGAGGGATTATAAGAAAGTACAGTAATAAAGTTATTGAGGTATAGAAATAGAATACAAAAGAATAGGAGTTTGAAGTATTTACACAGGAAGAGAAATATTTACATTATTGCAGATAACAAAGAAATATAATACAAAAGAATTTGTAGGTATGAAATATTTACACAAGCATCAAAAGTTTGGTCCTCTTGATACGCGAATTTTTATGCGCCTAATCCGCCACAGTACCCCCCTGCCAGTGATGAAGTCACGAGATTCCGACTTGGAGGCGGTCTGGGAATCGGACACGTCGTCCTGATCTCGTTGTCCTTTGTGGCGGTGACGTCGCCTGTGATTGTCGGACTGGCGGTTGCGGTGGCGGTGGTAGTTCCGATGTGGGCGGCACTGTGTTGGCTAGTGTTCCTGGATTCTCTAGTGCTGTTTCCTGGAATTCGATGGTCCTTTCCTCGTCGTCAATATCCAAGTCGGCTAAAACGTAGGCTGGTTTAAGTCTGTCTACGGAGACTTTGACGTCCTTTCCTCGAATATTAACGACGAATGTCTTTTCTGCCCGGGAAGTAACCTTGTATGGTCCATCGTAAGGTTGCTGCAGAGGTCCTTTTGGTCCATCATGACGAACAAACACGTTGTTTGCTGTCGACAGGTCCTTGAAGATGAATGGGACCTTTTGACCGTGTCGAGATCCTTGTATCGGGCGTAAGTGTTGTACGTGCTGACGTAGTTGTTGTACAAACTCCGATGTGGTGTTGGATTCCTGTATTGATTTTGCCAGGAATTCGCCTGGGAGTCGCAGGGGCTCGCCGTATACCAACTCGGCGGCGGTAGATTGCAAATCGTCCTTCCAGGCTGAACGGATCCCTAACAATACCGTTGGAAGAACTTCGGTCCATTTGGCTGATCGATGGCATTTAATTGCGGCCTTAAGTTGACGATGGAGTCTTTCGATCATTCCATTCGCTTCTGGATGGTATGCCGTTGTTTTCAGGTGAGTCGTACCTGTCAGGGCGTTTAACTCCCTGAACAGATGCGACTCAAACTGTCGGCCCTGGCCTGTCGTAACTCGAAGCGGTGTTCCAAAGCGAGCTATCCAGTGCGAATAGAAGTTGCGAGCGACTGTGGCGGCCTCTTGGTCTTCCATCGGGATTGCCTCTGGCCATCGGGAGAATCGATCGACACACGTCAGTAGATAACGGTAGCCTTCGCAGTAAGGCATAACTACGATATCCATGTGAACGTGTTCGAAGCGACTTGTAGGCAGGGTGAAGGTTCCTGGTGTTGTTGAGACGTGGCGAGTTACCTTAGACTTCTGACATTCAAGGCAATTTTTCGCCATCTCCCGACAATCTCTCTTGATGGATGGCCAAATGTATCGGGCGGATACTAGTTTGATTGATGCATTGGCCCCTGGATGCGACAAACCATGAATTTTATCGAACACTGTTCGACGAAACTTGCGGGGAATGAACGGGCGCGCTATGGAGGTCGACACGTCGCAGACCAGTGAAATATTTGAACCTGGAATTTTTATTAGTTTTAATAGCAGGTTAGAGCTCTTGTCCTTCTCTAACGAAGCTAGTTCTGTGTCTGCTCGTTGTGCTGCGGCTAGTTCCTCCATATCGATTGCTAAAGTGACTTCTTCGATTCTGGAGAGGGCGTCGGCGACGACGTTGTCATCTCCGGGAAGGTGGCGGATGTCCGTCGAGAATTGGCCAATGAAGTCAAGGTAGCGGAATTGTCTCGGGGTGCATACACTATCCTTCTTTTCGAATGCGTACTGGATCGGCTTATGGTCTGTATAGATTGCGAACGTCCTGGCTTCTACCATGTGGCGGAAGTATTTTACGGCGTCGTAAATGGCCAGGAGTTCCCTGTCGTACGCGGCGTACTTCGTCTCAGCTGATTTAAGCTTCCTAGAAAAGAAGGATAACGGCTGCCAATGTCCGTCTCTGACTTGTTGGAGCACCGCTCCGATTGCCGAATTTGATGCGTCGCAGAAAATCGCCAGCTGTGCATCGGCTACGGGATGTGCAAGAAGCGTCGCGGTTGCCAAACCGGTCTTGGTGTTGTTGAATGCTGCGATCGCTGCCGGTGTCCATTCCAACGGTGCTTTTCCCTTGACGTCGCCCTTCAGGAGTTCATTTAGGGGCGCCTGGAGACTTGCGGCCTTTGGTATGAATCTCCTGTAGAAGTTAACCATTCCCAGGAATTGACGGAGCTCCTTGACTGTGGTTGGTCGCGCCATGGATGTTATTGCGTCGACTCGTTCTGGCAGTGGTGCTGTACCTTTGCAGTCAACTAGGTATCCCAGGAATTTCACCGCGGTTTCTCCGAATTTACATTTGGCGGGGTTAATGACGACGCCATAGTCCTGAAGGCGGCGAAACAGCACTTCCAAGTGGACCAAATGTTCCTCCGGTGTGGACGATGCTACCAGTATGTCGTCGATATACGCGTAGCAGAAATCCAGGCCACGCAGGACTTCGTCAATGAAGCGCTGGAATGTCTGCGCCGCGTTTCGTAGACCGAACGACATAAAGGGAAATTCGAAGAGACCGAAGGGAGTTGTAATGGCGGTCTTGCAGATGTCCTCTGCGGCTACCGGTATCTGGTGGTACGCCTTTACCAGATCGATTGTCGAAAACACGGTGTTTCCCGCCAATGTTTGTGCGAAATCGTGTATGTGGCGAACTGGGTATCGATCTGGTACTGTCCGCGCGTTGAGGCCTCGATAATCGCCGCAGGGACGCCACTCGTCGCCTTCCTTGGGGACCATATGTAATGGAGACGACCAACAGCTCTGGGATGGTCTGATGGTACCTAACTTCAACATGGCGTCGAACTCCCGTTTTGCAGCCTTCAGGCGGTCAGGGGCTAACCTTCGGGGCTTGTGCGCCACGGGCGGTCCAGGTGTTGTTTTAATATGATGTTCCGTATGATGTTTTACGGTTCCGGTACCGTCGGGACGCACCACATCCGGAAATTTGGCTAACAGGTCTAGGTATGGTGACGATCCGTTGATGATTTTGACCGTCGGGATGTTGAAATTGGCTATTTGGCCCACCGTCGAGATTTTTGTTTTGGCGTCGATCAGTCTTCGATTTTTAGCGTCCACCAATAGGTTAAAATGCGCTAAAAAATCGATTCCTAGTATTGGCCTGCTTACGTCTGCCACGACGAACCTCCACGTGAAGTCTCTCCGGAGTCCTAGGTTGAGGGTCCTAGTTGTTGTGCCGTACGTACGAATGGGCGTCCCGTTAGCTGCGGACAGTTCGTACGAGCTCTTTTCGCATGGCTGCTCGACGTGGGATCGCGGAAAAACGCACAAATCGGCGCCGGTGTCGACCAAAAACAGGATTTTTGTGTTGCGGTCCTGGACTAGGATACGGCGGGATGTTGGATGCCTGGAGTCGTCTGCCGCCATCAACGACTGGCCGTGGAGTTTCCCGAACTCGCGAAATTGCACGGTCGCGTACATTTTTGAGCTTTTTCCCCGAATCGTTCGTGGTACCAGCATACGCCTTCACCCGCGTATCGGCCGCGAGAATTCGATCGGCCGCGATAGTTAGAACGACCGCGCGAATGTGATCTTCCCCGCGATTCCGGCACACGACACTGATTAGCCCGCAACTCCGAAATTTCCGCGCGAAATTTTGCGATTTCCTGCTGCAAGGCGTTGCTCATTTCCATGCGGATTTCCTGCAGTTGTCCTGCGAGCAGGTCAACTATAGAAGAGGGCGTACTCACTGCGGTAGTTGCTGTTGCTGCGGCGATTGTTGGCTTCCCCGCAGATAGGTTCATGACCTTATCTGCTAGGTCAGCCACGTTCTCCAAGGAGCTGTTATTCTGCGCCGCAAGAATCGGTTGGATGTTAGTAGGTAGCCGATTGAACCATATGGCCCGAATAATGTTGTCGGGTACGGCCGATCCTGCGAGGCTTTTTAGGTGTCGCAAAAATTGGGATGGCTTGCGATCACCTAATTCCTCGTTCTCCAAAAACCTGCGAGTTTTCTCTTCTTGCGAAGCACTGAGTCGTTTTATTACTTCCGCTTTTAGTTGAGCGTAGGAATTGTCGTCTGGAGCTGCTACCACCAGGTCGCGAACTTCCGATGCCACTCGCGATTCGAGGCTTTGAGCAACTATCTCGAATTTTTTAATGTTTGAAGTAATGCCGGCACTCGCGAAACCTAGCTCTACTTGCGAAAACCACAACTCTGGATCACTATAATTGAAGGTTGGTAAAGTCATTCGGGAGTTCCGTTGACCAAGTGCCGCTTGTAGCGCACTTATAATACGAGCTTCTTGAGCTGTGGGTTGAGCCATTATCACGAAAAAAAAAAAAAAAAACTAACGCACACGGGAAGAAAAAACAAAATACGCTAGGTAGGTACTTAACTTGGACAGTTTTTTGCACTCCCACGAATTTCTTTTCACTGTCGAACTTTGGTCACTTTTCGCAGAATAACTGTTTTTCACGATTTATAACCAAAACGCACTTTTTTAACAAACGTCGGGGTCACCACTTTGGTCTTTTCGTGATGAGACCAATTTTAGTCCTTTATGGTTTAAGGAGGACTTCAACAAATAACAAAAATAACAACAATAACGAATAACAATATATTTACAACTTAACAAAAGAAGAGCGCAGGTAGATGAGAGATTTCAGTGAAGGTCAGAGAAGAACTGTCTAAGTTATTGAAAATTGAAAAAGAAGAAATGTCCAAAAGGAGGAGCTAATAGATAGTAGGTGAAAGTAGGGTACCAATAGGGTGGTACGAAGAATGGGAAATTTTTAGAGATAAGAAATCCTAAGAAATAGATTGTAGTACCAAACCACCGAAGAAACCCATCGTAAAATTGCAATTAAGAAGGAATGAAAAGTACAGACGTCATGCTGTTAGTATACGAAGAATGAACTGTTAGAGGGATTATAAGAAAGTACAGTAATAAAGTTATTGAGGTATAGAAATAGAATACAAAAGAATAGGAGTTTGAAGTATTTACACAGGAAGAGAAATATTTACATTATTGCAGATAACAAAGAAATATAATACAAAAGAATTTGTAGGTATGAAATATTTACACAAGCATCAAAAGTTTGGTCCTCTTGATACGCGAATTTTTATGCGCCTAATCCGCCACAATGTTAAGAACACTAAATAGTTTCGACTTTTAACTTGAACTCATACAAATGCTTTTGATCCCTTTTCAATTAATAGTGTGACAGATGTGTCATTCTGACGTTGACAAGCGCCGACTGCGAAAATTGTGTGGAAGTAATCTATGACGCGTTCCAGAAAGTCCGAGAGTTGCTGGACGTTTCGAGAGTTGCCTAGAAACGTCCATAAGACTATATAAGGAACAGCGTTGGACAGTTTGACAGTATTTGATAGAAGAGAGCGACAGATATAAGCGAGAAGAGAAGATAAAGCGATTGACGAGCGAAATAGTTATAGAGTTGTTGTTATTACCGAAATAGTTATTGAATCGTTGTTGTGTTACAGTTAATTTAATAAACAGTGTTAAGAGAAAAATTACGTAACAATTGGTGTCAGGAGTAAGGATTTATGCCAGTAACAAGAAGTCAAGCGGCAAAAATGGAGGAGCAGATGAAATTTTTGATGGAAATGCTCAAAGAAATGAAGGAAGAAATGAAGGCAGGCCAGGAAAAAATGAAGGTGGAAATGAAGGCAGGTCAGGAAGGAATGAAGGTAGAAATGAAGGAAGAAATGAAGGCAGGCCAGAAAGAAATGAAGGAAGAAATTAAAGCAGGTCAAGAAGAAATTAAGGCAGGTCAAGAGAAATTGATCGAAGATATGAGAGCAATAAAAATTGAGCAAGAAGGATTGAAAGAACAGTTAATGGAAGTAAGAGTAGAAGTTCAAGAAGAGTTAAAGGAAGTAAGAGTAGAAGTTCAAGAAGAATTAAAGGGAGTAAGAGTAGAAGTTCAAGAAGTTCAAGAAGAGTTGAAGGAAGTAAGAGTGGAAGTTCAAGAAGAGATAAAGGAAGTAAGAGTAGAAGTTCAAGAAGAGTTAAAGGCCGTACACAAAAAGTTTCAAAAAGAATTAGACGAAATGAAGACCAATCTAAAATCCGTTCAAGAATACCCAAAACTAAACAAAACCGAAGAAGGAAGTGCAAGAATGTCGAGAATAAAACCACCAGCATTCGACGGGAAGGTCTCTTGGTCAGTCTATCTCAAACAATTCGACGCTGCTGCCAAGGCAAATGAGTGGAATGAAACGGAGAAAGCCACTGCCCTAATCATAGCGCTACGTGGGGAAGCTCTAGACGTTTTGCAAGGTATTCCAGAAATGCAACAAAACGATTTTAAAATTCTGGTGGACCGATTGGAGATGCGTTATGGTGATAAACACCTACAACAAATGTACCAGGCGCAGTTAAAAAGTCGCTATCAACGTAGCAACGAAAGCCTCCAACAATTCGAAGCGGACGTCGAAATGCTTGTGCGGTTGGCTTATCCCAGTGCCCCTCAAGACTTTACAGACCAGCTGTCCACCCAAATGTTTGTCGATGGGTTGCGAGATGTCGAAATACAGCAAGCCCTGCGCATGTCTCGACATAAAACTGCAGGCGAAGCATTGTCGCATGCGCTGGAATATGAAGCAGCCAAACAAGCATCCAAAGGACATGTTAGAATTCGACAGGTTGGGTTCAATTTTGATGAGGACAGCGAGTTACTTCGACAAGAAGTTGTAAAAATAGCTAAAGAAGTGTTGTCTCCAAAACCGAAAGAAGGGTTAAGTGAGCGACCACGCTGTTGGACTTGCGACAAACATGGGCATCTTTCACGCGATTGTGTCAAGAGGAAGCGAGAAGTTACATATTGGAATTGCGGACGTACGGGACACTTGAGCAGCGGCTGTCACTCTGGAAGAAGACATACGTCAGCTGCCGAAGGAAGTAAACAAGAATACAATTTCAAATGTTGGACTTGCGACAAATATGGGCATATTTCACGCGATTGTAACAAAAGGAAACGAGCAATTACATGTTGGAAGTGCAGACGTACGGGGCACCTGAGCTGCGGATGTCCATCTGGAAGAATACAGACGCCAACCGCCGAAAGAAGCAAACCGGAATATAATGTCAAAATTGAACATCGGCCAGGAAAACACCATGGTAATGCTGAAGCCCTATCAAAACGATTATGCCCACGGAATAGCAAGCATTGTTCTTCGGTGGAACGAAAAGAAGAGGTAGAACAAGTTCTATGCCTACATACCACCGTAGACAGACAAGAGAATTGGGAAGACGCAGTGCTGATTGAGGAACAGCGAACCGATGATGACCTAGGGCCTATCATGGAATGGAAAGAGACAGGAGAATCTCGACCAGCATGGGCAGGTGTAAGCCCCCTGAGTACTACTACGAAATGTTATTGGGCCCAATGGGATTTACTAAAGCTCGAGAATGGAGTCCTTAAAAGAATCTGGGAAAGTCCAGACGGGACCAAGAAGCGCCTACAAGTTGTGTTGCCCAAGAAGAAGACGAAAGAAGTAATAAAAGAGCTGCATGCTGGGACTGGAGGTGGACATTTTGGAGTGAAGAAGACATTAGAGAAAATACGTGAACGGTATTACTGGGTGAACGCTAGATTGGATGTGGAAGACTGGTGTAGAAAATGCGAAGTATGTGCTTCCAACAAAGGTCCGAGAACCAGGACACGAGGAAAGATGCACCAGTATAACGTCGGAGCACCATTCGAAAGAATAACCATGGATATCGCTGGTCCCTTTCCCCGAACTGAAGATGGCAACCGCTACATTCTGGTTGTGATGGATTACTTCAGCAAGTGGCCGGAAGCCTATGCAATCTCCAACCAGGATGCAACCACCGTGGCGGAGGCAATAATAAACAACTGGATCAGCCGATATGGAGTTCCTATGGAGATTCACACTGACCAGGGCCGAAATTTTGAATCAGAAATATTCCAACGAGTATGTGAATTGATGGGAATAAGGAAAACTAGAACGACTCCGCTGCATCCTCGGTCTGATGGCATGGTAGAGCGATTCAATGCGACTATAGAAAACAACCTGAGGATGTTCGTGAACGATCATCAGACCGACTGGGATCGCCACATTCCCTTATTCCTTCTGGCCTATAGGACATCCATACACGAGACCACCGGACAGACACCTTCCTGCGTGCTACTCGGGAAAGAACTAAGACTACCTGCTGATCTGATGTTTGGCCGACCTGAAGATTCTTCGCTGTCCACGGACGATTATGTGTCTAAACTACGCGAGCGGCTAAACACCATCCATAAAGCCGTCAGAACAAGAATCAAATTTGAAAGTGACCGAATGAAGATCCGCTACGATCAGCGAGCGAATTCCACTGGATTCAGGGAGGGCGATCGTGTATGGCTCTATAACCCAGTTCGCAAGAAAGGAAGGTGCCCTAAATTACAACGGAATTGGGAGGGCCCGTACAAAGTGATTACTCGGATAAACGATCGCGTCTACAGGATACAACGAGGCCCCAAATCGAAGATGAAAATTGTACACCTCGACCGGTTGGCTCCATATACAGTGGAAGAAACTGATCGGGACGATCAGCGCTAGAGGGGGGGCAGTGTGACAGATGTGTCATTCTGACGTTGACAAGCGCCGACTGCGAAAATTGTGTGGAAGTAATCTATGACGCGTTCCAGAAAGTCCGAGAGTTGCTGGACGTTTCGAGAGTTGCCTAGAAACGTCCATAAGACTATATAAGGAACAGCGTTGGACAGTTTGACAGTATTTGATAGAAGAGAGCGACAGATATAAGCGAGAAGAGAAGATAAAGCGATTGACGAGCGAAATAGTTATAGAGTTGTTATTGAATCGTTGTTGTGTTACAATTTAATAAACAGTGTTAAGAGAAAAATTACGTAACAATACATTAAATTTTAGAATGTATTCAACTGAAATATAAAAACGCAATGGTACCTACATGTTTCCAATTTACTCCAATAAAATCCTGTTTTTGAAGTCTTCAATATTAGTACATGACGTTGATGGTAAACATAATTACATCCCTCATAAACTACAAAAGGTGCACCAACATCGATGAAGAATTTAATAAATCGAGAAAATCAGTTTTGCGTGTAGGTATACAAAAAAGCTATTGTACCATGTAAAGAACCCAATAATGTTCAATTAATTTGGTTTCAATAAAATTGTCGTTTGTATCGTCCAGTTTGAATGTGTTTTTAAGCCCGAATAACAATTTCTTCAAAAAAGACAATTTATTGTGCTTGCATATTTTCCATAATAACAAATAAATTGAGATGGTGGATAATACAAAATATTTAATTTCATTTCAGTTTTAAAACTTCGAAATGTACACGGAGAAAAATAATCATGTTTTTATTACTTGATGAGTCAAGCAAAATTTTTCTAGTAAATAATACCAGAATTCTCATAAAATGTACTTGGTGGTATAAAACAATTTTTCATTCTTTCTAATAATTAGTATTAGAATAATTAAGCTAAACAAGTCTAGATTTTTTTTCTGTACCTCTCGATTATTTTATTGTGTCGTAAAGAAAAAAAATACTAGAATGAGAATAGTTTAGTAAAATTAGTGATAAGAACTGTAAAAAATGTTTTCTAATCAAGTCAATTTTACTAGAATTCAGTCTCAACACCGAACGTAGATTGACTAGACATTTCTAGTAAAATCTCCTTGAGCGTCTGGTCGTCCATATAATTGACAGATTTTTTAGTCATGTTTGCTAGAATTCTAGCAATATTTTTATTTTGTTTTCTCCGTGTAGCTTTGTTAACTAGAATTGAGAAAATAGAACGTACGTGAGACGCATTTTGTACTTAAGCTTGACTTTACAACGTTTATATGGCTCAAGGAGAAGTGTATTGAAAATCAAAGCTACAAATAAATATACTTCCTATGCATACGAGTGCCTACTTAGGGAACATTTATTTATTACGTCAACTTAAATAAAAAGGGGGGTGGCAAGATGTCGCCAAGTTTCAGATAAAGAGATGGAGTTACTAGAAATTTCACCTCAATCTTTTGATAAAAATTAACTTATTTTAAGGTAAATCTCACTTGAAAGGGATAGGGAAACCCCACTACGTTTTACTAATTCTAGCTAAAGGGGAGGAAGAGTCCAAAGTAAAAGAAATACAGCAGCTTACGACGTACCCTTACGCTGTATGAGATCTGAACTGATTTTTAGTTTAGAATGTCTAGCGTCAAAACAACTTTAATTTGGGGATTTAGGTTGATACAAATAATTTTAACAAAGGACAAAGGGCTTTTTGACCTTTCATGTATTCATATACGTATTTTACGGATATGTCATGACCTACATAAATTTTTTATGATGTTCTGACGTTGGTAGTATAATGATAAGAAATTTATTATTTATTATTTATTATGTATAATCCCAAACCATAATATACTTTAGTACCCATTTAATAAAATAGAAATTTATTATAATATTACGTGCAAACGTATATAAACATTCTTTTTGTTTCAGATGAGATATGCTGTATTTTTGATCACTGTGAATCTGCTCTCAAAAATTTCCTTGGCTCGGGAAACACATATTACGGTAAGATTATTTAATAATGTGCAATTACTTCAAAATAACAATTTCAACTTCTGCTTTATTGAGACTGACTAAGACTAAAGAAAAGGAAAGTTTAGAATATGTACGTGTTGTGGTAGTTGGTACTGCCCTTTTCATGAAAAGTCTAATTTAGACATAACAAGTTTAAGAAAAGATAAATTTAAAATAAAATATTCAAAATATTTACAAAAAATTGTAGGTTTACCGTCACAAATCTCCTAATTTAATTTCTTTATGAAACAGGTTAAATATGATGATATTTAGTAAATACTATAGCTGATCTGAAAAGTAACAATAAAATAATTTTAATCGAGAGGAAGCTCCATTTTATTTAATTTGGAGAATTATAGTAATTTCGGCAAAGTAAAGCGGCGTAAATAATTTCAGTTCTATCCTAATATGTACAGTTTTATAGTGCACCCTGTATAGACATGTGTACATATACATAATATGCGTGCTTGTTATTATATATTTCGTAATTTACAGTTCAAAGGCTTTGCCTATGTTACATATTACACAGATGGTACATAATTAGAAATTGTTAACCAGCATTAATATGTTTATTCACGTTTATCATAAAACATGTGCCACAAATGCTATATTCATATATAATTAAGGTTCCATGTAACACAATGTATCAACACTGAATATTATTATTAATATGCTAATACGGATGAATAGGACATTATTTATTGTAAGTAGTATAGGCCGAAGCATAAATCAATTTAATCGAAATGAGATAACGATTTGTTCGACAAATAAATCGAAAATCTGGCAGATATTATATTTATATAGGTATTCAATTTTGAATATTATGGGGATTAGCTGATTATACGAGATTCATAGGTTTCAATTCTAGTTCACATTATATTACAAAAGAATATGGGTAATAAAAAGTTGGTATAGCGTATGGAGATATCCATCCATTGCGTGAGCTCAAAATGGGGAAAGCTTCAGGGAAATGCTCATTAAATCTCATTTAAAGAGTGGGGCGGATCATTTTTTCATATGAATTGCGAATTATATACCACCCCTAAGACTTTTGTAATAATAAGCAAACTAATTCTATAATTAATTTTACAGAATTTATTGTAAACATGAATTTGTAGGTATGTTTAATCATTTTTCACCTCTTTATTTATTGAGTATTGCAAGTACATAATAACTAATTAAAAATAGATATGAAAACACACTTTTAAATGTTTCAAATTTTATTGTAAACTTTAGAAAAGTTATTACCCTTGAAAAAGACATTGGTATGTCGAAAAAATATTGTAGAGTTTACAATAAAATTTGAAACATTTAAAAGTGTGTTTTCATATCTATTTTTAATTATTTAATAATGTTTCACAAGAATCCGACCAAATCCACAATTTCGAAAACATAATAACGTTACCATAAACAATTTAATGCTTTCAGTGCATATGAGCAATAAATTAATGAACGTGTCTATCTATATAATGCAAGTATTCCTTGAAATACATGTGTACATATGGCATAGTGCCTATTGTTCCTTGCTTTATGTAATCGGCTGCGTTTGTTGTACTCCACTGATTGCTTATGTCCTCGGAACCCGGGTCGTAATTGTAACCTTGTTTATGATAATGAACCCACTTTAATGTTCAGTGGTGTTCCGTGTTCTTGGCTCATTGCTTTACTGTTAATTTTAGTTGATGAGGGCGTCATATCAACTGGAAGTGTTGTAGGTACAATAGTTAAATCAAGAGGTTACAAATCGAACAGTATTAAAACTGTTTCTAACCTATGTTACGTATTTTTAGTAACTTTAGGTAGGGTTAATTTCCTAAAACATGATTTTGGGTACAGGAGGGTAAGGGAGGGGTGGAACAGAAAAAACTTTCTGCTTAAAAACAGAAATAAAACTTAATCCTTTTTTCGTGCACTGTTTGTGAAACATGTTGAATTATAACAATAGAAAATAAAACAATGGAGAAATTTTACTAACACGATTTATTATTTTCGACGAATTCGTTTCGGTCATTATTATCAAGAGAAATACAAAATTGATTACTGAATGACAAAACGTTTAATAGATCTATATATAGGTATACAATCTATGGGGTGGTAGGAGTTAGAGATGTTATAAACTATACAATTACTTTAATCGATTGTTTACCTAATAAAGGTTGCAATTAATTGATTTTTTAATTTCTAATGTCTCTGGCAAATTCAATTTTCTACTTTTGGAAATGTTATCTATAAATTTAATAAATCTTTTTGTATTCCTCTTGAAAATGGTTGCTATCGACCGAAACGAATTCGTCGAGATTAATAAATCTCGTTAATGAAACATTCCATTTTCTATTGTTATAAAAACATAAATTTAAATTTAAAATAAAAATTGTTTAAACCTTAAACAGTTTATGTGCGTATATTAGATTATGACGAGGAAAAGTTTTCTGATGCGCTTATTTTGTGGAATAAGGTCAAAAATTATTTTTTCAAATTTTCTAACAATACGAGTTCACCACATAGCTACATATATGACCTTCCATTTTCATTTCCCTACCTCTTCCACCTTTCTATCCAGTACCCGATATTAAACCATTAGACGCTAATGCAACCTTTGAATTTTTAAAATGCACTTTGTGCATAAATAGTTAACATACAGGTAATAGCATAACTCCTTTTTTATATCATTTTATAAAGAAGTTGCAGTAAAATTGACCACAGGTTACCAAACTAACATTTTTTCTTTTTAAAGTATTTTTAAGTGTATCCTTTCTTCTGCTTCAATGACTGTGGTCTAGAATTTTGGTTCTCTTTCTTGAGCGAATCCTTGGTTGGAGAAGCGGTGTTCGACGTTTCACTATGCTGCTTTGACTGGCATCCTCAGGGTGTGTAATTAGGGCGTGGTGTCCGCTGAATTTCTCAAGAAGGAAAACCAATTCTAGACACGGTCATTGAACACGAAGAAAGGACTCACTCAATCAATTTAAAGTATTTTTAATTAGATACTAGATGTTATCAATCTGAAATTTCTGAGTGGAAGGTTTACTGCTTCTGATAATCAGATATGTTAAGCACTGTTTCGTATACAGATGTAGTAACATACCTACCGAACATAAGGATCAGTATTATTTATATTGTTATACTATGTACTTTTTATCAAAAGATAATGTCCCCCGTTGTGATTGCATGTAACAGAATATGGCCATGTTCGGTTCGTAAGTTACCAGATCTGTATGTTTAGATCAAGTTGTTATGTATGAATGGCTTCCAAAAATATTTCGGAAAGTTTTCAACTTTCCTGTTTTGCATACATAATTTAGAGCGAGTGGTTTTTTTTTATTAGGTACTTAACTGAACGTCGAATAATTTAAAAAGCATTGAAAACAAAATATACTCTTCATTAGAATAAACAAAGAAAAAAGAAATGTTTTAGGTAAGTAGAAATGTAATCATAATCAACTGAACAATATGAATTTAATAAAGAAAATTAAGTTTACAGCCACTGTTTCTTTTTTCTTTATTGAAAACCTAGGGATAAAATGTAGGATGGTTAAAATATACAAATATTAAATGTCATATAATTTTCAGCTAATAAACATGTCTTGACAAGATTTAAAAATCAAATTAAAATTTATTAAAAGTTTTTACTTTGGAATTGCAAAAGTGATTATTTAGATAATTCAAATTCTTGTGACAGAACAGTTTTTAAAATATCATTTATCGTATGCATAAATACATAAAATGAATATGTATTTTTCAAACTTCTTTCGAAATTTTTATGATTGCTAATTTTAGTATTAAGACGAATTAGGTCTTTTATTCTATTTTTTGACCAAGTCGGTCCATTACTAAAAAATTTGGGGAACTACTACTATACTTACTTACATCTTATGATTGAAGGTTTTCAGATAATTTCTTTAAAAAACTATAACTAACTAATGTATTTTTTTTTTATTTTTTATTTTGTTACAGTAGTGGATAGGAATTTTCCAAAAACACTTACCCTATTCAATAGTGAAACCCAACCCGACCTAACTTAACCTGTCAATTAAAGCGCTTTTTTTTAGACTCTTAGATCACTTTTCATAGTTGAGTACAGTTTTGAAAAATTGTCAACATCTTCCTTTTTGGGCCATCATGTCATAATTTCATCCCAATAAGTATAAATAAAAAAATTGGACGAATGTGACACACAGACCGTTAAAACAACAAAGGTTTCTATTTCATAATGAAACCCTACAAAATAAATGAAGTTAGGTTAACTTTCGACTCCAATAATGAATGAAATGACTTCTCATTTTCCCAGCTTCCGTTCTTTAGTAGATGCAGTGAACTGGATAGCGCTCTCGAAAATGTCTCAATTATTAAAATGTCTTTTGCAAGTTAAGATCAACTTGTGGCAGCGATCGTTTATGCGCAGTGAACTCTCATCACGTAGTCGTAGATGTCGGAAGTTCAAAGGAACAGTGCAGTGGTTTGATACTTCAACATCGACATGTATGGCATTAACTAATTTCCGACGTTATATCTCGCACTATTAGTCCAAAGTCTGTACAAAGAGCACTCAGCACTCAGCACTTAGCTATACTATATACCTACATGTATGTATCTATGTATAGGGAGCACGAACGGGGGTCTAATCGACTTTCTGCTGCTTATGTACTGCAATGACATTGGCGTCTCATAAATTTTGAAAAGGATGCTCCTAAATTGATCATGAAATGGTTATTTGACGACTGCATTTATTTATTCTGAACGTGGAAAGTTAAATTGCAGTATCTACTAGCATTATGCATTAAGGGTTGTGTTATTTCTTGTATAGCAAGTGGTATAGTTCAGAAAGAGAAATATCAACCCTGGTGATTACAAGATGAAACAAGTGCGAATTAACGATAGCAACATTATTGAGGAATTGCTTGTGGACAAATTCTCATCCAGAGTATTTTTTATTTTTCGTACTGCCTCAATGCATTGAGCAAATAAGCTGGAATGAATGGGCAATCTTCAACGTTACAGTAGAACTGATTTTTAAAATACTCTTCTCTTACAATTTTTATAACAACTTCATCGAAGAAGATCTTTTGCATATAGAACAGGTGGTTGAAACAACAGGTCTGGGCTTTTATGTGGTTTGTGAATATTTATTATCTATAACTGTAAAAAATTGTTAACTGGAACATCGAAAATTGTATTTTATTTATTTTTTTTTACTTAAACCAAATCATCTGGAATAATTGGTATTTTATAATTCTGATTGAAGTCATTGGAATAAATTAAAAATTTCGTTTTTTAACGGCGGCATTTCCACAACTTCCACGATGTCATTTTCAAGTCTGTTTGAAGAATACAAAAAATTTGTTAAGTACAGTTTTTCGTACCCTTAACCATGATAATTTGCATACCTGTGAAAACCAATTAACCTAATGTAATACAGGTACGCATATTGTAATTGTTTAAGGCGTGAAAAATCGTGTTGATACTTTTGTTTATATATTTTTTTTTATATTCCTCAAACTGACTTGAAAATGACATCATGGTGGTTGTCGAAACGTCGCCATAAAATAATGAAATTTTCAACTTTTCGATCACAACAGTTTGACAAAAACCAACAAATGGTCCGATATAAGTGATAAGTATTGTGGAACGGTTCGGCGAATTAAAAAATTTAAGATTTTGATTTTTGTAATTTTTTAAACTTTAGGTATTTGATAAATTTTTAATTACAATATATACTTATATGAATCAACTTAGAATCTGGTAGGAAGTTTAGGATTCTTCAACTTCAACCATATTATACATAGTCCGGTGGTTGAAGCATGATAGTTTTCTGAATAACAAAATTTTTGCCAATAGCGCGAAACTTTTTTGGAATCTTAATATTAGGAAAAATAGTTTTGTTCAACCTAAACGCGTGTTTCAATTGTTATTAAACAAGTAGTAGAAAATAATGAAACCCTTTTTCATAATTATTTTCCTAATAGTAGTCGGATCGAAAAAAAAGCTAGAAAAAGTTTTATCACTGTTAAATTTTCTATTAATCTGCGCAAACTAGACCATCATAAAACTTATTTTCACAAAGTTATAGTAATTACAAAAAAAGCGCAAAAATTGTAGTTTGTGATTTCAGTATTTAGGCATCTGTAACTTTTATATTTTGCAGTTAAAATATATTTAAAAAATTAAGGATTGGTAGTTCTTACAAAGATGTGGTAATGTTAAAGAGTACGGCTGTAAGACTGAAAATAAAACAAATTAAAAATCCATTTCAATAATCAAATGTTTAATGGTATAAACGTTAAACGAACTCAAATCTCAGCGTTATTTGACGCAAAGCATCAACACTATTAAAAGGTTAAAATTTTGATCCTTGTGGTGTTTATTTATACTTACTAAAAAACTTTGCAACTAAGATTATCCGTCAGATTTGTCGCTCGATGATTTTATTTTATACATGATAGGTCTATTTTACATAAACCAAAGTAAATAGCAGTGGCGGCGCCAGTTTTTTCGACGCTCGGGGTTAGAAAAGTAATTTGCCGCCCCTTTAATTGCGACATTTTAAAAAGAAGTTAATCATTCAACTTCTTTTATGTTGTATGTAGGAAATATGGTTAAAGAATCAAAAAAGTTTTGTTATAAACAAAGTTCATACATTTTATTATTATCATTTTATAATGAACAATCCAGAGCTAAGTACCTGCAAAAGCATACAGGTATTTTTTTTTACTTTCTCCGTTTCTGAAGTGAAAACAAATATTTCTGATGATTACTTTTACAATTTTACTTTTCTTGCTTTTGCTTCTGCGAACTCGTTTATAATATAATCATAATTTATTGATGTTGGCACTTTGTTTTCAATTGAAAGTATTGCTAAATTTGACAATCCGAATATAGTTGCTTCGTCGGTTTCGTTACGTCGTTCCGCTGCCCCCTTAAATTAATAACTAGCGCGAAAACAATTTGATTTTAAAATATTCAAACGTTTAAGAGCGCGATTAGCGTTCACCTGTGTTATTTTTCTGTTTTTATGGGATTTATTGAAATGAAATTGAGAATTTCTGTTGCACAATTTATTACACGTTATTATTATACAATCATAACAAGCAAGTTGCCTTAGATACAAAAAAATAATAATACTTATTATAAGTGCTGTTCTCTGGCTTTTTGCCCGTAACTAAATTTTAGTCTGAATATGTTTAATAAAATTATATATTTAACAACCTGGATTACTACAATTTAAAGAATTACAAAATGAAAAAATTAGAATATTCAAAGCAGGAATGCCGCCTCCTAATTTGGCGCCCGGAGCGGCCCCACCCCCCTCGCACCGCCACTGATAAATAGTACATTAAATACTAAAAATAATCCAGACAAGTGAAGAAAATAGAGGTTTCTATGAGCACTATATGTTTGTAAGTAAGGCTAGGCTAATATAGATGAAGCAAGCATTGTCAATATTTGTTGATGTTCAGATACGCCCCAGGTTGAGTCCCTCTTATGCTTCGGTCTTTCGTGTCACTTGGCATGAATTTAAATTAAAATTAACGACTTCAATTAAAATTTTGAACCATTTTAAGTTCACTGAAGAGTTATTGTACCTTATCAACGCATATTTTCTTTTGGATTGAAAAAAAAAAATAAAAGTTAAAAAAGCTGAATCAATTTAAAAAAATTCTTTGAAGATAAATATTAAATTCTATTAAAAAAAGCCTTTGACCTTTTTTTTGAAAAAATATTGAAGTAAATTGTCTTTTTCTGTTAGATCAGCCTTTTACATGACGATGAAATCTTGTTGAACTTGGAAAAATAGAATAAATACACTGTATTCCAATAAAGAAGCAGAGTTGAGAAAACTTTATTTAAAGATGAAAAGTTAAATCAGCATTTTGATAAAAAGGTTAACTTGTCACATTTGATATTTTTTGTCGTTGTATGTACATACCTTGCCTAGTAGTCTTTATTTCTTATGTTGTTCGATTAAGAGTAAAATAGTTCTTTTGATAGCATCATTGTCATACAATTGTCTGCAACAATAGCTTTTTTAATTTTTTTTGTTACTTGCATATTATTTTTTATATACATAAAATAATTATTACATAACTAGTACCTGTTTAATTGAGTAACTTAATCTGCTAAGTTTAATTTATTTTTAAATTTCAGTTTAATTAAATACTTACAGGTACTTACGCAAACCTCGCAACAAGCTTTTATGATCACATAAATTGTGTATAATGAGGTTATAAGTTGACAGTTAAAATTTTAAAAGAAAATTTTATTTTCTTCTTTTTAAAGCATTTAAATATAAATGCTTTTTTTAAAAAGGGTTTTTTTTTGTCAATTTACGCGTTTTAAGAGGCTAAAATGGTTCTACTTTTATCGAAAAGCGGTTATTAATAAAATTTTAATACCTATTTGTTAGAAATCAGGCAATTCAACGTATATACAGTAGCCGGCACCTAAGGAGATTCAGCGACGGTCAGATTGACAGGTAGCTAGGCGGAAACTTTTAGCATAGCAATAAATGAAAGAGCCAATAAGAATATAGCTAGACCGAAGGGGTGCAATATCAATACGTCAACTTGTAGTTCAGTGGCGCGTATCAGTGAGAGAAAAAATACTGAAAATACAAGTGAATTCATTCAACTGATTTACTTACCAGACTTCATGAAATAAATAATTTTTACTTGCTTCTCTCAAATATTTATTCGGTTCAATTAAATATTTTAAAGCAAATGATTAAAAAAAGTTGAATCATTTTTTTTTTCTTATATGTACTTACCTAATAATTGTTTTTTTTTTCTCTTAAAATAAAACAAATATTCATTTTTTTTTCATTTACCTATTTATTTGAAAGCGCGTTTTAAGTAAAAAAAAAGATATCTGTTGTGCTCAAACTAGTTATATTTATTAGAAATATAAATTGTGAAAAGGGAATAATTTACAATACAAACTCAGTATTTTGCTCTTCCCAAGATTACTCATTTTCAAACGACCACTTCTCTCTGTTAATTTGTAACTATTTTGCAACTACCTATTTGCCACTACGCTACTGAATTTTGGTGTGCAATTATCATTCTGCCTACCGGCCGATTATCCCCGCCCTAAAGAGGCTAAGTTTGCTAGTGCGCATCCGATGATTTATGGCTTTTGAATCTCTTAGCTTCCGGCCACTATATTCTGAGCAAACGTACCTACACTTCATGTGTCTTTGCAAATAGTAAGAGATTATAAGTATCAAAAGTTATCCTCCAGATGTTACCAAAATTTAAAATGGCTCTGTAGTAGTAATTGTAATGTCGAAAGAATAACTTTAAACTTTATGAAAAATAATTTAAAAATATGTAAAGCAATTGGTAATAAACAACGTGGGGCAGCTAATCAACTTGTATTTAAATTAACAAATATTTTTGATAAAATCTTACAATTTTCTAACAGAAAGTTACCGATTGGGTTTTATTTATTAAAGTTATCAAGGTGATTCCAATTGTATTTGTTTATATTTACCTGCCTATTAGCATTCAGGTTTATATATAGACTAGCTGTGCCCCGCGGTTTATTAGGGAAAATAAACAGTAAAAATAATATTTTTTTTTAAATTCTCTATTTCAAACAATTTTTTGAAAAAGTTATGTACAAAGTACCCCATACATTATCCGCGAATTCATTTTCATCGATTTTCCCATGGGAATAAGATATTTTCCCGCAGTAAAACGTAGCCATGTGTTAATCCAGGGTGTCAGCTAACTCCATACCAAATTTTATTAAAATCGCTTCAGCCGTTTAGACGTGAAAAAGTAACAAACATACACACTCACACACAAACTTTCGCCTTTATAATATTAGTGTGATACAATTATATCCTGTTAAGCATTTGTCAACATTTGACACGTGCATGAACTATTACGATTTGATTCATACACCTCATTCGGGTTACGTGTGGCAAAGTGAAAATAATTCTACTATTACTAATATATCTTGCAATTTGACTTAATATGAAGTTCTAATTTATAACATTTTGTTATTCTGTTACATAAAGTGAGCAAAATTTTTCTATAGTATCATCGAATATTTCAAATGTAATTCTTTAGGTTTTTAAGAAATTCTTTTAGGTATTAACCATGTATGTGTATGTACATGTAATACAAAGACACCGCTCAATAATTTCTAACCCGCGGTGCTTACACAGAGACCTATACAAAGAAGTCTACCATTTCTAAAGATAAATCCTGTGTGCGGTCTTATGCGGCAAAAATCTAATCCATTAAGAAGCACCTTTTAAAAAGATTCTCATTTCAGAAGCATCTACCGATTTAATTTTTATTCCCAGGAAATTACAGTTCATAAATATTAAGTAGTAGTCGTCGTATAATTTTTAGTAGACGGCAAGTACGTATATTTTAATTTTATGAAGTACATTAAACGGTTAATGTATGTGAAGTGTGAGAGTAAAAAGTGCAAATATTTTCCCGTGAAATTGCTTCTTGTTGGTTGCTTCGTGACGCTTTAATGAAAATCGGGCTTTGCTATTAAGTCCGCATCTATATTTGATGTTGTAAACCGCTTGGGGGCTTTTAAACTACTGACCTCGTTCTTCTATCTTTCCTTGCATTTTGTAGAAAACGATCTTGGTTTGTTTCGCATTGCATTACAAAGTAGATATTATCTTGAGGTCAATACTTCCAACTTCCGACAGTCTGTTATTATTCTTGAAAACTATTTGTACCTACGTACAAAACATAATTAAGCGTGAAATGACTAAACCATATCGTGTAGAAATGGTTTTCATTTTGGGGAGGAAATTGTGTCTTTATATTTATTACATTTAATTACGAGCTGGTTTCCGAGTAAGAACGTTATATGAACCCACAATATGCAATATGCATCGCCAGGATTCAACGAATAGGGTCATTACTAAGCAATTCTTATTAAAAGCATTATTAAAAAAGTTTAAGAATCAAGTATTTTTGGAATAAATTTATCAGATAACGTTGCCACGAATAGTTTGCAAAAACTCGATATTAGTAGTAAATTTAAGGTTAGACGAAATTCGACTAAAGCTTGAAAACCGAAACTGAATTCATGTTTCTATTCCCGGTGAGTGCCACTGTTCGCTGATTAGAGTGAATTCGCACCCCGTCTAGTAGAGACACGACACCACTGGACAGTGAAAAGATTTAAATACGTAATCAAAATATAATTATATATCTATCTACACCACTCTCAACATACGAGGATGGATCAAATATAAACGAGCTTTTGTTCATAAAACATTTATTTTGAAAATTTTCACAAAAACACATATTCCTCTATTTTTCGACATATCCCCCTTATTTGATTATTAATTTTTCGCAACCGATTGGTAGGGGAAGGTGCCGTACCTTGATACCATTTTTAAGAAACATGTGTATGCTGCTATCGTTCTTTAAAATCCTTCGGTGTTTTCTTATTTTTGGATAACACAATAATGATATATAACATTCACAGCCACATTTTATACAAAAAACACATTTTAGAACTTACAGCTTACAATTTAAAAAAAATTGTTAACTGGTCCTAGGTACAATATGGTATCGTACCTGGAACCATAGGGTCATGTACCTTGAACCATAAAATGATATCTAATTGGAAACATATTACAACCATAACTTTTATTTCTATATTATATCTACATGCATATATAATTGCACTGTGTATGCACTTAAATCAACAGGAAATCTAATATGCGACTGTTGTCGTGCTGTATGTCCACAATTTATGGGTGGCGGTAACTTCATAACGACATCTTCCTCAGCAGCTTCATAGGATTCTGCAATTTCATCGAAAAAAAATGTATTTGAACCTTGTTTTTTTTTTTTTTTAAATATTGAGCAATCAGCTCTTGTTCCTTAGCGATGACTTTAGCTACATAGTAACTAACATTTTTCTTTCCAGATAGTTTAATTAAAACAAAATCGCCGATTTCAATTTTTTCGTTTTCAAGATCATCTGGATTCAAGTTTTCATCAGATATATCAAAATCAGAATCTGAATCTGAATATTCGTCAAAGCTGGAGCTATCGGAAGAATCGTCTTTTTTGAATTTCTTTTGTTTTTTCTGATTTAAATTCGAAACATTTTTGATAGAGAATTTACTTCACATATACTGATATTCCTTTTGACAGAAGATATTTTATTTTTAGATTGCTTTTTAAGTTCTATTTCATTTTTTTCAGGTGTGTCGGTTAGTATGCGGGATTTGCCCTTCTCTCGCCCTTTTCTATTTAATTTTCTTGGTTGTGCCTTAGGATATGGCTTCACAATTTCAGGACTTATAATTTGCATAACTGATGTAGATGCTTCTTGGCATTCGATTAATGACATTGTATGAGTTATCATTGCTCCATTTTCGTTTTGTTTGCTATTTTCCTCGGGTTCTTTTCTATCAGTTACATTAGATGGTAGATATTCGTCTTCTCCAAAAATATTTTCATTCAAAGGAACAATTCCCGTAACTCAAAAACCGTTTATAATATTTATTGGTGTAAAACTTAGTGGATATGCTTTCCCTACCATCTCTGCTACTTCATAAATCGTCATGGGTTTTCCAAAATTCCCAGGAGTGATCATCCAATCGTTTACAGCATTATTATAAAACGTTTTGAAAGGACCAAAAACAGTCCTATCAAGAGGCTGCATCTTGTGGCTTGTATGAGGATGGAACGTAAGTTGAATGATTCCCATTTCCTTTGCTCTTGTTATTACTGATAATGAGAGATGACTTTCGTGGTTATCTAATAGTAAAATAACCGGATTTTGAGAAGTTGGTTTAACATGGTTTATAAAATGTTCAATAAATTTAGCAAAAAGGGTTTCATTAGACCAGCCAGAAGGTGCTGCTGCTCCTATGGAACCGATCGGTGCTCCTTTCATCATTAAATGCTCTTTAAAAATCACCCTGGGAAAAATAAGCATTGGAGGGATACTATTTCCTATTGAATTAATTGCAGCGATCATTGTGCAAGTTGATCCCCTTTCCCCCGACGTCATACTTCCGATCTGTTTTTCACCTTCCGCGCTAATACTTTTGGAGGTACATGAACAGTAGATACTCCTGTTTCGTCACAATTCCAAATGTGACTTGGAGGAAATTCTCGTCTCTGAAGAACTGCCTTATAGTTTTCAAAAAATTTAGACACGGTTGTTTTATTAAATCCCGTTGATCGTGACAGACTAGTCGGTTCTGGTTTTCGTAATGATAATTGGTTACATTATGATTGACGAAATTGTCGAAGCCACGATTTTCCAGCTTGTTTGGTTTCATCCCATTTTGGAGGATAAACTTTTTTGTTCGGCTGAGCATATTCGTACGCCAATTTTCGAATTTGTTTTAACGTTAATCCATACTGCATACGTGATGCTCGTTTCAAGTACGAAGCCAAAAGCTGTTCCTCTTCCTCCGAAAATACCCTACGGTAATCATTGCGAGCAAGATATTCAAACTTTGTTTTATTAGAACTTTGAAATTTCTTTATATGTCTCATTATCGTGGCTCTGGACACTTTAAATTGTTTCTCAGCTGCTCTAATAGAAATATGATTATTTAAAATCTCATTTATAGCAGCTTCAACTACCTCCTTTGAGAGAGGAACTCTCTTCATTCCCGATTTACTTCGTGGCATCTAAAGTAAAACATAAATATCAGAATCATACGAACGAAATTCATGATGCTGTACCTTGAACCGGTTCAAGGTACAGCACACTCAAGATGGTCCAAGGTACGTAACAGCAAGCAAACATACAAAAACCGCTTTTAAAAAATTTAGGTTAGGAAAGACAAATACCTATTTATTGTAGTTAAATTAGAATAAAATCTAATATATTACCTTGGTTCAGCAAATCAAGCAAATCTGATATGTCAACAAAAATGCACCACTAAAGAGATCTTAAAAACTATACTTTTTAAAGCCTCAAACTTCGTCAGCATATAACTCTTAATGAAATACACCTACTGACTACCCTGTATTCTACATGGCCCTCTGTGAATGGGAAGATGTATAACATGCTATTGCAGCACGTATACATGTTATCTATTCTGCTGTACTAGAAGTGGTTCAAGGTACATGCGTGTTCAAGGTACAGCACCTTCCCCTACCTAGTTTTTTCATCTCGTTTTAATAAAAAGAAGCAGGACGGGAGTCTATCCAGTTGCGCACAAACGTCTTCACATGTTCCTCAGTCTGAAATCGCTCGCCTCCTAGTGATTCTTTGAGGGGCCCAAACATGTGGAAATGACAAGGGGATAAGTTTGGGCTATATGGATGGTGCTCCGACTGAGTCTAGTGCATTTCACTGATTTGGGCCTACATTAAAGCTGCAATGCGAACTCGAGCAGCTCTTTGATCTTCACTTTGGGACCCAACGAGCTGAAATTTTTCAGAATCTGCAGTTTTTCATTATGATTTTGTGGACACTCACATAGCTGATGCCGAGTTCAACAGATATCTGAAGCACAGTGGGATGGTGGTCCCCTTTCAATAAGGTTTCTAACACGTGCAATGTTAACCGGCGATATGCTGGTGCGCGGACGATGAGTATGATTTACATTTTCGACACGATTACGCCCTTCGCTAAATTCTTTGCACCAAATTTTTACCCGTTGCCACGAAAGCGTTTCATTTCCGAACTGTGCTAGCAGTCTGCGCAAAATTTCAGCTGGTTTCACGTTTTCACGTGTAAGAAACTTAATAATAATCCGTTACGCAACGCTGCTATGCATCTCTTTCTCACTCATTGTGATAGCTACTAACCAAGCAAACACAGCAATACGACGAGTCGTTTCCGTGTCACCTAATATCCCTACTTCAAGTTGCTAACGCCCGTATGCGCCTTGAACAACTATCAGGCGCTCAATTTAAAAAGGCTCGTTTATATTTGATCCACCCTCGTACCAATTTCGAAACTAATAACTTCATATTTAATTTTTCGGTAACTTTTATTTAATAAGAATTTATGTAGAAAAGAATAATTGCCTTTTTATATAAACTTTCGTTTAGATATTATTATTGAATAGTTAATTGAGGAGGGTGTCCGTAGCCCTTAAGCTGTTCTTCTCCGTTTCGGGCTGTGAACTCAACAAAAAAGTCGTAGTGCACAGAATGGAATGATCAATATCAATTTTATTCAACACATGTGCCATTTTAGTACTTTATCGTGTCAATAAAACTGGTCGTTTATATCCTATCAACGAAAATATTTCCATGACATAGTGCCCTCCTTTCAATGCAGAAAATTATATCTACTTTCCAAAAAAAATTAATTTCTAGAACCGGTCATTGGGGCCGAATAATTATGAAACTATTAAAAGTAAAGAACAAAGACTAAACTCATTATGATCTTATGGATGGGACAACCGTCACAAGGTTATATTACAAGTCACCTCTTTAGTATACTGGGGGTGTCCTTGTCTGATATACAAAGAGACATTATTGTCAGGTTTAGAAGTATAAAAACTTTTTTTCAATGTTGCTTACTTGTACTTAGCTTTTTTATTCAAAAGAATAATTTAATAACTTACCATAATATTTTCTTCAAGAACAAAAAAGCAAAAGTAGAAGTAATGAGTTGAATTCTAAAAGAAGTTTAACGATAAAGACAAAATTGAAATTCAGACGCACAGTTCTATACTAAAAAAATTCTTTGACCTTTATCGCTGGAGAAATATTAATTTAAAATATTTGCTGCTCATGTTGTTCAACCGAAAGTTACGTGGGAGAAGTAGAATGAATACGCCATCCCATCCTTCCCACAAAGAAGAAAAGTTGAAGAAAAATATACTTATTACATGAATAAAATGTTTCAGTAAACTTAATCAAATTTTTAAAGATAGACTCACAAAAAACTTTAAACAAGACGTTTCTCGAACAAGTAAGTAGTTTGAAAACGAATTCTAAACACTTCCAAAGTGTTTAAAGCCCTTTGAAAGTGCTCAAAGCTATTCTTAGGTGCATGAAGTTTTTTCAAAAAGCTCGAAGCTCCTTTAAGTTGCTTGAAGGCCCTTCAATGTGCTTGAAAGCAAGGTAAAATAATTTCTCGATTTAATTAAAGCCTTCTTGGTTCAATTCAAGCTCTTATTGCGCTTCAAACTTTTGATGTAATCGATGAATTTTTGATCTAATTTAAGCCATTATGGCGTGCACAAAGCATTTTTCACAGATACTTAGGATTTTGATTTTAATAACTTTTCGATGTAATTGGTAATTTTAAGTTCCTCGATTTTCCAAAGCACTTAAATTAAGGACTTTGGATCTAATTGTTGAAACAGTTTTAGTGAGAGCCTTGCCCAGTTCTGATATCATGTCTTTCTCACTGTATTACATATATTTTTAATCCTTCGTGTAGAATAATTAACCCTTGGTAGGTAAAAGGTGGTTTAACGAAAGTATATTTGGCGTGCTGATGGGATCTAATAAGATTCAAACAGAAGTTACATCTGGTGTTTTTGGGGAAAATACCCATCAACTGTTCTTATGTTGTATTATTCGTTCATTTTATCTTCCACCATCTGGGGCGAACCAGGATTGTCTAAAATTATTCGCGTAATTTGAATCCTTTGAATTACATTGTAGGCGTATAAATATGTAGGAATGTATTTGATAATTTGTTTTCTAAAAGCGTACCTTCCTATTTACTCGGTTAAATGAGATGTTGAAATTAAATTGCTTCTTTACTACATGCAATATGTCTTTCCACCACTGTTCACAGTCAGTATAAAGACGAAATTTTAAATGCATCTGGCTCGCTTTTATGGCCTTTCCAAGAGTACCTACAATGTTACTTTTATTACGATAAAAGTTGAAGGCTAGGCAGAAAACTGACATTTATTAGTTGCTACAATTTCGACAATTGAAATGATAAAATGTGACCATTTGGCGTAATAAGTAACGAAAGTGAACAGTGCTACAATGCTGCCAAAATGAACGGAAATTTTTGTTCCGGAAATGGTCTTTGTATCCTCGCAATATATGTCGGCAAGAAGAAAGTTTTATGACAGTTCAAAGGAGAACTCGGTTTTCCGGATCAAAAGACATAATGTGGGTGTTTTAACAAAGAAACTAAATTTTGGGATTCTATAATTAAAAAAAGAAAAGGAGATACTCTAGATCACACTTGCTCATCTGTTAAATATTTCGTAAAATTTCAGGAGCAATGGCACACTTTTTGGACTTTTATCAGAGACGTTTCTACATAAAAGTTCGATACGACATACAACTATACTAGAATAATAAGGAAGTGTAATGTTTTCTACAACATTAAAAAAACTATTAATTTAATTGTATTATAGAGCTTAAACTACGATTTTTTTTTCTGATGTAAGCAAATTATTAAGTACTTCATAATATATTTACCATAAGAACAGTCATTACGTTGAGTGTTATTGTCAAAGGTTTTTACTTTATTTAAGTCAGTTGAATTTAATTTGTTTATAACAACGATGAAAGGGCCATTAAATTCCGTCGCCATATCCGGAAGTCGCTATATATAAAAAAAGAGAGAAAGAATGAAAGAAGGAAATTAGGAAAGAAAAGTACCCAGTAACTGATTCTTAGATTTAACTTTATCAACCTTAACATTTATAAAAAATTACTACAACTGCTGACTAACTATATGTGAATGTACACAAAAGATAAAAAAGTTTGTGTTTAGACTCGGTCGCAATATCAGTATGAGATTTTTAGCATCTTCTAATTAATAGTTCATTAAAATTAGTCGCTAAAACCGAAATCGACGTTACATCCGAAGTCGTTACAGCCAAATTTTCTTCTTAAATTCGAGGGACTTATGTGTTATGTCGTTATAACCAAAGGATCGTTACAACCGAAGTCGTTATAAATGAAATACACTGTATTTAATTAATGTAACGTAAAATATAAATATTTAGACTTGCAAATTATAAAGTTTTACTTTGTACAAACAATAAAATAGTAAACATAATTCCTGTTTACCACAAAAAGAGAAACAATGTATTTCGCTTGGGACTTGTACACTACAACATTTCTTTCTTATTTAAGGAATTACTAGCCTCATATTTTATCATTCATTGTGGCACTTAGCACGTAACACGTATATAGTGGAATTGTCTTTTCGTGTGGAAATGTGGAGTCAACGAAATAGGGCATTATTCAAGCTGCTTCTACAAAAAGAAAAAACAAAAACGACACAGACGAAGAAGAAATGCATAGGACCACAAGGAATATTTCTAGGTATCAGCACAAGAGAGGGGAAAATTGGGCAGTCGACAAAAGCGTCGCGTGGATAGCAGTTCCGCATTCAGACCGTACGTGATCCGTAATACAATGAGATAAACCATAATAGTAATAGTCGTGATGTCAGTGGCGTCGCGGTCGTAAGAAAGTAAAAGCAATAAGGATAACATCTACGACAAATATTTCAAAAATAGAAATTCGCAGAGGACTGAGGCGGAATTAGTGGTTTAACGGAAGTAAAAAAAAAGTATAACGCAAATGGAATAAGTTCAGGAAATAATCAATAATAACAAATTTTATTTGTCTACCAGGGTAAGTTTACAATAGACGAATTAGAAGCTTGAACCTTCTTTGGGGCGAAAGAAGTTCTTAGTATCCAAAGTCCCAAAATTTCTTGAAAACCAAATGCCTATGAATTTGTGGTCACTTTTACCCTACTTAATATGCAAAAATTCTCGAAAACATGTTTTACAATTTATCCAGTTACCACAAGAGTGTTTTCGCAAAAAGGGAAGATTTTATTGGGCTTTATTACTTGAATTTTTTTAATATCTGAAGCCAAATTTGATTTTTTTTTATCAAATTTGCGATTAAATATTCTTTTGGGATCGAAGATTAAAAGGTTTGGGAATTTCATGAATTTAGTGATCATGTTCAATTGAAACTGAGGGACATTTATAGATTAGAAATTTGCTGAAAAAAAATCTGGACATCCAGAAGATGTGAAGTAGATAATAAAGCGAACCGTAAGTCAATAAACTAAAACTTTTAAACTGGCGAATTCCAAATACGGACTCAGATACAGGGAGCCAATAGTCAAAATATGTCAAATCAAAAACAAATTTTGTATGGTCTTTTTGATGATGTTTAATAGAATTAACAAACATTTACACAATAAATAAGACCTAACTAAATTATTTGTAACTAGAATTGCGAGTTTAATTTCGAATTTTAATTGTAGTTAAAAGAAATATAAAAGTACCTTTGATCAAACTTCGAAATAGTCACAAAATTGATGGCTTTCAAATGGAAACCTTAAATTAGATATTTCTCTCAGAAGAATGAGCTCAACAACTGTCGACTACAGATAATTCTTTTAATTTTTGTTTCGAATGGAAAACTTTTTTTCTAAAACTAGATTTCGTAGGTACTACAAGCTTCATACTTTCCATTATTTATGAAGTGATCTTAATTTATAATTTGAAAAAATCCTAGAGCCTTCATTTGCACAGCTGTTTCGAAGTTGTTGAGCTTATTATTCTAAAAAATATTTAGTTTCAGTATACATATTATAATTCTATATAGTTTGTCTATTACAAGCTAAATATATGGTTTAAGTGAAGGATTCGTCAAAAGTACTATTAGGTATAATATTGAAAAGTGAACAATACTGAATTATTAAAACATTAGGTCATATTATTAATAAAAATTACACAATGTAAACGTATATATATATCAGTAAATACCAGTAACCTAAGCAATAAACTTAAACTTTCAAATTTGCCTTAACTCGTGACGACCAAATCTAGTTCTTATTTTTTTGTAGTTAACATATTCTTATGTAAGTAAAATGCTAATTGATTTTCCCATTTCTTATTTTATGGCCCTCAAGTGTTGGCAGGATCAATTAAAATTTTATGCCAGATAAGGTAATTCAGTGGCACCTGTGCCACGGAACACTTTTAAAAAAAGGAAAATTGCATAGGAAGGTTGGCTGCCTTGTAAATTACGAGAATTAAATTTTCGGTTAATTCTGAGCTTTTTGCGCAGTCACGACTGATGCCTATGAATAATTAACCGCACCAATACTTGGGAAATTAATGGCCCCAGTCTACCATGAGTAATTGCTTGGGCGTTTTAATTTAAATCGGTACCGTACATAATATATGTGTATGGTGGAACTTATACCTAAACAGCAAAAATCATTTATTTTAGCTCGAACTCGTAATTGCGTATTAAGCCAAAGTAAAACACGAGAAAATAAAAATATCACTCTCATATATGACAGAATACGATAAAAAATAGGATACGATGAAGTCAGCATTATTATCAGAAAATGATACAAACATATTATTACTATATACACTCAAAGCAGAAGACTTCTCTATTCGTTAAAAATAATTGTCCAATTAGTATTAAAAATTATATCAGACAGGCATTTCTACCCATTATGAATGCGACAAAATGAGGCATTTGTATTTTTCCGCGCACTTTTTTCAAAAACTATGAATATGTGATAATTATTTTTTCAAGCACGAACGCACAATGGTACATAAAGTGAAGTACAATCGGAATGGTGACTAATTGTTGTACAGAATCAGTTTAATTCCTATCAAAAATGCAATCCTAGTATAATGTGAACAAATGCTCTAGGCCAGAGGTAGCCAAAGTGGTCTATATAGACCCCCAAGGGTCTATTTAACAAAAGCGGGGGTCGAAGAAAAAACAGTTCTTAATACGCAAATCACACATATGTAATTCAGTATATATAAATATAATGCAAAATTATGTAAAACTTTATAAAATAGCTTAGCCACTTATGCTAGCATTTCTAAGTTCCTATTTGGTTGAAGCCGGTTTCAGTCACGTAAATTCAATCTTAACTAAGTATAGAAATAATTTAAATGTGGAGTTTCGAGGGGATTTAAGATTAATATTGACCAATTTTGAACCCAATATAGCGAACCTTGCAAAAAAACACCAGGCACACCCATCTCATTAATTAAGAAGCAATAAATCTGTAGTTACTTTACTTATTATTTTCACTTATTTATAATTATTTATTATTTAATAAATATTAATGTATTTAAATTTCATCATTAATATATTTTTTATAAAATTATTGTTACACAATGTACCATTAATTTAATAAATGTTTAAAATAATAAAATAAATGTACAACAAAGTATCTAATAGAGTTTTATTTTAATTCACAGAAAATTACTTTTATGGGGGTCGATGGAGATTTCGAAAAATTGTATAAGGGTCGATGATCAAAAAAGTTTGGCGGCCCATGCTCTAGGCGATCGATATTGGTGGGGCTTTTAAACTCCCGAAAGCCGCCAGAGATTGGCGCAAGTTATAAATCATACATCGAACCAAACTGATAATAATTTGGGGAAATACCTTAGGACCATATAAAATAAATGGACTACGTCTGACGAGATAGAGGGGAACCAAAAGACGGTGGCCTATTTGATGCTTATGGACAACTAAAAATAGGAAAATTACGAAAACAAACATGTAATAACCTTTTTAAGGTATTAGACGATACTTGTTCAAACTTTTCAATTTTTTTTAAGCAAATTAAATACACACACAAAGTTTCAAGAACAAATTCATTACATACACAACAATATTGATTTGTCTATACCTATAGCACTACGTAGTGAAAAACAATATTGTCACGTGTGCAATAAAGGAGGGTATCGATAAGCTAGACAAAGTGACCCCTTTAGAAAATTTAAAAAAATATGTTTTTTGAATAGCATGAGCCTTATACGTAATGAAAGTACAGTTTATTCTCCAAAAATATAGTTAAATTATTTTTAAAACACTATTTAAATAAATATTGTGACGTGTTCGGTCACGGAAAACACAATTAACAAAACAAAACAACGAATTTATTTAATTACTAAAATTAATTTGACTACACTACAGTTATGAACAAGTCCGCACAATTTATTTCACTGAAAGTCTCTTGTACCACTCGCTTCTACTATAAACACTACTTGTCGCTCGGTATACCATAGACACTATGGTTCGCCTGTATCGCCTATCGATCGCTTCGCTTCCAAACATCAGCTGTTACTGTCAACTAACTCGGTGTGAGTGTCTCGTCCGCTTTTATAGTCTTCTCAGCCTTTTTCTAGGGTATTCTACAGCCGTCTAGTATTCCAATTGTTTTCCCATTGATCTTTGCTGGTGTTTTCTAGATGTGTCAGGAAAGCCGAGAATATTCCTTATGTAATCAGGGAAGATGTTCATTAATTATGCTCACACCAACTTAATTGGCAAGTACTCGTAACACTGCCCCCTTCTTAGAATTGATCGTCCCGATCAATGTCTTGACATTTGTAGGGCGCCAGGCGGTCCAAGTGTACAACTTTCATCTTGGCCTTTGGTCCTCTCTGAATACGGTAGACCACGTCATTCAGCCTTCTGACCACAGTGTAAGGTCCTTCCCAGGCTCGCTGTAGCTTCGGTGAGCGTCCTTTCCGACGGACAGGATTGTAAAGCCACACCTGGTCCCCTTCTCTGAATCCTGTGCTGTTGGCTCTCCGGTCGTACCTGGTCTTCATGCGGTCACTCCCTACTTGGATTTTGTTACGAACGGCTCTATGAATGGTATCGAGTCGTTCCTCTAGCTGCTGTGCGTAGTCGGTTGCCGAAGGTCGCCGATCTTCTGGGTGTCCAAACCGGATGTCCATCGGTAACTTCAGCTCTCTTCCAAATAAAATGCTGGCTGGTGTTCTGCCGGTGGTCTCATGAACCGCACTTCGATAGGCCAACAGGAACAAAGGTATGTGCTGGTCCCAGTCTGTCTGGTGATCGTTGACAACCATTTTCAAATTGGTTTCCAGCGTCGCGTTAAACCTTTCGACCATTCCGTCAGATTGTGGATGTAATGGAGTGGTCCTAGTTTTCTGTACTCCTAGCAGCTCACAGACTTCCCGGAATACCGTGGATTCGAAGTTCCGTCCCTGGTCAGAGTGGATCTCCATCGGAACTCCATACCGACTGATCCATTGGTTTACCAGCATTCCAGCGACCGTAGTAGCTTCTTGGTTTGGGATTGCGTACACTTCGGGCCATTTGCTAAAATAGTCCATTACTACCAAGATGTACTTATTGCCAGCAGTTGTTGTTGGGAATGGTCCTGCTACGTCCAGAGCTATTCTCTCAAATGGGGCACCAACATTGTACTGTTTCATTCGCCCTCGGCTTCGAGTCTGAGGTCCCTTGGCTGACGCACACGTTGGGCACTTCCTACACCAATTCTCGATGTCTCTTCTACACTTTAGCCAATAGAATCGTTCTCGCACCTTCTCCAACGTCTTTGTTACTCCGAAGTGTCCTCCACCAACACCTCCATGGACTTCTGTCAGCACCTCGTTGACTCTGTTCTTCGGGAGAACTACTTGATGTCGAATTTTAGTTCCGTCAGGGCTTTCCCACACTCGTTTTAGTACCCCATTCTCGACGATGAGAGAATCCCATAAGGCCCAATAGCTCTTCGTGATGGTACTCGTACTACTAACATCTGCCCAGGTAGGTCGTGCTGTTCCTGCTTTTTTCCACCGCAGTATCGGTTTAACGTCTTCGTCGTTATCTTGGTCTTTCGCCAGGTCTTCGTTCTGCCAGTGTTCTTCAGGTTCCACCATCGTCTGACAGATCCTTGCCAAGTTGACTGATTCCATCTTTTCGGCGGCCATGCAATGTTTGCAGTTCTTCGAGCATGGTCTTCGCGAGAGGGCATCAGCGTTACCATGTTGTTTTCCAGCACGATGGTCTATGCTGAAGTCGTATACTTGTAGCCGCTGTTGATCCGCACGGCGTTCCTCGGTCGGGTAGTTTCGCTCTAAATGTCCGTGCTTTCCACTTTCCCAGTACCTTGGTCTCCCTTTGTTTTGTCCACAGTCTCGGGAAAAATGACCGACCTTTCCACATTGCCAACATCTGGCCGATCCTCTTCTGTCATCGATTGTAGTTCTTTTCACAGTTTCGACGCATTCGTGGCATTTAGGGCAGTCTAGCTGTAAATGTCCGCGCTTTCCACATTCCCAGCACCTTGGTCTTCCTTTATTTTGGCCACAGTCTCGGGAAAAGTGACCGACCTTCCCGCATTCCCAACATTTGGCCGATTCTCTCTTGTCGTTGATGGTAGTCCTCTTGACAGTTTCGACGCATTTTTTGATCAGTCTTGTGACTTCATTCTTGTATTCGTCGTGTTCAACTGCTGTTTGGCGTACACGCACGTGGCCCTTGGAAGCTTGTTTTGCAGCTTCGAATTCTAAGGCGTGCGCCAGTGCGTCACTCGCAGTCTTATGGCGGGCCAAACGGAGAACTTGCTGTAAGTCGGTGTCCCTCACGCCATCGACGAATGTTTGGACTGCTAGCTGGTCTGCGAAGTCCTGCGGAGCGGTAGGATAGGCCAATCTAACTAGACGTTCCACATCGGCCTCGAACTCCTGTAGTTTTTTCGATGTCTTCTGATTGCGACACTTCAGTTGAGTCTGGTACACTTGTTGCAAATGTTTGTCGCCATATCTCATTTCAAGTCGCTCTAGCAGCGCAGAGAAGTCCCGTTGTTGGCGCTCTGGAATACCTTGAAGGACATCCAATGCTTCTCCTCGCAGGGCTATGACCAGCGCCGTTGCTTTCTCAAAATCGTTCCAGTTGTTTGCTTCTGCCGCTGCCTCGAACTGTCGTTTGTATACAGACCAGCAAACTTTTCCGTCGAAAGTCGGTGGTTTAATTCTGATTGCTTTCGCAGTGTCTTGGGTACTTTACTTCTCTAGCCGGTCTTGTGTTCTCGACCTTCTGTCGCATCTTCTCTACTTCCTCTTGTACTTCTTTCTAGTTCTTAGCTTCTCTTGTCTCGTCTCCAATTCTTGTCGTACTTCCTGTAACTCTTCTTTTAATCCTTCTTGCTCAATTTTTATTGTCCTTATATCTTCGACCAATTTCTCTTGAACTGCCTTAATTTCTTCTTTGCTTGCTTTAATTTCTTCCTTCATTTCTTCTTGTGCTAATTTCATTTCGTCCTGTCCAGCTTCCATTTTATTCTTCAATTCTTCCTGTCCACATTCCATTCTTTCTTGTCCAGCTTCCATTTTATTCTTCAATTCTTCCTGTCTACATTCCAGTTTTTCCTTCATTTCTTTCTGGCCTGCCTTCATTACCTTCATCATTTCCATTAAAGCCTTTATTTGTTCTTCCATTATTGTTGATTGTTTTCTTGTTACTGGCATAAGGCTTCAAAATACTTCTTCACTTCGGATCTCTCCTACGAACTTTTCTTCGGGAATCTTCAATTCCCTTATTATCGCACTCCTGACACCAAATGTGGCGTGTTCGGTCACGGAAAACACAATTAACAAAACAAAACAACGAATTTATTTAATTACTAAAATTAATTTGACTACACTACAGTTATGAACAAGTCCGCACAATTTATTTCACTGAAAGTCTCTTGTACCACTCGCTTCTACTATAAACACTACTTGTCGCTCGGTATACCATAGACACTATGGTTCGCCTGTATCGCCTATCGATCGCTTTGCTTCCAAACATCAGCTGTTACTGTCAACTAACTCGGTGTGAGTGTCTCGTCCGCTTTTATAGTCTTCTCAGCCTTTTTCTAGGGTATTCTACAGCCGTCTAGTATTCCAATTGTTTCCCCATTGATCTTTGCTGGTGTTTTCTAGATGTGTCAGGATAGCCGAGAATATTCCTTATGTAATCAGGGAAGATGTTCATTAATTATGCTCACACCAACTTAATTGGCAAGTACTCGTAACAATATGCATTCTTCAAAAATATTTTAAATTAAACTTACATTTGTAGGTTTAGCATTAAAGAAATCATAAGTTATAAAACGGTAAAATGAAACAAAATATACTGAAAATAATATATCTATTCTGTATCAAATTCTTCTGACCATCCGCTCTCGAAGGAGTTCGCTGTTGCATTTTGCACAAACTGACTATAATCGATGACGCGCTGTACGTTGGTTTCATGTATTTGATATGACAAATGCTCATGCATAAAAAAAGTTTTATTCTACAATGAGCGCATTTTTTTAGCATCGTGATTTTTTTATATATTGTTCTGCAGTCAGCGAACATAAAAATACAAAAATTAAAATGTTAAAAACTGCGCTCATGTTTAAAAAATCTTGATACACTAAGAAAAGTATAAATATCCAAATGAAAAAAACGCCGTTTTGATCACAGTCTATCGATATTTCCTGTGAAGAAAACGTAGTCACTTCTATTATTTATAACTAATTGCATGCCAAACTAACAAATGTAACTTAAATTCAAAATATTTTAGAAGAATGCATATTTATTTAAATAGTATTTTAAAAATAATTAAAGATATTTTTGGAGAATAAATTGTATTTTCATTACGTATAAGGCTCATGCTATTCATAAAACATATATTTAAATTTTTCTAAAGGGGTTACTTTCCCTAGCTTATCGATACCACTCCTTTGTTTTTCAAACATTAGGTATTTTATTATTCAATATTTACAACACCGGAAGGTAACGCATTGATAGATTTAGAATTTAATTTTGAATCTGATTATGAAAAGTTATTCCAGTGCGAAGTTCTTCACCATTAAAAGCCTTTTTTGAACACTCTGTGTAAATATTGATAAAAATAACTACATGAGATCAAAGACCATTAAGAAATTCAGTTATGGTTCATTTTGAAATTGTTAAACGGTTTCGCGACCAGTTAAAGGACTGGCGATGTCCTGATTCGGGTCTGAAGGCCGTTATCGTTTGGAAGCAATTTCAATCGACGGCATACGTTTGCAAATACATAAGGATTGAATTTTTTTGTAAAATTTGAATTTTTTTAATAATTTTTAAGTATGTTTTTGTACTGTTCATATTCAATTGTTAGGCTCCACCCTATTTATACTTATTAGAAATAACTATGATATCTCATTTACTTAACCAAATATTTTTATATTATCTTGTATTATATTTCTTACATAACGTCATCAGGTCACAACCTTTCTTACTATTTAAACGTAGATTTTGCAATAAGCAGACAGTTCTTCATGCTCCAAGATTCAACATATAACCCTTTACTGAACCTGTTATGATTTCCTGTATTGTTTTCCAACTTCATTTAAAAGTACAATATGTTATTAAAAATCAGCGAGTTAGTGTAATTATTTCAACAATCCTCTAACTTCAACAAAAGTGATCATTATCAACAAGTCAGGAGGATTGCAACATATTTTGACGCAGTCGATAGGATTGCTACACAATTCGCAGTTGGCAAAAATCTCTTCATCTGGAGGCGAAACGTAACTATTATAAGTTTGTTTATTACATACTTCAAATGATTAACTGAATTGGCTGTTACTTGGTGAAAGTTGCACATATTAACGGATATAATTGAATACACAATACTTTTCACAAATTTTTATTGTTATCACAACTATAGTTTCGCTACACTGTACACCTAAATCACTTGAAAAAGCTACAGTGTAGCGAAACTATAGTTGTGATAACAATAAAAATTTGTGAAAAGTATTGTGTATTCAATTATATCCGTTAATATTACATACTTGTTTTGGTTATGGTTTTTTATAAGGGCGATGGAATGCTGAGAAATATTTTCTGTCTTCTTCAATTGTGTGGAAATATTCAGGCATTTCCTGTTGAGCTGCAAAATCCTCCTGTATTACTGCTTTATAATTTCTCAAAAAATTTGTATTCTTTTTACAAGGAAGTCGAAGACTTAGTAATTAGATACCTTTTTGTAAGCAATTTGTGCACCTTCGCTGTTGGCGTAATGATTTCATACCCTATTCAACGATTTTTCTCTGTGACTATTCAGGGATAGAACAGTGCATTTTCGTGGCTACCGTCACTTCCATTAATTAAGTTGATCTGGAAATCACTTCATAATTTAATGAGACCGGATATTCGGGTATACCGTAGGTAAGTAAAGTATATACCGGTGGTCGCGTAATTGCCGTATCTATATCTCTTACTTTAATTGAGCCTCGGCCGTCGCACTCCTTTTGTGTAATTATTTTCAGTCACGTTCGCTAATGCTCATATTTTAGATGCGAACAATGAAATCGGCTTTAAAATAAAACGAAACGTGCTGAGATTCGACCAAAGAAAGATTCGAGTCTGTTATTATGTAAATATCTGCTGGCGCTAGTACCATTTGGTCGATGATAAATAGCGGCCTCTACTCTACCTTAAAACTAAAACACCGGAACCAATTATATTCGATGAAACTTGAAATTAGGTAATATTTTTTATCTGAAATTGCTTGACTTTATTAGCGTATAAGATATTTATAGGACGGCACGTAATTGTGGACAAAATCTAAAAACCCGATGCAAGAAACCAGAGTGGAGTGGAGGTTCACAATTCTATCTGGTTGTTTGTTAAACTTTTGTTATTTTTTACAGCTATCAAATATTCTAGTGACGAAGAAAAATATTTCTACCGTTTATTTGTCCATTGAGTCAAACTATCTGAGATTACTGCAGAAGTAAATAGAGAGATGTTACTAAGTAAGTAACACTGACCAACTTTTTCTTTAATTTGAAACATTCTGACTTACCGAATCCATATAATCATTTCGATATAATTTCAATATTTCTTACCTACTAGAGCAAACACAATTTCATTTTTATTTCAAGAAGTGGTATTGGAAAAACTCTTCCGCATTCTTTTTAAGCATGTTTACAGTAATTAGAGTTTCACGAGATTTGTATCGGTGAAATCAAAAAGGAATCGACCTTTTAATCAACAAAATCGATTGAGGTTTATCCACAATATTCAAAACCAAAGGCTATAGTAAAGGGATAAGTATGGATAAGATGCCCGCGCATGGATTCCGTTGAGATTTTTTCTGGTAATTGGCCAAGATTTGCCAAGTATCAGCTCTTAAAAATATACTGGTAGGAAGATGAATTTTTGAAAAAAAAATTATAACCTTTTGAACTGCTTGACCAATTTGGCTGTTAAGTTAATTTTGGTATGTTTTAGATATAACTGCCAATTTGAATAAATATTTATAACCTCAAAACACACATTTAAATTTTTTTTTTGTTGTACTAATGGGTGAATTTTTTTTAGGTTATGTTTTTTCAATACTTCTCAAATTCACAGCGTCATATCTAAAACATATCACAATTTTAGCTAAATTCATCAAACAGTTCAAAAATTACAGCCTTTGTGAACTTAAACTCCCTTAAGTTTCAAGAGATTCTTAATTTTCAACGGTTTTTGTCTTGAATCAAGACAAAGTACTAATGTAAAAACTGAGACAAGATCAAGAGAATTACTTACATCGAGATTTTTAGAGATCAATAAATTTTTTAAAGACTTGATATCTTTATTTAGTTCAATAAAAGGCTAATAAGATGCACTAAGCTTTGTTATTTAAACAATTCTTTTTCTAACCAAAGCATCGATATGTTCTTGTCGGTGTCAACAAATATCAAGCACTTGACAACAAATTATAGCCAAGAAATTGAACAAGACTTTCTTAATATCGATTTGCAAGTCAAGACAAGAGTTGGATGTCGAGATTAAGACTCATGCTTTAGTGAAGTCATAAAAGGAATCGATGTGGTAATCATCAAAATCGATAGAGAATTATCCACAGTATTTAAAATCAAATTGGTCAACTTTGACTCGCCCTGGTGGAAAAACTAGTACTTATGGAATCGAAAGCATTCCTTTGAAACCTTACTTAGACGCATGCCCCTATTCATTCCTACAATTAATTCATATCGTTCATCTCGAAGGACCACTTTGAATTAAAGTAATTTTTCTCCTTTAATTTACTTACTATAGTTACCAACTTTTACTACAAAAGTGTGAAAGTTTAATAAAGTCTAGATCCAAACTATAATTATGAAGAAAGTACTGTAATTTAAGTATTTATGGGAAAGTTAAAGGAAATATGGATTCGGGTTTTTAGTGCTCAGCCACATTTCCGAATGTCAATATAGTGACAAATCCCTGAATGTTATTTTCAATTCCATTAGATATACGGAATCCTAGGCAACGCTGGTGCATAAACTCTGACCAAGAATTTAATTTTTGATATTGATCTACATTATTTATTACATTAGAATACGTGAGTGTCTGCAAGCTGTTTTTGTATAACGTATAGCAAATCAATATCAGAGAGGGTCTTGTTGGACTTCTTGAAAGAGTAACACAGCTGCAATTTAAAAATGCATATGGCGTATTGCCATTACGGAGACATATTGTCTCTTTTGCTGATTAATATTTTACCATTCTTTATAAAGTTTGGCATACAAATGAAATTTACTTTATATTTAATAGGTTCATAATATCATAAAAACAACATTGTAGTTATTGTGATGTACTTCTTTAAAATAAAAGAAGTAAAATTCTATATAAAAATTTTTAATAACTTTTAAAATGGGATGTCTGGTTATAATTGCTACCTCTGAGTTGATTAACTAAGAATCAAACATGGATCGTAATGTCAGTTCTGTTTTGTATTTGTAAAAATTTTGCGGTCTGGCTTTTTCATATCTTGGAGTGAGTAACCATATATTTTCAATAATATTTGTCGGTTGTAATAAATACTTGACCTAACAGTTCTTCTTATTTTTACAAAACACATTCAGAAAGAAGAAATATTAGTGCGTTTCGTTCTTACCAACTTTTAATGCTGATGGGTGGGCAATTCTTTTGGACCAAAACTAAGAAAGATTATTACTTATAAATGATTAGAAAAAAATTTTCGGATTCTAGTTTTTTCGTTTTTTTGCATTTCCTGAGAAAACTTACCATATTAATGTATATTTTTTTTCACACCATCAGTAAGTAGAGATTTCAGCGAAGAAAAAGCCCACCACCGTTTTTAGAAAAGCAGATATTTTGACGTGACAATTTTCGATTAAAAATTACGGTGCTTTTTCGATATTAAGTAAAAATAAGGTGAAAAATTAATATTTCAAATCAAAAAAATTACAGCGTGTTTGGGACATAGCTAGGTAAGTTTTCCCCAAACATTTCGTGAAAAAAAAAACATTTTTTGTAAAAGATAAAAATAAAAAATCAAAAACTTGGTTATTTGAATTTTTCACATAAATTTTGAGGTTATATGAAAAAAGTGTAAATACAAAAGTTGTATACCTTTTTATTACCTACAACTTTGCCATTTAACTTTTTTCCATAAGACTTGTAGTTTTTCCGGAAATCAAGGAAAACCGTTTTTTACCCTTAAAAACTCACCCCCTTCTCCTTCCCGACCTCACATCGCCCGTAAATTATTTTTCCTTTCATTTATGTTATATTTTCTTCTTTTTCCAATGGGTTTCATCCTACTTTAATTTTTTTTCACTTTTTATTTTTGAAGGCTTCAGCACTGGTCTACTTAGCATAGGTAGACCTGGGAACGAAGCCGGTGATCTCCAAAATCCTAAAACTATAATTTTGACCACGCTTTACGGTGACATTTCTTTAAAGAACGCATGATTTTCTTATACCATTTCAGTTTCGTATTAAACTAATTCTAACGCTTACCTAAATACATATACAAAATTTTAGCGGCTTGATATGACTTAGCTTAACATTATTTTTTCCAAATTTTAATTAAGTTTCCATTTCAAACGATTTCTGAGAAAAATGGTTCTATGTATAGGTGCTTGATTGATTCATCATAAGAAGTTACTTTTTTTATTTTTGAAGTTTATAATCCTAGAAATTTCTTCTACTAGGGTTTCATAATGAAGTTATTACTTTAGCCAATAAATAATTTATATATGTAAAAGATTTATTTAAAGCAACTGTTCCGCTTTTTGTCAGTAGGGTAATGATTATTTATTAAACAAGCGTTTAATAATTTAAAAAGATCACAACCGAGGCCCCTCGGTGCAAGTTGTCTTATTTCTTATTAAAATTAATGAAATACTCGGAAGTGCGTCCGGAATAAATTGAGGAGAGGCAATTCTACAGTTCCGGTCACGTTTCGCTCTTCGCTTTGAAGAGATAAAAATGTAATATGGCCAGCAACGACCGTGTCACGGCGATGGGAATTTGATTAGTTGTCTTGCCAGACTAAACGCTTTGCGTTTATACCCATCTCCATTTTTCAAAACACGGTAGAGACATCGGTGTAAACCCTTCGCGCTTGAAAATTACACCGGCGTTTAAGATAAGTGTCCGGAATAAAGATTACGAAGCAAGAACAGGACAGGCTTTCGACAAGATTAACTGTTTTTAGTATCTACCGGCGTTTCACGAGTGAACGAACTTAACCCCTCTTGTTATGGTGGTTTCTGTTAGCAAGTCCTTTCATTATATAAGTGCACTTAACACTTTATTACTGACCGCATGCGCAATTTTAATGCTTTATCTCCTATTATCAAAAAAATCCCAAAAACTAATTTGGATGGAATTTATTGTTTAAAAGTATCCCAAAATCTAATGTAGGAATACCTGGATGCGTAAGACAAAGTATTTCTCAATAAACTTCTTGACATAAATTTAAAATATAAGGACTGTCTATTTAGTCAGCTTTATTATAATTATTACTGATTTCATTGTTATAGATGACTTTGTAAGGGATTCCGAAATATTATACAGAAGTTTTTCAGATTTCTATTTCATATTGATAAAGTCGACAAATCAAAACTGACTGTCTACATTACTAAAAAAGTGTCTACATATACAGGGTTACAGGTTAAGTCGACTTAGATCATTTAAGAGGTTGTAGTTCCCTCATTTCTGACTGATTTGACTATGAAAGACCGTATCCTAAACTTAACCGTTTTCAAGTTATTGGACTGTTAAGGTTTTTTTTAAATTGCCGAAGTTTTGTCTATTGTCCCATTATTTGTGTTTTGTGCCTCTAATTTATTTGTTTTTGCTATTTTTGTAATCCAATTACATCTGTTGACGTTTTGAGGCAGAAAATTATCGATGCGGCAGACGAAATAAGAAGAGGATTAACAACTGGTCTAGTGAAAAGTGGCTTAAGACACAGAATGAGAGTATGTGTGCGAAACAGTGGCGGACATGTGGAACATACATTGTAAACTTTCTTTGAAAAGAGTAATAAACGTTATTTTGTAGGTACCTATTTGGATTGTTTTATTTTGTTTTCTGACCCAAGTGATAAATTTGACGCTTAAGTACCGTAATTTTTCCTAGATACTATCTGGAAGCGTTTTATTAAAGTTTTTTTGTAAGAATTCTGATAATACCCTAGCTTGTTATATCTTGTTGGATAGCTAAAGAACCATAGATATTATTAAACACATCTGCAGCATAACTGTCATAGACTTTTTTTTAATATTTACAAAGGAAAGAAAATATCTTTTACGAATTTATTACCGTTTTTAACTATCAATCATCTACTGCGACCCAGTTGGTTCAGTTACCTGTAATGTTAGTGTTGAGAATAATAAAGCAACGTATGTAGGTACTACAAAAAAAGCAAAACAAATAAATTAGAGGCACAAAACACAAAAAAAAAGGCAGTTAATATCAGAAAATTGGACGTCAATTGTATAAAAACGCAGACAATCAATTCCGCAACGTTTCGACCATTTTATTTGGCCTTCTTCAGGCGTCTATAACATACATAAACGAATCATGAAAATAACAAATAATATAAAATAACAATAACATCCTTATACAACTTAAGTAATATAAGAAAATTTACCTTGATTTATAAGCGTAACAATATAGATATTTTTAACATAATCCATCCTTCACACAACACAATTACATAAGTAATAAAACTTAACAGGTTTAATTAGTTGTTTAACGTCAGTTCAACAGAAAAATTGCAACATGTAAGTAAGAACCAGTAGACAGCAAGTCAATCTAACCAAAAACTACAACATAAACAAATGCTGGCGATCGGGGCGCCAATAGTTCACAATATTGCTACAGCGGGAAAAACTAAGTTACGTATTACAATAAAACCAGGTTAAAAGTTATAGTTCTTATACATATTTAAAATTTCATTATATATTGCACTCAGATTCTGGGTATCAGTGCGTTTATTGACCGTGTCATTGAGTTTAATCCACACCATCTCGCTTATCCCACGTTTAAACCACTTGGATTCTAAATCTAAAATCTTTACGCCGTCAAAATCAAAACTATGACCTGAGTCAAAAAAATGGGACGCTAACGCCGTTTTATTCTCTTCCAAAATTTTTAATGCTCGACAACTACATTTATGTTGATTAATTCTATTTTTTAAATATTGTTTAGTCTGTCCGATGTAACATAATCCGCAAGAGCAAGGAATTTTATAAACTACCCCCGCTCTTTGGTCTTGGTGCACTGGGTCTTTGAGTTTTGAATACAACATACTAATTTTTGATACATTGTAATAGGCAAGCTTAACATTCGTGCCTATGAAACATTTGTTAATCTTATGAGATAGACCCGGGATGAAAGGAAAACGACAATATTTGATGAGATTAGTCGGTCGGTCAACTCTAAAAGATCGATTGACCGCGTTCTCTTTAAACTTATTGATAGAAATACGAATTAATGATTTCGGATAACCGTTGTTATGCAACAATAATGCAATTTTCTTAAAATTAGCTTGGTGATACACATCACTACTGAGTCTAACCATTCTATCCAGTAAACCATGAATTATACCAAACTTCTGAGACCTTGGGTGGTTGGAACCGAAGTTCAAAATCCTACCCGAGCTCGTCGGTTTTATATACCAATTCGTTCTTAAGCAATTACCCGATCTTTCAACCAAGATATCTAAAAAAGGGATACACCCATTTTGTTCAACTTCCATGAAAAAATACCGGCCAAGTGCGAGTCGAACTCGCGCACCGAGGGTTCCGTACAAGCCTGTAAATATGTGATGTAACTAAAAATTTAAGGTTTTCGGAATTTTTTCTTTATATGTACTATAAAACATTGCTTCATGCCAAATTTCAAGATTCTAAATCGACTTGAAGTACCCTTTAGGTTTTGATTCCCTTGCGAGTTTGAAAATATGCGGCTTAAATGGCTGTTTCTTTTGATTGCGTTGACATAGAAGTTTGATTTTGTTACAGCTTAAAGATATTATAGACCTGAGTATTTGACATGAATTTCAATTTAAAACCTGTACGCGTTCATGAGGAAAGGGGTAGTAACTTATAATTATTAATAATATTTTTATTATATGATGTAACTAAAAATTTACGGTTTTCGCAATTTTTCCTTTATCTGTGCTATCAGACGTTGCTTCGTACCAAATTTCAAGATTCTGAGTTCACGGGAAGTACCATGTAGGTTTTGATTCGAAACTTTGCGGAAATTTGCGGCATAAACGGCTGTATCTTTTGATTGCGTTGGCTTAGAAGTTTGATTTTCTCACAGCTCCGAGGGACAATAGACCTGAGTATTTGGTTCTTGAGAAAAAGGGTCTTGACAGACGGACGGACGGACGGACGGACAACGAAGTGATCCTATAAGGGTTCCGCTTTTTCCTTTTGAAGTGCGGAACCCTAAAAATGGGACAATAGACAAAAAATCGGCAATTTTTATAAAAAAACTTAAAAGTCCAGTAACTTGAAAACGGTTAAAAGTTTGGGATACGGTCTTTCATAGTCAAATCAGTCAGAAATGAGGGAACTACAACCTCTTAAAGGATTTAAGTCGACTTAACCTGTAACCCTATATACCTATCTGGAAGTGGCGGTTGAGGTGTGGAGTAGAGGCTTGGGATGGAGTTGAACATTACACATTTCTCGTTAAAAAATTGAAAGTGATTTTTGTCCAAAAAGTTATATACAAAACAAATGAAAATTCTTTGAATCACTAGTAATATATAATTTTCACCTCAACCCTCTAAGCCTCTATGCCCCCAATCCTATCACTAAACACGATCTTAATGTGGTAGCGGGTCACCTCCAGTCCTTCTATCGCCTTTCCTTTCCCAAAGATGGTCCCATCTTATGTACGGTTACTTACTTCATTTCAACTGATAAAGTCCATTTTGACCTACAATTTCAATCGTACTGAAATTGAGGTATTGGGCTCAGGAAGCAAGCAAAATGCTTTAAGTTTGACCCATTTGGTAGGGTAAAACTTCAGCTTCAAATGCTACTTAGGTGTACCTTGCACAAACTGCAAAAGCCTTTAATCATCCGTTATCTTAACTGATTTTTAATAAACCCTTCGATTATCGGAAACTTAAACACAATCTGAAAAAAATATATGCATATGCGGGATATTGGCATCTACAAATTATCTATAATTCTAATAAAAAAGTAAAAACTAAAAAGATAAAGTATTTTAGTTGTGGAATATCAAGAGGAGGTATCAGAAAAATTTTAGATTTCTCATTGTCCTGCAGAAGGAATCATATGAGTGTAAAATATTAAAACCATGCTGATTAGACGTCTTAACATATTTTTAACCGTTATCACCTTTTTATTACATTGATATTTATATATTTAATTAAAAACAGAAAGTAGATGGATATTTACATATATCTAATGACGGTGTATTAAAATTTCTGAATGTTTGATTAAAATTAGTCTAAATGGCTTTAAGTTTAATAAGTTAAAAATTAAATGAGGTATGAACTTATAAATCTAAATAATCGTAAATAATAACCACGGATTAAATGAGCCACCCGCTATCATAAACATTAAACATCTGCCGTGTGAAACATATAGCGGGATGTACTTCATCTTGTTCCTTTAACCCGAAACTCGTATTCAGTTGAATTTAGCACCTACGTATATGTTATGGCCATTTGTTTCAATGCAGGAACGCGCTAATAATTTTGGTAGTACAACAGAAGCAAAACCGTGAAGAGGAAGTACAATCGTAACCATTTGTTCTGATTTATCATTGTTTACGTATCACTTATGTAGTCACCCTCATTCATTTCGATAGTACGTGCCTAAACCTATTATTCTTTCAAAAAATTTTTTTGAAGTGAAATATCACGCATTATTGAGCGAAATATCGCAGTTTGCCTTCGAAATCAATATAATTACATACATTCACATACAGAACATTCTATATAGAGGCAGTAAAATGCATCAGGTTCTCCCTTCTAAGAAGTTTGAGTCAGCAGAAAACTTGCGGACTGTAGCTACATATGAGTAGGTACGAGAGGGGGAAGTTTGTGATGACTGCAACAGGGTAGTAGAAATACCAAACCGGCGATATTGGGAAAGTTAGAAGAACAAAAGGAACTACATATACTTATGGTCAATAAGAAATAAGTGAGATACGATAACAAGATACCTTCTGAAACATGAAGTGATATTTTAAGACATATTAGGAGCAAAAACAGAAATAGAGAGGCAGAAGAAAAACTTTTTTAGATTACTGTTCATAAATGGTTAGGGATGAGGGTTTTACTTAGTTTTTGGGATATTGGCGAGCTCAAAATAAAAAAAAAATGAAAAAGTTTGTCTTTCGAAAAACGACCTCGACTTACTAAAATAATAATATAAGAGAAATGCGGGAGTGATACCACATTTTTTTTTTTTAATAATCCTAACATTATTATTTTAGCATTCAAGATTTAATTTCTGCAGACGGTAGGTACTAAATGTTTAAAAGCAGTTTGTATTAATTAGCAACTTTTTCACCAAAAACACAGATTTAGATATTAAAATTTGTAAAATAACTGAAAGCGGCATCTTTACATAAATATATAGGAGAGTTGTCAGCATGTAGAAGGGTAAATTTCACGCTAAATGAAAAATACCAATTATGTTGCTGTAACGAAAACTAACGTAACACTAGAAGTAAACATGGGTTACGCCATCCACCCTTAATATTTAATTTCAGGGTTAAAATAAAAGCCATTTTCCTCACGTTTAATTGCCTAGAACAAAAATTACATTGCTCTAAGATTTTCTTTTCCTATTAGGCTATCTAACCCCTTTCTGTCTCTTAAAAAGTCATTATTCTAAAATAATTTGAGGTAATTTCTTAGATAAACAAAATTTAACACGCGTGAAGACATTCCTTAACAATTACGTGGCATCTCTTCAAAATGTATGGGATAGATGCCATACTAAATTTAAATTTGACGGTTAATTCCATAGTCCTCAGAAATAGAGAAACCATAACGCAATTTTCGCTACGAAAAATAACATAAAATAAATGGCATCTCACCCGAGATAAAATTACCCTATACACGGAGAAAAATAATCATGATTTTATTACTTGATGAGTCAAGCAAATTTTTTTTAGTAAATAATACTAGAATTCTCATAAAATGTACTTGGTGGTATAAAACAATTTTTTATTCTTTCTAATAATTAGTATTAGAATAATCAAGCTAAATAAGTCTCGATTTTTTTTTCTCTACCTCTCGATTATTTTATCGTGTCGTAAAGAAAAAAAAAATACTAGAATGAGAATAGTTCAGTAAAATTAGTCATAAGAACTGTAAAAAATGTTTTATAATCAAGTCAATTTTACTACAATTCAGTCTCAACACCGAACGTAGATTGACTAGACATTTCTAGTAAAATCTCCTTGAGCGTCTGATCGTCCATATAATTGACAGATTTTCTAGTCATTTTTGCTAGAATTCTAGCAATATTTTCATGATTGTTTTCTCCGTGTAAAGAGCTAAGAACTACTCAAAGGCGTTGACTAGTCACATTTTATTTTCAAAAATAACAAACTAAAGAACTCACTATTGACGTGTTCTGATGATTTACTATTGATAATGATTGCTTAGTCGAAACGATTGTTGAGGTTTTGTTAATAAAATTGGTTGAAACATTTATACTGTTTTTCTATATTCAAACTAAGTACTACCTACTTCAACAAGCAGCATCTTATTCTACGTAAAGCTTTTAAAGGTTAATTTGCTTTCGTAAATCCGGAAGCTATAAGACCGAGCAAGTTCTAATTAAAGTAATTAGTGTTAGTTGTTTTGTCAGCTGTAAATTCCTAGGAAGACCATCCAAATAAACAAAGTACAATTTATTAAGGCACTTTGCATAAAAACAAGAATTTAATAAAAACCAACGGGTCTGAAAATCGTAAAATAATTATTTAAGAAATAAAAAAAATAAACCGATTTCGAAACAAAAATGCACTAAAAACAAAAGAATAAAAAACCCATACAATCGAACATACATCCTCCTCCTTTTTGAAGTCGGTTACAATATGTATACCTATTGTGTAACTCTTCAAAATTCGAAATAAGTAAGTAGTATTTTGGCGTTTTATTGTATCACAAAAGCAACAAGCTTAATGCCATTGGTCCTTGAGTCAGTGGCGGACTAACAGGGGGGCGGAAGGGGCGGCCCGCCCCGGGCCTCTGGTCTTAGTAGCTAAGTACCTCCATAATTTCATGAAGATCAAAACACTACAGCCATCTAGACTTTTTACGCGGTACTAATATTCTTTTAACTTTGCTGAACGCGTCCAATACGCTGGGGGAGTTCCCGTCTTTGTACCGGGTACTTCCCTAGAAATCTCTGAATGAATGAAGTGCAATAATTCACTGATTCACTCTTGTACGCCTACATTTACATTCACTACATTCTATTTATGTCGAAAACTAAACATAAAATTTCATTACGTTGATATTATTTAACAGTTTAATAGTGTGTTCTGATATTTTCGCGAACGGATGCCTTTTTTCAAATTGTAAAGTAATAAACGTGATCTTATCCGTTCAAAGTAACTTCATTAAAAAGTGTAATAGTGTTTTTTATTTCATTGCGGTATAAAAGTAACCGAGTTCAGAGTTGAGTTAGTGCATTTTCGAGTATTTGAAAAAAGTAAGTAATTTTTCGTATAATTTAGCCTAGAAATTATAATCCATGTAGTTTCTAGTCAAAATGCGCCTACGAGTACATTGCTTCAGTTCTTGCATTTCGCGAGTGGTCCTTATCTTATTTGTAGTGAACGTTTATTAGGGACGTAGGTTTCATCGTGAGACTCAACATGGCAAAGTCTCTGTACATTTGTATATCTATATAATAATAACATAAGCTTCTAGAAATACATTTTTTTTAAGCTGGGGGGCCTCATTCATCTTTGCCGCCCCGGGCCTCTGACGGGCTTAGTTCGCCACTGCCTTGAGTGCCTTCAGTGACGCTTCTTTTGTCTTAACTATAAGGTCCACTAATATGTTCTAAGTGGCGGCTCAGGTAATAAAACTGTCATCAAGTAATTAATTGTTCAATTATTATTATTATTCAAGCGAAATACATATTGGATTCGTAGGTCTGTAAAGCCCACAATAGTGTAAATTATTTTATAGAGGTTTTTCAAATAAATAAAATGAATGGTTAAAATTTCTGGTGGCAATCACAATAATGACGTTCGAGGTACCTGAGACTATTTCTTGGACCTCAGAGTGGGAAATAGAATCAATAAGGATTATTCCCCCTTAACATTGCTACTATATAAGGTTCAGATAATTTTTTTAAGTGTCGATGTCAGTTATTTGACCAAATAAGCTAATACATCTCTTGAAGATTTTACTGCCTGAACTATCATTTTAAAAAAAAAATTACACAATATTTTGTGAAGATCTGTGGTATTGTATCTCCTGATTTTAGTTTCATTTTCCTTGTTTTATAAATAAAAAAATAAAATAAAGAAGAAACAAGGACAAGATGTATTAGGTCTAAATCAACAGCAGGATTATCCTACTTGTGTTTTTTTACTTTGCTTTTACGTACCTATGTAGGTATTTATTTTAAAGAAGTGGTAACGTCTTATCAACTTCATTTAATAATGATTGATAATGTTGCAACCACCTTTGTTGACTCCATCATAAGATATGGCAGCCTTGTAGATACAGAAGACGGTTTACTACTGTATTCATATATTAAAACATATTAGCTATTACGTACATCGGACAAAACAGAAGCTGTTACATATATGTAGTAAGTAATCAGTTTCTGTCGTCTTTGGCAGTAATTTCAGAAAATCTGTTCGACTGACCTGGTTGACCCTTTCTAGGGTTTAATAACGATCCACGGGCGTTCCAGTAATCTACCTTTCAACTTGCTTTTACACAAGAAATCGAGATCCCGGCTTTTACGAGCGACAGAACATATATTACAAGAACATTTTAGGGGGACATAGGGACACGGGGACTTGTGCGAATCCGGTATTCATATCAATCCAGGATAGCACAAAAACAGTGGATATAATCATTGCCTATCGATTAAAAACCGTTGAAATTGAAACTTGAATTTACAAATTAATGATTAGATACTTTTGCTACAAACCCAAATAGTAACAATTTATGTTTAGCATCAGTTTGAAGACACAGAAAAAAAAAACGAAATAAAAAAATTATAGAAAAAAAATTATGTTTTTGTGATTATTTCTTTCAGCGAAATCATATTTCAAAAAGTACTGTCAACATGATAGGCTTAAAATGGAGCTCAATTTTTATCACCCTGAATATATTTTATATAAAGTAAATGAGGGGGATATTGTGATAGGAAGGAAAAAGATATGGACAATCTCGTAGCCGGACGATATTGCGTTAATAGCGACAAGTTGGGGTGCACTAAAGAAGATTACTAAAAAATTGGAAAGATATTATGAGAAGAAATGTGAGTTGAATAGCGAGAAAATCAAAATAGTAGGATTTGGGGAAGTAAGAGACAGGAAAGGAAAAGAGAAGGGGGGATTAAGATGGAAAGGGAAGTTGATAGAAAGGGTTAAAAAATGCAACTACTTGGGGTATATACTGACAGAAAATAACGAGGACGATTTGCATATAGTAATTAAATGGCTAAGGCTAATGCAACGCTGGGATGAATATGAGGATTGGACAAAGAAGGGTTCTGCTATTTAAAACGTTAGTTAAAGTATAATCTTTTATGGGGTAGAGATATGGAGATGGAAAGAGTATAGACTAGTAGAAAATATTTATAAGAAGTATATGAAATGAGTGTTGCGCTTAGAAACAAGTACTCCGGACTATATTTTAAGACGGGAAAAAAATGTGGGAAAATGGTGGGGGATACAAGAAGAAGGGTGGTAAAGTATGAAGGAAAATTGGGAGAATTATCGGAAGGGGACTTAAGAAAGGAGGTATGCAGGAAAAAGGTATTGGGGGTCGGGATAAAAAATAACTATGATGTGGAAAGGGATAAGGCATTAAAAGAAATGGCAATAATTAGAGAACAAATGGAGGAGTGCAGAGGAAAGGGATTGAATATTAGTAGAATGGTTGGGAAAAGATGTAATAAATTGTAGTAATAGGGAAATCGAGATTCGCGAAAGGGATGAGGGAGTTTCTATGGGAAGAATTACAAGGGGATGGGGTGCAGGGGTATCTAAGAGAAGGAAAAAGTATGGAGGTAATAGCTAGATTCAGAACGGGGAATGAGTGTAAGAGAATAAATTTTGGATTGAAGAAGGTAAGAGATTGTGTAGAGCATGTGGAGAGATGAGTGAATCAATGGGACATGTATTAGAAGTGGGAACAGGGAAAAAGGAAACGGATGAACGTAGAAAGGCAATAAATACAGACGGTAATGGTCTGACCCTATTAAAACAAATTTTATGGAAAAGAGATAAGGAAAGAGAGGGAGGACAAAATACATGGAAAAGGAGAAAAATAAAAATAAAAAGTAAAATAGGAACTGAAAGAGGGTAGGATAGGATAGGATAGGATAGAAAGTAGTACCTGCATATGATAATAGCTTTATATAAGATTTAGACTAAAATAAGTTTCTTTTGTTGACCTGTATGAATAACTTTTTTATTTAATAAATCTCTTTACAATATTTTTTTATCACAAATTGATATCGTTTATTTATTAATTATGTAAGCAGGTACATTCACATATAGAAGGATACTTGTTCGCTCTTGATTAAAGCGTTTGGATGACTCTATAATGTAGATATGTGTATACACTATTCAGTTGAGATTTTTGTAAATAATTTAAGAGTATTATGAAAGGTTGTAACGATAGTATTACACAGATTTAGTAATTTTTTTTTGTAAAAGTAGGTGTAAAAATCGCTAGAAAAATTAGGAACTTTAGTTAAGGAACAGCGTGGACAACAAAAATTGAACCAACGATTTCTAATACAAGCTAATATTTAAGTTGTATTTTATTTATAAAATAATTTATTACCCTTAACTACTTAAGGTAAAACTAAAAGTTATTTACTATATTACTCAGTACTTATTATAGTTTTAAAAATATGATAAAATATTTATTATCATAATTAAGTTTCATTTATCTACCGAATTGTACTATTATTCATCAATAGAATTTACATTTTGTAAACACTGAAATGAAACTTAATTTGACTTCAAAGTTGTTAATTGATTAATACAGTTTAAAATTATTATCGCATGCTATCATAAATTTTATAGGGTACATTTGTCTTCACTTCATGTGTAATGCAAGTTTCAATTTTGCTTTCTCACGAAATTAAACAGTTCGTTAATTACTCAAGCTGCAACACATTTCGGCTTAGAAATGAATCTTCGTAAGTATTTTTTTGGGTTTCACTTTAAAGCCTCATTTATTCAACTTCGTAAATTGTCTATCATTATCCCTATAAGCCTTCAATTAATGTAGAATAATTTCCTAAGGGGGCGCCTTTTTATGGAGGGCAATTTGTGGCCAGGAAAATCCAATTTACGTTAATAAGCAAGACGGCAAAAAATGATGCTAGCAGTTTCAAGTTTACGAGTCAAAAACAAATAGGCCACGAAAATGTTGATTAAAGTTGGATGTTGCTATCTAAGCAAAAATACAATTGTGCATCATAAATAAAATAAAAATCAAAAGAAAAAAATAAGCAGGTACCTACATAAAGAAGAAAAATGACGATATTTTTGTAACAAGACGAAAAAAAAAGTAAAAATATTTAAATTGTTTCTTTATTTGAAATGAATTTGTACTTCTAATTTTCCACTATATAAATGTAAAAATATTTGGATAATCTTCATAATTGTTTGATAATAGGGAATTGGACAAAAATATTAAGTTCGAAGAAAAACTATTTAAAATTTCGTTGAACGTTTCGCTATTTATTTATAGCTTCCTCAGCAACTCATTTTTAATCTTTCCTCTCGTCCAATCATCTTAAAACCAAGTGTGTATGGTTAGTCATAATTCAGTTGAATTCTAAACATCTTTTTGGCTAGTTTACAAATGTGAGAATAGATACTAGAAATGATAAACACTAAAACTTTTTTCTTTTTTCTCAAAAGAACAAAAAACACAACATAACTATAATTTCGTTGCACTTAAACTATATTTTTACAATTAATAAAACTGAAAAACGGATTCTGTCGATAATTACAAATTACAAATTATTCTTTAAACGTGAGGCACCATCGGGATAAATTTACCTAAATTTGTCAACATTTCTTTCTTGTGTCATCCGTTTCATTCCTTAATTCAACTGAACACAGAAATCAAATCAATTTATATGGTAATAAAACATTAATTAATTGTTTGTCGTGGTTTATGAATTAACCACAAACATTGGCTCTAATTTTTCTGTAGATCCTAATTGCAATTACAATTTTGAATTTATGCACCTCCTATGTGTACTACTCTGAGCCGCCACTGGTTCAAGGTAAATGTTTTTAAAATGATTATAGTGCCTGCAAAATTATATTTAAAAATCTTTAGATTTCAGTTTATTATTCATTCTGTTTTAAGTCTTTTCGTAATCAGGTCCACCAACAGATAACTGCGCTTATCTCAGTTATTGGATTTATATTGATATCTTTCCTGTAAATTTTTTTGAATAAATAAATTGTAAAATTAAATTTACGTGCACATTTTCGTCGATCATTACTTTATAACTTTTTGAAGTGAAACTTCTTTGGGCGCGATGAGAGTAAAATCTCAAGGCCATGAAACGACACATTTCGTAACGATTCGTCTCGCGAAGCTATGACAATAAAAAGCCGCGCATGCGCATATCAGTATTACAGTCAGCTATAGGTATTAGAGTAAGTGTATTACAGTAAATGTTTATTGAACAACAATTAATATTTGTTTAAGAGTGAGTATTATTATGTATTAATTTTAATTCCTTGTAGTTATAGATAGTTTACGGTTTCTTAAGCATTTGAAAAATGAACGGAGGCGAAAAAAATTTGATGTATGTATGTATTTTCATTTTTAAAACATAAATCCTGAAAATTCTCGTACTCTCTCTTCCTTTCACCAAACATTACTTTTTCGTTATAAAGGTATAGAGATCGCCAAAGAAGTTTCACTTCTTTCACGTGTACTGAGTTGCACATGATTAAATTTTTTGAATTTATATTACTGTTGACATTAATGAAACAATTATGTAATTCCATATCGAAATCATACATATTTCTATAACGGTAAATGTATTTATTTGTTCTCATTTTTGGCTAGTTCAAATTTTAAACATCTCACTCTGAAAACGTATACAATAATCAAAGAAAACTGGGTCATAATAGTTTTTCTGCCGCACAGTAATAGGAAATGATGAAAAAACAATATTAAATTTTCTACCAAGGAAACTGTCACATGGCAATGTTCCGTTTTATCAGATTACCCATCTATTTTAAATTTTATCTTTTTATGGTCGCGGGCTTTTGTTGGGAAATTACATTCAGCTGTAAGATAAACATTCAGATTTAAGATCGCTTACGTTTCTTAGCGAAAGGCAAAGTACTTGAAAGGAATATTGCTTCTGAACGCGATAAAATCTCTCCCTCTTTACGTAAATTCGGAACTCGGCTTATGTTAAATTAAGTATGTATCTCGAAAATGAGTTCCAGTTAGAAAAGTCATTTCTGGGTTAACTTTTTCCGGGTATTGCGTTGACACGAATCGTTCATTACATTATATTTTTCTCATTTTCCCTCTATTTGCATTTTCTCTTGTAAAATGAAATCTTTCTAAAAATATGCTGCTACACGATGGGCCTATGTAGTAATGATAACGACGTACACTTAGGCGCTTTTGTACCCCTTTGAGTAAAATGAAGATGAAAATAGAAACGTTTATTAAAATTTTTCTTCCGAATGATTTTACATTCTTCAACTATGTAAGTGTAAGAAAACTCCGAAATGATAATACAATTCTAAAAATGAAAATTGAAGAATAACATTTTTTTTTTAATTTCGCTAATTGAATTCACAAAGTGTATCTCCTTAATTTAAAATTTTATGTTCAATATGTTGCACCAAATGTCAATCGTCATCCAATTACAATGAAACTTTGGCGAGTTGTTGTGCACAAGTCCGCGAAGGTTTCTGATAAAAAAAAATTATCGAGTGTGCCTCATGAAAGGCATTGCAAAGCATCTCCGGTTAAGCTAATGGTTAAATAATATTTAATGCTTAAAGTATCAGTTTTTGCTAAGATACTAGACTCTGTGATAAATGAAAAACTATCTAAATATTTAAATCAATTCATTATTAAATCTAAACATGGATTTATGAATGCAAGATCTACTATAACAAATCTAGCTAATTTCACTAATTAATTGTCTATTGAAATGCAGAAAAATCATCAAGTTGACACCGTAAACCATGATTTACTAGTATATAAAATTGAAAAATATGGAGTACATCCGAGTACGATAAAATGGATTGTCATTCTTAATTGGAAGATCATCAAAAGTATTTATACATCAGAAAGTTATTATATGTACTCGGGTGTACCCCAGGGATCACATAGTGGATCAACTTTGTTCCTCATATTTATTAATGATGTCAATTTCGCTATCAAAAATGCTTTAATCGAAATTTTCGCAGATGATACAAAAATTTATAAAATAATTAAATCCATAACCGATTGTACCAAACTACAGAGTGATATTTTAAGTCTAGATATATGGTTTAAGAAAAATGGTTTAATGGTTAATGTCGATAAGTGTTCATGCATCACTTTTACACGTAATCAAAAACATTTTTCATCTGACTATAACATATCAAATACAGTAATACAAAGAGTGAGTTATGTTAAAGATCTAGGAGTTGTTTTAGATAAAAAGTTTAAAGTTTAACAAACATATTGAAATGATTGTTAATGCTGCTAATAAACAACTGGGATTCAGTATGAGGAGAACCAAAGGTTTTAAGAACACCGATGCTCTAATTTCATTGTACAGCTCTCTTGTTAAATCAAAATTAATGTATGCATCAACTATATGGACTCCAACAACACAATTTTTTTTGAAAAAGATTGAAAGTGTACAACACAAATTTGGACAACCAATGAAACTATATGATCAAGATTATACTAATATCTCAGAAAAGATTGGCCTACCAACATTAAAATCAAGCAGATTATACAACGATCTAATATTTTTATATAAGTTACTAAATAAAATGATTAATGGTGAAGAACTTTTCAACCATTTTAAAACAAGAAAGAAACCAAGAAATCTAAGGAACCAACTAACTAACTTTGAACATCCAATACTAAAATCTGATTTAGGATACAGATCATTAACATACAGATTATCAATGGAATTTAATTGCCTTCAACTAGATGTTAACAAGTTAAGTATAGATAGCGAAATTCAAAAAAGAAATTAAAGAATCGGTTTTTGAATATAAATGAATTATTGTAATTATTTTTATTTTTGCTTTATTTTTTTCTTTTTCTCTTTATTTCTCTAATTGAAGTGTTTTATGTTTGTTGATTAACTTTTTATTTTCTTTAAAATTTTTGTAAATTACGTGTTACTATGTTGCAACGAGACATATGATAAATATACCATGTAAATCTAATGTAAAAGGGTTTATACCCGTGAAAGTAAATAAATAAATAAATAAATAAATAAATAATGCTCGACTAAAAACAAAAATTCGTAAAGAAAAACGGTACGCATACACATACTTGACCGCATAATACAGAGAATATACGAGAAGATGCAAAAAAATCTTTGATAGTAGGTAATATAAATATAAAACGGATTCGAGATGAATCAGTCGATAAGTGACACAGGTCATATAAATGTGTGAAATATCAAGTAAAACAGGTAAAAGTTAATGTTAGTTTGATTTATTATTTATTTATTATTATGAAACACAGGTAAATAAATTTAACCACTTTACGAAATCTAGCTTGCATATGTTAGAATCATTCATTTAGCTTAAATTAGTCGTTGTCTAGGGATGCCAACTGTGTTAAATTTTTAGTATAACTATTTTCCGTATAATTCGATTTGATTTATAATATTCATATTTTTTAACGAAGCAGTTTGAATGATTATATGCCTAAGAGATATTGCATTTTCGTTGATTGAATCGTTTTGAAACAATCTTTTAAGGCAGAAAAGGATCAATTTTAATTGAAAGTGTAACGGTTACCAACTAAATACAAAATGAAATTCTTTATAATAACGCAGGAGTGACGATAGCTTTCATAAAAATATATAGACCTTGATCCCTTTATCATAAAATGATACGCAAGGGTTCGACCTTCAGTTTGCTGTTTTAGCCATGAAATATTTGCCGTTTTTACAGTGAATACAAAGCAGTTGTTGTTTGCAGAATTTTGTATTTATCTACTGTTATAACAATTGGATCAAAGCTTAGAAATCGAAAGGCTTGCCTTTTGGTCCAATCTTTTCTTGGAATTTAAAACTTTAATTAAAGAAAAGGCAAGGGTTCTCTACTTTCTTATAAAGATGATAATCGGTTTACTTTCTTACAATTAGTATTCCGTAAATACGCGATCATATTTCTTTGAAGGTGAATACGAAATAGAGTGAATATAAAATGGATATTAATCATTAATCCTGAAATAAAAAAGAAAGTAGTTTTTGAAACTGACCTGTTTTAACGACCTCCCTCTGTCTAGTGGGCTCAGCAGAAAAGGAAAATCTAAAAAACACAGAAAAGAACGCTATAATTACCTGCAATTAGTAAAATTTACATAATAATAATTTAATACGGACAAGACAGTAACGATCTGTGACATGGTTATGACGTTATGAGTCGTTATGATGATATGATTTGATGCATAAAAACTAAGGCTTGTTGTCCACGAAGCCGATCCAACTGGATGGTATGTATGAAGCTGACCATTCGGATTGGATTACAATTATTACATTCACTGAGACGAAGTTGATCGACCAAACAAATAGACTTTTCCGTCACAAATAAAGTAAATCGCGTCCAATTTTAGTGTCCACTATTTAATCTTTGTAAAGTGGCCCTTGGATTGTAAACCATCAGTTATCGTCACTATCATAAATAAAAATGTGTATTGTTGTGCTATACCCTCAAGACTTCTTATTTTCGACGATTTTCGAATATTCCTTCACAGTGGCGTAGTGATAAGAATAATATTTTAACAATAACATTATTTAAAAAGGTAACTAAGTCATTTTGCAACATTCGGCATAACATTTATATACATCTAAAAATATGATTATACATCTGCACTTTTTAGGCACTTAGGATTGGCATAAAAATATACGTACCTACACAATATATGCACACATGACATATTATATGTAACATTTACATGTTAAGTAACTCATTAATATTAAACATATAGAATGTATTGTTTAAAGTACAATAACGTTACACCAGAAATTTTGCTGAATACTGTAAGAAATATTCACGACCGAAAAGTCCTATAATGTAGAAACTATAATCGAGGAAGTAAGGCCCCCTTATTATACAGGGAGTATTTCAAAAATGAATTTAGTGCTAGTAGTGATAGTCTTAGTGATAATTAGGTAACTTTTGAATGTGGTAAATATGTTTTATTTACACGTTTGTATAACAAACAACTTTTAATGACAATTTTGGTAAACTATTTTATTAATGTCAGTCCTAAGTCTGAAAAAAATGAAAATTAAACTTAAACTTCTTATTTATTGATTTAAATGTTTTTTATACAACCAATACGTTTATGAATTGTCAGAAACTTCTGTTATGATGAAGGTGATATTTTAAAACTCCACCTAGATGCGACAAAGCTTTTTGTGTTCTCTTTCTACCCTTAACGTTAGTTCCAGGCATGTAATTTTTTTTGCACAGTAGAGAAAAATTTTTTACGACAGTTTTATATATTAAAGGGGCACTTTCGATTTTACATGGAGCACCTATCCATTGGCATTGTATTCTGTACTATCCTATTCGACCTTCCTAATAGTATAAAGATGCCTTCATACATCCAAATGTTAATCTAACTAAAGTTCACCAATTCAAATTTGAAAACGTTCCTGATACATCGATTATTTGGACCATCACAAATATTTAAATATCTAAATAATCGAACCTAATTCGATACCATAAGTTGAGACAGAGGAATCTACTATAAATACTTTTGCAGCCGAAACAGTAGTTTAATTTTATTTTTATTACTATGAACTTGCAAGAGGTTAAAGCCTCATTTATTCAGATTTTAAATCTAAACTCATATTAACCTGACCACCTAAATGGAATGCTCAGACATATGTTTAAACCAAAATTATTTTATGTTTAATAATAAATTATATAAGCAGAAAGATGGCTTACCGATGGGAATGCCATTATCACCAATTTTAGCAGATATCTTTATGAGCCAATTAGAAATAAAAATTAACAATAGTAGTTATAGAAGTAATATAAAATTTTGGAAACGTTACGTAGATGATATTTTAGTTATTTGGACTGGTAATTTAAATCACCCTAATAATTTTATGGAATATATTAAAAATCTACATATAATAAAAGGATAAAAATCACGTTAGAAATATGAAATAATAAAAAACTTAATTTCTTAGATTTAACACTAAATAGAAATAAAAACAAAATTGAGATTTTAGTTTTTAGAAAACCAGCATATACAGATTGCTTAATTAATAAAAGGTCTTGCCATCCTACCCAACATAAATTAGCGGCGTTTCATAGTATGATTCATAAATTGTTAAATTTACCATTAAATGAAAATAATTTTAATATTGAAAAGAACACAATAAAACAAATACCGGTGAATAATGCCTATTCCACAACATTTATTGAAGATCTAATAAATAAAAAAATAAAATTAAAATGTCATCAATCTGCATATATACCTGGTTTTAAATATAAATCAATACAGTATATAGGTAATACTTCAAATAAAATTTCGAAAACAATAAAAAAGAACAATTGTTATGTATCATTTAAAACTAGTAACAAAATATCTAAATACATTATAAATAGTACCTAAGGATAAATGGGAAAAAATGCACTCATGTGGAGTTTATAAACTAATTTGTAATACATGTAATACACAGTATAAAGGACAAACAGGATGATCTTTTAAAGAAAGAATTTAAGAACATGTTAAAAATTATAACGAAAAATCTAATTTTATGAATCATATTAAAAACAATAGCCATGAATTTGATAAAGACGTTAATGTTAAAATTTAACATAAACAAGATAAAGGAAAAATATTAGATATATTAGAATCATTTGAAATTAAAAAACATATTAAAAATAATGAGTCAATTGTAAATGAAATTGAAATGTTTATAGTTCGATTATTATGGATAAACTTGTTGAAATATCCCCACTCCTAGTGTAAGCGTGAGGTGTATAAATAGTAAAGAGCAGGCTAAAAATGTAATATCACTTCTTCTGAAGATGCCCTTGTAGGGTGAAACAATTGTTAAGAAAATTAAAAGGTTTAGAGGAAATTTTGTGTTTTATTCGTAATTTTATTCTGTCCTTACTTAAGTCTGATTGGTTTCGTGGACAACCCGCCTTAGAACCATTGAATAATATGTTCTATTCTGTAACTATTAGGGTTAGGACATACATTAATTGTTGAGGGAGTTAATTTTTAAAATTCCATATTATATAAAATGAGTATAGCACTGCGACATGAGGATTGTTTCAAATTAATTTATTTACATTGTCTTTACTTCTTTTACCCTCTTTTATATGTTCACATTCAATTTTTAGGGTTTGCCGTCATAACTATTCATTTACATACTTATTGCGTAAACAGCAATATATGTTAGGCAAATTCTTTTGCCGTAGGGCATAAAGAAATTAGTAGCTAAAAACCCAGATTAAAAACATAACAAACTAGTCATTTTTCAAGAACATTGTTTGTATCCTAATAAAGTACCAATATTCACAAGAACTTATAAAACGTCACCTATTTCCATGTAACAGACAGACACTCCGGTCTTGCGAATATTTCAGAGAATGGCCTAACCTTCTGTTAATGCCCAAGTCTGCCAATGACGTTGTTACGACAATATTCATTAAACTTTTGATCGAAATTTTGCGAGATCAAATGAAGTGGCTAATAAAATTTTATGAAGAGAAGTTGAATGCTTCTCTCCTGAATGTATAACCTAATGGCATTCTCACTCTGCTATATGACCTTCTTTTTCTTGTCACGTCACAGCTATCTAGATTTTTAAGCTTTAACCGTGAATAACTGCATCTCGTCTTAGCACCACTCCTGGCGCCATTAATTCACGTCTTTCGGTGTGTCTGCGGGAGAAAGGATAAGATCCAGGCGAAGTCCATACATCATTGCCATCATTGTTCGGCCACTTTACCCACACTAACTCAAATTTAATGTCCTTAAAAGTTACCTTTAAATTGAAATTGTTCCAAGGAGCTGTTCTCTAACAATTCTGCAGGTTTCTATATTATCTACACCATTCATGTGGTTATTGAAACGTTACAGTACCATTACTCGAGCATTCAATAAATTACGTACTGTCAATCACGTTACCCAGCCATTAAATTTACGTGCTTAAAAAATTGGATTATAATCAAGTTACTTAAATAATACTCGAGCCCAAAGTAGAGATTTTATTGCCGTATTAGTTCATCAACCTTACTAGGGTCTCTTAAAGAGATAATTTTGATGTTGGTCATGTAATGTTTTGTTTTTGGCTTATAGGCAGAATCAGAAATTAAGGAAGGAGTTATAGCAATAGGGCAGCAAATGAACATTTGGGGTACCGGAAGAACTTAATCGAATTGACGAGACCCTTGATTTTCAAAAGTTCTTGCCTTTGTCTTGCCTTGAATTAAAGCAAGATCAAGATAAAATCAAAACAATCACGATAAGAACAAAACAGGATCAAGAAAAATTTCAGACAAAGTAAAGACAATATTTTTAAAACAAGAAAGATCAAGAGAAGATCAATACAAGATCCATATAAAATCAAAATACTAAACTATACAAGATCCCAAAAAGATCAAGGCGGACAATATCCAGACAAAATTAGGCCAAGATCCAGACAATAATAAGACAAGAGCTTGATTAGAACCCAAGAGGATCAAGTTAGGATCAAGACAAGATCATGATAAGAACCAGACAAGATCCACGAAAGATCAGTACAAGATCCAGACAATATTAAGACAAGAAAACAAGAAGCTGAAGAGAATATGAAGACAAGAACCGGACAAGATCCAAAAAAGATCAAGGCAAGATCTAGACAAGTTTATTCCAAGATCAAGACAAGGTCCAGACAATATTCAAACAAGACCTAGACAAAAACACAAACAAATCTAGATAAGATCAATACAAAAACAAGACTAGATCCAAAAGAGATCAGGACAAGATACAGAGAAGTTCATGCCAAGATCAACACAAGTACCAGATATTTAAACAAGAAAACAGGAATATGAAACGTATATCAAGCTAACCCGACAAAGTTATTTTTCCGATTTCTGACATGCACTATAATTTGTCGCTAATTTGTTACCAAATCCAAAAATTTGTCGCTCGTGCCGTTTAGCTGGTATGCTAGCTTGATATCAAGCTAGCACTACTCATAGCGTATCTCGAAAAGTAAATGTCGTATGATATTACTGTAAAGACCATAATTTGTCGCTAATTTGTCGCTGAAAGATGACACATTCAACGAATTTGTCGCTAGTCTTATCTTCAACTGATAAGCGAAAATCTGCTGGAAAACCATCAAACTGGCACTACATATGGCATATCCCGAAAACTATATGTCATAGGATATTATTGTAAAGGCCATAATTTGTCGCTGAAAGATGACACATTCAACGAATTTGTCACTAGCCTTATCTCCAGCTGATATGGCATACACATTTCAAAATAGAAATATAGTAGAAACATACTGTTATGTCGCTAATATTGCACTCAAAAGATTTAATTACTATATTTACGTTACTACATGCATACTTCTATAGTAAATACCCTTTTTATAAATATTTTCTGCGCTATGAGCTTTTGTACTTCTGCGTTAGTTTCTATTTCAGTTAAAAATATATAGAAACAATTACCATATTGATGTCAATTACACGCATATCTAGGCTGTTTTCTACCACCAATGGAACAAATAAGTAACAAATCGCGGGGCTTTCTGACATTGTAATGTTTTATATAATTTAAACTGAATTATTAAATGTAATAAAAAAAATGAACAATCCAGTACGTTTTTGATATGCTGGATGTTTACTGGACATTGTGTAATGCTGGAAAGATGGTGGAAGCGTTGTACATACGGTCACCCAACTGTGGTAGGTAAAATTTTGAAGAACTTTTTGTCTATCATTGAATAATATATTTGTATGCTCACCTGTAAAATTCCCACTATCTCCATTTGCAGAGATAAAGTGCTTTTCATACGAAAACCCACAGTTTATTTTGCAATGTTCATGTATTTTATCACGATAGTACGACTACCATTTACCTGACACGACCCTACGAAATTGTCTTTTTTGTTTTTTTGCAGCTCCATTGTTGATGGAGTACGTTTTATCTTAACTAAAACTAGCGACAAATTCGTTGAATGTGTCATCTTTCAGCGACAAATTATTTACAAAATTGGTCAAGAATTTCTTCATCTTTCTGCAATTTCAATAGTAGGTACATATAGGTGCATGCATTAGAGTTTGATATTTAAACCAGCAATTATATTTCTCAGTTGTGCAGATTGATTGGTAAACTCATTGTGAAAAAACATGATAACGAATCAAATATAACAAAAATCACTTGACTAAGTTTTCACAGATTTTATTGATAAAGAACTCAACATATGTTTCGGCTAAAGGCCATTATCAAGAGTACAGAGTAGATTATACAAAAATTAAGTTACATGTTCAACAATATATATATATATGGGTTCAAATAGACAAACACATAATTACGAATATAATATCTTAGATTTGTACAACATTATGTTAATTACAAGAATTCGGTATTACCGATATAATTATCCTAATGCACTACATAAGGTTAAATGGTAATGAGGTTAGTTCAAATTCACCTTTATTATTACTTTTCTAATAATCAGTTCTTAAATATTTCATACAGGTAAACATTTTATTTATTAGACCTAAAAATCCAATATAATTTGTCTTCGTATTATTAATTTTAACTAACCTCATTACCATTTAACCTTATGTAGTGCATTAGGATAATTATATCGGTAATACCGAATTCTGGTAATTAACATAATGTTGTACAAATCTATATTATATTCGTAATTATGTGTTTGTCTATTTGAATCCATATAATATATATTGTTGAAAATGTAATTTAATTTTAGTATAATCTACTCTGTACTCTTGATAATGGCCTTTGGCCGAAACATATGTTGAGTTCTTTATCAATAAAATCTGTGAAAACTTAGCCAAGTGATTTTTGTTATATTTGATTAATTATATTTCTCACCAAAACTTATATTTTAAAAAACACGAAAGGAAAACTAAAACTACGTCACTTGTACACTCAACGACAGTCAAATACCAAACTGTATTATTCCTTCTCCTTGATATACTTATGTACTTTTTAGTACACTTCACATTTTAACTTTCGCCTCAAAGTTTTTAAATTTGTGAACCGTAATCGATTGTTGTTTAACATGAGGCATAATGGTTTCTTATAGGAGTCTAAATGTTCTTATAGTTTCTAATGTCTTTGACCTTTTGTCTAATAAAGTTGAGAATAACGTTTGTTTATATATATTTATAGAATGCTATAAACGTGAACATCTAAAATATTAGAAGAAAAAATGCTTCGAAAAAATCAGTTTATTTCGTTGATGTGCCATAACAGCGTAATAAATATGCTGTCACAAAAATAATGGACCATACCGGCTAAGGTAGATTTTCTTAAATGGAGGGGAACAAATTACAACTACTTAAGTTTATGATGGTGATTACAGGGTGATAAAGGGCCCATTTGTATGAGAAATTATTGCAAAATATAAAATATGAGCTTTTGCTTTTGAGATCATAAATTTGACAAACTAAAATAGAGTAAAATAAGGGTACTATACATAATACACGAAATCGCATAAGGGGAAGACGCGAATTATTTCTGTGGGAAGAACTTACTCTCTTTAAGTGCAAATAAATAAATATTGAAATCCATGTTTATATTAATAGAATCTGATTCATTATTTTACAAAGTCTATTGCAGTATTGGTCATGAAACACTGTCCAGATTCTCTTCTTTCTGTTTTTTGTTTTACATCCGGCAGCTATCACGTTGTACCTACATTTTAACGGTTGACATACTTTTCTTCCTTCAATCCATATCAGAAAGCTCAAGATTAATTACGTCCAATTCTAAAAAGCGCATCCGAGGAAATTAAGCTGCAGCAGCAGTGTCTTCGAGGAGATTAATTAAATTTCCCTGAAGATTTTTTACGCCACCATCTCGTTAGTACTTACTTATTGCTGCATTTGATTCTTCTGGGAATAAAATTCGCTTGATATGAATTTATTTTGATTAAAATTTCTTCGTAGCGAGCAGATTATTTGAGACAAGGAAATATGAGCGAAATCCTTTTCACATACAACGCTGTGCAAATGATGCTCTGTTCCAGCTCATGTTATTTACATACTCGATAAAGAGTGTTCATAAATGTTATGTATGTACGTATGTACAAGCTGTTCGTAGGTTTTAGATATTCAGACACTTTTACTTCAATTTTTGTTATATATTACGTATGTATAAGCCGATGGTAAACTAAATTAACGAGAACCCAGATACATTGTCAGTTTTGGTAGATATCATGCGATTTTTTAGTCACTTGGTTAAACATATCGAAATAAATGTATAATAGTAATTAAGGTAGGCTCTCTGAACTTTAAATTTGTTTCTGATAATTCAGAACTCATGGAAATGAAAGAAACAACCGGGGAGGAATATGCCAACTACTTTGAGATTCTTTTAAAAATAAATGACAGACAATTAATCTGAGTTAGTAAAAAAACTAATTCAAAGTAATTAAACCTACATAAAACAAAATTGGATAAAAAGTGGTTTAAAAAAAACCCATGCACTTAAAGTAAGAAGATATTATTCTACAATTCAGTGTTGAGATTTCTTTTTGTACGTTCAGAATGAATGCAAGAGTTTCAACAAGCACCTACTGTACCCACACAAAATAAAAAAAAACATCTTTTCTTTAAATATTACTACAACCTTAAAATTAAACTAGGAAATAAACGATATCATTAATTTGAAGATGTAAATCAAGTTGTCTATCAATGTTTGAGATTCAGTTTAGCATTATTAAGACCTCTTACAATTTTTATTTTTACCAATTATTATCGATCCTTTGACCTGTAAAATCTTTATCAAATTCTAATTAACGTATTTAGTTTAAAAAAAGCTCTCTATATGAATAACAATAATTATGTATTTAATTTTCTGAATTTTTGACGGAAGTTAGTCTAAATAAAAGACTACTGCAGACAACAAGAAGTATGCCATCTATAGTGATTCTGCCACTAATTACAGTTCAACGTTTATTAAGGTTCCTTTGGAATAAGGAAACGCTTTATAAATAGAGTCAACAGCGGGAAAAAAATGATTTAGTTAGTCTAAATAATTTTAAATAATAAAAACCATATACGTACTCCTAAAATTAGGTCGATAACTGCTAAAAGTAGTTGACAAAAGTATATTCAAAGAAAAGGTTTTAGGTTACCGAAATAGTAGATACTTACTTTAAATATTTGTGGTGTTTTTAAAATATGAAGTAGACACAATACAAAACTTTAAAAACTACAATCTGAACAAAATGTTCTCAAAATATAAAATATAATAATTACTATTGAAAAGGTAATTAATTGTTCAGCAGAATATACAATCATAAGTGCTTTTAAGCATTAACGTTTCAAATACGTTATTATAGGGAAACTAAACCGATCCATATAAATATAAATGATGGATAGCGATTTTGATCTCGTTGGATCTCATCAGCACGCCACAGACAGCTTCCACAGAAAAAGGTCCTTAAAAAATATTGTAAATATTTATTAATTCATATACATCAATATAAATAAACTTTTGGCGCTTTTGAACCACATGTTAGAGTGTTATAGACGTACAATTACGACTTTTCCAGTATAGGGGAATATAACTCTGTGGGGTGAGATGAAACTATAGCAAATTTCGAAAGCTTTTATATACCTTGAAATACACGAGTGGTAAACAAAACTTTGATATAGCCAAATTAATTTTCGATTAATTTTCAGAAAATAATTGTTGTTTAATGTTCTGTCAAATAAAAAATCTCATAGTAACTCATCAGCACGCTACTGAAAAAAATATCAGTTTTTAATTTTTGCGGTTATGTACAGGGTGATTCATTATAATGTCGCCCCCTTTAACTTTGTTATTTCGAGTGAAAATTAAAAGTTTGGTTATGTAGGTTCTAAAAAATACTTTTTTCTATTATAACAATAATTTGAAAAATGATCAGTATATAAGGAAAACCAAAAAGTTATTTTTTTTTTAATGGACAATTATCAGCCAAAACAAAATAAGTGATGGAAAGACTGGGGGTGACCTTCTACAATAAAGAAGGAGATGGAGGGATGAAGGCTTAGAGACGAACATGAAAATTGAACATTTCTTATGTGACATAATCACAAATTGTGTGTTAATTACTTTTTGTCTGGATGTTCAATTATATACTTCTACAAAAATTCGATTTCCATCTTAAAATTTTTTTGAAAATCAATTTCTTTTAAAATGCATAAATGGGACTACAGTTAAAAATTACTCTAAACAATGTTTACTATGTTACATTAAAAGTATTCAGGTTTAACTTCCGTCTCATAAACATCCAGCATCGATGTCCTTTACTAGGTTCAAGAGTTGAACATTCAACCCATGGTGAGGCTGCCAACCCATTCTTAACTCGCCGTCTTTGTCACCAGTTGTGGTTTTGGTTTCAATAATGTTTAGTTAATTATATCTACTGGCAAATTACATTGTACCTTAAATACAATTTTGTATTGCAGCATTTTTCCTTTTATAACGCCATATTTCGTTTGAACCCGTATCTGCTGCGTACATTATTTTACCTTGTTTCGTATATTGTCGTATTTCAAAGAAATAGAGAAGCCAGTTTTGTTATTTATATTGTTTTTCGTCATTCGTACACCTACTCCAATGGGACCACGTTATGGCAAGAAAGGAAATGAGCTCGTAGCATCCGAGGCCGCGCGTATATAGAATAGTGACTTGGACGGAAATTTATGGAAACAGAACTCGTTCTGGTCTGTCATGAACTCGATTCGAAAGACCTTCCTGTAGGATCGTCGGACTGTTTATTGTTTCGCTCCTAGCAGGGAAGTCACAATTAATCTCCTGTCTAGTCGCTCCTTTAAATAAACTGTTTGTGCTTTCGTGCGTAACACGCTTGCTTTATATTAAAAGATGTTCCTGTCGGTGTCACAGCCCGTTAAAAAATAATTAATCAAGTTTGACGGCTTGAAAATTCTATTAGTTTAAGACTTCGTTATCTGATGTTGCTTACACCGACAGAGTTTTATATAAAAGGACAAAGTTTATATTGAGCAGTACAGTAACGCCTTATGCGGGAGATTAAATTATAAAACATAACAAAATTTTACAAACGACAAACGACTTATTATTTATGAGCTCTGTACCCTGATATATTCACCTACATTGTATTCTTTTACTCATGGGTATGTATACGTGTTATTCTATTCTAACTTTTTCACGTTATGTGCGCTTAATAGCGGATTCCCACACTGAAAAGTTACTCGACACCAGGGCTGCTAACTGACACTTTCTTTCGCTTTCTGCTTATTTCACTTATTGTTATGTGAATATTTTTTATGTCTTTGTATGATTATTAATTTTTGTATCTAAGGATGTTAGTCCAGCTTCAGACTAAAATCAGTAGATATATTGTTTAGTTACTAGCAATGTAGTTTATCAGGACGCTTTTGCGAATTTTGTTGTTTCTTTGTGCCGACGAAACGTGTGTTTGTTGGGAAATAGTCGAAATTGTAGTGAAGGCGAAATTGAAACTAGATAGAGAAGCTAAAGACTATCTGTGGTAATTTTATCTACCTCCAGCATTGCTAATATCAGGAAACCACAGAAAAACTTGGACCAGAGTAGCCGGCCCCGGAATCGAACCGGTGACCTCCCGAATGCTAAGCAATGATCTAGACCACTAGACCATGCCGCTCGGTGAACTAGATAAGAGAAGAACATAAACCCTTGGGAAGATTTTGGGTCTAGTTGTGTAATTTTTCTAAATTGGTTTACCAGGCGTTAACGGCTTCAACATATGACAATTTGAATAACTTTGAATCAAATGTGAGGTGAGTGTTCTTAACAACCTATTACTATTTAATTGAAGATGTTGGATATTTTTACATTTTCTTTATTAGAAAATATGATAATTCTTAAAAGAATTTTATTTACTCATTTAAAAATAGAATCAGATCGAAAGAGTGTATTTTTATGCACTATTATAAGTATTATTAACATGATTTGTTTATAAAAAACTGAAGCGAATCAAAGTAGTTAAATTCTTATACAAGGTGGGCCAAAAGAAGTCATCCGATGTTGTTTGGCTCTCATTTTTTTCTTAAATGAAAAACTTCGATTCTGTTTTTTGATTATGTTTATTTGAAACTTTAGAATTTTATTGGTCAAGTCGAGAAGATGATATCGGCCAAATGGTCGCCGCCACAATTGATTGCTATACGGGCTCGTTTTATGGTATTTTTCATCACTTCGGCGAGAACTTCGGGCGACAGATTCTCGCACTCGTGTCGAATGTTGTCCTTGAGGGCTTCCAGGGTCTCGGGCTTGTTCACGTAAACACGGGACTTCAAAAAACCCCACAAGAAAAAGTCTGGAACGGTTAAATCGGGCGATCTTGCGGGCCAGTACAAATCGCCAAAACAAGAGATGAGGCGACCCGGGAACGCCGCCTTCAGAATATCAGTTGTGGCTCGCGCAGTGTGTGCCGTTGCTCCGTCCTGTTGGAACCACATTTCGTCCAGTCCCAAATCTTTCAATTGCGGCAGAAAAAACTCGGTTAACATGGCCCTATAGCGCGCACCGTCCACTGTTGTCGTTTGACCAGCGGCGTCCTCGAAAAAAAATGGCCCGATGACTCCTCCAGCGTGAACAGCGCACCATGCAATCACTTTGAGTGGGTGTAATGACTCCTCATGCATCACTCGTGGATCTTCGTTGCCCCAGAAGCGATAGTTTTGCTTGTTGACGTACCCGCTGAGGTGGAAATTAGCCTCATCGCTCATTATGATTTTGGTCGAAAAATCGTCCACTTCGTCCTCGAGATTGAGGATGGCTTGGGCGTAGGTTGCACGCGTTTGGCGGTCGACAGGCAGCAGCTGATGCACGGACTGGACTTTGTACGGGAACATGCGCAGGTCTTTGACCCAAATTCGCCTTAGGGACGACCGGCTGATGGCTAAGTTGCGAGGCACGGCGTCTGGTTGATGTTTCTGATGACAGCTCGACATCCTCGGCAACAGCGGCGATATTCTCGGCAGAACGGGCGCTCCGGGGCCGGCCACTCTTGGCAGCGTCTCGTGTGGTCCCATACTCTTCAAGATTGGTGGCTAAACGGTGCAGTGTTTGCGCAGCTGGTGCCGGACGACCGGGGAATCTGCGACGGAAATCGCGCTGCGCCAACACCACAGACGAATTGTTACGCAAAAAAATAGACACGATTATTCCGCGTTCTTGGGGAGTTTATCGCTCCATGGCTTGTTCACTTGTATTCTACATCTGTCTAGTTCACAAATGTCAAAACAGATTTGACATTGGCCGCCATTAGCAAAAATAAGAGCATATTCCAATAGGGTGATTTCTTTTGGGACACCTTGTATTATATCAGTCAAGAGGGCAGTGGAAAATTAGGCCTGTCATTATAACAGGTAGAAAAAGGTAATTAAATCAATTCGGCCGCTTTGTAGAAACGATGAAAATTTTTTTTTATATTATGTTCCTTGCAACTTAATCATCCATATACTGCATTTTATTAATTTATTCATAGATATACCTATACATTAAAAAAAAACTCGGATAGTGATTTTTGAACTTTCCCCATCTTACTCAACAAAGAAACTATAGAACACGTAATAAATGAAAAAACAGTTTTTATTTGAAATTAAACCAAAATTTTTATTTGCATCTACTTGAGAACAAATAATTTAACAGACAAAAGTACATATATTTTTATTTTTTCATTTTGTTGGGCAATTAAGTTGGAATTACAGAAACAGCAGCTTAGTTTGTGCCTGTCCGTCACAATTTTTTATCCTTTCCTTATCACTGCACCACAATTTCTTGTTTATTAACTACCTGGGTTAAACAAATGTTTACGTTGTTAGGGAAGTCGAAAGGCTTATTTGAAGTAAAGATAAGATTTAAAAAAGAGGGAAGGAGGCACAAGTAAACTTTCTCGGAATTTTTCGGTACAAAGCGTAAGAGTTAACGGCGAAAGTTTACCAACCATAATTTTTTTTACACATTTTGTCGCATCAGCAAAAATGCATAAATTGTTGATTGGGCACGGAATATTTTTTTTAGTTGCAACTATCTGAAAATAGCTCCAGCTTCCCTGAAAACTTTCCCTTTAACTAACTGAACTCTGAAAATATTTTGAAAAAACTGTTCAAATATTCAAAAGCTTTTAATTGCATGTGGTGTCAGAAACATTTTCTAAAAATTTAAGCGTAAAATGTAATTCTAGAAATAAGGGTAGGTACCTGGCCTAGAGGAGTGTTCATCAGATCTTAGCGTTAAGTTAGAAAGTAAGTATATTGTTAAAGTGTAAGTGTGAGAGTGAGAGAGATTATAAGAAAGCGAGACAGATGTGAGTGAAAGAACATAGTTTAAGGATAGTGAAGTGCGGGGGGCGAGGCATTTGGACCCCCTTTTGTTAGTTAGTAATAGGCATTAGGTTTAGTTCTTCTTCAGAGGTTGACAAAGGAAAAGGTGTCTCTTAAAAATTTCTTTAAATTAGTTTCGATATCATATAATAAAATCACTGTATGATCAGCTCCTAAGTGCTGTGCAGTACTGCATATAGTGTAGTGTATATAGTATATTGTTGAGTGTACCAGCTAAGCAAGTGCAAAGGAACGGACGACTGAGACGACCGAGTGGCATGGTCTAGTCGTCCAGATCATTGCTTACCATTCGGAAGGTCACCGGTTCGATTCCGGAGCCGGCTACTCTGATCCAAGTTTTTCTGTGGTTTCCTTGGATCATATCAATCAATATTCCACAGATAGTCTTTCACTTCTTTCCTCCGCCTTCTCTCGTCCGTCTCATCTTTCTTCCCCCAAACATCACCCACCGATTCCCACTATTTCTAAAGGAGGCTGAAGAGGGCCTTCCGCCCTACCCTTCCAACTCTGCACAAGAGTGTAGGTCAGGGAGACAGCCCGCCCACCAATATTGGTGGGAATGTAACACCCAAAAGTTTTTTTAAGTTTTTTACTGGGAAGGAAATGACAGGGAAGAAGGTGAGAGAATTGTGGAGAGAGAGAAAGAGAATGAAAGGGAAGCAAGAGAAAAGATGAAGCGAGAAGGAGAAAAAAGGAGTAGCGCATAACTTTTATAATTTCTTCTCGATTTGCTCTCCACGTGGACGAAAAAAAAAAATTTGGGTATTTCATTCCCACCAATATTGGTGGGCGGGCTGTCCCCTCCCCCCCCCGGCCTACACTTTTGTGCAAAGTCGGGGGGGTAGGGCGGAAGGCCCTCTTCAGCCTCCTTGAGGAATCGTGGGAATGAGTGGATGGTGGTGTAGGGGAGAAAGATGAGACGGACGAAATGAAGACAGAAGAGAAGTGAAAGATTATCTGTGGAATATTACTACCCCAGCATTTGCGTAAATGGTCCAAGGAAACCACAGAAAAACTTGGACCAGAGTAGTCGGCCCCGGAATCGAACCGGTGACCTCCCGAATGCTAAGCAATGATCTAGACCACTAAACCATGCCGCTCGGTCACGTGGACGAGCCCGGACTACCCAAATAGGAGCTTCGCTTCAAACGCGAATCCTTTAAATTGCGAATTACTAATGCCTACCTTCATGTGTACCTAGTATAAAACATGAATTTCATAAATGCATCATTTAGAACTTCTTTTTCCATTTCTTGAACAACTGATGTTAGTTACATATTTATTTTTCTATTTCACTATCGACGAATTGTAACGGGTGAATTAAGTGGTAAGTACCTACTTGTTTTTTTCAGAAAATTATAGTAAATCGAGATGGTCGTTCAGTAGTAAATATTTGTTATTTCAATTCTCGGACATACTAAAACTGTCAGTCAACGTTTTTGGGGAAGCACTAACAAACCACCCGCATATCATTTGCCCCGTTATTTCGTAGGTTTAAGGGCACTTTCGAATATTTGTTTCTGAAGTTCGGAGCACAATGCAATATGGTATGTTATGTGGGAAAGCGAATGCTTTCAAAGCAATTGGTTAATTAATGCAATAAACAGGACACAAGGCATAACAAGCTGGACACAACATGTAGCAAAACAGAAGGCAATTAACTACACAACTGAAAAAAAAAACATGTAGGCATGTAGGTACATAAAAGGAAAGATACAATGGAGGAGAAATGATGAATGCAGGAGCACCCTTCAACATGCAAACCTGTAGTTTCCAATATTTCTTTTATGAATTTCCAACATGTGTAACGTTTCAATACAAACAAATTTAATTGTAACTTGGTTCACTCGATCAAAGTTTACATTAACATAACGGTGAATAAATACATATTTTTTAATTTTCACTATTTTATTGTAACTTGACAATTGTTTCGCTACATTGTAGCTTCATCAGAAGTAGACAAATACTTCTAAGTATTTGTATGTTTCTAAGTATTTGTATACTTCTGATCAAGTTACAGGGTAGCGAAACAATTGTCAAGTTACAATAAAACAGTGAAAATTCAACAGTCTGTGTTTATTCACAAACATTTAAATTTTACACATTCCCTAGTAAAATGTGATTACATAGTCGTAGTTTCAGATTTTCAATTGGAGTGAATAGGGGTACCGGGAAACTGAGATGGAATGCTTTCCTATTCCTATATAAGGGATTTGGGAAATATTAAACAACTGTTGTGTTTTTAAACTATGTCAAACTAAACACACCGGCAAACTTAAGGGAACAGATATAAAAGTTTATTCTTTCTTCTATAGTACACATATTTCATAGATAATCTCTTACAAAATTTGTACCATGTGCAGTCTGTTGATGAAGAAAATAAGTCGAAGATGTAACTCAAATGAAATTCTGGCTTTAAACAGAATAAGTCTATCGTACAGTTATGTCGAAATGTGACTATAAAAATCGATTTTGTGTTTATTTATTAAAGAGAAACAGAGACCTCCCCATTTTTTTTATTAATAACACTAAATCTCGTTAATTGCTATCAAACAAGAAAAAGATAAATAAAATCGGTTGACAAACGTAGGCAAAAGATTAGCAACTCCATTTTACCCCCTTAGGGGTTGAGTTTGAAAATATTCTCTTTTATTCTTTGTACACATACCTACTAAACTAAACCTCTATTTATAGATTTAAGGTTCTTGTTCCTTTAATTTACCGGTTTGTGTATTTTACACTACACCTTAATTCTGGGATGTTTCGTTTGAATATGTAAATGTGCGTATTGATCTGAATAAAATACAATATTTTTCAATGATACAGTTTCATACCATAGATAATTCAATTCAAAATCGTTTTTATTAGTTATATCCTGACCCTTCCTTTTTTGTAATTTATTTTTTGATTGTAATTTATTATTAAAAAAAATTCTGTTTTCGTCATTTCTCTTGTCAGTATAGGTACTTGAGTTCCATAGCCTGGCCTTAAAGTATTCACACTTCAATTTTAGTGAAAATTGTTTTAACCCAATTTAATTCTGATGTAAATTTGCCTTAAAGGATGAATGAACCGAAATTCAATTATCACATTATGCTCCTTTAGCTTGGAAAATTCTAGATCCACAGCTACCAAAAGGGTTGAATTCCTGAAAACCTATTTAAATCGCATCCCGTTTGAATAAACCCTCTGTTATTAAATATGAAAACAGAAAAGAATTAAAAATCAACCATTTGTAAATAAGTAAATATCTAGTCTTTAACAGGCACGACAGAAAGACACAAATTAACAATACATGTACTTATCGTGACTACACTTAGACACAAAATAATTGCAAATAATCGGAATTTATTGATGGTTTGAAACTGATACTGATGTTGAACTGGATTAAAAAACATTTAGTTCCAAATAATTTTATGGTATATTCACAGCAACATTCAAATGAGAAATTGGAGACTGTGGTAAAAGAACAATCTAAAAAAAATTGTCAGTACTGAATGTATTTAAGTGGTAATTTGCAGTTAGACTCTTTTTGTTTGTTTGTTTGAATTCACTACAATATTCATCAACATAATCATCACCTAAGTATGGTGTTTGGCGAAACAATATTGTTGTGGATATAAAATAAAATAATTAAAAGTTTTTTAATTCAGTTGAAATTGAAAATGATTAATTGCAATTGCATGCCTAAATCTAAATCTCAATCTAAATATATATATAATGCTAATGTTTGTAAGTAAAGACAGGGTTTTCTCTATCTCTACTTACTCCAATCAACTTCCTGTTGGGTTGGTAAATACCCCTTGGTCTCCAGGTGGGAGTAAGGGAGTTTGGTCACGGTGGGCGGAAGTGGGTGGTTGTAAGTGGCAGAAAGGTGAAAAGAAATATTTCTGTCCCTTTTTAAGTCATAAGGACTTCCGGAAAGATCTCAAAATTTCTGAAATGATCTAAAAAATTCTAAAATGAGCGCAAACTGTTATTATCGACTAAGAATGTTAGAGAAAGTTCTAAAAATTTCTTGAATGATCTAGAAAGTTTCAAAAAGGGTACATCTACGTTTCAAAGTGATGTACATCTAAATATTCTAGAGTGTTCTGGTACTAGGAATTTCGATGTTCGATGATATATAAATCAACATTCAGGGACTTTTCATCAGTTAAATTGTGTTTGCAGTCGAGTAAAAATCAATTGAAAACAAGAGCGAACAGTGATCAAAAAAATTTAAGTGATTTCGACAAATGAAAAAGAACAGACTATTTGAAATTTGAATGTTCTAGGGCAGGCATGGCGAACCTTTTTTGATGTTCGTGCATCAAAGTCATAAAAATTATTTTTTAAATAGGTAACGTGCCACAATAAAATTTCATTCGAAATGTTAGCGTGGTGAAACTATACGTAAGTATAATTAAACAAACAAACAAAAGCAATTCATCTATAAACAATTTTTTATAATTCAATGTTTTACAAAAAGCAATATGCTAGAAACAAAATTCACGTTAAAGAAAATTGTTTTTAATGTGATTTTTTATTGCTGTACACAAGATGATAAAGATTTAATATCTGGTTCATATTTAGTTAATTTCAACAGTACGCATGCAGAGCTCGACTCATCCGTCATTCTATTCCTATATTTATTTTTTATAAAATTTAATTCTGAAAATTGAGATTCACATGCCCACGTCGATGAAAATATTGATAAAATTGCCTTTGCTAATATTTTTAAAGTTTTCAACAATTAAACGTGCCAGGAACTGAATTCCATGTATAGTTAGAATTTCATCTTCTGCAATTTTATTTATTTTATCCAATAATCGATTACTTTCAATAATTTCTAAATCATTTCTTAAATCAACAAATTTTTGGTTCTATATGGTACTTGACTGAAATTCAACTAATTCCATTTCTAATTCATTAAAATTTAACCACCCAAGGACTTTTAAATTTAATTTTTTCAAATGGTATTGTATCAGGATATAAAATAAATTTTGATTCGACCGCTGCGACAGCAACAACATTCAAATACCTTAAGAAGGCGAAACTGGAGGCGCAAAATTTTTTATCTAATGCGCATCTGTATATACTTCGAAAGAATTCATGCGATATTTTAATAATAAAATGTATAGATAATTTGACGGTTCTAGTTAACATACTAAGACAGGTATTCAGTACTACAAATTTGTATCATAAACTATAAATTAAGTGTAGATTTATAATTTTTAATTCATTTCTATTAAAAAAGATAACTTAAAAAAAAATTTGTTTTTGTGCGTGCCATCAAAATTTTCAAACGTGCCACTTGTGGCACGCGTGCCAATGGTTCGCCATCCCTGTTCTAGGGTGTTCTAATAAAAATTCTCGTGTCACAATGTTTGTTACCATACTCCTCCGAAACGGCTTGACCGGTTTTTATGAAATTTTATATGCATATTCAGTAGGTCTGAGAATCGGGAACTATCAATTTTTCATATCACTAAGTGATAAGGGTGGCTCACCCCAAAAAAGATTCTTCTACTTTTTGGACAAATTTTTTTATTTTTATTTTTTTATGATTTGGCATTAAAAAACACATGTAACCCTTAATTTTCATCCTTCGACCACCAACTCCCATTTTTCAATAGCGATTTTTTTAGAATGTTACAGGTAGTTCAAATATGTTCTAAGAAGTAAAACAATGTTTTATTATAACATTTCAGAATGATTTGTCAATGTTCAAGAATGTTCCAGAATCTTGAAGATCATTCAAGAATGTTTCAGAATGTTTAAAAAGGTTGGAAAATGTTTTGAATCAGTATGGGATGTTCTGGGTAGTTCTAAATTCGCGAATATTCTAGAATGTTCCATCAAACGTGTAATATATTCTTACTCGGGCAACGCCGGGTATTGCTGCTAGTTGTAATATAAATGCAATACTCTCACTGTCAAATGTTGGTTTGCATAACATTACTTTCCTTAACATTCTTCAAAGAATTTCCAGTAAGTACATCAGTTATCTGTACGTACAGGTATAATATGCTTCTTATTTATATGACCAGTCAGCAACAGACAAATTGACACAATGAAAATATATAATCCTGAAATCCTATGAATTTTGAAACGTTTATAGTCTGGCAAATCGTAAGACACACCTTCGTTTCTGTTTCTGCAGTTTTAAACCAACGTGAATAAAAGGAAACTACCGGAGATTGCCTTGTAACGAGTAAGTTTAATGACGATGATAATGACGAAGAACAGCAGGAATGACGATCGGACTGACCTGCAAATACAAGTGGAACACCTAAAATGCTGCTGCAGAGTGGTAGCACGTGTGAGTGCACCCGCAAGTCTATCTTCTACCACAACTAAACGTTTTACCCACAAACTACTTCGTATCCCTTAAAAGCTCACATGACAACGTACCTAAAAATATCAGTGGTTTTAACACTGTAATTTATCTTCGGTTAACATAGTTGTCGATTCAAGGGTAGGTATCTCATTGAACTTTAGATCTTATTTAATTATGTCCCTAGTATCATATTTATGGCAAATCGATTAAAGTTTGCTTCAATCCACAATAAAATAGTACAATCATGTACCTAATTAAAAACCTTTCGATTTATAACCAACTTATTCTTTAAATTCTTCTCTAAATAACATCAAATTTCTTTCTAATTTTTCTACATTGCATTGATTACTTTATAGAACTACAACTGTTGTTTCAACCTATCGGCAGTTTATTTATAGAGGCAGAAGTAGTCATAGAATCTAGTTTTTAGAAATGACCTTCCTTGTTATCCTAGCAGAATCTTGGCAACCCTCTGGACGCTTCTACGTACCTTCACGCATAATGGATTGCCTACATAGCAGCCATTCATATACTATGTTACGCTGCTTTTTGCGACTTTTCGGCCCCTATCCCTTTCAAGTGACAATTTGAAATGCAATTTTAACTCTGTCACCTCTTTCCCACCATTTTACTGGTGGTTAATTACATTGTAATATTATTTTTTTACAGCATCTCATCTCATACAAAGAATGTTTAGGATTCCGTAAGTATCTACAGAGAATAATTTAATGCAAATGTCACGTTTGTTACCTCTAGTTCTCCTCTTCCCATTGTAACACTTCCTCATGTTATCTCAAGTCCCTCTTTTCCCTCGTATCGTAGCATTGTATATGACCAGCCCCTTATTCAAATATAGGTTATTCCATACTAAGAGCCCCGGTGGTTTCCTTTTCAAAAGGATTCCTCAGACAGAAATATTATTTAATATAAGGCCAAAAAATTGTGTGGTTCTTTCATTGTTTCTTTGCGATTGTAACGAATTTTCTAATAATTTATTAACCATTTAAACAATATTCTTAAAAATAATTTATATAACATCGTGTAGGTACTTAATATTCTACATAGCAATACTATTAGATAGTTACACATCTAATTCAAATACAGTTTTAATATCCATCATTTTGTATCACTCGGTATAGCGGTGTTCACTCTTCTATTTTATTATATTCACTCACTCACTCACAGTCACACTGAATCTCTTGTACATTCGTTAGCTAGATAATAGTCCATTTTGCAATAAAAACTCAATGAATATTTCTTTAGAACCGGACCAACATAATGGAATAATAAACAAACATTTTTAAAACAAATAATGCTCATGGCTTGATGAAAGTTTCATCATTTTGAAAACCCTTTATTGAACGATTACGAAAAATGTAGTTTTTGAGAAACTTTATATTTACGATTCTTTTATTTATTACTTCACAAATACACTTGTTTAATTCAAAAAATTTTCAGTAAATAAACATTACGTTGAAGGTATTTAATAAAGAAAAGTCATGGCTAAATCCGTTATAAATAGTTGAATTTATCTGACTGCTGTGAAAGCGCACATAACAAAAGCGACTTGACCATCGCAGCTGGGAACAATACTAGAGAGGATTTGAGCATGAAAAATTTCTAATCTGACATAATCCGTGCCCTGGGAAACGTGATAGAAGGCGCTATAGTGCAAACGCGTATCATGGGCAACATCCTCTAATATCCGCATATAATAATATTGCCTGCTGAAGCCTTTCGTTGGCGTTCTGGCGTTTATGGCTTAGCTCACAATGCGAAAATTTCATATCCTCATTGTTTCACACAAAAAATACGAGGCAGCAATCTACGTTGGGATTATTCTGTAAAATATAAGGACTCTTTCTTTTTATTTCGTATATTCTGAATATAAGTTTGAGTGCTCGACTCGAATTTTGTAGGCTCCATTGAATGCTTCCAACTGGTAATTCAATTACGTTTGAATGACAAGATAAATCCTCTAAGGAAAAAAGGAATATTTTCAATAGCAATCTTTATGGTCATTTTGGATTTCTTCAACCCAGGTGCGGCGAATTCATTTTTTTTTTGGTAGTGTATAAATCGAATTGTTCTGTTCTTTTCAGTATCATTTCTTTTTGATAAATCGTTCATTCATTTGAATAAAAATTCTATCGGGTTTTAATCAAACTTTTAGTATTTGTGACCTACTTTGCACATTTAAAATCGTGATTGCAATTGCTACGGAGATAAAAAAAGATAAAAGTGCTTTTTATATTGTACTTTTAATGAGCACAATGCAATTGGTCTACTTCAAATAAAGTACTTTTTTAAATCACTAGTACACAGTTTCACAACAATACAATGGAGTTATTTGGGAGAACGGAAGAAAATAGTTCAAGTAGATCACAAAAGCGAAACAATAATTTAAAATAACAAAAATGTTAAACAGTTCTAATTAAATTATATGTAAACAATTTAGTGTAAATAATGTAAAATAAAACTATGGGATGAACAAAAAACTTAAATTTAAAAACTACTGATTGAATCGAAAAGGATGCTTTTGATTCTTGTAACTCCGTATTAGTGATGACAATAACAAACAAAGTTTGGCTTACAGAATAGTTAGTATGATAAATTTTCGAAAAAATTTTAATTTTTCTTAATTTAATCGTTTAACAATTTTATATGTGCTTATATTTATTCTTCCTAGAGCATATATATTTTCGATAAAAAAATTATTAAACTGAAAAAACGCGAGGCCAATTACCATATTCTTTATGACAAGAAGCGGATAGAAACTACCTCTTGCTATAAAGTGGCTTCTTCAGGTAGAAGAAATACTAAACTTAAACTATTAATAAAATTATTAACTTACTAAAATTAATATTGTAAAAGGGGACATTAAATATTTAAAAGGGATACAATCAGTCATAATTAAGCCTAATTTGCATATTATTCATTTCAATAATTCCTATAAATTTAATTTCTTTATATTCTGTATTTAAAACGTTGAGGTCGTTATCATTCTTTAGGTAATAAGTTCTGTGTTAAATTGTTGTATTGGATTGTAATAATTTCGTTTGCAATTGCTTCAATCTCACGCAAGAGAAATTATTTCAATTTAAAACACAATGTAGTTTTACTAATATCCAACAACAGTACAATATGTTTTATATGTTTTAAAAACTTCCTACGACAATCACAGCATCTAAAGCTTTATCAACTTATTTAGCAAATTTATTCTATGTTTACCACACGCAATTTTTACTTTTAATGTAACAGATTTTACTACCAATATTTATTAACTGCCATTTTACTTACAATTAGTTATAGTAATTGGTAAGGAAACTTTTCCTCGCTGTGTGGTTATATAAAAATATTCATTAATACGAGCATTGCTTTAATTTAGGATTACCACTATTATAGTCTTACGTTACAAACTCTGAAACATAAAGTAGCTTGTTCCATTTCAAATAAAACTCTTTATATACGTTTATAAAGCTAATGGAATTTCTGGATAAGGACAAAAAGTGTCATTATAAATGTTTGGGGTCAGATTGTAATAAACTAATGGGAATTATGCAAACGAAGGGTTATTGTGTCGAGGCAAAAAACCCTTGGGAAAGGTTCATCAGCAGTGCATATCGTTTGAAAGGTTAATGTGTTTTCACTAATTAATGTGGTTATTATTACACTGGTTTAATACATACCGGTAACTGCAATGGAGTTGATAAAAAGCGTACAGGCAATTAATGAACTACACCTTACTACGTGACATGGGGTTAATAAATTGAATTCGTTGCCCTCTTCTTCCTGCTTATATTCCAAAACGCCAATCCCAAAAGTAGTGGTGATGTAATTTATTAATTAACTTCAAATTATAATCAACGAAGCGTTTCATTTGTTAAACTGAAAATAAACATCAATAAAACTAAAATTCTGACAAAATCAAAATCTTCATCAATGACGAAAAAACAATTTGACAGCAATCATTTGAATTGTCTATATCAAGCTAGCACGACAAAGTTATTATTTTTTTTTTTTTCTAACTTGCACTATAATTTGTCGCTAATTTGTTACCAAATCGAAAAATTTGTCGCATGTGCCGTTTAGCCATAATCAGCTGTAGTGCTAATAATTTGTCGCTAATTTGTCGCTGAAAGATGACACATTCAACGAATTTGTCGCTAATCTTATCTTCAACTGATAAGCGAAAAACTGCTGAAAACATCAAACTGGCACTATATATGGCATATCTCGAAAAGGAAATGTCATAGGATATTATTAAAGGCCATAATTTGTCGCAAATTTGTTGCTGAAAGATGACACATTCAACGAATTTGTCGCTGATAAAAGCATCAAACTGGCACTATATATGGCATATCTCGAAAAGGAAATGTCATAGGATAATTTCTATAAAGGCCATAATTTGTCGCAAAATTTGTTGCTGAAAGATGACACATTCAACGAATTTGTCGCTTGTCTTATATTAAACTCTTAAAAGGTACCGTGTTGCTTAACATGGGGGAAACAGGGAAACCCTAATTTTAAAAAATTTGGTAAAAAAATCCTATCTCTTAAAACAAATGTAATCAAGAACTCCTTGATTAATTGTTTGATGGTTTTCTGCAGTTTTTCGCTTATCAGCTGGAGATAAGACTAGCGACAAATTCGTTGAATGTGTCATCTTTCAGCAACAAATTAACGACAAATTATGGCCTTTATAGTAATATCCTATGACATTTCCTTTTCGAGATATGCCATATATAGTGCCAGTTTGATGGTTTTCCAGAAGTTTTTCGCTTATCAGTTGAAGATAAGACTAGCGACAAATTCGTTGAATGTGTAATCTTTCAGCGACAAATTAGCGACGAATTATAGCCTTTACAGTAATATCCTGCGACATTTCGTTTTCGAGATATGCCATATGTAGTGCCAGTTTGATGGTTTTCCAGCAGTTTTTCGCTTATCAGTTGAAGATAAGACTAGCGACAAATTCGTTGAATGTTTCATCTTTCAGCGACAAATTAGCGACAAATTATAGCCTTTACAGTAACATCCTATGACATTTCGTTTTCGAGATACGCTATGTGTAGTGCTAGCTTGATATCAAGCTAGCACTACAGCTGATTATGGCTAAACGGCACGAGCGACAAACTTTTCGATTTGGTAAAAAATTAGCGACAAATTATAGTGCAAGTTAGAAATCGGAAAAATAACTTTGTCGTGCTAGCTTGATATACGTATTTGAATTGAATTGTCACTGTTTGAAATATTTGGGCAGCCAAACATCGATGACCCAATATGTCCATCTGATTTAACAATGAGTATTTGCGATGGTTTAACAAATGGACAGTCATTAGAAATGTAGTATTCGAAGAGAATGAAAATAAACTACAATTATGATAAAATCCAAATCACTATCAATAAAATAAAAACGTCAGTACTCATTAAGAGGAAGTAAAGACTATAATTATTACAATAATTATACTTTTGCCCATATTATAATGTCTTACTTGAGCGGAATCAAATTGTGTAAAATTAGTATTAGTTAAAATATACTTAGAGATAGTTTAAGCAGGTTCGCGCACAGGCTTCGGCCTTCAGCGAAATATTGTACTTGTATATACTGTGTAAATATTGTAACCTTAAGTTGAACTCCTTGCTGATGCATAGAAAAAGTAGATTACTACCCATTCTTATGCCATCAACAAGGAGAACGTTGTACAACACTGTATTATATATTCTTATTACTTTTGTAACAATATTGTATACTTACACCTGTATAATAATAATAATAAATAATAATAATAATAAAAACTATCTGGGTAAGCAAGTTAATGCTTATCTGATGTTATAAAAAATGGGAAATCTTTGAAAAAATGACAGTAATCTAGTATTCATTTGTAAAGTATATATTGAAACATGATATTAAAGGAGAATGCAAGTAAACATCAACAAAAATTAAAGAAGAGCGTAATAAGGTGGCTAGCCTTAACGAAAATGATACAAACATTGTTAACACTGTTTCAAATATTTGGTCAGCTAAATTACGCACAACCTCAGATCTTCATCGGATATAATATGGAAAATTGCAGTGACTGGAAAAGATTTTGAGAACTGGACAGAAACCCAATTGGGTCAAAAATGGTTACCATTCTTCGAAAAGTACTGTTGGAGGAGAATGAAAATAAACACCAGCAAAACTAAATTTCTTATTAAATCAAAACTTCATCATGGAGGAAGAAAATTTGTCTTGGGGCAAACAAAGGTTAGCTGCTCTTAAAACTTGCTGTTGGAGGAAAATAAAAATAAACATCAGTAAAACTAAACTTCTTTCGAAATCAAAACTTGTATTAAAAAAGAGAATAATAAAAAAAAATCAGTGTGAGGAAGTTAACACTGTCTCAATATTTTGGCCATTTTAAACCACAGATGATTATCCGATGTTACAGAGAGAATTGCAGTAGCAAGGCACACCTTTGAAAAATGGACAATAATCAAATAGAACAGATAAGCAGTTTCGAAATATAGCGTTGAAGTAGAATGAAAATAAACGTCAACAAAACTACGATTCTGACCAAACAATTTCCATTCAGATAGAACAAAATCCAAGTTGACTCCAATCATTTTGGAGAATTCTACACCTTTTCAAATAGTTGGACAGTCAAATAACATATCACACCATATATTTATGTATAATGCACATTAGGTGGAATCGTAATGGCTTAGAATGGTTAGAATATCAATGAATAATTTCAAATAAAAATAAGAAAGAAGTGTTCTGGATAGTGGATGCCAAACGACTTTTTTATATAGGTAATTATGTACAAATAAGTTTCAGCAGTTTTTCAAGACATGCAATTTTAACAAAATACTACATTTTTAAACAAAATTTATTATTACAAATAATTCCCGTCATTAATACAACGTTTTCCCAAAGTTTGAGCAATTTATGGATTCCGTCGTAAAAAAATCTTCGTGTTTCGAAGCTATCCATTCATCAAGCCATTCTTCAACTTCTTTGCGATCTTGAAAGTGCTGCTCCGCTAGACCGTGAGCCATTGACCGGAGATAATGGTAATCCGACAGGGCGATGTCTGGAGAGTATGGCGGGTGCGGTAAGACTTCCCATTTGAAATCTTTTAGAGCTTCCTTAACTGATTGAGCGACATGAGGCCTTGCGTTGTCATGATTCAATATGAATTTATCGTGACGATGCTCCCATTCTGCTCTCTTTACTCCGAGTTGGTTCCGTAATTGCACTAATTGTTGTTGAAAGCGATTGGCAGTGCCTGTTTCGCCGGATTGGAGAAGCTCGTAGTACAGTATCCCGAGCTGGTCCCACCAAATGCAGAGTAAGACCTTCTTTCCATGGATGTTCGGCTTTGCTGTCGATTTCGCCGTCTTACCACTGCTCACCCACGATCTTTTCCTCTTTGAATTGTCAAAGTAAATCCATTTCTCATCGCCGGTCACAATACGATGAAGAAAAGACTTTCTTTGAAAACATTCAAGCAAGATCTCACACGTCGTTTTTCGTTGCTCTTTGTTCCTTTCCGTCAATTCATAAGGAATCCAATTTCCTTCCTTCTGATTTTTTCCATGGCATGCAAACGATGTGGAACAGTCAGTTGAGTGATGCCTATAGATGCCCCCTAGTTGTTTTTGTGTTTGAGCGGAATCTTCAACCAACAGAGCTTGAAGTTCTTCGTCTTCAAACTTCTTTGGGGGTCCTTCTCGATCCCTATCGTTGACGTTGAAATCACCAGATTTGAAACATTGAAACCATTCCGACGGAGTATCATTGCCATAAGCTTCGACGAGCATTTGATGAGCTTCGGAGCCCTTTTTCTTGAGATGGAAAAGGAAAAGTAACGCTTCCTGCAAATGACGTTTTTGCGGCACAAAAGTGGACATATTTAAAGCTAAAATGGAAGTGCTAGATAAGGTTATATAGGAACAATAAGTATAAAGGATTTCTGGGTAGGATGTTTGACAATTTAGGTACCTATATGTTAGAGTGTAGAAGTAATAACCTGTATAATTGGAGTCATCTGAGGATTTCAATACATTGAGTGAGTATTTTTATTAGAATTCTCATATCACTAGTAGAAATCGTATTTTTTTTAATGTAAGAGTTCTTTCATTTGATAAAGTGAATATTATAATAAAATTTTATTTTGTATATACACCCACCTACAAAATATTGAGACCATATCTTGTGATAGCTTGAAACAGCGCCATTTCAAAAGGCCTAACCTTTGCATATAAATTGGTTAGCTCGTTTGAAGATGTGAAATGATCCAAACATTGTGTGCTTAGGAATCCGAGAAGTCCCGTTCATTATCAACAGTGTTATAGAATGCCTCCCTTCCAGGTCGTAAATATTAACTGGATGACCGAGACAATGGCGCAGTCCTTTCATTTATATCGCTTATTACTTCCATAGTTTGCATACTTGAACGCATTTAGGCAAAATGAGAGGGATCCTTCCATTACAATTTCGGAAGAGAAAGAGGAGGTGAAGGAAGAGAAGAAAAGAGGGAGAAATGTAGTCGTCGTAAACATTTTCGAGGGCTTTATCTTAGAGCAAAATCAGCGGTAAAAGGGCGACTTTTAGTCCTTCAAGCAAATTTCAAGGTTTTAATTGTTGACATTAAGGGCGCCTTAAGATCTTGTTACGAGATATCTACGACGAAATTTTGCGTAACTTGAACACGTATTCAGTACAAAATTATCAGATTAGTTGAATGACTTGATGGAAATTCGTTTTAATTATCTGAGGCTTCCTGTAACAGGAACTCAGAATATGGTGAAAATTTTTGAGGATGGAATTTTTTGATTTTATTTAACATTAAACACCGTAGATTATTTAAAAATCGGAGTTTTTCTACTTTAATTAACTGCATAACAAGCATAACTCTTGCAGCAATTTTGTAAACAAGACGATTTTTTAATAGGAAACACTTGTTCATCTAACACTTTAAAACTGATAAATCAATAATATATATAAAAAGACAGGGTGAATTATGTGAATTCCCACTTTTACCCTTGATCATTGAGGGAGGAAATAAGTGAGCATGGGTGCAAGAACTTAGTGATAAAATATATGTATCCTTGTTTATTACATTATTTTTTCTACAAATGAACACGAAAATGCTGTCAGCGGCGTATAGTGAATCAAAAAGTGATAGTGACGTATTAAAAATTTTATCAGAATGTTCTAAAATTTTTTTGAAATGCTACCGATATTTCAAATAATGTTCCAACGTTCAAAAAAATCAAAATGACCTATAAAAACTGTTTTATAACATTCCAGAATGATTATAGGATCTTCCGAAATTATCTCGATTTTTAGTGAATTATATAAAACGATCTGGGATGTCCCAGAAGGGTCTAAAACGTTAGTTAGTATTTTTTATGAGATTCAAGATTTTTCTTAAATGATCTAGAATGTTTGAAAATAATTTAGTTCATATATTTTTAAAAATATTTTAAAACGCTCCAAAATATCAGAGAATAAACCAAAATTTTCCGAATTCTATGGAATGTTATTTATCGAATATTTCAATTACTTATTAAAATTTTAATTTCTAAATACTTACACATTTTCTAAATGCTTTAGAATTTTCTAGAAAGCCCGGGTGAAGCCTGGCATTGCAGCTAGTCTTAAATAAAACCTTACAGAATCACACTCTACGTATAATAGGTACCTACGGCAGATGAGAGTTTGCAGTTTTAAATTAAAAATTCTATAACCACACTCATATTTTGAATGCTACTTAGGTAAAATTATTTAATTTAAAATCTTATTATTTACACTATAAGAACACAATGTAATGATATAATCCCAGTTTTATAGATCATAATGATAATCGTCCGGTTTTTGGGATAGCGGTCTAAAGGTTAGGTAACTGTTTGATGTTTCGTAGGCAATTATGGTTCACCTTTTCAGAGGTATAGAATGCGAAAACATTGAAATAGCATTCTGTTGTAGAGTACTCTTCCCAGACGTCAGGTGCAGTAGCTGACAAAACGACAGGCAGTATACAGCCCTTAGACCGCTGTCCCGAAGGCGGCCCGTAAAGGTCTATATACTGTAATACTTAACAATATAAAAAGTAATTTTTTTTTTAAATAACCAAATAACCATAAAATGTTCCACCCATGGAGATTTCTGTTACATATAAATTAATTACGTTCTTTGGACGTCAATTGATATAGGTACCTAATATTTTCGAAAATCCTGGTATCACTTCAGAAAATTTTTGTTCTACTTACTACACTAAACATTTATAAATATGAAATTTTAAACATATTTGGTGGATATTTTTAGATTCACTAATTCAACGAAAGGGATGATGATCGTAGGCTTTCACGGCCGGCGTTCGTATGACAACCAAGTATTTTCCGGGTTGTTATGCCGTGGTCCTGTGTTCCTCCTTTACTAAACGTTTCGCCAGTCTCGACTACTGGCATCCTCAGTTAATTTCTGCTGCTTCTTCTGCTAAGACAGTCTCAGCAGGAGCAGCAGAAATCTGCTGAAGATGCCAGCAGTCGAGACTGGCGAAACGTTTAGTAAAGGAGGAACACAGGACCACGGCATAACAACCCGGAAAATACTTGGTTACCATACAACGAAAGGGAGCCTCTCGAGCGTTAGTATATTGGTATGGAACACCTACCTAATCGTTAGTGATATGTAGGTACATAAAATCAATGTGTTTTTTTTCAAAGATATACATACATATATATATATATATATATATATAATTATAATCAAATAGTTCTATCCTCTAGGCTGGTTTTGATGTAAATAGTTCTCTAATGGATCTTTAGCTTCTTAGGTACGATAAATGGTGACCTGTGCTGTACAACTACCGTTAAGGAATTTTCATTTTTACACTTTTTAAAGGATGGAATTGATAATAAGGTTCTTAAGTAAACTGAAATATGCACCATATGGCCAAAGCATTTTATAGGACAGGCGAGATATTCCTAATCTTTATTTTATTTTAACACGCTACGATTTAGTACAATTCCGCGGAATACCTTTCTCTACTCTATCGAAACTTCCATCCACTCCACTGCGACACCCTATGAAAGCATGCAGCTTGTAACTTCAGGGCCATATAAGGGTAGGAGGGAGCTAAAAGACAAGAACGGTCGCCTTTCCTGGTTCACGGAAATTAATTAAGCGTAAAGATTTATAATGCTTATTTGCTCATTTCTTATACTTGTACCTATCCTTACCCGAGTTTTTAACAAGTCTATAAACTTAAGTAGTGGCTGCCCAACAGGGCATTAAAATTAAATGACCGAACAAAATTGCAACGTTTATTTAAAATACAAACACAAGGAAGGGATGCAAAAAGTCTTCCATAAATATCGGTGCATGTGGATAATTGGAATAGGAGTTTTTAAATTATGCTGCAGTTTAAAGAGTATAATAGGCAACCGTTTTCTGGAATATACAGATAAGGCTTTATGTATCTGTAGAAACAAGAAGCAGTATTTTGCAATACCGAAGTTACATATTTATTATTCTTGTGTTTTTATAATTAACAAACTACTTATTCAATTAGGGCAATTACCCTGCTATACTTGTTACTCTTTTTAAAATAAATATTAGATCGTACAAAAAAAGTACTTCGGACGTTCAGTTTCGTGTTTTGGTATCGACGTTTGAGCTATTTAATACGTTTTACAAAGTATTATAGGCATATATATATAGTATCGATATTTCTGGACCTTGCTATGTCATTGTCTGTAATTCATTTTTGTAACGTGTTAACAGTCGATAAAATTTGATTATCATTCCAATATAATTAAAAATAAATTAAATTAATCACTACATAACAGTGGCGGCTCGTGGTCGAATACGAAGAGGGTTCACAAAGTTAATAACATGTAGGTAATATCAGAACATGAAGCGTATTTCACGATGTTGTAAATGCGCCGCAGGCGAAGATTTTCAATATTTTTAGGAGAAACAAATACTTATGGAATTTAATAACATAATAAATAAAAACCTTACGTTTACTTATACAGGAAATCCATTCGTCTATGTTTTGCCGACAAATGTGACAAATCCGTAACCCCTGTCTTTGTCCACTCAACACTTTCATTAGGATTACCGGCAAAAATCAGGCACGGAAAGCAAAATAATGCGTTTAATTTATTACACCCACACAACCACGAAGTTTTTTTATACTGTTATACTTTTAACACACGTTTGAACTTTTTATTTTTTAAGGTACACTCTTGTGTCAGCTGTAGCTTTGGGCGAGGTGGACCCCTTTTCTGTATTTCGAAACGATTTTGAAAATTATTTGAATTTTCTTTAATATATTTTACCGAACACGACTCCATCATTTACGTAATATTTTAATTAACACCTTGTGCAATAAATTGTGCGTCATTTACAATTAGTGGACTTTTAACTGAAATCTGAACATGCTTCTGAACATAATTTTTTTACTATCGGTTCCTACCAACACTAGCTTCCAGAGCCTTTAAAAATGACTCGTACTGGACATTTTCACCAGGTGGAAGGCTAACCGAAGTTAAATATAAATATTGAAAGGATAAAATTATATGATGTAACTACTTCAATTTTTAAGGGGGTTCACTTAACAAATGCACCTACAGTAAAACCGCCACTGCTACTTAACAATAATATTTCATCTTACAGAAGCATTTTCACGTCGTTTCAGTATATGAATGAAATCTTCAGCTTATGAAAATGTATCTCTGAACTGTGAGGTGAAACAATATATTTTATTAAATACTTAAATTTTGGTCTACTTAATTCCTTCATCCTCGAATAATTGAGGCTCAAGCACCACATAAGTATTTTAGGTATAAAAAGCAATTTTCAGTTAAATAATTAAATATTTAGGTAAAATTTGTTTTTTAATCCCTTCAATAATTTATGTACTGTACGCATATTACAAATAATATAACATAAGAAAGCGTCATTAAATAGATAACATTTTCAGAATTTCCATTTATACACGTTTAGATTTTCTTATCTGTGAATTTAAAGTGATCAATTGCGATCTACAGGAGTTGCGTGAAAATGTTCCGCCGAGTAGCAAATGCAGTTCCTGCAGACTGCTATGCTTTACGACTTCCCATTTGATGTATGGAAAAGCGGTACGTGGTAGAAGCAGTTACCACCACGATGGCATTTCCTCTATTGCAAGGCAAAGTGCACGAAGCAGAACTCTGTTGCATTATTTAGCGATAAGTAACTTCTTTTTCTTTACAACTTTCGATGAACGAAGATTGACTGCTTCTTCTCTTTATACTATCAAGGTATACTAGATAACGATAGATAATAATGATACGTTTTTTAATTTCATGATTAGTTTTTACGCTTGAGGGTGTCAAAGTTGACTAAACTTATAAACTTAGTGCTTTCATAGCATTAATTTTCATTGTTTTGTTTTGAACTCATTATCCAGCTGGAGTCTTCGTTAAAACTAATTAAAAGGTTACAAGATGCTGTTAGATCTTAATTATACAGCCATTGTTATTTGTAAAAATTTATTTTATGCCCCTTACCTAAGAAGATAACTATGTACCATTAAAGTTAGAAAAGAACTGAAATTTCACTTTTTACTGCCAAATTGCTTCGACATTTCGAGATGTACTTCTTTCACTTCGACTAAATCAAAATATAACCGAAATTGACAACGGCAGCTTAATCTTTAACTAAAAGAAGCTATTGCCATTAAATCTTTATTGTTTTAAGGTTTAAAAAGCTCTCCCTTAGCCTTAAAGCTTCATCAATCAAGCGAGAAAGCTTTAATGGGTACAGGTGCTACTTCAATCTGACACAGCATACAAATCTTGGATATTTATGTCTTAAAGTTGACTGTTTCCTTAGGAAATCTCGTAAGATTGAAATATATGGTTAAAGTCCCCAGGAAATTAGCTTCCATATCACGGAGGAACTGGATGCAGAAGAAAAAGTAAAACTTAAAATAAAGATTACGATTCTACCACTTTAAATCAGACACGTTACAAGAAAACTTATTCAATGCGACGGCGGAAAATTTACTGCTTATCTCAATGAAGAAAACAAACTTTACGCTAAATAACTATACCGAGTGAATTTATGTATTATAACGAGGGTAATTTAAATTCGAAATTATTTAAGGGTGACCTTCAAGTGACCATGTCAAGGACTTTATTGTTATATTACATACAGAATGTCAATTGCAATAATAGTATCTGAGAGACATTGTATAGGTAGAGAAAACGAGCATAAAACAACTTTGTGTAAAATTTCATAGATTTTAATAAATATTCTCAACGAACTTGTTTCTGTAAAAATATTTAAAAACAAAACAAGTAGAAAGTTTCACCAATTTAATAAAAACCTGACATGTTTCGGTCACATGACAATTATTATCAAAGGTAAGAGTAAGATCTATACTAAATGCTTAAAACTAATATACACAATTTATACCCTACAACATAAAATGAGAGGGGAGACTACGAAACTTAATTCTAGTTGGTTGTTGACCAAATCCATATTTAGTGCTAAAGCTTTTTTTTATTCCATACGTTTCGAGGAGAGGCAATTTCTTGCTTTTACTGATACCCCTGTGAGAATAATAACATTATCTATATTTAAGTGATGATTTACAGAGACACAATGATCGGAAAAAACAGTTTTTGTTTCTTTTTTATCTATATTATTTATATGCTCTTTTATTTTAATATTGATAGCTCTACCAGTTTGTCCTATATAACAGGCACTACAATTGTTACCACTTTTTTCTAAAATATCTATCTTTGGTTTAAATTTTGAAAAAATTGAACTTAATTTGTAATTATTATTTTCTACCAAGGTTACATTAAATTTGTTAAAAATATGTTTAAATTTAAAGCTAAAATTAAAGAAGTTGCCATGATATCTTCCTGTTTTTTGTTGAGAAATTTTTCTATGATCTCAGGGTTGAAGCCATTATTAAAAGCAATGGTTTTGATAGTATGAAGTTCTTTGTTGAACTCAAAAGTAGGTAAAGGTGTTTTTAACGATCTTCTCAGTAGTGAATGAAAAACAGCCAATTTTGTATTTAGAGGATAGTTAGAATAAGCGGGAATAGGTAGTGTCTGTATGTGTAGGTTTTCTGTAGATTTTAAAAGTTAATTTTTGGTTTAAATTAGTGACAGTAAGATTTAAAAGTTTATGCTATTGTGGACCTTTTTTTCAACTGTATATTGGATATTCTTATCAATAGTATTTAGGAAAATTGAGAAATTATCTAACTGTCTTTGTATACCTGTCTCTGGACAACATTTTGTATAAATACCAAATTTTAAAGATATCATCCACATAACGTTTAAACACAAATATTCTTAATTAGGTTCTTGTTTGAACTGAATAATAATAAATAAGAATTTGTTTCGACTATGAATCAATAATAAGATACAATTTAGTATTTGTTGACTATCCTATTATTCAGTACTGAACTGTATTTTATCATTACCTCATAACCGAAACGAATCAATTAAAAAATAGTATCTAAAGTGTTTTTCTACTCGTTTTGTCCTACATTATGACATGTTTCACAAAGAATGCATTACAAAAGACCTTGAAGGTCAAGGTAAAAGTCACATTCAGGGTAACTAGGGTTTTAAAAGACTCTTAATTTTCAAGAATTCTTGCATTGATTGGCTCAAAACAAGAGTATAGATGTGAAAATCGAGACGAGATCAGAAAGACTATGTCAAAAACTTTCCAGTTAAAGTAACTTCGTTATGAGTCTCGACATCTTTGTGCAGTTTAATAAATACCCAATATGATGCATTAAACTTTTGTATTAAAAAAATCTATTTATAAATACATGACTAGCGTGGTGCATAAACCAATTATTTATTAAATTTCCACTCCATTATTAGATATTTAGTTATTTTTATGTGTAAATGCTATATACCTCTTCGGATTTTTGCTATTAACAGAATTATTTGTAGAAACATGAAAGTTTCGTTTAAAACAAGATATGTTCCTCTCGGTGTCGAAAAATATTGAGGCTCTTGAATCAATACAGAAATTATATTCAAGAAATTGAACAAGACAAGAAACATTTTTTAATTTTAATTTTAGTTTTAAAGAATTGAACAGAGATCAAGACTTTTGTCTGGATAAAACCCTAAGGGTAACCACACAATTTTCAAAAACATTTGACTTTAAAACAAGCCTTTACAGTAAAAGGCGAAACACTGGCGATAGTTTCTAACAAATATGTAATAATGTTATTTTATTAACAATAAATAAATTAAATTAAACTGGTTTTAAAACAAAAATCAATACAAAAATGGGTAGTTGTATAGCGGTTGCTTTTATCCCCCCCTTCCTCTGAAACAAATCACTTCCCCTTCGTATCCTTTGCTCTGTCATTGTCTTAGTTTGTTTGTATCAACCTTTTTTTCTGTACTTTGCTCTATCACCTCCATGCCCTTTGTTTTTCTTATGACATCTTTATTAATTTTGGTTTTTGTAACTTATCTTCTTTACTATTTTCACTTCCCACCTGCATTTAACTTTTGTTTTAACTTAAAAATCAGTACTTTTCAAGCTTCTTTCTCTCACAGTACTATCTCTCTCTATCCATCTCGTACTCCTCCTCAGAAAACAATATTTCTTGTCCCTAACCTTACTTTGATTCCACACAACGGTGAAATGCATCTTATAATCATGATATCACTAAGGTGAATTAAAATGCGCCACCATTTCTGGCTAATTTCAAAGTCTTACATAAGAAATCCCAGTTAATCCGATTTTTAATTACTTAATTTACTCGTCTGCGTCTAACCTGTTCTTTGTCAGTAACAACAAAACATACCTATAAAACTAGAAGAAAATCCACAGTACAAAATACACAGAACTAATTTTCTTACATCGTTGCTCTAGAAGCTGGCACTTTAATTAGAAGTGATTCTTTTCTTGATTATATTACATTAGCTTAGTGTCTAAAATCCAGGTCAGCCCATTTCCCGATATGGTGTTCCGCAAAATGACGCAAGAATAATTAAATGGACTTGAAGAAAACTTTCCCAACTTAATAGCTGCACATTGTTGCATCTAATTGTAAGTTACAAAAAAAATATAATAAAAATGCAGCACTTAAGGTACAAACGTTTACCCCAAACAAGTAGTACAGCGACTGATTAGATTATAAATTTGTTTGTTAAGCACTTAAATAAGAAAAAGAAAATAACAACAATAACTTTAAAGCAGATTATTTATTTATTGTTCTTACTTTTGTGGCTGGTAAAGAATATTTTTTGGTAGAAACATTTACTGCGTTTTTATCGGTGTTCTTTATCTAATATAATTCTAAGATGCGGAAAATCATTAAGGAAAAAGTTTTTTTAAATTTTTTTATCTCTTCATTCAATATAAAGTTTCGGGCAAGTTCAACAAGTCAGCTTATAACACCTAAATGGTTTTCTTTTCGGTTATTACATCTTTATTATTTTTGAGTTGGGTTTCAGGAGACAAGAAGAGATTTACGCTAAGAATTTTCGAGCTCAAGAATTTTTATTTAGTTTGATAAACACTCAATAGGATTTTAAAATTTGGTATTTATACAAAATGTTGTCTCTAACAAATTAGTGTGATGCATGGCTTTTAGAAATAAATATCATTTTATTAATTAATGTCACAGAATTAAAAATCGAGAAATATCGGAAGTCTGGAATCAAAACAATAAATTATGACCAAAAAATTACATTAGACAAGAAAAATTATATTTTTCATTTTATCTTCAAGTCAAAACAAGAGTTGGATTTCGAGATCTATCATAAAGAAGAGCGTTTGTTACATGGTTGTTTTTAATGATTTAATAAATTAATAATGCTATAAAATAGAAAACACTTAAAAACTAATTGTAAATATATATAAAAACTACTTTCCTAATTAATTACCAACTAGGGGCCCTAATTTTATGATTATGATTTTTAGGACATTAGGGTGAGTGAGGGCGGTCACCCGCTACACCCCCTTAACCCTTTTCACTCGCTTGCTTGATCTTCCTGCCTTACTGTCTTCCTCAACTCTCAAAACTAATTCTTTTATACTAACCCACATAGTACGTACTCTTTTAGTTACTTCCAAACGGAATTTTGGAAGTTGGTCACAGCCCATTTTTACCGTACAATTATGTTGACGTTCCATGTGGCGGTTCGTGTTTCGTAAAATTAAACAGATTGCATATTTCAATTAGAACAAATGTAATTAATGAAATAAAAAACCATTATAGGAAAATATTATTTCGGAAAGAAAGAAGAAAGAAACTTGGGTGTTTCATTCCCACCAATATTGGTGGGCGGGCTGTCCCCCCCGGCCTACACTCTTGTGCAAAGTCGGGGGGGTAGGGCGGAAGGCCCTCTTCAGCCTCCTTCAGGAATCGTGGGAATGGGTGGGTGGTGGTGTGGGGGAAGAAAGATGAGACGACGAAATGAAGACAGAAGAGAAGTGAAAGACTATCTGTGGAATATTACTACCCCAGCATTTGCCTAAATGATCCAAGGAAACCACAGAAAAACTTGGACCAGAGTAGCCGGCCCCGGAATCGAACCGGTGACCTCCCGAATGCTAAGCAATGATCTAGACCACTAGACCATGCCGCTCGGTATTTCGGAAAAATATGAGCAATATATGACAGATAAATACTCCTGTATTGGTGGAGCCATATTTTTAACCAATTACAATTCAGAGTAGGTACGCAGATTTATAAGCTATAAGACAAGCATATTTTATAGGTACACATGAACAAAAAAAAATATATAATTGTTGTCAATTTCCTTAAAAAAGTTGCCTTTTTTATATTTATAAAATACCGACCTTGATGTGGCCTATAGAACCAATTTTTTATAAAAAATAGTTCAAAATAACCAAGATAAAATAAAGAAAGAAGAAAAGACAGGAGTTTATAAACTAACAAGTCAATGAAACAAAGCAAAAGTTTGTAAAAAACATTATAAGTGGTTTCTTAATCTTGCTTTAACTATTAAATGTCCAAAATAAAACTATTTATTCCTACATAATTCATGAGAATTTAAAGGAACGTTTGTTGAAAATTTGTAATACGTCCCATTTTCGAATTTTCCCTGTATTTGTACTATAAGTTCATACTCGTACCCTGAAGTGCTTTAGATGGGTTATGATAAAATATCCAATTTTTAACAGATACTAAATAAAATGGATCTTATAATGGTTCAATTTTTTTCTTTTTGAATTATAAAACCAAATGGTGAAAAATTGTCATGCTTACCAGTGTAGAAACTGAAATTAAAATCTTTTTTAGAACCTCAATTAGTCAGGGTGCTTTTAACCCTAATGGTAACGCGTCTGACCAAGAAGCTTCCAGCTCCTTTAAAAAGGAGGTAATTAAAGAAATTATCTCCCAAAGTGAATGAAAATCGTAATTAAAAGATTTTAATTAATTAAAAGACATAAAGCGTCTTTATTTTACAGAAGAACAACTTAATTTTAACAAAAGAAAACAAAGAACTTGCAATGAACGTGAAATGTCTTTCTACTGGACTGATTTGAATGTAAGATACTTAATGAATACCAACTGAACACGATAAATCGATTGAACGAACTTTAAGATATTTAAAAGACTAAAAATAGACTTCAATTCTTTTAAGAGAAGAGACGCTTTAACGATCATCGAAAGCAAATCAATCGGAGAAGTAAAAACTATTATTTTACGTTACTAGGGAAAAGAAATTACGTTTCATTTTATTTTCATTCGTGAAGATTTTTTATGAAGTTCTATTCAAGTTGATTACTTGTTGGTGAAAGTATCAATAATGTTCTGTCGAACACATAATGTTTAGAATATTTTTATTATGTTTTATTTTTAATTTAAATTCTGCTCTGCCAAACTTTCTTAGAAAATATTTCTTTGATTTGCATTTAGCAGGAAGTCATAGATATATATATACACTAGCAGCAATACCCGGCGTTGCCCGGGTAACAATATATTACACGTTTGATGGAACATTCTAGAATATTCGCGAATTTAGAACTATCCAGAACATCCCAAAATGATTCAAAACATTTTCTAACTTTTTTTAACATTCTGAAACATTCATGAATGATCTTCAAGATTCTGGAACATTCTTGAACATTGCCAAATCATTCTGAAATGTTATAATAAAACATTCTTTTACTTCTTAGAACATATTTGAACTCCCCGTACAATTCTAAAAAAATCTGCTTCATTCTCATCCCCACTCCGTGCTGTTTGCTGGGTGAGTAGTGACATCAGTAGACGCCTGGCAGGGAGGACTAATCGATTGATAATAATTGATCAGATATCGACCTCTAAGAGTTGAAGATTATCACAGTACTAATATCGCTATTAAAAAATGGGAGTTGGTGGTAGAAGGATGAAAATTAAGCGTTATATGTATTTTTTAATGCCAAATCATAAAAAAATAAAAAAACATTGTCCAAAAAATAAAAAAGTTAGGGGTGGACAACCCTTATCACTTAGGGGTATAAAAAATTGAAAGTAGCCGATTCTCAGACCTACTGAATATGCATATAAAACTTTATAAAAATCGGTCGAGCCGTTTCGGAGGAGTATGGTAACTAACATAAAAAAAAGAAACTTGGGTGTTTCATTCCCACCAATATTGGTGGGCGGGCTATCCCCCCCGGCCTACACTCTTGTGCAAAGTCGGGGAGGTAGGGCGGAAGGCCCTCTTCAGCCTCCTTCAGGAATCGTGGGAATGGGTGGGTGGTGGTGTGGGGGAAGAAAGATGAGACGGACGAAATGAAGACAAAAGAGAAGTGAAAGACTATCTGTGGAATATTACTACCCCAGCATTTGCCTAAATGATCCAAGGAAACCACAGAAAAACTTGGACCAGAGTAGTCGGCCCCGAAATCGAACCGGTGACCTCCCGAATGCTAAGCAATGATCTAGACCACTAGACCATGCCGCTCGGTATAACTAACATTGTGACACGAGAATTTTATATATTAGATAATAATAGAGACATGGTGACCATTCGTGATACTAGTTAATGGCCGGAAATTTTGAGGTCTTAACTATAACAACGCTACCTGAAAGGGATTTATCACCATTACTATTAAGCTTAATAGTCTCCTGTTCAAAATACACCTATTTTGTAAATATTCCTATTGCGTTCTTTTTTCTTGGACTAAACAATTAGAAATTTGTTGTTTTTTCATATCGTCACTTACTATTTAATTTCTAAAGTGGCATATTAAGTTTTGCTCATACATAAAGGAGCAGCATTTTACAAATAATTATATTGAAATAAGTACAATTTATTATACTCTTGAAGGAAAGTTGTTTTTTATTAGTACTTTAATTTTATTGTTTTACAACAGACAGATTTTAGATGTTTTTACTTATCCAGTTTCAAATAATAGTGCCATATGCGACAGAATCTCACAAAAGGATTCCACTAACAAAGGAATGAAGAAAAATCTTGACGAAAAATTCCTTAAAGACTGTTTAGAACGACCAAAGATAAAATTCGATAGAATTCGTGTAGAGTACTACGGATAACAACGAAAAATTTTCTAAAGAATACACGGTCAACATCCGAAATAGCATATAAAAAGTATGGGATGGAATTTAGTATTGTGTCAAAGGAATAAACCGTTCGTATTTGTGTTAACTGATGGAGACCAGTAAACCTTCTCTTACAGAATATCGAAATGATAAACGATTCTTTCTAATGCGCTGTGTTTTGACCTAAATTTTTGGCGAGCTGTCACACCACAGAGAAAGAAGTTAAATTCGAATTATTCGCTTACCCTTAATGTTAAAACAAGGTGAAACTTTAGTTCTTCTATTTATTTTTATTACAGGGGCGGTTAACAAGAAAGGTGTATAATTTCAAAATTAATAACTATAATAATGAAGCCTTAGTTTTATGATTGATTGAATCTAAAATTCAAAATATCAAGTAAATTATTAGAAACACCTATAATTTCCACAGATTTATTCTCAATTTAACGCGTTTTCTGCTTTGTGGCTTCTTCAGAAGTTAAGAACGTTATATAATTACTGGTGTTTATTATTACCGCACAGTTTGTTTTGAAGGAAAAAAAAGGCTTATTCCCATTTCGTACCGTCGCATTTCGTACCGTTACCCCTAATATTCCCATTTCATACCGCGTCCCAAATATATACCTGTGGTCATTCCCATTTCGTACCGCGTTCTGCGAATAGTCGTGCAGTTAGGATTATAATAATAATCGGATGTTTAATTAACTAACAGTAAGCAATATGTAAATAAAACACAACTTTGTAAATTTAAAAAAATATATATTTATTACAAAATAAAGTAATATTTGGAAATTAGCGGTTAAAACATATTATATATTGTAGTTTTTCTAGGCATGTGCCGATTGTTGTTTTTTCTTTTAAAAAATCTTCAACAATTTGTTGTATTGACATATCTTTATTTATGTATAGCTTTCTTCTTTTTGAGGGCGTCAATAGATATAGATCGGTTCGTTTTTTTACAAATCCTGCGTTAACAGAATCGTCTTTCAGCCCCTTGACGAGTTCTAGTAAATTAGGATTATGCTTCCCAATTGCTCTGTTTAATTTACTGTGCCATGCCTCTAGGCTGTTTGTCGTTCGGTGTTTTTCTTCAAAACAAATCCAGCTTCCTCCGATCGTCTCATTCTCCAACCACTGATCAACAAAATAATCGGTGAATCGTTGCAAAGCTGCATTTTCTGGACAGTATTGCATGATGTAAAAGAATCCATCTTCGGTCGCGGTTGGTGGTAGGTGGGATAATGCTGCACATAACCGTACATGCCTACGAATTTCCGCATTTTCACGGTATGAAACCGAAAGGCCTGACCCGATAACAAAATATTTAAATTATAAAAATGTAATAAAAAATCATTTAATTTACATACCCTCTTCTTGAACCTTCCTCCAAAGGGATTGATTAAAATGAAAGTTACATCCCGTAACTACAGCGGTTGGGAATACTTTTCTGATTGCTTGCATAGCACCAATTTCAAAATCCGTCCTGAATTGTTGCGGCTGCCATTGGGGTATCTTTGATTTGATACACGAAAATAATCTCTCGTACGTAGCTCGTTTTTTATCGGGCATTAAAGCATAAACTGGTATTATGTTTGTTGTATCAAGCGAGCTACCTAAGTCTGCATGTATAGTATACAATTGACTAAAGAGTTTATTGCAGCTTTTGAAAGTTCCATCCGCAAAAAAGTAGCTCGACTCTTGTAAACATTGAACGCCGAACTTACTGCAGAATGCTAATATACGATCTTCATCCCCATCATCAACCAATAAAAAATTTTCTTTTAAATCTGGTGGAAGTACTATTTCCTTTCTGCTTGAAAAACTTGTGAAGCCTCTTGCTCGCTGGCGATTTCTATATAAGGCACTCCTCTTGTTCGAAAATAAGGGTACTGCCGTGACGAAATCTAAACCAGCATCCTTCAGTTCAGAGAATTCTTCGTTAAAAATCTTTGGTATTGGATTCAATTCTTCCCTAGCTCTTTTCTTGCATTTTTCTAAGCACTTTAAAACTTCCGTTCGAGGTTCATCGGGTGTGCACGTATGTTCTTTATTTTTGCTAATAATATTGTTGTCAAACTACCACCACACTTGTTTCGATTTACACAGGACCAATTTTTCGATCCTTTTGTTTTTGCGCTTTAAATAGTGTTGATACCCCGAATAAACAGCTATTTCACCACCCCTCGAACTTTGCACTATTTCAATCACGTTTTCCATACTTAGTTGCTGCCGGTTACAAAATGAAACTAACTTACAGAATTTTTATTTCAAATCTCCCACTATCCACCCTTTCAAATACACCCTAATTTGGAAAATTAGCAAATCTTGGTTTTGCCACTAATTGGTACCTAATTTGTTATAATATATCTAATAATCTCTATTTTGTAATAAATACGTATTTCGAGATAAGCTATAGCATAATTTAATTAAGACGACTTTATGGAGTGTACAGTCTTACAAAAACAATTTACTTAATTACCGTGAATACTCTACAGGGCGACGGTCCAAAATAAAAAAAAAACAGGTAGAATATTTTCGCGGTACGAAATGGGAATATTAATAATTATTTTATGGGCGACGGTACGAAATGGGAATAAAGCAGGTAGAATATTTTCGCGGTACGAAATGCGACGGTACGAAATGGGACGACACCAAAAAAAAATATGAGCCGTCACGGGACGCCTGGCAGATGTGAAACATCGAGTTTGCACAAGTAATAAGTATGCATGAAAGACAATAATATTACGACAGGAACTAAATATGGCATAATGAAAAAATCTAATATTACGAATTTTTTCCACAAAATGATGACTATTTATTTAATAAACATTTATTTTTCTTGGATGTTAGAGATAATAAAGAATACTCAAATCGACAATTTAATATTATTTAATGAAAAACTATTATTGTTACAAAGAAGGTTTTAACTTAACGCAAGTATATTTCAGACTGACTTTATTTCTTTATTCTTAAATCTAATCGTGAATATTGTGAGTAAACATTTCAGATGCTGCGTGATCGGATTGAGTTCCCCGAAAGCATTGTAGTCTAAATAATGTTTGATTTATTTTCTTACACGCGCTGTGTCGCATGAAGACTGACCTTGATTTCTAATAAAATAATTATTGTTGTATTTGACTTGTTACACTATTTCATTATTATATTATTTCAACACCCCCCCTCAACTATAATTATTTTTTAATTACTCAATCAGACCGGCTTTAACGCATAAATATTGCAATTTTATTTTATTTAGTGGCTTGGTTAACATATCAGCTATCATATCTTCAGTTGGGCAATACTTGAACGTAATAATCTGTTTTTCGTACAATTCCTTTACAAAATGATATTTTGTGTCAATATGCTTTGTTCTGTTACTAAATTTATGATTTGCCAATTGCTTTAAACAACTTTGATTATCTTCGTATATAACTGTTGTTGGTTCTTTAATGATAAATTCCTTTATTACTTGCTTTAGCCAAATTGCTTCTTGACATGCTTCGGCTAGTGCTATGTACTCCGCTTCGGTTGAAGAAAGTGAAACACAGCTCTGCTTCCTGCATCCCCAACTAATAGGTGCACCCCGTAGAATGAATATGTATCCACTATTTGTTTTTCTGTTATCTTTATCTTCTGCCCAATCGGCGTCTGCATATCCATATAATATATTATCTGCATCGTTTTTGCCTAACACAAGTCTTTTATGTTTTGTTTTCTTTAAATATCTCAATACTCTTTTTGCTTCGTTCCAATCTATTTCTCTTGGTTCTTTGTTGTGTTGGCTTAATATGGTTACACTGGTTAATATATCTGGTCTTGTATTTACCGCAATATACAATAATCCTCCAATTAGTTGTTGGTATAATTCAGTATTTTTCATGAGTTCTTTTCCATTCAGTTTATAATATCCAACATCTAACGGTATATTTGATTCTTTTGAATCCTTCATCCCAAATTTATTCAACAGCTTGTCTATGTATTCTTTTTGATTCAAACTGTATATTCCTTGATTATTTCTGACAATATTGATACCTAAATAGTTTTTTAGTAAACCCAAATTTGTTATTTCGAAATGAAGTTTTAATTTTTCTTCAAAACATTTAATTATTTGAATATCCTTTGCTGCAACTAGTATGTCATCTACATATATTACAACATAAATTCTTTGTTCATCAACAATTTTGATATATAAACATGTATCAATATTACTTTTACGAAATTTATATTTTGTTAAGATTTCATCAAGTTTTTGGTTCCATGTTCTGGCAGATTGTTTTAAGCCATATAAGCATTTGTTTAATTTGCAAACAAAATTCTTATCTTTTTCTATAAATCCTTCTGGTTGTTCCATAAAGATTTCTTCTGTCAGCTCTCCATTCAGAAATGCTGTTTTTGCATCTAGATGTACTATTTTCAAATTTTTATTCCATGCTTCTGTCAACAGTATTCGGAGAGTTGCTTGTCTCACTACAGGAGCAAATACCTCGTCATAATCCACACCAAATTTTTGGCTGAACCCTCTAGCCACTAATCGTGCTTTATATTTGTTCAAATTTTTGTCTTCAGCTGTCTTTCTCTTGAACACCCATTTACACGATATTATGCTTTTTGCCATTGGTTTAGGTACTAGATCCCAGGTTTTGTTGTTCTTTAGGGACTGAATCTCCTCTTTCATAGCTGTCTTCCATTTTTCGCATTCTTAACTAGCTATGGCTTCCTTCAAACTTTTCGGCTCCATCTCCAGGTGTTCAACAAAATTTGCCATGTAGCGTTCAGGTGGAACTCCTTTATTTATTCTGCTTGACTGTCTGCGATCATCCATTTGATCAACATTCTCGTCTTGTATGTCAGGTTCAATTTCGCTCGGTTCATAGCTATGATCACTTTCATGAAATTGTTCTGTAAATGAACTTTCATCTGTAATATATTCTTCCGTTGAACTTTCTATTTCCTCAGTATTTTCAAAATCTGTTTCTTCTTGTTTCTTCTTGAATTCAATCATTTCTTGTTCACCTTCAAACTTCTTTTCTTTGACTTGAATGTTTTGTTTTGGAAATACCACACTACGACTAATTTTTATACGCCCTGTATTTACATCTAACAATCTATATGCTTTAGATTCAGAAGAATATCCTACAAAAATTAGTAACTCTGCTTTTTCATCAAATTTATTTTTAATTTGTTCCTTTGGAATATGACTATAAACTTTAGACCCAAATATTTGCAAATTTGACACGTCAGGTTTAACTTTATGCCATAATTCAAATGGTGTCTTGTGTTTTGACATGGTAGGTAATCGATTTTGAAGATAATTGGCTGTAACCACTGCCTCACCCCAAAATTTCTTGTTTAAATCCGCATCGATTAACATACATCTAGTCATTTCCACTAACGACCTATTTTTTCTCTCTGCAACCCCGTTTTGCTCTGGAGAGTATCCTGCTGTGTACTGTATTTTTATGCCCTTACTGCTTAGATATTCCCTTAAAGTATTATTTACATACTCCCCGCCCCTGTCTGATCTAATAATTTTCGGAACCCTCCCAAACTGGTTACTCATTAACTGAATAAACTCTTTAATATATTTTACAGTTTCACTCTTATGTTTTAATAAATATATTGTCGTATACTTCGAAAAATCATCTATTAAAGTAAGAATGTAACGTTTACCCCCTGGAGTAACAGTCTTCATGGGACCACAAACATCCGTATGTATTAAATCAAGTACATTAAATGTATTGCTTTGAGAAAATTTCCGGAAACTCTTACGAGTAATCTTACCTTTCACACAGCAACTGCAAGTTTCCCTAATCATGCAATCTTTAATTTTAATTCCAATTGCCATTTTTCTTTCCATCAAGTGTTTGACTGCCTGTATATCCCGGTGTCCAAATCGTCGATGCCACGTATGCTGACAATCGCTCGTGTGTTCATGAACAACGTTCAGCGCTGCCCCGTCGTCGGCTCCGTCCACGGTTGAGAGTTTGTACAGATCGGGTGCTGGTCTCGCACTCGCTATCACTTTTCCGTTCCCGACGATTTTACATTCACCGTTGTCGAACTGCACGTTATATCCCGCACTTGTTAGTTTTTTAACAGAAATTAGATTTGAATCTAACTGCGGCACATATAACACATCATTTATTTTGAGTTCGTTCACTCCCGCACTGTTTGCGCACCTGATGATTCCTGTTCCTATACCCTGAATCTTGGAGTAAAGCCCTTTCTCCGCTAACCTAACAGCACCTTTTCTGCTACCGTCAAATTGGGTATAAAATTCTTTGAAGTTTACCATGTGGCTCGAAGCTCCTGAATCCACATACCACGAAGCAGAATCCTTTTTGACATCATTACAGCTTAGTCGTTTACCGTTTACCATAAAACATATGTCATCAGTATTACTTTCAGTAACCTTATTGGCCCTTTCTTTTTTAAACTTTTTGTATTTGAAACAGTCACGTTTAAAGTGACCTTTCTTTTTACAAAAATAACACTGCTTTAAATCTGCACTTGCAGTGGATTTATTTCCGTCACCTTTGTACACTGATTTCATTACTGATTCATCTTGACTTTTTGAAGCTTCTCGACGTCTTCTATATTCATCGATTAATTTACCTTTTACGAATTCAAGCGTGAATTCATTCGATGGTTTACTTTCCAGTGCTGTTATTAAAAAACTGTATGAGTCTGGAAGGCTTCCCAGCAAAATTCCTGCTGCAAACCTGTCTTCAATTTCTTCTCCTAATGCGGCTAGTTTATTCAATAAATCCAGAAATAAACTTATGTGCGACTCCATATCACCATTTTCTTCTAGCGATAGTCTGCAGATTTGTTTCAGTATAAACACCATACTAGATAAACTCGATTTCTGGTGATACTCCTTTAGTGCTTCCCACGCATCACGCGCGTATTCTTTATTTCTGATATGCACTAACTGATTAACATCGACAAGCAAAGCTATGGTTGATAAGGCTTTGTCATTCTTCTTTTTCCAGGTTTTATCCTGAGCCTCCTGTGTTGGTAATTCAGTCGAAATTACGTCCCATAAATCAGCATTTATTAGTAGCATTTTTACTAAATAGTTCCACGACTGATAATTCTGTCCATTTAGCTTTTCGACATTATATTTCGCACTTTCCGCCATTGCACCAGTTTTTCAGAAAATAAATTTCACTCGCGATTAAGTCTTTTATTTATTATCTTTCACAGATGAGTCACGCCACGTATCTCTGGGCCCATAACCTCTTGGATGTTAGAGATAATAAAGAATACTCAAATCGACAATTTAATATTATTTAATGAAAAACTATTATTGTTACAAAGAAGGTTTTAACTTAACGCAAGTATATTTCAGACTGACTTTATTTCTTTATTCTTAAATCTAATCGTGAATATTGTGAGTAAACATTTCAGATGCTGCGTGATCGGATTGAGTTCCCCGAAAGCATTGTAGTCTAAATAATGTTTGATTTATTTTCTTACACGCGCTGTGTCGCATGAAGACTGACCTTGATTTCTAATAAAATAATTATTGTTGTATTTGACTTGTTACACTATTTCATTATTATATTATTTCAACAATTTTTATTAAAAACAAAAATTAAAAATTCAAAAATTTATTTCAAGTTGCGACAACTCAATTCTTTTAATCAGTGACTTCAGTAGGTAATAGTTATATTCGATGTTGCCTCTGACAGCATTACTGTGATAATTGGTCGAGGATAACTGATGTATGTTACAAAAGTATTGAACATAACATTATCAAGACATCTAATAAATACAGCATCTATTGTTGTTGCATATCTGATAGTAGGGTCTTTTGGGTTGTTGTTAATTTTCAATTGAAATTCTTTTTGGAGGAACGTAATTAATGGAATTGATTCATCTTTAGAAAAATTTACATTGAAATCTCCAGCTAAAATCAATGGTAGTTTATCTTTATTGGGTTTAAAAATTATTGAACCTCTGTGACTGTACGGAAATAATTTCTCATGTAGAAATGAAATATCATTCATTTTTTCATTAGGTGAAATGTACACAACAATTATAATTAATTAATTCCCCACATCCTTCCCATTTAATAATCAGAAAAACCTTTAGACATGTTAGATATTGTAACGAATTTTCTAGTCTAAGTATTTATTTTTACGATTATTTATTTAACACCATTTATAACACTTAAACACTAACTTAGAACTACCATTTATATCACAACAATTCACTTATTTATATAACAATTTATTTATATCACTTTGTCTATTATCAGTTTTAATTCGCGCACTGATGCTTTCTTCAACTAACTGTGTTTCGGTCCAAAGATGATCACTATATATACACCTTTCGAACTTTCTAGACAGGAACTCGAAGAAATCCTGAGTATTCCCGAATGATGAGTAATAATTAGAAAGTCCTCGATTATTCCAGAATTGAACTTGTTACTTGTCGCCGGAGAATGATTTACATCTTGTAAATTGATAACACGAAAAGTACCGTGAGCGGTGTTTACGGCGTAAGCATGTTAGCGATAAAAGTACATGCCACAAATTGTTATCGCACACACGTACTGTGTCACTGGTCGCTACAATATGTTATATGAAGACGCTAAAAATACATCTTTCCTTACCGATAATTTAGACTGAACGGATCATGACTTGTCTTTGCTCATTTGAACTGCGGCGACCGAACTAGAAATATGCAATACCTATGTTTCTTTTTAGTATCTACTTTAGCTACCCTTTAATTTGTTTTCTTTAAAAATATCATCATTTTTAGAGTTTTGCTTTTGTTTTTTTGTGAGTAGGGTTTCAATATTTCTTTACCTGTTTTAATTGGTATTGAATTTTAACAAAGTTATTTAAATATCTATTTGTAAAGTTTACGTAGTAATTAGCACATACTGCAACATAAAAAAAATATATTTGTTTGATTGATAAAAATTTTCATACATAATACGATCAATTTCTCATTTATACATTCATAAAATATTTTTTTTTATCACATATTAGTTTATATAGGAAACATTTCAGTTTGTTAGTGAAAATTCCAGACATTTAGGAAAACTGCACTACATAATGTTCATTGAATATTTATTCATTTGGCAAAAATATGAAATTTTACTGAGCACCCCGTTTAATTTATTGTGCATTTATTATTCTTGTACAAAATTTACTATATTAATAAGCACTTGCGTTTTATTTCAGCATTTATTACATTTGTAGGATGTATATTATTTTTATCCAATACAAATAGGTAGATAAATTTGAATTGGCATTTAGTAAAATATCGGAAATTTAATTAACACCCTTACTTTATAGTACCTAGGTAATTCTTATCATTTTACAAATCGCATCAAAATTAATTAAAAAGTAAAATACACGAGACAAAACAAAAACTAACATGCATACAGCTACAGATTAATTTTGCATGGCACCTAATTACCTTAGCAGTGCAACAAATTATTTGTGCCTCTATCTAGAAAGGGTGACAGGTATCTCTTCGTTTTTCTTTTCAATTATTTATTGCAGCTTAACTGGGTTTCGAACTGGTGCAAATAATATCAAAACTGAAAGACTTTTCTAAACAATTAAACTTAAATTGTTTGCAATTGTCTTTCTAAAAACTAGAAGAGGAGTAAAAGCAAAGCTAGACCAAGTTAAGATAAAAGTTGAAGTTAACTGATTTAACTTTTCAGAACTGGTGAACAACGAGGTTATATAGTTAAGTCCATCTGAATAGAGAAGGCACAGAGGCGTCATTACTATTCTGCGCGAAAATGACGTAATTGTTTTAAGATGACTTCAGCATGGGCGTAACATACGGGCTTTAACTAAGTTTATAAACGTAAAAGAATAAAATAATTTAAATTTATTTTATTATTTGTGGAATAGTATTATTCACGGAAAATTTCAATAAACCATCAATCCAAATTATAATACAGTAGAACCTCCATAAAATAAAGACCAAGGGAAACGTTGAAAAATTTGAGTTATTGAGGTTTTTACTTACTAAGGGTTTAAGTTAAGGAGTTTTTATTAGTTTATAGTTTTGCTTACAGAGGTCCGTTTATGAGCGTTTTTTAGAAATTATAGAGATAGACGAGCTAGGTTCAATGTAAATGAAACTTCGAAATGTTATTATGTACATACATACTTTATTTTAGGGTTAAAGGTACGTTTATTCAAGTTTATTTAATTCTACTTAAAAATGTCGGTTATATTTTTTTTTGTTTCAAACAATACACACTTTCTACATCAATTTGATTACTTACTGAGGTGCGATGCCCAAATTATTCGTTTAAGTTATAGAGGGTTCAAATTTTAAGTAAAAGAGGTTTTGGACTCCGGGGGGATGGGAACACAAAATTTTATGAATTTATAGAGGTTTTTACGTTATCGAGGTTTAAGTTATCAAGGTTCTACTGTATTTATTTTTTTAATTTGTTCACAACTCAGAAAATTTCTGTTAAATTACCAAACGTAAAAATTTGGATACTATGTAAGACATTTATTGTAAGTTTTAGAGGAATTAATCAAAAAAGTGTACAAATGAACGTCTTTTTGTACACTTGCAAAATTAATTATTAAAAAGAGTTAATTAAAGTGTGAATTGCCTTATTGTACCTAATTATAAAAAAAATTTCTAACCCATTGTTTTAATTTCATTTTAAATCGTCCAAATATAACATCGAATAATTATAGAGGTTATCCACTTATACAAAGGACAAAAAGCAATATTTGGATTAGTGAAAATTTTAATACTGAAAAACTCAATAGTTCCTATACAACTACAAAACAGTATTAAAGTTTATTATATTTCCACTCCACTTAGTTCACCATCATCAGAACTAGTTGCGGAAATGTCTTCTGAGCTGGTATCGTTAACTGTTAGCGAAATTTACACAATTTTTTCTTTGATACATTAATGACTAGATACTTTTGTCCAAACATTCAACTTTTAATTAGCAAAAACTACTTTATCGGGAAAACTTTATAAGTATTTGTATAATAAAGACAAAATTAAACACGAAGTTAAAGTTAAAAAAATTGTATTGACCACCATGCATTGACTTCTTCTTATTCGTTGTGGTTAAATTATTTTCTAACATTCTCTGCAGATTAAATTCTATGAAATACTTAAGCAAATAGAAGTAGATAATTATAACATAACCAAAGACAGTATTGATGCATAATGAAAGGTTTCAAAGTTTATTATTTTTTTGTAGAACTAGTAAGAAGTAGAACATTGCTATTATTTTGTTAAATATACTCCATTTGCTTACATTCCGGATTCCATCCTGTTATCATTTTAAAAATAAAAAGAAGAACCAAAATTGAAAAATTTCAATATTAATAACTTCCAAAGCCGCATTTCTTCTTGGGGCAATGATCGAGATACTTTTAAAGTACATGTATAATAATGGTAAAGAATTCAATTCTGCGAAAAACTACTTGTTACTAATTTGATTATCTCCATACAATCGAGGGAAGTTATTAGATTGTAAACTGAAGTAGGGAAAAAATTGATGATGGATATTTGAATTGATAAAAATGGGTCGGGAAGCACCGAAACGAGAACAACCTTTAGTGCCTTTTGTAGTACGTAACCGACAGAAATTTTATATGACATACCTATATAGAGAATGATTCAAGCTTATTAGGACACCGTGCCTGAGTAGACATGTTCATCGAAGTGACTACGATACCGGATGTAAAAGCTTCCTTTGATGTAACTCTAACCGCAGAAACACTTCCCGTTATGGCGGCGTTCATTTGATTAACGCCAAAGAGGAACAAAGAATGCAATGGACAAGAAACTAAATATTGTTTCGTTTTCCTGTGTTATCAAACAAAGTAGGTATGATGTATTAAATTACACGTAGGACGGGGCGTAAAAACATTGGCGATAAAATAGAAAATCAGTCGCTATACTCTTTCCTCCTTGAGTGTAGGCTTTCACGGCCGTCGTCCTTAATCGTGTTGTCTTCCGGGTATTGCCGTGGTCGTCGTTTGTTCATACTTGATGTTTCGCCGCTCATTCAGTCGGATTATTCAGTCATCAGATATACTTCTGAAGAAGCCGACTGAAAGAGCGGTGAAACGTCAAATATGAACAAACGACGACCACGGCAATACCCGCCGGAAGACAACACGATCATCTTTCCTCCTTTCTTACCAGAAACTTATGCAATTCTTATTAACTTAGGGAACGTCCATAAACAATGTTGACTTATTTCAGCTTCTCACGAATTTCAAGTTCAGAATACAATTTGTGTTTTTCACTACATGTCTACAGGTCATTACCCCTTAAATTCAATGGACTTATGTGTTATGTCGTTATAACCAAAAGGTCATTATAAATAAAATCCACTGTATATATTCTTATTTCCGTTGGGGTAGATCACAGTATCTTTATTATTCTTTTTTCCGTTCAGGGGAAAAAATCATTTTTTGTTATGAAAATTTACATTTCTGCAAGTGGATGAAACAGGAATAATTTATTAACAACAATGATAAATATGTTAAAGGGCCATTCGACGAAATATGAATTTTTCTTTAAGTTGACGAAATAAGACTCGACGAAGCAGAAATAAATCGTGTATGTTATAAAATATGCAATTTTGGCCCCAATCTTCTCTAAAACCGTCAATTATTAAACAGATCTGCAATGAATGATCACAGCAAGTGCCTTTCCTCCGGCGATAAAATCTACGAGTTAAATTAACATTAGGGAGGACATTGCCCCGTATAATTCATCCTTTTAATTACTTCGATCTTGGTCTAAAATAAAACAAAATAAATTTAAAAAAAGTGACCTGCTTTTCCCTTTTGTTCTTATTTTAATAAGAAGAAATCACAAAAGGCTGACGATTGAAAATTTCGACAGACTATAATCATTAGGAAAGCAATATTAAGAAAGAAGTTATTCAAAGTTATTCAGTTGGGGTGTCGCCGTCGGAAAGTAATTGAAACTGAACTTTTTTTGATTTTAAAGGGAATCGATTAAGATTGCGAAAGGGTTGTTGTTTTAAAAAAGGGCCTATTCTCGTAAGTCTCCTTTAAAACATTAAGAAAGGAAAGTTATTAGAGTAATTTAATTTTACATAGCCATTTATGAATCTAATAAGTTATCTGATAGAATTTCAAAAATGAGAAGGGTTCAAAAAGTTTAAAAACTAGAGACCAGATTTAATTAAAGTTGAAAAACACAGTTCACTCCAATGGCTTACATGCATATTACATCTTAAGGAAAATTTCGGCGGATTTTCACACATCATTATCGCAAATTATTTCTCTCTACCCTCTCTAGTAAAATTTATGTATATATAGGGGTTTCATAACAATAAGAAAAAGGCTGAGAAGACTATAAAAGGCGGACGAGACACTCACACCGAGTTAGTTGACAGTAACAGCTGATGTTTGGAAGCGAAGCGATCGATAGGCGATACAGGCGAACCATAGTGGCGATAAAGTTCATAGAGAGCGATAGATAGTGTCTACCGGAACGGCGATTAAAAGAGACTTTTAGTGAAATAAATTGTGCGGACTTGTTCATAACTGTAGTGTAGTCAAATTAATTTTAGTAATTAAATAAATTCGTTGTTTTGTTTTGTTAATTGTGTTTTCCGTGACTGAACACGTCCAATTCGGTGTCAGGAGTGGGATAGTAAGGGAATTGAAGATTCCCGAAGAAGGTTAGTGCGACAGATCGTAGAAGAGGTCCGAAGAGAAGAAGAATTTTGAAGCCTTATGCCAGTAACAAGAAAACAATCAGCAATAATGGAAGAACAAATAAAGGCTTTAATGGAAATGATGAAGGCAATGAAGGCAGGCCAGGAAGAAATGAAAGAAGAAGTGAAGGCAGGCCAGGAAGAATTGAAGAATAAAATGGAAGCTGGACAGGACGAAATGAAATTGGCACAAGAAGAATTGAAGAATAAAATAGAAGATGGACAAGAAAAGATGGAAGCGATGCAAGAAGAATTGAGGGTAAAGCTGAAGGAAGTCAGAATCGAAGTGCAAGAAGAGTTAAAGGAAGTCAGAGTAGAAGTGCAAGAAGAATTAAAGGAAGTACGACAAGAATTGAAAACGACACAAGAGAAACTAAGAGATCAGTTGAAAGAAGAAGTACAAAAGGAAGTAGAGAAGATGAGACAGAGGTTCGAGAACACACAACCGGCCAGTGAAGTAAAGTCCGAAGACACTGCGAGGACGCTCAGAATTAAACCACCGACTTTCGACGGAAAAGTTTGCTGGTCTGTATACAAACGACAGTTCGAGGAAGCGGCAGAAGCAAACAACTGGAACGATTTTGAGAAAGCAACGGCGCTGGTCATAGCTCTGCGAGGAGAAGCATTGGACGTCCTTCAAGGTATTCCAGAGCGCCAACAACGGGACTTCTCTGCGCTGCTAGAGCGACTTGAAATGATATATGGTGACAAACATTTGCAACAAGTGTACCAAACCCAACTAAAGTGTCGCAACCAGAGGACATCAGAAAATCTACAAGAATTCGAGGCCGATGTGGAACGTCTAGTTAGATTGGCTCCGCAGGACTTCGCAGACCAGCTAGCAGTCCAAACATTCGTCGATGGTGTAAGGGACACCGACTTACAACAAGTTCTCCGTTTGGCCCGCCACAAGACTGCGAGTGACGCACTGGCGCACGCCTTAGAATTCGAAGCTGCAAAACAAGCTTCCAAAGGCCACGTGCGTGTACGCCAAACAGCTGTTGAAGACGACGAATACAAGAATGAAGTTACGAGGCTGATTAAAGAATGCGTCGAAACTGTCAAGAAGACTACCATCAACGACAAGAGAGAATCGGCCAAATGTTGGGAATGCGGGAAGGTCGGTCACTTTTCCCGAGACTGTGGCCAAAACAAAGGAAGACCAAGGTGCTGGGAATGTGGAAGGCACGGACATTTACAGCGAGACTGCCCGGCCGATGAACGCCGTGCGGACCGACAGCAGTCGGGAAACTAAGATCAGCCAACTTTGAGGGGCGCAAGTTGGCTTCTCCCCACCAAGCCCCAGCAGAAATCGTCGTTTCCCAACTAAACGGAAGCAAGTCCTTATTCGTCGAAGGTCACATCAACAACAAGAAGGTTAGAATGGTGGTCGATACGGGAGCTTCGAAGACCATAATCCGGCCGAACATCGTTAACGAGTGGAGAATCCGTCCCCTGCAGAGAAAGCTACGTTTGACCACGGTTACCGGAGAAACAGAGCCGATAAGAGGAGAATGCGACATCGAATTGAGACTGGGAGAAGTATGCCTTCGACACAGGGCACTGGTAGCCGATGTCGCCGACGACGTGATCATCGGATTGGATCTTCTTGAACGAAATAAAATTAATCTGGATTTGGGCTCCGGCATTTTACGCATCGGCAAGGAAGAGTTGGTGATGACAAACCCCACCAAAGAGTACGGTCTTCGAAAGGTCATCGTAGCAGAAGACCGATTACTACTTGCTAGATCCGAGGTAATTCTCAAAATAAACATCGACGGCGAAGGTGCGGATGGTTTGGTGGGGATAGTAGAAGCCAAAAACCCGGACTTGACACAGAAAGCCATACTGATAGGACGAACATTAATTCGAACTGGGACGCCGAACACGTCTGTCAGAGTGGTCAATTTGAAGGACTTCGAACAGAAAGTGTGTATAGGAATGGAAGTAGGAGTCCTTGAACCCGTGGTGTCCATCCTCCAATGCGAAGTCGAAGCTAAATCCTCAATGGCAGAGAGCGAACCGCTTCCAACCGTTCTTCGAGACTTAGTGCAGTGTTCGGCCACAAACCTTAACAGCGAACAAATTAGAAAGTTCGAAGAACTGCTCAACAAGTATCGAAACGTCTTCGTCCTCTCTGACAACGACTTTGGGAAAACGAATCTGACATACCACCGTATAGACACGGGATCAGCTCGTCCTATTAAACAACCATCTAGAAGAGTTCCATGGGCTAAGCAAGAAGAAGTCAACAACCTGGTGAAGAACATGGAAGAACAGGGGGTAATCGAACCATCGCAAAGTGGGGCTTCTCCGATAGTGTTGGTTAGGAAGAAGGATGGATCGACCAGGTTCTGCGTTGACTACAGGAAGCTCAACGACGTAACCTTAAAGGACAACTATCCCTTACCCAGAATCGACGACACCCTTGACAGCTTGGTTGGTGCCAAATGGTTTTCAACGTTAGATTTGAAGAGTGGATACTGGCAAGTAGAACTGGATCGACAAGACAAGCAGAAGACCGCATTCACGACTGGTTATGGGCTGTGGCACTTTAACGTTATGCTATTTGGACTATGTAACGCTCCCGCCACCTTTGAGCGACTTATGGAAAATGTGCTACAAGGGCTCAATTGGAAGGTTTGTCTGGTGTACTTGGACGACGTGATAGTACTGGGAAAGACATTCGAAGACCACCTCCAGAATGTCGAAGAAGTGATCAAGAAGCTTTCAGCAGCCAAGTTGAAGCTCAGTCCCAAGAAATGGCATCTGTTCTGTAAGGAGGTGAAATATCTTGGCCACGTTATCACCTCAGAAGGAATAAGAACTGATCCTGACAAGACTGAAGCTGTGAGAAGTTGGCCTGTTCCGAAGAACCAACACGACTTGAGAAGCTTTTTGGGGCTGTGTTCCTATAACCGACGATTCGTAAAGGGATTTGCAGATAAAGCTCGACCGCTGCACAAGTTAACACAGGATGGTATCCCTTTCCAATGGTCAGAACGATGTCAGCAAGCTTTTGAAACACTGAAGTCTACCCTTTCTCAAGCCCCAATACTGACTTACCCACAGTTCGACACAGACTTCATTGTCGATACGGATGCCAGCAATGTAGGAATTGGTGGTGTACTGTCGCAGATGCAGGAAGGAAAAGAAAAAGTCATTGGCTACTTCAGTAAGGCACTGTCAAAACCGGAGCGAAACTATTGCGTGACCCGTAGAGAATTGCTGGCAGTCGTCAAAACTCTCGAACATTTCCATAAGTATCTCTACGGACGAAAATTCCTGCTAAGGACAGACCATGCGTCCCTGAAATGGCTGCTGCAATTTAAAAACCCAGAGGGACAACTTGCTCGATGGCTACAGCGGCTACAAGTATACGACTTCAGCATCGAGCATCGTGCTGGAAAACAACATGGTAAGGCTGATGCCCTCTCGCGAAGACCATGCTCGAAGAACTGCAAACATTGCATGGCCGCCGAAAAGAAGGAACCAGTCAACTTGACAAGGATCTGTCAGACGATGGTGGAACCTGAAGAACACTGGCAGAACGAAGACCTGGCGAAAGACCAAAATAACGACGAAGACATTAAATCGATACTGCGGTGGAAAAAGGCAGGAACAGCACGACCTACCTGGGCAGATGTTAGTAGTACGAGTACCATCACGAAGAGCTATTGGATTTTATGGGATTCGCTCATCGTCGAGAATGGGGTACTAAAACGAGTGTGGGAAAGCCCTGACGGAACTAAAATTCGACATCAAGTAGTTCTCCCGAAGAACAGAGTCAACGAGGTGCTGACAGAAGTCCATGGAGGTGTTGGTGGAGGACACTTCGGAGTAACAAAGACGTTGGAGAAGGTGCGACAGCGATTTTATTGGCTAAAGTGTAGAAGAGACGTCGAAAATTGGTGTAGGATGTGTCCAACGTGTGCGTCAGCCAAGGGACCTCAGACTCGAAGCCGAGGGCGAATGAAACAGTACAATGTTGGTGCCCCATTTGAGAGAATAGCTCTGGACGTAGCAGGACCATTCCCAACAACAGCTGCTGGCAATAAGTACATCTTGGTAGTGATGGACTATTTTAGCAAATGGCCCGAAGTGTACGCAATCCCAAACCAAGAAGCTACTACGGTCGCTGGAATGCTGGTGAACCAATGGATCAGTCGGTATGGATTTCCGATGGAGATCCACTCTGACCAGCGACGGAACTTCGAATCCACGGTATTTCGGGAAGTCTGTGAGCTGCTAGGAGTACAGAAAACTAGGACCACTTCATTACATCCACAATTTGACGGAATGGTCGAACGGTTTAACGCGACGCTGGAAACCAATTTGAAAATGGTTGTCAACGATCACCAGACAGACTGGGACCAGCACATACCTTTGTTCCTGTTGGCCTATCGAAGTGCGGGTCATGAGACCACCGGCAGAACACCAGCCAGCATTTTATTTGGAAGAGAGCTGAAGTTACCGATGGACATCCGGTTTGAACACCCAGAAGATCGGCGACCTTCGGCTACCGACTACGCACAGCAGCTAGAGGAACGACTCGATACCATCCATAGAGCCGTTCATAACAAAAATCCAAGTAGGGAGTGACCGCATGAAGTCCAGGTACGACCGGAGAGCCAACAACACAGGATTCAGAGAAGGGGACCAGGTGTGGCTTTACAATCCTGTCCGTCGAAAAGGGCGCTCACCGAAGCTACAGCGAGCCTGGGAAGGACCTTACACCGTGGTCAGAAGACTGAATGACGTGGTCTACCGTATTCAGAGAGGACCAAAGGGCCAAGACAGAAAGACCGTTACATTTGGATGGCTTGGCATTTCTTACCAAAGGTCCCGCCATTGATCGGGAAAATTCAAAGGGTTTAAGGAAGGGGGGCAGGTGTTAGGGGAAAGACTTGGCCAAAATTAAGGGTTGGCTTTGAGCCAAGTTAACCGAAAACATCTTTTTTGTAATGGGGGAAATATTTCCCGGGTTTCCCTGAAAATAAGAACTACCACCAAGCTGTAGAATTGCCCTTTTAAGAAAAACGATTTGAGAAGTTTTCTTTTTAAAAAGGGGATTGAGAAAACTCACCCAAAATTTAAAAGGTTGCCCCCAAGGTAAACAGCTGAATGTTTTGAAACCCGAAGCTATTTCTCAAGGCCCAATACTGGTAACCCATAGTTCGCCGATTAATTTCATAGGAGAGCGTTTGGGGAATTGGGGGTGTCCCTGGCAGGCGGAAGGAAAAGAAAAACTTTTTAGTAAATTAAAGCCGGAGCGAAACTTGTTCGTGACCCGTGGGTTGTAGCCCAAAATTAAATTTTAAAAGTATCTTAAAAAATTTCCCGTTGTTTTGACCAGGGTTAATTTGGGTGTTTTCCCGGGGGCCCTTGGAACAGGGGTCAAAAGTATTCGATTCAGAAACCCGAATCTGCGGAAAGAAACTTTGGTAACTGATCCCTCTGAAGTTCGTGTTAAACTTTATGGCCAAAAGGGCCGATTTAAAAATTTAGAGTTAACCTGAAAAACAGGCAAACGAACCTGGCAAAAGGGAAGTTAAATGTTTGGGGGAAAAAGGGAGAAACCCCGACCAGGGAATGTTGGGTAGAAATCCCATCACGAAGATTTGGGCTTATGGGATTGCTTCCGGGGGGTACAAAAAGGGGGGAAAGGAAATTTGAATAATGGGAAAACAATGGGGCTAAGAAGCCCAGGAGTGGGGGAGGAATTGGGAAAAAAATTGGAGAATAAGGGGTTTTTGGAAATGGAAGAACGTAAAAAAATTGGTGTGGGATTTTAATGTGGAGCCAAGGGATGAGTCAAGGGGGGCAATAAAATAAAGTGTTGGTGCCAAATTTTGAAAAGGAAGAGTTTGGGAAACGGATAAATTAAAAATGCGGAATAAGTACATTTTGGTATTGGGGAAACAAATAATGTACGTAAGAAAGAAGCCCCGGGCGGAAAATGCTGGGGGGAACAATGGATACGGAAAAAAGGGTTTAGGGAGATCAAAAGGGAAAGGGGAAGTTCGATTTCCCTTTTCGTGTAAAGTCTGTAGGTAATGATAAAAAATTTTAGGTTTTTCCAAAATTTGACGGATGGTCGAACTTTTAAAAGGGGGAAACAATTTGAAAATGGTTGTCAACGATAAACATTATGTTTAAAATACCTTTTTCCCTTTGTATAATTCAAAAAAACAAAATTTTTTTAAAAAATTACCGATTTTTGAACACCCCCAGGCTGTGACCAGTTAGAGGAACATGATACCACCCTAATTCAAAACAAAAATCAAAAGGGGAGATAAAATAATCTATAAAAATCCCCTTCCCTTTTTAGATCATTCTTTTAGCACGGGAGTCACGGGTTATTCCGGCCCCTACTTTTCCCAAATTTTTCTTTTTCCTTGGATCATTTGGGAAAATTGGGGGTATCAGTAAAAAAAGTTTTTTTTTGTTTCATTTGGGATTTTCAGAACAGCCCCCCTCATTCCACTTTTAAATAAACCTTCCGCCAATTTCACAAGAGTAAAGGACCAATATGAGGGGAAAAAATGCCTAATTTTCTTCTTCTGTTTTTTACCCTATGCTATCCCATTTTCTCTTTCTGAATCAATAGTACACTCAGAGGATGTTAATTCGTTCCCAATAGTTTTCTTAAATGGCAACGTTGCGCCTTTTCGGTCTGTATGTTGTCGATAATGTAGAAAACAATAATATTGCGAGCAGAATCGCATCTCTTGCTCGCTAGTTTCGTGGCTGTGTCAATGTTTACATACTTAATATACAGGGTCTTTCAAGTTGATGGGCTATTAGTAAATGAATTAGTAGAATGAATTCAATTCTGAAACTTGGGCTCATTTGGTTATTCTTTGTGCCGCTTCATTTAGAAATATTTTCAATTTGGATTTACATCCGGTTATACCGAAAGTAGATGTTAACTTTCTTTTTTTAAAATTGGAATGACATACTTTTTTTTACATTTTCCGATAGAAAATCTGAATTCATGCATATTTTATAGGAGGCACTACTCTGAAAATATTGATGGATTTTGAGGTTTTTAAATTTTTTCAAAATTTTTGACATCTGCACGTTAACATTTAAAAAACCGTAATTCAATTAATTTTTGAAATTTTGCTTTATAACTCGTAACAATTATTTATAACTATTCACATTATCGAAAAAAAAATTGTGATTTTTAACTAAAATGTACAGGGTGTTCAAATTTTGTGGTCAAAGTTGGTCAACTTCAAAGAGGCATAAGTCAATTTTTTTTAAATGGAATCCCCTTTTTATTTTCGAATTCCTCATTGAATTTGGCGTCTTTGGATATGGGACTATCGTATAACTTTGTTTATACTTTTTGAGAAAATCTACAATTTGAAGTATGTCATTCCATTTAAAATAAGAAAGTTCATATCTACTTTCGGTATAACCACATGTAAATCGAAATTAAAATATATTTTTAAAATAAGCGGCATAAACAATAACCAAATGAGCCCAAGTTTCAGAATTGAATTCATTCTACTAATTCATATACTAATAGCCCATCAACTTGAAAGACCCTGTATATTAGGTATGTAAACATTGAAACAGCCACGAAACTAGCGAGCAAGAGATGCGATTCTGCTCGCAATATTATTGTTTCCTACATTATCGGCAACATATAGACCGAAAAGGCGCGACGTTGCTATTTAAGAAAACTACTGGGAACGAATTAACGTCCTCTAAGTGTACATAAACGTAGTATTCTTTAACAAGACGAAAATTATTGTCAATGCTGTGTTACAATTAATTATGTTCCCATACTTTAGTTTCTTGTTATTACCTATATAACTACAGAAGAAAATCATATATCGACCCGAAATATTATAGCTTTATAGACTTTCTGAATAACCTTTCAGTAGTATAAACAAGAAGGGTTTTAATTTTATCAATATTATTGAAAGAAAAAAAAGTGTTTTCAATGTCCGTTACCTTTCTATTATCCTTAATGTACGCATTATTAAACAGTAACTGCATTTAGAAGAAATTATGATACCCGGGCTTGTTGGCCGTGGTCTAGAATTGTTTCTCCTTTGGTGAGAACACCAATGAAGTTGTTTATCCGACGTTTCGCCAACAATTGTGGTTGGCATCCTCAGGGAACGTAGCGTGGGCGTAATGTCCATCGCTGCGGTTGTACTGAGACTGAGAAACAATCCTAGGCCACGGCTATCAAGCAATAATGTAATTTAGAATTGGAATAACATTGTTTATAGGAAATTAAAATATCGTACAATACAAACTGCGCCCAAACATTCCTATATTTTAAATTTTGTTTTGACTACACATTAATAATTTTAATTAACTTAGCAGGAATGAACGGTGATATTGGTTTGATAAATTTGACAAGGAAGAAAATATCCTGCCTATCGAACGTCATAAGTGTTTTGTCAATATGGTCAGTTAAAAATTTTCTTCACGGGTATACATATTATATATCTATACATATTAATTTGGAATGATCAGGAAAAGCCATAGATACTTATAATGATATAAACGTTACATACATATGTTACCACATAATTTATTGATAAAGAGTCCTTTGGGACATCTTTTTTCAATTTAATTCTGTATTCTGCCCCTATTCACATTTTATTCGAATAAACAACGCACGTTCTTCAGTTTTTCTTAGTCTCTTCTTCCTTATTTTATGAAAAAAAAAAAACGTTCAGACATAAATATGTCACATTTATGAGAAGTAAGAGATCGAAAATCTTGTACAAAACATGAATCTTTAAACGTCATTGTTTACGATTTAGGTACCTACCTATCTACTTCGCTGTTCAAATTTCTTTTATCTAGTTACGTTGGGCGTTACTGCCTTTTAGTTTTTAAAAAAAAAACTATTTTTATTTAGATTATTAAATATTTATTTTGAATCTTTACATTTAATATTTAATCTAAAATAGGCAGGAGTTACTTTTAACGCCTCAACAATAACAATTTTATTTGTCGTGCTAAGGTTTTTTGTAACCGAGCGGTTTGATGTTAAATTTGTAACTGTTTTATTAAACTGATAATTTCAATAAAGAAAACTTATAAAAAAACGTCGTGTCAGCTCGCAGACAGTTTGCGTTGACAATACTGCTTTTAATATGCAGATAAGACACGTGTTAAAGTGAAATATTAGCATTCTTTACATTGTTAACTCCTCCCCTGCTAAGATGAAATTTTACACTTTTGTAAAATTGAATTATTGATAGAATAAATCATTATTAAATTGGAAAAAGGGTGGAAAATTTTATCCTTAAACTTTCTTAAAATTAATACAATTAAAACTTTTACATGAAAATGTCAAATAATCTTAAATCTAATTATTTTCTGCGAGGTAGAGGAATGGCTTCTTCTTTTACTGTTTCCTCATCCTCACTGTTTTTATTTATTTTGTTACAAATAAATTTCTTATGTCTATAGCAATAATATGTGATTAATAAAAGTATAATAATTATTAAAATAATTGTTGTAATCGGAAAAATGTGTCGCGCATCATCAACTTCACTCGCGTACACTATTGGGTCGTTGGCTTGGAGAGTTAATTTCGATAATTGGTCCAAGCCAATTGATTTTAGATTTAGTTGTACAGGTTTTACATTTAAAATGTCTTTAATGTTTGTTGGCAAATAAACAGGTGTTTCTAAGGTAATATCCTCGATGTTAACGTATTTGAAGTTTTTGGCTACGAATGAGCAAGAAGTTGGTAAAGTAACAAAAAATGTGCCTTTTAATTTATGGACCTCCTCGATTTGACAGTTCGTATGAATTAAAGTTTCTTTTGGTAAAATTAAAATGTATTTTGCGTCACTTAACACTTCCACAAGTTCGTCGGTGACATCGACAGGGATGTGTTTGCATGACGGATTATTTTTAATTTGAAGTAAATTTTTAATACAATTATCTTGTTGGTAGTTCTTTTCTAAAATTTCGGTTGGACAATAATATTCTTGCTCCAGACGTTTACATTGTTTCTTTAAATAGTAAATTTTATTTTCTGATAGCGTTACATATGATGTAGGCGGTATAATTGTCGTGTTTTGACTTGTTGGTATCGAAACAAGTGATACAGATTAAAATTAGTTTCATCTAAAATTGGTACATGCAACAAAAATACAATATGATCTGCGGTTGTATAGAATTATACTTGGATTGTTCTTAAAAATAAGACATTATTGTAACTGTAGTACGAGTCTTCATTATGAAACTTGCGTAACGTTTGTCTCATATCTTTTATATGTTGTTCAGTTATTAGACTTGGATGTAAGGAATTTAATGTTGAAAAGCTTACTGAGGTTTGTAAGTCTGATATTATTGACTTTAGTTGGTTAATTAAAATTTCTACGGTAAAAATGCTTGTTTGCACACTCTCTTTTTCTCTAACTTTATTTATTGATTGCTGTATAATTTCGAAATTTGCTGTAATGCTGTTAATTGTCTTATTGAATTCTTTAATTATTATTTTATTTATTGACACTTGTCTATTAAAATGATTAATTAGGTTTTCCTGATTTGTTTCTAACCTTCTAAGAGTAGCATCATATCGTGCGCCGTCGTCTGCGTCTAATGTACCTGATACAAATTTAAAAATTGATCCTATAGCGTTTATTAATCCTCGTTTGTTTCGTCTTTCTTGAGTTAGAAAAATGTCAGGGTGGTTTTTAATTAATTGTTCTTTTAAGTGTTCGTTCTGTTGTTGTAAATATGTTATTTCGCGTAACATGGAAACGTCTTTAATATTATCGGTGTTTTTATATAATTGACCTAAAACTTCTCTAATTTTAATTATTTGTTCTCCAAGTGGTTTCAATGGGTATTTATGTAAGAATGTGTGTTGACTTATTTGTACACGCGCTTTGCCTAACTTAAATGGTAATATACCTGCATTATTACTAAGATCTTTTATTTGTACTACCTGTGCTAAAATTTGGTGTACCCACAGTATGTACATTATCCTCATTCGTATCATCTGTAACAAAAACATTTTTTAATAATGACTTTCTATAGGGTTTCATTTCTCGTTTATGATATAATTTTCCCTTTTCTGTTCTTATTTTGTCAACTAAATCCTGTTCTACTATTTGTTTACGGTAATTGGATGCCTTTTTATCTCGCATTATCTTCTTAAAATATACTGACCGATTTTTTGGGATCTCTAAAAATTTTGTCTTTTCGTATTTTGGTTGTATTTGGGTGAGATTAGTTTCTAATCGTGATAAAAAATCTGCATTAGCATTATTCTTACCCTTTTTATATATGATGGTATAGTCAAATTCTTCTAATCGTAATCGCCAACGTATTAATTTCGAGTTTGGATCTTTCATGTTAAATAACCATTGTAATGGTCTATGGTCGGTTATGATATTGAACTTTTGTCCATATATGTATGGCCTAAATACCTTTGTTGCCCATACTACGGCAAGACATTCTTTTTCTATTGTCGAATAGTTAATTTCGGCGTTGTTCAAAGTTCTACTAATATACATGATGGGTCTATCATTTCCTATTGTTCCTTGGGATAATACTGCACCTAATCCGACGTTTGAAGCGTCACACGTAATATTAAATGTTTTCTCGAAATTTGGATAAACTAGTATAGGGGGATTGATTAAAATATTTTTTATGTTTTCAAAAGCTTTAACGAATTCCGGTGTATGCTCGATCTTCGCGTTCTTCTTTAGACACGTGGTTAGTGGTTTTGTGATTGTTGCGTAATCCTTTATGAATTTCCTATAATAACCTGAAATACCTAGGAATGATTTTATTTGTTTTGTGGTTTTTGGTAACGGTACGTTTTTAATTTTAGCAATTAATTTTGGGTTTGGTTTAATTCCATGCCTTGTTATTATATGTCCTAAATATTCAATTTCTGTTAAGCAGAATTCTGATTTATCAATTTGGATCTTAAATTTATGCTCTCTTAGACGTTCAAAGACGGTTTCTACGTTCCGTAAATGTTCTTCAAAGGTTTTGCCTAATATAATAATGTCGTCAAGATAAACTAAACAGATCTTGTTTAAAAGTCCTTGCAATACTTGATTCATTACCCTTGCAAAACATGCGGGGGCGTTACGGAGTCCAAAAGCCATCCGTAAAAATTGAAAGTGTCCTTTGTCTGTTGAAAAAGCTGTTTTGTGTCGATCGACGGGATCGATTTCTATTTGGTAGTAACCACTTTTAAGATCTAATTTTGTAAAATAGTTCGATTCGCCTAACAAATCTAATATTGATGTTATATTGGGGATCGGGTGTTTATCTTCAATGGTCTTCTCATTGAGCTTGCGAAAGCCAACGACCATGCGCCAATTGGTTTTTCCGTGTTTATCCGGTTTTTTGGGTACAAGAAAAATAGGACTACTGTACGGTGAAGTACTCTCTTCTATGAGTTTTGTTCTTTTAATTCGTTAATTTGTCTATCTATTTCGGCTTTCTGTGATACAGGAAAACGATACGGTTTTGCGAATACGGGAATGTCGGAGTTTAATGGTATTTTATGTTTCGTTGTGCTGCTAAACGTTAATACGTCGCCTTCTTTGTAAAATACATCTTGGTATTGATTACACAAGTTGCCTGCCTTTTCCTTTAGTTTTGGATCTAAGTGTGTTAAGTCTAATTTTGAAGCTAGATTGTTTGTTTTGGAAATATGATAATTTGGTCTATACAAATTACATACATTAACCTGTGTCTGATCTATGTGTTGGGCTTTTATTTTAATTTTAGTGGGGTCATTTATTGGTTTTCCGTATACAGGAACTTCACAGTGAAAGTTTTCTGCAGATGTTATTGTTTCTGGAATAAAAGATCCTTGAATATTTTGTTCCGGTATTAGTACGGTGCCTTTCCTAATTGGAATTGAAAAATTTTGTTTTTGGATTTCATTTGCCAAAACTGTGTCATATTTAACTAAATGTAATTCTTGAGAGTTAAGGGTTATGGTTCCTAGTCTGTAATTAATTATTGCATTCATAGTTTCCAATGCATCTGAACCTAGCAGAATGTCGAATTCATGATGAAATGGTACTACGAAATATTTTAACATTTGACCTGGGTGAAACAAATCGATTTTTAAGCATTGATTATGTTTAGTTTGAGTTGTGATTGTTTTTAACAAGAAATTTTCGGGGGAGATAAAATCTGCGTATAAGTTTTTAGCCAAAACTGGATTGATTAAAGAGTTTGTTGCTCCGGTGTCAATTAAAATTTTTAATGTTAATCCGTCGTTTAGTTCTAGAATGAGACACGGTAAATTATTTCTATTTTGTACAAAAATATGATTTTGGTACCTATCTAAATTTTTTCCGAGGCAAGTAGCTGAAAATTTACAGTTTCTGGAGGTAACTCGTTATTTGTTGGTTCTTCTTCACTTGATTGTTCAACATTATAATCTGTCGTAACACATGGATTATCAAATTGTGCGTAATCGTAATTAGGTTGTTGATCTGTCTGGTCGTAATAATAGTGATTATCGTCTATTTCTGTAAAATTTAGACGCGGTTGTCGCCAGTTTTTGAAAGCTGTCCTATCAAAATTATTCGTTCTGGTACTATTATTTTGAGGTGAACTAAATCTATAGGTGACTGAATTTTGGTTTTGATTTGGTTGTCTAAAATTATTTTGGTTATAATTCTGATTTGTTCGGGTTAGATTCAAATTCGGTGGTCTTACATTAACGTTAGTGTTATTATTTGGTCTATACGGTTGTGGGTTTCGATTTACTAACTCCACAGCGTTATTTCGAAATGGATTTTGATTTTCATAAGATCGGTTAATTTTGGGTGATGTATTTTCGGGTATTTTTGACGATTGATTTAGTTTATGTTTTTCCAAAGGGTGTTTTGAAAAATAATTTAATACAGTACTGGTTGCTGCGGCGAAGCTTTCGTGATCTTTAACGTCTAGAATCGTTTGAAGCATCGCGGGACAGTTATTATATAAAATTTCGATTGCTGTTTGTTCATTAACTTGTTTGTGAATTAATTTTTTATCTTCGGTTATATTTATATCCATATTAATTTTTAAGTCTAGTTTAGTTTGTGTTGTTTTAATTCTTTCAACAAAATCACTCATACTCTCATTTTGCCTAATTTTCATATTCTTAAATTGTTGTGCCAAAATTTTCCTATCGGTGAGGTCGCCAAATTTATTACGTAGTGCATTCTTAAGAGCGGGCCAATCTTCAATATCTGATCTACATAAGATAAAGCTATTCGCGTCGTCCACTAATTTACTACATATCAAACAAAATGTGTACTCATTTAATGTGTCATCATTACTGTTTCCGTATTTATTATAAAATTTGTCAACCCTAATGATAAATGTTTCGAGATTTTCAGGTGTTCCATTAAATTTTGGAAGAATTTCTCCGTAATTTTTTGCTGCTGCGACAAGTTGTTCTGTACTAACAGGCATTGTGTCGTCACTTAGATTATGCTTAATTAATGTGTGTCTAACTAATGAAAGTTGGTGTGTCGAGTGTTCGATACTTTTGCGATCAAAACCTCTAAAATTTGGTGATCCTAATCTTAGTTCGTTGAATGATTCGTTTAGTAATTCACCTACGTCTACTGGGTCACTCATAAAGAAAAAACTAAGCTATTAAAATAATAATTTTTTTCCTATATAAAATAGAAAGATGTAATTTTAATTTAATCTAAATAATTACAATCGAATTTCTTTAGATAGATAGAGAGTTGTGTGCAACTATCTTTTTACTAAATTTATTCTGATTCAAATTTTTGATTTAAACTTATTTTACCTGAAGTTTAGCTTTGAAACTTTGTCGTTAAATAATTAAGATTTTGTCGTATTATAGTTATTAATAATGTCCAATGGTATGCAGATATCTTACAAGTAATTGACTTTGTAATACCATTAAATTGATAATAACAATAAAAGAAATTTAAAACTAATAGTGGTAATCGAAAGTACCTTTGATTTGTGTGCGTCGATTTCGCTTCTCGAAGTTTTGGAGATGATTTCCTGATGCGTTGATTTTCTTTTGCCTTTTGACGGAACGGTTATGTCCTCAGAGCCTGGTGGATGGGAGACCGTTGTGTTGTCCTTGGCGTTTTTTGACGATTTTTCGGCGGTACGGTTATGTCCTCAGAGCCTGGTGTGGTTGGGAGACCGTTATGTTGCCTTTTCGTTTTGGTGCTCGTTTCGGCAATGCGGTTATGTCCTCAGAGCCTGTATGGTTGGGAGACCGTGTGTTGCCTTGGGCGCTTTTGATGGTTTTTCGGCGGTACGGTTATGTCCTCAGAGCCTGTGTGGTTGGGAGACCGTTATGTTGCCGTTGCGTTGGTTGGTCCTGGTGGAACGGTTGTATCCTCAGAGCCAATTTGGTTGGGAGACCGTTGCGTTATCCACTCACGAACTTTTTCCACTTTCCAATTTTACTTTGTTGGGTTTGCCAAACTTCGCGGCTACGGAATCACTTTTGCCGAATCACCGCTTGCAAATTTGGGAAGTTCTCGGAAAAATCCACTAAGACTGCGCCAGTTACGTTGGGCGTTACTGCCTTTTAGTTTTTAAAAAAAAAAAATATTTTTATTTAGATTATTAAATATTTATTTTGAATCTTTACATTTAATATTTAATCTAAAATAGGCAGGAGTTACTTTTAACGCCTCAACAATAACAATTTTATTTGTCGTGCTAAGGTTTTTTGTAACCGAGCGGTTTGATGTTAAATTTGTAACTGTTTTATTAAACTGATAATTTCAATAAAGAAAACTTATGAAAAACGTCGTGTCAGCTCGCAGACAGTTTGCGTTGACAATACTGCTTTTAATATGCAGATAAGACACGTGTTAAAGTGAAATGTTAGCATTCTTTACATTGTTAACTATCTTTTATACTTCGCTTTTAAAAATGCCAGGAACAACTAGCTGTGTAAATAATTCAGTTTCACGGTCGAAATGACTGTAACATTAAACATTAAACTTTTAAAAGAATTGTAACATTGTTATCTGTTTTTTTTTTACAGAGATCAAGGCACCACAGGGACTCCATTAGTTACAGTCCTTCAACAACTTTTATGCCGTTGTTGGAAACAAGTAAGCTGAGTACTTATTCTTCTTTTTTTTTTTGTCCTGCTATTATTAATTCGTTACGTTCGAGACTTTCAAAATTATATTATATTTCGTGGTAAAGTGGATTTAAATTAGTCAGGGTAGCAACTACCTACAAGGAATTTCTGGCTGTTTTAACCGTAGAAAATTCAGAGTAGTTTTATAAAGCTAGTCAGTTACCTTTTATAAAAAGGAAACTTTGAGGAATAATTCAATATTTATTCAAACAAACAACAAAGAGACGAAATAAAAACTTTTTAAATTGTAAAGTTAATAGCTAGTTTATGTTATTATTAAATGATTAATTAATATTTATTTTGTAAAATTATGAATATAACTTGAAAGTATTAAAATAAACTACTCTTTATTGTTTAAAATTTTAATTAATTTAATTCTTAAAGACAGGAATGGTATAAATAATATAAATTATTTCAAATATTAATTTACCATTAAATTTTGTATGAATAATGTAGCGACCAGTGACACAGTACGTGTGTGCGATAACAATTTGTATGCATGTACTTCTTATCGTTAACATGCTTACGGCACACGGTACTTTTCGTGTTATCAACTTACAAGATGTAAATCATTCTCCGGCGACAAGTAACAAGTTCAATTCTGGAATAATCGAGGACTTTCTAATTATTACTCATCATTCGAGAATCGTCAGGATTTCCTTTTCGAATTGTCTAGAAAGTTCTAAAGGTGTATATATAGTGATCATCTTTGGACCGAAAGACAGTTAGTTGAAGATAGCATCAGTGCGCGAATTAAAACCGATAATAGACAAAGTGATATAAATAAATTGTAATATAAATAAGTCAATTGTTGTGATATAAATGGTAGTTTTAAGTTAGTGTTTAAGTGTTATAAATAGTGTGAAATAAATAATTGTTTAAATAAATACTTTGACTAGAAAATTCGTTACAATTGGTGTCAGGTGTGGGGTCTGCGAATCGACCTCCAGAGAATTTTCTAGTGTAATAAAAATACAAAATAAATAAAAATGCCGAAAAAGTTGTTCGAGTTGAAAGTCGCCGAATTGAAAAGCGAACTCGAAGAGCGAGACGAAGATACGTCCTACAAAAGCGGCTCGAGGAGGCTTTGATACAAGAAGGCATTGATCCCAGCACATATGGATTTGAGGACGAATTTGAAAAGAAATTGGAAAAGAAATTAAATGAAAATTCAAAAGTCCTGAAAGAACAATTAGAAACATTCGAAGGAAGTTTGAAAGAAGAACTGGGAAAATTCGAAGAAGAAACAAGAGAAGAATTAAAAGGAGTAAAGGTTGAACAAGAAGAAATCAACAAAAGATTAGCCCAACTGGAAGAAATGGTTCTGAATCCGGTAAAACGAGAAACCAGTCACCAACTTACGGAAAAGAGGCATAGCGTGGTTGACGGCAAAGAAATCCCCGACGTGAAAGAAGAACAGGTCATCTCCAAAGTGCACATGAAGCTACCTACGTTCGACGGTAAAACACCATGGACCACGTTTTTGACGCAATTCGAGGTGGCTGCAAAGGCCTACAAATGGACGTTAGAAGAGAGAGCTTCTTCACTTGCTCTTGCCCTGCGTGATGGTGCTGGCGAAATTTTGAACACGTTACCACCTGAAGAATTACTGGACTACCATCGGCTAGTAAAAAGATTAGAGATGCGATACGGCCAAGCACATCTGACGGCTGTGTACCATGTGCAGTTAAAGAACCGACGTCAGAAGACAAGTGAAAGTCTTCAGGAATACGAGGCGGACATTGCTCGGTTAGTCCGGCTCGCCTATCCAGGTACGGCTGATGATACACTGGAAAGATTGGCCATCGACGCATTTATTGACGGACTTAAGGACGACGAAATACAACAGCGACTCCGACTGGACCGGCCGAGGACTTTGATTGACACATTGGCCCGCGCACTGGAATACGACGTCGTCAAACAGGCGTCACAACGACAATGTCGAGTGCGGGAATTAAAAGAGGAGTCAGCCGGTCGGGACGAAGATAAACTGGAAGAGATGGTCCGTCGAATAATCACCAAAATAGAAAGGAAGCCCAGACAAATCAGGTGCTGGAACTGTGGGAAGTTAGGCCACGTGAGAAGCAGCTGTAAGAGCGAGAGATTTGCCTCTCAAGTCAGAAAGCTACAAACAAGAACGGAAGACGCACAACACCACAAGAAGGGACGAACCAATACCGTCCTGCACAAAATAAATACTGGCGAGGCCCAACCCATCCGCCAGCGACCCAGGAGACTACCACTGGCCAAGAGAGTAGAGTACGACTTTGACATAGAACACCGCGCGGGAAGTAGCCATAAAAACGCCGACGCCTTATCCAGAAGACCTTGCCTGGATAATTGTAAACACTGTCAACGCGTCGAAGAACACGAAGAGGCCAGGAGGATAACTATCCTGGACGAGCAGTGGCAGCCCGACAACATAAAGGCAGAACAACATTCCGACGTGCTCCTAAAAATGTTCCTGGACTGGAAGAAAGAAGTCAGAAGACCAACCTGGCAAGAAGTGGCTTCCAAGCCAACTGAAGTGAAATCGTTGTGGGCCCAATGGGATTCCATTGATGAAGAAGATGGTCTCTTGAAGCGCGTCGTTGAGAACCAAGATGGCACAGAAAGCAGACGTCAGTTGGTAATACCGAGAAGCTTGGTAAAAGAGGTTCTGCAGTGCCTCCATGACGACCCTTCGGGAGGACATTTCGGCGTAAAGAAGACCCTGGGTAAAGAACGAGAACGATTTTACTGGGTCAACTGCAAGAAGGACGTGGAAGATTGGTGCAGAAAGTGCACGACGTGCGCCGCCAGTAAGGGACCTCAGAAGCGACAACGTGCTCCGATGCGGCAGTATAACGTCGGCAGCCCATTTGAGAGAATTGCCATAGATGTTGCCGGACCATTCCCAGAATCTGAAGATGGGAATAAGTGCATCGCAGTGGCAATGGACTACTTTACGAAATGGGTTGAAGCGTACGCCCTTCCGAACCAGACGGCAACCACAGTGGCGGAAACGCTCGTGAAAGAGTTAATCAACCGATTCGGAGCACCACTGGAGCTGCATTCCGACCAAGGACGAAATTTCGAGTCAGCCATATTCCAAGATATTTGTAAGATATTGGGCATTCATAAGACTCGAACTACAGCCCTACATCCCCAATCAGACGGCATGGTAGAACGAATGAACAGGACCATTAACAAGTACCTGTCCAAAATGGTCTCCAAACATCAGCGAGACTGGGATCGTTATCTGCCATTGTTCCTTTTGGCATACCGATCTTCCATACATGAAACCACTGGACAAACACCAGCCAGGGTACTGTTCGGTAGAGAGTTGCGACTACCATGCGACTTAAAGTTCGGATGCAAACCTGGCGAAGACGTGGCTGGAGAAGATTACGTCAGTGAACTCCGAAGACGATTGGACGACATCCATGACGAGATACGTTCCCATATGCAGATAGCCAGTGACCGGATGAAGGACGCATATGACATTAAGGACACTGATGGAGCATTCCATGAAGAAGATTTGGTGTGGCTTTATAATCCCAAGCGTCAAAGGGGTCTTTCGCCGAAGCTGCAACAAGATTGGGAAGGCACGTACAAAGTTATCAAACGAATTAATGACGTAATCTACCGAATTAGACGTACTCCCAATGGAAAACCAAGAGTAGTCCACTTCAACCGACTGGCTCCATATGCTGGGGACAACCACGAGGAAGCTCGAGTTAGCTAGTTAGTTAGTTAGCTAGAGTTGTGCAGGCTCGATCGCCAGAACCCCAGTACGAAGAATTTATGGCCGAACAGAGCTTACACCGTAAAGCCCGATTTGGAGTCATCACCGAAGTTCAGCAGGACTTATTCGCCGTCCCGTAAGAATACTCGCTGGCTCATTGTGTGGCAAGGGATTTGGACATGAGCCGTGGGATTGCAACGGTCTTTCGGAAGAAGTTTGGGCGACTACCGATGTTACTCGACCAGGCCAAAGATGGAAGAAAAGTACTGCAGTTACTCGATGGGACCCAATCCATCTTCTATCTAGTCACCAAAAGCAAGTCGTCGGAGAAGCCTACCTACCACTCCTTATGGGACTCCCTGATAGAACTAAGAGAGCAATTGCTACACGCTAACATCCTGAAGCTAGCAATACCGAGGATCGGATGTGGACTCGATGGGCTGGATTGGAGGGTGGTCAGAAACATGCTGGAGGTTTTGTTCCGATACACTGGCATAGAAATCTTGGTGTGCGCCGGAAATCCACGACGAGGACCGTCACCATTGAAGACCGTTGACTGCCATTTCCACCTGACAACCGGATGCTGAAGCGGATCCACCTGCAAGTACCGGCATGATCCTCTGAAGGAACGGCAGAATGTGATCCGGGACGAATCACCCTTAAGGAGGGGGTAGTGTAGCGACCAGTGACACAGTACGTGTGTGCGATAACAATTTGTATGCATGTACTTCTTATCGTTAACATGCTTACGGCACACGGTACTTTTCGTGTTATCAACTTACAAGATGTAAATCATTCTCCGGCGACAAGTAACAAGTTCAATTCTGGAATAATCGAGGACTTTCTAATTATTACTCATCATTCGAGAATCGTCAGGATTTCCTTTTCGAATTGTCTAGAAAGTTCTAAAGGTGTATATATAGTGATCATCTTTGGACCGAAAGACAGTTAGTTGAAGAAAGCATCAGTGCGCGAATTAAAACCGATAATAGACAAAGTGATATAAATAAATTGTAATATAAATAAGTCAATTGTTGTGATATAAATGGTAGTTTTAAGTTAGTGTTTAAGTGTTATAAATAGTGTGAAATAAATAATTGTTTAAATAAATACTTTGACTAGAAAATTCGTTACAATAATGTAGTCCTTTTGCCGTAACTATTAAAATTTAATGATTTTCTTAATACGTTGAAATTAAATATATCTATCGAGTCAGATGGGGTAATTGTAAACAGGCTCAATGAAATAGGACTCTTTATTATTCCAACTAATAGGAATTATAGACTGTGGTGTTGACTTTTGACGGTTGGATGTTTTAGCACGCTAAACAGCAGATAGGAAGAGTGCCGCAATATTTTATGTTAAACAGTGAAAATATTTCTATATAATATATAATTTTTGGGATAATTGTGAACACGGCTTTATAAATATAATTTTCATTGGAATTCACGTTTGAAAGCGGAATTGTTCACTTTTGTCCCTTTAAAAACCTTTATAGTCAGTACAAACAAGACGATTGTTCACATTTACCCCTAACTTTTTGACTGCGTTAATAAGTGATGGGGTAATTGTAAACTTAAGTTTTTTTGCAAAAAAAAATCCAAATTTACATATCTAACAACAGAAATTCACTTAAAACAAAACAAGGTCCTAAATTAATCATATAGTCGCCTAAATTTAATCTTCATCTAAAATACATGGAGCTTCAAAAGTCAAACTTCCAAAATCGTTCACAATTACCCTACCTGACCCTAATGAGAGACATAAATCCAATGGTTATTAAAATTCAATGGAAGCATTAAATAAATATCGAAATCGATGCATTAATTACAATTTTGCTTTGAAGTTCCTTACCCGCCACGTTTCATCTTGAAGACATGCTGTTCATTACCTATACTTACTTAGTTAGTGCATAATGTACATAAATTACAGTTTCTTGAATTTTCATAAGCTTAACAAATGCGACCGTGGACTAATGCAGATGGTTAAATGAATTGACAGAATTATTCACTATTTCAGATCCCTGTCTGGTGCATTATTGCATGAAAGGAAGAGAATGCGTTTTAACCTCAGAAGGCGAAGCAACCTGTGTGTGCCAACGTCATTGTGGCACTCACAGGAGACTTGTCTGCGGTTCAGATGGTCACATATATCCCAATCATTGCGAACTTCATCGGGCTGGTTGTCTCACCGAAACCGCAATCACAATTGAACACGGTGTTCATTGCATTAAACATGGTAAGCACTTCAAACGGATTTATAAACAAACAAGAATGAAACAAAAATAACATTAACAAATGTTATTATGGATATAACGAGTGAAAGCGAGTGAGCAAACTAAAGCTTATGCTCAGTTGTTAGGTGTTCTGTTTTATTAAAGACGCTCGAAAGAAGAATGAAGAAGCAATTTCATTCAAATATTAGTTCTAAATTTTAAAACAATTATATTTGTTAGAGAATTTTAACATTTCTCTCATATTTTATTTAATAAGGCATTACGATTACCGTTAGAGCTAAAAAAATTATAAAAGCGAAAAACAAGAAAATGAAAAGAACCTTTTGTTGGGACCATTTTTGATATTTTACTTCCCCAAACTTGTTTTACATTGTTGTAACCTCATATTGCTGATAAAATTAGATATTATTAGACTACAAGCACACTAATACTTTTTTAATCACCTCAACTAGCTAAAGATTCAATTTAGTCTGACAATCCTTGCAGGTGGAATGTATAAGTATATTTATGCAAACGGATGCATTTCAACTAGCTACATATCCTTTGAGAAGCACATGAATTTTAATTCAGCAGGGTTGTTTTAGTAAGCACTATTGCTATCTAATCGTAAAGGAAGACCATAATTAATTGCTATGTATGAAGGGCTGTAAATGACATAGTAGTGCCGACCGGTGCATTCGGATTAGTTGCAGCTCCCATTGTACATTTGAAATGGAAATGAATAAGTCAATTTGATATTCAATTATGTTTTCTCCAAATGAAGTGACAACACTTTTTTTAATAACGACCGAGTGAATACAAAAGCAGATTTTCTAAATTAACAGGAAAGGAATACGATGGGTTACTCCAAATCAAAGACTCTGCTAATAAAGCTTCTCCTGGTTAACAATTCGACCTTTCCTTTTTTTTTATAAAAGTAAGAAGTGCAACTTTACAACTTTTAGCCTCTTTCATTGTTCCCTAATTAGTGTCTCAATTAGAAGCCTCCAAAAGTTTATAAATTAGGTAGTCACAGCTGTTGGGATTAACAGAAGCTTGAAACTTATATTTATTTTAAGAAAATTTTATATTAGGTGCAGGACTAGAGTATGAACATTAGGATGTTCCTCACTTTGTTTGTTTTTGAATTTTTTCGATTTCACCCCAAAAATATATTCCAATAAAACAAATGCTGCCAAGTTTAGATTTTTCCTGTAACGTCGATGATTGAAAATTTAAATATAAAATATACAGGTTTCTCATTTTGTATATATTTTCTTAATGGTTACTTAAATTAAATAAAAAAATATTCGAATGCATAAGTTTAATGTCCGCAGTTCCTAGGAAATGCAATATTTTTTTATTAAAGGACGCTTTACGATTTTGTTACTGAGCATGGATAATGAAATTATAAAAGTATATAAATGTATAGAATATTCGACGTTTATGGATTATTTGTAATATCTATTCAATATACGTCAATTATTTAATAGATATAAATTAGATGTTATCATGCAATATAGGTATACAGAAACATTGTGTGGAAATATAATAAAAGTCAAAAAATTAGGGCTAAATGAGTCGTCCAAATTTTAAAACTAAACTATGAATAATTGTTAAAAGGCTTAAAGGGTCTCGCCGGATAAGTATGGTGAAATGGCCCCCATGGAAATTATAAAAACTAATATGAGTTGAAAACATCATACATACTATTTTTAGCACGGATCCTCAAACGTCTTTTGAGATAACGCGCAAAAGTTATAATTTTTTAAATCAATTTTTTTCAAAAACTATTATAAGGTGAAAATATGGAACCAACGCCCTTCTTTTAAAATTTTTTAGAATATTGTAAATTTTTTTCATATTCCTACTTGTTTTTTAATGGTCAAAAAAATCAAAAATTATTTTGATAATTGTTTTTTTCCATGTTCCCATTTCCGTACACCAACCAAAAAAATTGTAGATATTCCTTAGGTTATGTACTTTCACTGCAGCAAGATGGATCAAAATCAGAAAGGCCCTTTTTGAGTTATAAAAAAATTCCAAAAGATGACTAACCCGGTCACCCAACTAAGAAATTATTCTCTATTTCAAGCTCAAAACATTTTACCTATTAGTAAACTTTTCGAGTTCAAAAGTATAAGCTTTTTATATTTTTGAATCATACGGTTTGAAAACATCAATTTTCTAAACCTATGAAAAGTTTTAATTTCTTCAATACGATGTTATTCAAAAAAAACTTAGAACACATGACATCTATATTGTATATATATAACTTAACTGTTTCGCTCCCAAACGTCACTCCCAGTTCGCGGTCTGCGACCACCATACGCAATTATCACTCAAAAAATTCCAAGTTAATATTTCTGATTTTGATCCGCCTTTCTACAGTGAAAGTACATACCCTATGGAATAACTACAATTTTTTTGGTTGGTGTACGGAAATTGGAACATGGAAAAAAAAAACAATTCTCAAAATAATTTTTGATTTTTTTGACCATACAAAAACATATAGGAATGTGAAAAAAAAATTACAATATTCTTCTAAAAATTTTTAAAAGAATGGCGTTGGTTCCATATTTTTTATCTATAATAGTTTTTGAAAAAAAATGATTTACAAAATTATAACTTTTGCGCGTTATCTCAAAAGTCGTTGAGAATCCGTGCTAAAAATAGTGTGTATGATGTTTTCAGAGGGTGCTGATATTAAACTCATATTAGTTTTTAGAATTGCCACGGGGGCCATTTAATCAAACTTATCCGGTGAGGCCCTTTGGCTGAATATCAAAATAGTAATTACCAATTCTCCCCTTTATAATTTCGAACACTTCAAATCAAAGCCAAAATGCGATGAAAATTCTTTATTAATTAGAGAATTTTTATTTTGTTATTGTTCTTAATTGTTGGTGTTGTTTTATTTACGATTAGTTAATTGATTGATGTTTGTCTTCGATAAAACTCATTAGGTTAGTGCGAAACGTCGGCGGTCATTTTGGTTTCGATTGTTGAAGTGCTGGCAAAATATTTTTCTCTATATTATGAACATACTTTTGACGAAATCGAAGAAATCTAAACAAAAATAATGAAGACTGGAAAAACTTTGGCGGTTGTTGTAGAACGAACAAAATAGCTCAAACCCCAATGCCAAAACACGACACTTTCGTTGTCCGAAGCACTTTTCGGTAACAAGGTTACCTTCCTCAGGGTAGTTCTTACTTAGTAAACTTTTACTTTTCAGTCCCTGAAGAAGGTAACCTTGTTACCGAAAAGTGCTTCGGACAACAAAAGTGTCGTGTTTTGGCGTTGGGGTTTGAGCTATTTTGTTCGTTCTAAACAAAAATTATCAAAATAAGGGATACCTAATGAACAAAGGGAGTAAATGAGGTGTACAAAATAATTTTAAGTTAATTTTATTGTGGTAAAATCAGAGAAGACAGTGCAATATATTCGAAATAACTATGCATCTCAGTGACACTTAAAAAAAATTATAGTTTTTGAGCGTCAACCTAGTCCCCTTATTCCCGTTATTCTCACGTTCCAGTTGCAAATTTAAGTTTACATTCCATAACCTTTATTTTCTGGAAAACTTCATTTAGGTAGCAGATACATTTACTTATTTTTTAAAAGCTTTTATTTAACTTGCAATGTATGTTTGATCGGATGGAATCTTGACACTCAATTTTGTATACACGTTTAGTTTGGATGACAATACACGATAAGCTGTGTGACGTCATTCTAAATCCAATATGGCGGACCATCCAAGATGGCGGAATAGTTATTTTTTATATTCTTCTACAATATGGGTATCAAATGAAAGGGCTTGCCGAGAATAATTAAAAAAATATTCTGACATCACTCTTAATCCAATATGGCGGGCTTTTAGAGTTTTTTATGCTTTCTTATAGTATGGATATTAAATGAAAGGGTTCGCTGAGAATAAAAAGGCAGGTTAAAAAATAGATGGTGATTATAAGCTCCATTGCTCTAATCCACCTGAAATTTGGAAAACCTCGATCATTCTTGAGGTAGAATTTTTTGACCCTAGCGATAACAAAAAATTTTCCCTTTTTTATTTTGGAAAATTTTCTTTTAAATTTAAATTTTTTTTTTTGTTGTATTTTTTTGGAAAACCCGGTTTTTTTAATTTTTTTTTTAAAATAAATTTTTAAAATTTGGAAAGGGAAAATTTTAAAAAAAAATTTTCTTCTTTTTAGAGCATTTAAATAAAAGCTTTTTTTAAAAAAGGTTTTTTGCTTTTAATTTATTTCTGGCAAATTGAGCTAAATTGATTGCCTATAATTAATTTAACCTCATTTTTGGTTTATTGGATTAATCCGGAGGCCCCTTTCACCTGGTGTAAATACATGATAGATTGTGAAAATCAATTGCTGATTGCCAGTATATACATGTGCGCAGCTATTTAAATTATAAACAATGCCTTGTGTTGAGGATATCTCACACAATAATATTATCATTGGCATCCACCAACAGTAGTAATTGTACATATCCTGTCACCCTGCCTAATTCCGCGTTCGTGAACGCTTGTTTCATCCCACCTAACCGTACCGTTTTACCATATAATTGATTACTTGCTAACGTGTTCAACTAAGCAGATATAATTTTACGGAATAAGTCATTAGATACGTCTTCAAAATTGATTCAAGATCAAATGGAACAACATGGTAACATATTCATGCTTATTACTTACATATTTGTTAGTCAAGTAAAACGGTGATGATTGGCAATAAATGACATAAGGAACTTGATGTTTACATTTCATAACTAGAAAAAAAACTGTTTCAATTTAAGTTGTAATATTATAACGATTCTGTAAAATATGAAATGCATTGGATTTACACTAGAACCGTAAGCTTGTTATCGATTCAATTAATTTATAAATAATTGATTAATCAATTATAAATCGATTGTTTGCATTTTGAAAATAATTGATTAATCAGTTAATTAATTAATTGCAACTAATTAATTAATCACAAACAATTAAAAATAATATTATAATAATAAGGCATTAAAGAAGTTAAAATAAGGAATAAGTAACATTGGACAATAAGACAATTTCGGAAACAAATTATCCGTTCGAATCATATTAGAAGCAGAAAAAGAAACGAACAGGGGAAGACTTGTATTACATTATTTTGAGTGACATTAAATTGTTCTAACAATTTATTTGGGCAATAAGAAGATTTGAAAGAAAAAAGGAGTTACGTACTCAAACAGTGGTCAAACTAAAGGTCTAAAATGATAATGTAATTCCTTGAACTAAATTTAGGAAAAAATTGAAGTATTTGCCTTCATTCCGCAATTATAGAGAGCAACTTTTTAGAAAAGGTGAAAATGTTCCGAAAAACAGGCAAATCCAAATATCTTGAACTAAACTTCTAAATTCTATCGAATTACTAAAGATTTTTAAAGTAAACATTCGAAAAAGAATCTATTTTTCAATTCACGATGTAAAAGAGGTTTTAGCATAGTGCATTGGGTTCATTTAGCCACACTACACCGTCTACTGGGGCTATTATTTTCTCTAGTACAATTTTTTAGAACAATTTTCAAAATAAGTTGCACCTGAATAGTCCTATAATCCTCTTATACTTTTCTTTAGTAGCGATAATAAAATAAAAAATCGCTCTCTTAATAAAAAATCAAGGAATTTACACTAATTTTAATATTATGCTATTTTACAAATCTTCCTGTTGTTCTGGAACGGCTTTTTGAAATAAAAAATGTGAGGTCTACCTCATTCAGAAAAGTGTGGTTATCTTCTTAAAAACGATTAAATCAATTATTCCGATTAATAGACTATTGGTTGATTAATTGATTATTTCTTATTATTCCATTATAACTATTTACCCCAATATAATCGATCGTTTAGTTATAATCGAAAAAGATTGTTAAAAATTACCAAACTTTCTCGATTGGTGGCAATTATCCTTAAAGAATTTTCATTAATATAAGCTCAGTCATAATCGTAAAAATGATGAAATTACCGGTTTAAATTCCTTACATTCCCGCTGCCAGTGTCAGTTACTTCACAACGCCTACGAAAATGAATCTTTTCTGCATTTCATGACCAATTCTAATAAGTAATAACAGTTACTTTGTCCTAGTTAATCGTTCTCATGTTTAATATCTATTATTGGTTTATGACATAATAGTAATAGCTAAAGATACTCCTGTAGCAGCTACAACACGCCTTTTTAATTATATCAGTTTTATTTTCACTTGGAAAAATTTGCAAATATTAAAAACAATACTCTTTAACTGGGCATTAAGTTCTTATCTTCTGATTTTTTAACAGTAAAGTAGCAAGCAGTGGCGGTTTTACTGTAGGTGCATTTGTTCAGTGAACCCCCTTACAAATTGAACTACCTACACCATATAATTTTATCCTTTTAATATTTATAATATAATTGATAATTATCGTATAATATAGGTACTACCTTTTTTACCATCATCCTCATAGTTCATAATTACATACAAAACACCAACCCGTAACCCATAGAAAATATTTAAATTGTTGTCTTGTCGCTGACGAAATTGTCTAATTTTTTCGGTTCAAGTTGGATCCTGAACATATCGCGAGAGCGGTACTCTGTGTGTTAAAAAGAGAGCAGTCGGACGCGTGAAATGGAAGATAAAATACACTCAACATACAGCGTTTAGGTGCAGTGAACGAAAAGCATCTGTACGCTGCGCCGGCGCGGATATCCAACAGTCTGTTCAAGTCTGCTTTCGGTCGCCGTGGCCGACCAGGTGAACTACATATAACACTCGAACAGTAAAAAATGTTTACGAAAACGCAGAAAATTTAAAGGATGCCTGGAATGTATTATAGACTCTGTAGGAAATGATTATCATAGATATAACCAAGCTGAAATGTTACTGGGCTATCTAAACAATTACCATTTTAAAAATTGGTTTACTTTTTTGGTAAAATCATATGCCTCACTGTGAAATTCTTTTTGATGATTACATGTTCTTCATTTTGTGAACCCCCTCCGTATTCGACCATGAGCCGCCACTGGTAGCAAGTAACAATGAAAAAATAACAGTAATAATTAACGATAAATAACATACTAAAAAGTCTGGAAAATGCGATAAATAAATTCTAACTGTAAATTCGTAATGTGCACACTGCTTATTAAGTCCAAATGGTCTTGTATAATTAATTAATTCTGTCGCAAAAAATACATACAAGATATAATTATTTAGGCAGTTCTACAGCTTTACAACACTTGTAGGACCACCGACTGCACCTGACTGTAACGACTAATGAGTATTTTCTGCATATACAGTTTCACAATATTAGCTTAAATGTAATTATTTAATTCTCCTGAGTGTCGCATTTTGCCATGCTTAATCAAAAACGAAAAATAAAAGCTTTTTTCACACTTTAGAAGCCACCGCTGTAAGCTATAAAATGGCGATTTCACCAAAGTGTTAACTCATCTACCATATTTACGAGCCGCTACTGAAGTATTATGCAATAAAACTAACAAACTTTTCATATACCACCCGAGTATACCCTATAAGTCATATTAAATGAACTTCAAATTAATAAATTTATGTTAATCATTAGAGACTCGACTTATCCACGACATTTGAAATGCACGGAAGGAAAAAATAAATGAATAAATAAACTTTTTAGGGTATCTACTGATGGGATAATGACTAATAAATGGTCGTAATAACAGAAATTTTGATGAATCATTTTGAATAATGTAGAGAAAAAGGGCATTCGGTATGGGTCAACTAAATTTATTATAGAAATACTTCTAGTGGTGGAAACTTGATGAAATATTCTAATAATTACATAACAAAAATAGTTGGATTGTTTCAACTTTTATTATCAAATCTCTGACAAATGTTGGACATAGGCGGTCATTATCGAAGAGTAATAATAATTTGTAGTTGTTAAGGGTAGGAATCCAGTTTTAATGTCAGTACCTGTATTATTCTTCGATAATGACCGCCTAGGTCGAACATTTGTCAGAGATTTGATAACAAAAGTTGAATCAATCCAAGTATTTTTGTTTTGTAAATTTATTATTGTCAAATCTCTAACAATTGTTTCGACCTACTTGTTAATTACTTTTTGAAAATGATCGATTAGGTCGAAACAATTCTTAGAAGTTTGACAGTAAATTTAGTTGAAATATATCAAGTGCCCTTTTCTTTAACAAATGTTCAGCCAGAAAGTTAACATATTGTACATTTACAGAGTGTTTCTGAAATAAGTGCGGAACTTGAAGAAGGAGGTGATAGTGCACTATAAAAGGAAAAAAAAATAAGTAAACGTTTGCAGGTCCGGAAGTTTACAGTTTTCGCGAAAAACGCATTTGAAAGTACAGCCCGGTCCTGGGAAATCGGTTAGAGAAATACGACAACGGAATGCTGCATTCAATCAGCTGTTGATTAACAATATCAATCATTGACAGTAGGTCAGTGTATTACTGTACAATAATAAGTCGTTGTTGTTACAATGACATTTACTATGGCAGAAGTGTGTGACATGATACTTGTACCTACATCAATATAAAATCGATTATCGATGCAACGATCGAATTATGCAGCCACTGTCATCCCCAACGAAGATTTCTAAATCTGCCAATCATCTCAAATGCAGTACAGAAATTGGTAATGTACAACTTCACCACTGTTGAACACGAAATCTTTGATTTCATAAAAGACAACCCTAAAAGTATCTATAAGTATACTTAGAACGCTAGCTCCTCTAATGTAACACTGTTGAATTTTAAAGAAATAGTTGTTGCATCTTTATCATTTGCAGCTAGTACAACTCCTGCAGGAAATCATCTAGTTTCAGTCGTGACTGGATTTGTGTCGGTTATTTCGGAAAAAAACGCTGAAGAACTTTTTGCCGTATATGTGTACAAGCGTGTGTGTTGTTAATAACTCGTCTATTATTTATAAGACGATTGTTTTTTAAAATAAAAAATTTTGTTCCTCAAACATGTTGCTGTTATCATCACGCGATTCCTAAATGCATGTAGGTAGTTGACACCTCCCAAAGTTCCGCACTTATTTCAAAGTAAATTCAGCTACCACGATACTCTTGAATTAATATTAATTCCAAATCTATGTTTAAAAACTTTGCATTGTATGAGTTATCTTATGAAATGTTAAGATTTCATATTTTTTCTCCTTTCTCAAACAAAGGTTAGGTTAGGTATATTTTTATCTAGAGTATGGGCTTAACTAAATAAATCCATTATTGTCCCATAGGGTAAAAAAAATCTAAATAACATTGGTTAGAAAAAGGAGGGAGTAAACTACTATACTTCAAAATACAAATGAATTAAACGTTTATTTTTAAAAACTAGATCCAGATTATTGCTCACTAATATCTTCATTAATTCTTTAAAATTAACGTTTTGAATGAATTCACTACAGTTTCTGGCTATTTCAGACGATGACAAATATAAAATTGTTACCATCGTTTTTATTCGTATGTTTTCGCATTAAAAAAAGTAGGAATTTATGTGTGGGTGTGATTTAAACGCAGAAACATGGAGATTATTGGTTTCTTTAAGTTTTTAAATACCTACTACTACTATACTAACATAAACTTGTTTTTCTCGTTGCAATATCATATTTCAAAATTTATTTAAGCTAATTTTATATTAAAAGACTTACCAGTTCTAATTACAAAAGTGCTAATATTGTTACTCCTGAACGGTTGAAGTGAAATTGTCACCTAAGAAAAAGTCTTCAAACCCCAAGACACTAATCACTAATCAAAATGATTAAAACGTATTTAAAAATCGAAAAATTATACTCAAATGTTTCTAATTTAACTTCATTACATTTTAACATTCACGTGTTAATTGCTCCGAATCTCTCGAAATACTGTCGAATGGCGACTTATAAAATAAGCTTGTGTTTGTTGAATACTGCCTTTTTTGTGCCTATATGTATTAAGAGATAAGGCATTTACACTGATAGTTGTTGTTTTTGCACAGCGACTAGCTCGTAACTTCCATAAACAGGTATTTGGAGGTGACCTTTTATAACCACTTGTATACATTGATCTTGTTTTGAAAAAGAAAAGTCTTTAAAATATCTTTTTTTTGTTTATATGAGCTGCATTTTTTAATGTACATCAGATAAAGACGGTAAAATAAAAGATGGTTACAATGGTAATGGATTTTAAAGGTGCAATTTGGAAAAGTTTATAAAACTCGATAACCATTAGAGACAGGCCTATGACATCCTTTTGATTGAAAAAGTAAATAAGTATAGCTATTTCATGTTACTGCTTTTGTGTACAGTAGGCTGATTCTGTTCTAACTGTGATTTTTTTATGTCCTGTATTGTTTGTTCTCACTGTTCATTAATTAAGTTGATGAAATAGTGCAAAGAGTTTGTGTCATTTTAAATAATATAATGAATTTAATATTTTTTCTACAGAATGTCTACCAAATTTATTTTATATCAGTACCGCGGATAAATAAGCCAGTACCGTGAAACGGAAAATTTGAAATTTGTTTCTCATTCTCGACGCTTTATTGTTGTAGTTAAATCTTCTCCGACTTTTATTTTCACAATAATAATTTAATTTTAAAATCTTAACATTTTTAATTCAAAAAATAACAATTAAAACAGAATCACTTATAAAGTAATTCAATTTGTAGATTAATAATCTGTTATATTGATTGATTGGATACTTGATGAAAGTCTAACATATTGGTAGTAAACAAAAACACACTTGTAACTTTCAGAACTTTATTGTCTAACTTGACACGTGTTTCGCCAACACTGTGGCTTCTTCAGAAGTATAAATTGTACTTGAAACTACTTAGGATACAATTCTGTAAATATAGTTATTAAGGTGGTGAGTGAAGGGTGAGGAAATGTTCGTTTAAGCGAATTCTAAAATTTTTTCCTGTCTGACCTATATAAATTTTGGAGCAAGAGCCACAATTTAGTTGATATTATATATTAATTTTAGCATTTCCTTAAACGAACATTTAAGAATATAAAAATAGAAAAATTGATTCAAACTACGCGAACACGTTTTAGAACAAAATCATAAATTTAATTTTGATCTAAAAATTTTGCATGTAGAAAATTAGGGAATAAAATTAACACTATTAGAATGCAAATAAATAAATAAATATAAGAAAACAGACAAATTACTCAATGATCAAGTAGATATAAACCATTTACCGTTGTTAAATCTATTTCCGTTCCCCACCCTTCACTCACCACCTTAAAAACTATATTTATAAAATTGTATCCTAAGTAGTTTTAAGTACAATTTCTACTTCTGAAGAAGCCACAGTGTTGGCAAAACACGTGTCAAGTTAGACAATAAATTTGTGAAAGTTGCAAGTGTGTTTTTATTTACAACCAATTAATAATTTGCTTGATTTGGCTGGTTAGACCCCATATATGTTTAATTTTATTGACATGTACAAACAGAGATTTTTTGAGAAAATAAGAAATATTTCAAAAACGGTAGAATTTTGGTAGGTACCTACTCTTTAACAAAAAGTATGCATAATTCTTATTGAAACTCAAAAAGAAAATAAAATATACGGTGTTCCATTTAAAACATCTAGCAACATTGTATTCAACCCTTTTTCTAAAACCATCCTGTAAGAAGTTTTCGTCCTATATTACTTTAATTGACCACCCTGTATGTATAATATAACCCCCCGTAGCGAAAATTCTGGGTACGGCCCTGTTACTTATAGGTACAACAATAAGAACAAATACATACGGGACGTTACATTTCATAATTACCACAAAAATAAATGGCAAATACATGTAACTGTTACTGTCTTCCCGTTAGTTTTCGCCGTCTGGAGATGCCTGTCATCATAATATATAATTAAACAACTTTATTGTATGAACCGATCGTAAACCCAGTAAAAGTTTTAGGAACTTGTTAAGCTTGACAAATTTTCTTTGAGTAGTTAGCTATCGTGTTTTAGACCCATTTAGTAACAAAAGCTTAGTGTTTGGAGAGGAACTTTTTGTTTATCCTACTATTTGTTTCAGTTTCCTTACAGATTAAACGTTTATCCTTTGATACCTTGGTTGAAACTAGAACATTTAATAACAATCAATTCCACCTGATTCTCATTGATCCCTGTTTGGTTTGACGAATTCCTACGTATCAAGATTATGGCGTATTCAAATATTTATTATGATGTAAAATTGAACTTAACCTACTTAACTAAGAAACTTTCTAAATTCTTGTTTTTACTTGTAGAAGTTTAATATAAGAAAGATGTATGTGAAAACAATGATTCGCAGGGCACTTGGTGAAACATGATTCAATTCAAATTACAAACAATAATAAGAAAAAACGCTTCACTAAGTTTCACTAAATTTATTAAATAGCAAAGTTTTAACAATTGTTTCGGCTGTTATGCCATTATCAAAGATATTACAAAATATAAAGTAGAACTAAAAGAAGTACAATATTTATAAATGGTTAACAGAGATCAAATTCAGTAGGGGTGAAATATTAAACTCCAATTGGTCATTCGTGATAGACTTGTTACTGTGGTGGTCCTTTATAATTTCATGAATTTCTAGCAAGTTGTTGAGTCTTTTGCCTTTAGGTACATTGTGTAATAATTTGATCTTATTATTATCTAAGGAATGTTTGTATTGGATACAGTGTTCGGCAATTCTCGCAGACATTTAAATTTTGTATGGATTTTTTATGATCATCTATTGTATTTTTTTAACAAACGACCAGTTTGTCCTATATAAATGGCTTCACAATTTTTACATTTGATTTCATAAACGCCAGATTTTGAAAGTAAATCTATTTTCTATTTATTATTAACTAACAGTTATTTTAAATTAAATTTATTAACACATATAGTTTTAATATTAGGTATGTTTATTTAGTTGGTTATTAATTTTATAGCTTAACTTAGGTACATAATTAATTAAACAATAATTCTTTACATTACTATTTGGAGGTAATGAGGTATAAAGCCATTTATATAGGACAAACTGGTCGTTCGTTAAAAAAATAGAATAGATCAGGGATGGCGAACCTTTTTTGATGTCCGTGCCACAAAGTCATAAAAATTCTTTTTTAAATAGGTAACGTGCCACAATAAAATTTCATTCGAAATGTTAGCGTGGTGAAACTATATACGTAAGTATAATTAAACACACAAACAAAAGCAATTAATCTTTAAACAATTTTTTATAATTCAATGTTTTACAAAAAGCAATATGCTAGAAACAAAATTCACGTTAAAAAAAATTGTTTTTAATGTGATTTTTGTTGCTGTATACAAGATGATAAAGATTTAATATCTGGTTCATATTTAGTTAATTTCAACAGTACGCATGCAGAGCTCGACTCATCCGTCGTTCTATTCCTATATTTATTTTTTATAAAATTTAATTCTGAAAATAGAGATTCACATGTCCACGTCGATGAAAATATAGATAAAATTGCCTTTGCTAATATTTTTAAAGTTTTAAACAATTAAACGTGTCAGGAACTGAATTCCATGTATAGTTAGAATTTCATCTTCTGCAATTTTATTTATTTTATCCAATAATCGATTACTTTCAATAATTTCTAAATAATTTCTTAAATCAACAAATTTTTGGTTCTATATGGTACTTGACTGAAATTCAACTAATTCCATTTCTAATTCATTAAAATTTAACCACTTAAGGACTTTTAAATTTAATTTTTCAAATGGTATTGTATCAGGAAATAAAATAAATTTTGATACGAGCGCTGCGACAGCAGCAACATTCAAATACCTTAAGAAGGCGAAACTGGATACGCAAAAATTTTTATCTAAAGCGCCTCTGTGTATACTTCGAAAGAATTCATGCGATATGTTAATAATAAAATGTATAATTTGACGGTTCTAGTTAACATACTAAGACAGGTATTGAGTACTACTTTATGTCATAAACTATAAATTAAGTGTATAATTTTTAATTCATTTTTATTAAAAAAGATAACTTAAAAAAAAATTGTTTTTGTGCGTGCCATCAAAATTTTCAAACGTGTCACTTGTGGCACGCGTGCCAATGGTTCGCCATCCCTGGAATAGATAATCATAAAAAATCTATATAAAATTTAAATATGTGTACGGGAATTGTCGAACACTGTATCCAATACAAGCATTCCCTAGATAATGATAAGATCAAATTATTACACAATGTACCTCCCTAAAGGCAAAAGAAAGACTCAACTTGCTAGAAATTCATGAAATTATAAAAGTCCACCACAGTAACAAGTTTATTACGAATGACCAATTAGAGTTTAATATTTTACCCCTACTGAATTTGATCCCTGTTAACCATTTATAAATATTGTACATCTATTAATTCTAGTTTATATTTTGTAATATCTTTGATAAAGGCATAACAGCCGAAAAAATTGTTTGAAGTTTGTTATTTAATAAATATAGTGAAACTTAGTCAAGCGTTATTTTATAATTATTGTTTGTAAGAAAGATGTGTAATACTACGTATAATAACGCACAAATCAAGTAACAAGAGAAGTGCTAACGGTTCTTCATGTTCACAGAATAACGTTTTTGTAATTCTTGGATACCAATATTGTACAAAAATGTTCCTCTATAAGAACCTCCTCATAATATTATACAACTAATTATATTTTAAAAGGGTCTTATTTTTTAAAGTACTTCAATATCAATATTTAACTTGAATAATGTTTAGCAGCACCAGAGGTACAGACAGCGGCTAACTCATTGATTTTCATATTGAATGAATTTAGAACTTTAGACCTCTAAGACAGCATATGTATTGAACTAGTTTATTTCATTTTAATTTAATTAGTAGTAATAAAGTGGTAATTAATTACTCAATTTCTGTACTACAAATTGCTTCTTCATGTCGAAAATCATTTCGATAAATACGGAAACATTAAAATTATAATGCAACGAAAGTTTAATAAAATTACTAGATCTCGTACTTTCTTTTTAATTTAAGCGCAAATGTTAATTTTGTTTCTATTACCATTACAATATTATTTTAAGTAACTGAATAGTTAATCATCTAAACATAATTATTGTTAACAGGCAAAGGATGGGCACCAACACTGCAAGGAGTGAAACGATATTTCAGAGAGCCAACACCAACTCCTAATTACGTGATTACTGAAACTTCTACAACTTTGGAAGCTACTTTGACACCAAGTGGCATCAATAGAAACAGTAATGTTGATATTCAGGTAAGTAATAAAATTTATGATTACAAATTAAAATAAATCATTACCACATCTGCTGTCGCTAGAATATGACTGAAAATTATATCTTGGGTATCGAAACGCGTATTAGATCACCAATTCTTTTTTGTGGAATTTCGGGAGTGTTCTGCTTATAAAACTTAATTCTTTACCTGTTTTACTACATATTCTAAATAGATAGGGTCAGGTGGGGCAATTGTGAATGATTCTGAAAGTACTTTTGAAGCTCGATGTATCTTAGATGAAGATTAAATTTAGGCGACTATATGATTAATTTAGGTCATTGTTTGGTTTTAAGTGAATTTCTGTTGTTAAATAGGCAAATTCGGATTTTTTTTGCAAAAAAACTTAAGTTTACAATTACCCCTTCACTTATTAACGCAGTCGAAAACTTAGGGGTAAATGTGAACAATTATCTTGTTTGTACTGGCTATATACTAAAGGCTTTTAATGGGGCAAAAGTGAACAATTCGCTTTCAAACGTTAATTGCAATGAAAGTTATATTTATAAAGCCGTGTTCACAATTACCCCATAAGTTATATATTATATAGAAATATTTTCACTGTTTAACATAAAATATTCCTTCCTCTGCTGTTTAACCCGCTGAAGCATCCAACCGTCAAAAGTCAACACCACAGTCTATAATTCCCATTAGTTGGAATAATCAAGTCCTATTTCTTCGAAATAAAGAGCCTGTTTACAATTACCCCGCCTTTACAATTACCCCACCTGACCTTATACCTTTCACTTGTTATTCAGCATTTTGTTGTTCATTTTATTGAGGTTTTACTTATATTTTTGATATACCTACATTATGTTCGTCGTTGCAAGTATCGCCGTCTAGAAGGGAATTTGCTATCGGTATATGACCGCCCCTAATATTGTAACAAGGAAAAAAATTACTGATTGATTCTTATTTACATTTCCGTAAGATCGTTTGGGAAACTATTGGTAAATGAATGGAGTTGAAAAGAACAAAATAAAACAGTAGTGGTTATACATAAAAAATTAAATTTAAAAATCTTTTAAAAATGAATATTCCCTGTTTGAATAACATATGACTAGTTAATTTCACTAAGGGTAAATACGGGAGAGAAGCCACACATTTTCTAAAATAATCCACATATCCTCGTTTAGGGATAGTGATTTTATTTCTGCAGGGAATACTTAAGGAAGAAATCAAATTCCGACCTTTCCAAGAAAAATAAATTTATCAGAATTTCTCAATAAATTAAAAGTGAAATAATTAAATAGTTATCTTTACGGAGGCTTTATACCAGTATAAAGTAGAAAGTAGGTGATTTGCCACCCTAATAATTAATTATGCCGCTTTAACGGAAATTACACAGTGTGGGTAAAAAGTTTGGAACTGATTTAATAAAATCAAAAGCATTAAATTTCTTCAAAAACTTTTCGTTCTATTAAATTAATTCCAAACACTGTATAATATGGCAACACTAAAAGTAAACTTGAGTAACACAATTTATGGTGAATATTTAAATTATTGGTTAAAATGAATTTCCGTCACGACCGATGTTCTAGAAGAGAAAACACTTTGCTGTAAGATTTTAGTGTGCCTAACTAATTTCTTTTCCTTTATAATAAACTGTTTTTCTCTTTCTATTTAAACATATATGACATCATTTATTGGCCATTTTATCGCATCTATCTTAATTATTCTGGATAAATGCCAACCTAAATTAAAATTTGGCGGTTGGTTACACAGGAAATAGAGGAAACATAACCTTACAATAACGCAATTGTCGCTACTTATCTACGAAAAACTTAAAGTAAATGCTTATTATTGACCGACCTACACAGTTTTATAGCTTTAGATTTTCTGATTATTTGGATAAATCTTTAAAACAAAAACTACCTGATAGTTGTATAACTGATTTTACAGAATCGCCCCGTTGACAGAAATCTTAAAGTTCGCATCTTTCCAGAATTTCTGCATATTAGAAAGCAATTGAATAAAAAAAGAACCAACAAAACGCAAACCCACGTTTGACAACATTGACGTTCCTAGAAAAAAATGATTAACACTCGACCCATGAATTACTCTGCGATCAAACGAATTTTTACAATAATCCACAAATTATTCTTTTATAATTCTACATAGGTACGTCACATACCTACAATGGAGTCTGTTAACTCGTGTGATTTTTGTAGCAGTTTCGTGCAAGTCATTAACGATATTTTGACCTATAACCACAAAGACCCGTTTTTTCACAGATAAAAAACAGAACATCAGTTGAATCAACGACTAGAGCAGACGAAGACGTCAAAGAAAATGAGGTTGGTACAGTCTTAAATCACTACAAAAGGAAACATTCCCACGATCAAAGCAAATGTTCCATGGAGGCATATGAAATAATGAAGGTGAGCCGTGTTTAACAACCGTATCACTTTGCATGTCTCACTGCCACTTTTTTCTTTTCCAGGATAATCTGCTCCTTTACAACCACGCACGGTTGATGTCACAAAATAATCACAGCAAGGACTATCTCGTATCCATAATGTTTTCCCATTACGACCAGAACAATAACGGAATACTCGAAAAGTCTGAACTAGAAAAGGTAATTTTTTTATTGCTAATTTCTTGTGAAAATCCTTCTCTAGATAAAACTATTTCGTTCAAAATGTTCTGCAATTAACTTAATGAAACTACATAAAGGGACTCAAAGTACGAATATACTGTATAACAGAATTGTAGCCCAAACAAGAACTGACTAGCAATAAGAATATACCAAAATTGTAAAATAAAATGAAAGCTGTATTAATAAAAAAATAGGAATAAAAATAGTTAAAAGATGTAGAAAGGATGTTAGCACCTATGGTGTGTTCCCACTTCGGGACCTCATAAAATTTTGCATGTTTAGTTCCCACTTCCTGACCTGCTCTGTAATAGTTTTAATATTATTATTCTCATTTCTGTACGTATGGGTAAAGTACTTATGTACTGTTTCTATAAGTAAATGTATAGCCAGGTAGGTATTAATGGAAATAAATTTAAACGAGTTTAACTACATGAGCCGTTAGTATTAAAAGATTCAGAAGAACTAAATTTGTCTTCTTGTAAAATAAAGGAAACGTAAATCGATTGTATCAATATCAATATCAATATCAAACAAGGTAATTGTTTTCAGCCCACCCCCTAGACGTTTTGAAATGAAATTTTAACAAACGTTTTCAATCCGTTTCCATTTTTAGATCGGGTGACATTTCCTTGTTTTATTCATTTTAACTTATTAATGAAAGAATGATTTTAAGGACAACATGAACGAAGTGAGTGTTATCGTGGCCCTGCATTCCTTGATACATAATGTTTTATAGATTTCCTACTTACTTTTAATATATCTGACATGTTTGGTCCAGTTCAAGTGCATTAGGGCTCGTAGGTTTATAGAAGTACATAAATTAAGCTAGGTAATACACAGGTATACGTTGCAGGTTCCAAACTGGGAATTAAAAATGTGAGAGTTAATGACAATTAAGTAACATGCAGGTGCCGAAATTGGGAAAATATAAGCCAAGTTCCGAAGTGGGAATGACCCGAATCTATAGGAGATAAAGCTAATAGTAGGGGAGGTAGCGTTAATTTTTAAAAGTCATTTCATACCGGACGAAAATCGTAACCATAATAGTTTATCACCAATACATTATGGATTTCACCGTCAGCTACTCCAGTAGCGGTGGAACCGGAAGTTAGAGCAAGTTGAAATTTAAAAGAAAAATGATGCTACAAGTAAATTTATACCATACCAAAATTTATAGGGTGACTGTTGAGATTATTTTTAACCAAAAAATAACCGTCAGCTGTATTGAAGAGAGGGGATTATATATTATATATTATATATTATATATTATATATTATATATTATATAATTGTCGTCAGCTGAATGCTTGTGGGTGTAAAGATCGTCAGTTTATCTGTCAACGTAACTATGAGCCATTGAGATGCACTGAGGGCGAGGCATGTTTATGCCGCTGGCTGACGGTTTTACCACTGTTATAAATACAGCTGACTGTTTTTTTTATTATTTATAAAGTATGAAAATTCAGCTGTATAAAATTCATAAGGTATAAAATGACTTTATACTTTAAGATTTTTAATATGGTTCATATACGTGACTGACGTATAATCCCCTCTCTTCAATACAGCTGACGGTTATTTTTTGGTTAAAAATAGTCTCAACAGTCACCCTATAAATTTTGGTATGGTATAAAATAACTCGTAGTTCCATTTTTTTAAACCACTTTTACATACTATCACCTCCTGCTCCACCGCGGGTGCGGCGACTGACGCTTATTTTGTTGATTATTGAATATCAATCAACTACTTAAAATAAAATTCATTCGGTATAAAATGCCTCGAAAAAATGCAACGCTACCTCCCCTACTATAATGTTAAGGTCATTATTTCAAAATCTATAGAAGGTGCGAGAACGACGAAATACTCATACATTTCTGCGCATACCAAGGTCAAAGCTTATGAGAGGATCCGTATTACTTCGCTTTAAAAATCGTAACTATTACATGCCTTTCGCATTTCTCCTCGTAAATACCAAAAAGGTCTATTGTTTTAGCTTTAATCTTCACGTATAATTTAAAATAGTCTAATATATTTAAAATTTTTGAAATTTTCATCTAAACACCGTATACATCATTCCAGTGAAGTCATTAAATTCGCATAAATGGACGCCAAGAACTTTAACGAATCCTATCGTTTAAATCAACCACTTTCTTTCGGTGTAATGGTTGTAGTAAAGTTGGTTTAAGTTTAGATATAACTTTCGCAATTTCGTTAACTCAAGGCGGATATTCCGAAACAAACAGCACGACATCACTCACCAAGAATAATTTCAACTTACTTACGTCGACTCCTGAAGTATGTATACTATTTCATCAACTTAAATCAGTTTACTTTTAAAAACAAAACATTGAATGAGATACTAAAAGTTATTTAATTAAAGTTACCTCATATTAAAACAGAAACGTCTTACCAGTATGTTATTATATAAACAAATATATATATATATATATATATATATAGAAAATCAGTTGGTCTACTGTAACTATTACTGTCTAATATTTAATTTTTTTCGAAGTTTGGAAGATCTTTACATTCGCAAATTGTTAAAAGTGCTAGTGACATTTGAATATTTTTAGAAAATGCGAATTCTACAAATGTTATGTCTCTTTGCGGTCAACTTGAATGCAACGTTCTTATGCAAAACTATTTTTACACAGTAGATTAAACCAAAAGACTGGAAACTTTGGCAGAGTTGTAGAACGTATTTAATAGCTCAAACCCCAACGCCAAAATACAAAACTGAACGTCCGAAGTATTTTTCTTAAGCTAAGGGAACCCACGAATAATAAACAAAATAAATAAATTTAAATTCTGGTAGTCTCCAAGACTTTCTTGCCAAACTAAATTAATTTTTTCCTACTGTTAAGTTTACTGTTGAAGTGGAAAAAGATGGAATGCTACAATTTTTGGATACTTTGGTTATAACGCAGAATTTGATATCTATAGAAAGCTCACTCACTTTTCTAGATTTATACCCCAAAGACTCTAATCATTGTAGCCAACATAAAATGGCTGATTTCAATTTCCTTGTAAATAGACTACTTAGGACTCGAAGTTATTTTTAATAAAATTGGTTGTAGTATTGTCTATAGTTCAAATTCCAATTCTTTTCAAGCTCTTTTTGGTAACTCAATGGACAAATTCCTCTTCTAGAAAGGTCGGGAATATTTGAAATATTGGAAAAACAGTAGCAAGAAATATGTTGGACAAACTAAACGCTCTATTCAGGTTAAGTTTAAGGAACATTTAACTCATGCCAGGTTTGGTAGAACAGAAAAAATCCTACGTTGCTCAACACAACCTTACCTAAAATCATACGATTAATATTAACAACCTTAAATTCTTTAAGGAAATCAAAAATAATTATTTGCTGGATAGTTTTGAAATTACGTTTATTTATAAAAATATATCAAACTTTCTCAACAGCTCTCCGTTCCATTGTTAAGTTTAACATAATTTTTATGACCGTAGGCTTTCACGGCCGGCGTACGTATGGTAATCAAGTATTCTCCGGGTTGTTATGCCGTGGTCCTGTCTTCCTCTGAGCCTCAGCAGAAGAAGCAGCAGGAGCAGCAAAAATCTTCTGAGGATGCCAGCAGTCGACACTGGCGAAACGTTTAGTAAAAGAAGAAGACAGGACCACGGCATAACAACCCGGAGAATACTTGGTTACCATTTTATAGGTATAATTTATTTTGTTTTTGTTAACATCCACTGAACATTCCAGTTTTTGGACTGTATAATAACCACTGGACCGCAACATTAGGTAGTTTTTATTATTAGTAGGTTACCTTAGCTGTACGTTCACTTCAGCCCCTGAGGAAGGTAACTTTGTTACCGAAAAGTACTTGGGATGTTCAATTTCAGTGTTTTGGCGTTGAGTTTAAAGTAAGGTCTACAATCCCAAATAACAATTAAACTTCAATAAACTCAAGCTGTGAACGCCTATTCTCAGTAATTTATACGTTTTTGAAAAAAAAAATTGTTACGAATATATTAAAATATTTAAAAGGTAAGCAATCTTCGGCCTATAAGTTAAATTCCCATTTAAATGCCCTTTTTCTATTATTAAATAAATTTAGGCTCATTGTATTCCTCAAAAACTTTTCAAATTATAACAAAAGTGAATAGCATTTAACAATTTTTTCATCAAACTTTGGCTTCTTCAGAATTATACAATGAACCTGATGAATCAATTGCGAAGGCTTACTAAATTTTGTTGAAAAATGTACCTATTGGAATTAATTTTCTATATTCGTAAACTAAAAGCGATGGTCTTTTGTAATAGTAAAACAGATTTATTCTATATTTTCTATCTAGAAAAAGTCTATCGTGCAAATTAATTAAAAAACGAGTCAAATTGGTATATTTTAAAATGATAATGCTAACATTGCTAACTGCAATCATGAAGATGGTTATTAAAAAAAAAGTAGACACTTACATGCAAATGTTAAATCTGAATGGGTAGCAAATAGGAATTCTACGTAAAGAAATGGAACGATACATGATATCACTTTAAGAAGAAACGAGAAAATTGCATGTTACAGTCAAGAATACTAATGTTATTCGAGAAGATAATGGAGCCGGAAATAGAGTAAGCGAATAACATGCAATGATTGGAAAAATAATTTCAAATGTTTGAAAGAAAATCCTTCAAATAGTTTTGAATTGAAAAATTATGCAAGTACTTAGTACTTTTTCCAGGTTAAAATAAAGAACCAAATTAAATCCTCCTTTATACAGGGTTATTCGTGCTATACGACACGAAATATTATGGCCAAAATATGAAAATTTCAAAACTTAATTCATTTTTGGACACCCTGTGTAAGATGACGAGTTTATTATAATTGGGATATAAAATATTATCTATTGTTACACTTCATTGTAAATTTCGCTTACATAACTTAAATACTTCTTAAGTATTTGAAACGTGAAAATTAGGTTAGATTTTGATAAAATTCAAATTATTTAAAAAACCTTAAGGTTTATGTATTATAAATATTATCAAAACAAACACTCATTTTGATCGAAGAATTAAAAAATGCAATAATATACAGGGGGTTCCATTTAAAAAAACATAACTTTGATACTTTTAAGGCATTTGGAACACTCTGTATAATATAAAAGTGATTTCAAAAGGTAACCATTATACACCCCTATATAACCCAAAGGTTTTTGAAATTTTCATATTTGTGCCAATATATTCCGTGTCGTATAGCGTGAATAACCCTGTATAGTTGCCACTATAGAATTAAATGCAGGAGTAATTCCAGTGTAGGTTGCAGGTTGACCTGACAAGCTGTATGTTTGTTTAAGTCAATACTAAATTTTTAAATATATGGTGTTAACAGAACAATATTTGGTCGAAACAACCAAATAAAACACAGATTACGATATTGATTTTGCACACTATGAGTTAGAGGTAGTTTCGACAACATACCAACAAAAAAAAAACAATATAATTAATGCTACTACTTGAATTTCTATCATAAAACGAACGGATCGAATACCTACGATATACAATAACACTTTGCAAGGAAATTAAAAAAAAAGTTGTATACAAAGCTTTTGAACAAGTGAAAAATGAAATCTGAAAGCACCAAAATAACGCTGGTAATGGCTGGTAATGGACAATAAGGAGGAAATACAGGTTAAATTAGGAATGTAAACAAGTTTAGATTTTCAAATATGCGTTAATACAAAAAAGTTACATTGTGAAACATAAAAAAATTAAAATATGAGGGATTGGGTAAACAAGAGAAATAAACTACAAAAGAAAAACATAATCTATATTTAAAATTTAAAGGAATCATGATATTACTTAGTTCCAGTTATAGAAACTTAATAGAATAGAATTGATAACAAAACGTAGTCTTATATTACAAAATATAATTCTACATTCCTAATATATTTATTATTTAATTGAAAAAAGTAATATAAACAGACTGTAGAATGGAGTTAATGACTGCAATTAAAACACTAAAAAGCAATTTGTAGTAATAGCATAGAGAAAAGATTATGTACAGGAGGTCAGAATAGTAAAATTAAGTTATTTAATACAATTATTAGAACTACTGTCATGTACGGGGATGAAACTTGGGGATAAAAAAATATAATCAGGCAGACAAAATACTTAAAAAATACATAAAAAGGGTGCTGAATTTAGATAGATGCACGCCTGAAACAAAATGTGGAAAATGATGGCAAGAAAATATAAAAATGGCGAGGAAATATAAGGAGAAATTAGGAAAACTGCAAGAGGGAGATGTTTAGAAGCAATTGCTAAAAAACAAATCCAGCGAAGTAGTAGTGGGAATGAATCTTAGTAGAAAGTGCTTATGGGCTATAGGAAATAATGTGAGTGGACTGGCAGCGAGACTTGTAGCCTAGACATTTGTGAGGTTAAAAGGAAATGAGCGCGTTGGCTAAATGTAGGTTGGGTAATGAATGTCGGGTTTGTAATTTTTGGGATAGAGAGAAGAGATATGTAGAATAATGGGTCTAGTGAGGGAATTTTGTTTTTTTTTGTTACAGTCAGCAAATACTCAAGTTTTAATATTTTGATAACAGTAGCATGTGTAATTCATAATTTTTATTGTAATTAGGTACTAAGCATTTTCAAAAAATTAATATTTCTTCGAAGGTCAAAGCTAGAATGGTTATTATATAAGTAATCTAAGAAATTATAGTTAAGCACAATAAATAGGTATGTTCAAAACAACGAATATTCTGGTTGGGGGTAAAGTGCAAATCTCTTTCTTGCTTCAACCATTCTCCTGAATAGGCAACTGAAACTTTATTGAAGGGTCACTATGGAAGTTACCAGGTAAATGAACAGATATAATGGTAAGACACCTTTTGTGACATGAATAACTAATAGGAGACATATTTAGAGACAGAAACTGGAGTAAAGAAGGGTAGACTCAGATTACTTATCGAACTGCATCCTATTGTGTGCTGAAGAGAACTAAAGTTCAAAATAGTGACCTAACGTCGGGTATTTCTGATAAATTGTTTATTTATCAACAGTTCTATGATGTGCATTAAAGTATATCTTATGCCTAAAACTTTTTTTAGAGTTTATTACATGCCTGATGGTAAGCTTATCTTCTTATGAGTAAGTAATAGTCCGGGAGCCCACAATCCTGAAAGTGCACTTACACGGATTCCAAAATTATTTATATTAAGAGATAGTTAATAGAAATACGAATAAAATAAGCCCGGTACGACGAGATTTATCCTGGCACCAGTATTTTTCACAATTTGTTTTATTATTAATAAACATTTATAATTTGCACTTATCGCGAAAATTAATTTCAACCAGCGCATTTTATTCTAAATTTTATGAACTTTAAAAAAAATGGTATGACAGCTGCTATTGTGGCAAAAAAAGTCTGTCATACCTATTTTAAAAACATATTAGTGATAAAGTTTTGCCCTTATCACGGAATAACTTTTTTTTTAATTTGTTTCTTTTTTTGTCTACTTTGCAATTATTTCGGTATAACAGCTCGAAACTTGACAAAAACATCTGTCATACCAGTTCAAACAAGCGAAGTAGGGACGTAGATTCGTACAATAGCTAATATATATTACCTGGACCATTTCTAGACTATAATTTTTATTTTTTCTTATCAATAAATAAAGCCTTTCAAGGACATTTTATGGAATACAAATATAAAGCACTTGTTTAGAATTACAACAACTTAATAAGAAAAACTCTTACTTTGATATTCATTAAACGTCATCGACCTACCCACAAATTTTTTAGAATGATTTATTATCATTTGAAACACTTATAATATTTAAGATTTGTGTGTCTCCAAAAAATGAACAATCACAATGAGAGGGTTCGAACAGCGAAGGTAAAAACAGATGATGTTGTGCGGTTGTGTTTTGTGCCGAAAGGGGTACCTAACTGTCTACGAGTTGCCGGGGTGAGAGTGTGTTTCCCGAGATCCGATCGTCCGCGGGCAGCAAGGGCAGTCGCCTTTTAGCTGTCGAAGTGGCTGGTATTCGCAAAATAGTTAGGCGAATGTGAGGCGTTTTTTTGCTACAAGGTATTATATAACTACCTACAAGGAATACTTTGAGTGTCATGAAAATTGACCGTAAAAATAAAATAGTCGAAGAAATAACCTGGAATTTGGCTATTCCAAAATATTCAAGAAGATTGAGGTGTTATGCTAGTATCCAAAATAATTCGTATTTTGGATTCCCTATCGGTATTCTGCTGGTACCTGGCTGATAAGGATTTCGGTATCGCTAATTGATTGAACTGCCTATGTGAAGTGCGAATCTAATGACAATTTAGAGTAAGTTTTCTTTATAGAATTAAGATTTGTGTTTTATTATTATTGTTTACTTTTTATTCAGTTATTGTATTTAATGGTTTGTCTTTTGTTCTTAATAGAGGTTTGTGTATTCACCCGCTGCTTATTATTTAATATTGAATAAAATAATTAAAAAGATCCCACGAATTTATTCCCTGAAGGGTAGCATACCAACAATTTCCACTTCGTCCTCATGCCACAAAACGAAATCTTCCTTCCTAACTAAAAAAATACAAAGCTTAAATTCTGTATATCCCTCCTTTTTCTTTTCTTTAAAATTTATTCTTAACCCCTGACACAAAAAGAAGGGTGTTATAAGTTTAACGTGTCTAGCTGTGTTTCTGTCTATGTCATCATAGTTCCCAAACGGATGGACTAATTTTGATTTTTTTTTTGTTTGAAAAGCTTACGTGATGAAATAACAAAATGGTTCTTAACCATAATTTATGAGAATTCGTTTAGGTGTTGAAGACAATCAACTCATTTTCTAGTTGCCGAAAGGATTTCACCAACTTCCACAAGTCCGATTAATTTCAAATTGGGACCTCTACCATTCATTCTTTCGTTAGTTCACATTTACCATTTCCATTCCATACATGCTTCATTTATTTTCACCTCCAAATATTTTGCACTTTCTTTATTCTTTATTAACTCCTTTTCCATTGTGATCCTCGCTACTGTCGTTGCATATATTTTTTCTCTTAGGCATTCTGGTACAGGATCCTCAGTCAATTTTGTTATAGACTTCGCGTATCTCAATTTCTCAATATATAGAGTGATCACTTTTGTCTATTATTTACCGTTTTCGTTCGCGCACGGATGCTTTATCACAACTACTGTCCTCTGGCCCAAAGACGATCACTTTATATACACCTTTCGAACTTTCTGGATGATTCGAAAAGGAAATCCTGATTATTCCCGAATGATGAATAATAATTAGAATGTCGTCGATGATTCCAGAATTGATCTTGTTACTTGTCGCTGGAGCTTGTAAGTTTACGTTGATAAAGGGAAGTCGTACGCTGTGGCTGTGTCGTAACCATGTTAGCGATAAGAAGTACATGCATACATATTGTTGTCGCACACACGTACAGTATCACTGGTCGCTACAGTAATATAATTTTGAAATTTTGATCGTTTGAGCTTTCGAAAGAGGCCTACCGTTTTAAAATATTTTCATTTTCGGTCATATCGGAAGTTAACTTCGTTATTTTAAATGAAATCTCCAGCTTTTTTACATTTTCGGATTTCTTATCAAATTTAAGATGATAATTTATATCTAGCTTTACGTATTAACTTCAATAAAATCGTTTTCAAAACTTAATCGGTTTTTTCAAAATTTATCACAAGATATCAATTTTAGACGCACAGTGTCTCAACATTCTTTTATTGAGGATTAAGTGTAACGATGTAATGAAAAATATGGGTTGCTATTAAAAAAAAGTTTTTTGATTTATAATTTATGATATTATTCTTTTTGTAAATTTCCAGAAATAATTAAGTATCAGTTATCCATTAGTTTTGAAGATAACGGCGATAAAGGGGGATGCTGCAAACGGAAAAATTTTTGAAGAAATGAAATAACTTAAAAACTGTTGGTAGGGTTATATTGTCAATGTTACTCTTTTTGATATAAAGGAATCTGAAAATACAAAAGAAAAAAATTTTAGTTCTATTTAAAATGACGAAGTTGACGGTATAACCGGAATTCGGAAAACGCATTCCATCAAAATTTCAAACGATATTCCAATTCAGTCCGGAGAGGAAGGCTGAAAACGATCACTCTGTATATCAACTCCTTCCTTACTATTTTACTTTATCTTTTCTTTACTATATATAGCTTACATTCCTTTCATTTCTCCTCCAATTCTCTCACAACTCTTTTTCTCTCTTCATCATATGTATTTTTCGTACATCTTCTAAACTTCCTAATTTTTCTTCGTATCTCACCACCCTTTTTCTCGTCTTCTCTATTAACTTATTTATATTTTCTACTCGTTTGAACTCTTTTCTTCCCCATACTTTTTCTTCACTTTTAAATGTTTTATGGACTAGTATTATCCTTGTACCACAAATCTCCCTACATAACTTTTGCCCCAACATCCAAACTGTTGTCAATTTTGGGTTTACCTTTGCTATTAATTTGGCTTTCTAGGCAAATCTTGCTTGAGAAATATCCGTGGGAGTTGTGTCTTTTGGCGCTCTCTATTTTATTTTGTTCTTGTCATTTCATTTTATTTCGATTTCTTTCCCAAATTTCATAATGTCTGGTACGGATATAGTCTTTCCTTGTCCTTGTACTTTTTGTCTTCTGAAGTTCATCTAGTCAACTCCAGTCCAATAGTTCGACTTTTAGTGCGCCAGCTCTAATCTAACAATACATATGCTTCCTCGAGTCATAAGAGTCATACTAGAGCTAACGTTGTTACTTCCATTGAGTATAGCCAAAGCCTCCCTGGTCCACTTTTAGGCTAATTTTAGGTGTCGTTGTATGTGATGATGGTTGAGGAGAGAAAGCTGAGCCAAAAAAATAAAGGCATCTATGAATTAAATTGGTATTCTACCTAATGTTAAGCTCTCGTCTACGTCTTTCCAACAACCACCACCCACTCATTCTCAGTTTTTATAATTATAAGGTGAATTATACATTTAGCCACTATTACACCAGGACATTTGTCGAAGAGACAGTCTGACCACCAGATCTAGTTTTTTTAACTGACAAAAGGTCTGTTGGCTACAAACAGCTTTACGTAAAACTGCGACTATTAATAATAGATAAGATGATATCGCTCGTCTCGTCTTTTTATAGACATACGCATAAGTTTGCATAACTTGATTATAATACTAATAAGCTTATTAATACGAAATCTAGGTCAGCTGGATTTGCCGCTCCACCACAACATTAATATTTAATAGAATGAGAAGGACATTTTAACTTTTAATGGATTTCAGATTAACTCGGTGGAACGGCTGGACTCGTTGGGCGGTAATGGATGTAGCCTATCAAGCATGGTGGAATACGATGACACCAACCACGACGGACGTTTGAACGTTAATGAATTTTACACAGCATTTAGCAAACTCTACAGTAAGTATAATCAACACTATTATCTGTTCGGAAATCAAATTTAATATGTGGAACTTACGAACGAAGTTTATTAAGTTAGGAAGTTAAGGCGCTACCCATTAGTAAGTTTTCCATGTTTATTTGAAGATGACTACCACCAAAAAGTATTTCTGATCTGGACGTTATTAGAAGTGACGTACATTCATTATTTTTATCTCATAACAACGATATTGTACCATAAAATTTTTGTAACCTCCATAATAAAACACTATACAGGTAAGCTAATCTTGACTACTGAGGGTGAACTAAAACAAATTAAAGAAGTAATTTGCCAATAAAACTTGGTGAAACATAATGAATAACAGATAAACACTTGAAGAAGTTTCAAAATTTTTTTATTTTAACTCTATGTACATTTCGCCTTGTTAAGACATCTTCAGGAGTACGTCTTATACATGAATTGACGTTACAAATACTAATTGGCTTATAAATAGGTGACATTTTAAACTAATTTGAGATCTAGGAGGGGATTGGGACCAAATTATACTTGTTCGTTTGCGAGGTTTTTATTTTGTTACATGATGGCTTTTTGTATCGCTCATACTTCGTAGCGGTCCAATATTTTTCCCTTGGCAGATGTTGTAATATTTTGGCACAAGTATGATTATTATTTATTAAATGTGATAAAAGTCCGGAAGTATGTTTATTTATTAAGTCTAGCATCGCGAATATGCTCGTCGAAATGGGTTGTTATCGGTTGTAACTTTCCGATGTAAATGATAGGACAGCCCGAACAGGTAATCTCATAAACACCAGTTTTGTGAGAACTGTTTATTTCATTTATTGATGTGAAACTTCTATAGCCGCGGGAAAACCGGATTGTTGGCGTGGCGAGCGTGGCGAAAGTGGCGAGCGTAGCGAGTCATGCCGTAGCGACACCTCACCATGCGCAAGCGCATGTGCGATTGTCTTCTCACTTGGTTCTATAGTAAACTAGAAGATGGAAGTGAATTAATTATGATTGTTGTGTACATTTCACCTAATAAAAAAAATGAATGATATTTCATTTTTACATGAGAAATTATTTCCGTACATTCATAGAGGTTCAATAATTTTTAAAACCAATAAAATAAAACTACCATTGATTTTATCTGGAGATTTTAATGTAAATTTTTCTAAAGATGAATCAATGCCATTAATTACGTTCCTCCAAAAAGAATTTCAATCGCAAATAAACAACAATCCAAGAGAACCTACTACCAGATATGCAACAACAATAGATGCTGTATTTATTAGATGTCTTGATAATGTTATGTCCAATACTTTTGTAACACACTTCAGTTATCCTCGAACAATTATTACGGTAGGTAATGCTGTCAGAGGCAACATCAAATATAACTGTTACTGAAATCACTGATTAAAAAAATTGAGTTTCACATCTGCCAGGCGCCCCGTGACGGCTCACATTTTTTATTTATGATGTATGCAGCTTTTATGTGGAATTCCTGTAATTTATGTCCTATACTGGTACTAATATTTCTGTAAAGGGGAATTTTTTTCAAACATTGCTATTATCGTCTCCTCCTGTTAGACTATTTTTGTTTGGGTAAATTAGATTGTAAAAGTATTTTTTAACATTTTCCATTTCTATGGAGTTGGGGTTGTAACCATTGTTTTTTGCTATGGATTTTATTAGGTTTAATTTTTTGTTGTAATTTTCTTGATTTAGGGGTACGTTAACTAATGTGTTTAGCATTGCATGAAAGCAAAATAATTGTAAATGTGTTAATTATAAAAAAAAAATCTGTCACGAAAGAATAAGAGGCGTGTGGAAGTAAGGCTTCTGAAGGCAAAATACCAGTAAAAAATTGCAAAATTGAGTTAATTTTACATATTCATTCCTTTTTGTAACAATTTTAGGGACATGTCAAAATTTACAAAGTGTGGAACTCAGTGGTTAAGTAAATCACACATAGAGTAGTTTGAATTTGTGGTTTGGTTGATTTATCCATAGAACCTACTCACACTACACCTTCTTAACCCCCTCTGAAACGCTTTTATCTTAGTGATGTCTGACAGATACCTAACTTCACTCTCTATGAGACTCTTCATTAGGTATAATAATCATATTTTGTGTTGGTAGAGAGATGGGTTTCATTTCCAACTTTTTGAAATGTCCGAATCTGGCGATTATTATTAAGAAGATTTAATTCCAGTTGCTCCCAAATAAATTACCAAAATCAGTTATTTTGATTGACAGTATATTAAGTTAAAACTATCTAAAGTACAACGATTGTGAAACTTATTGATAATAATTTGCAAAAGAGGAAAAAAGAACACCAAGTCACCAATTTCTTAATCGATTACTAAGTATTATAATTGAAAGTTAACTGTCTATACCCATTACAAATTACACAGGCGTAGTGAGGAGGTGATAAAACTTAAGTCTGTTTGGTTGTTCATCAGGTTTAATTTATCAGCGAAAGCTTTTTGATCCTTAATTTTTCCATAAAGGTAAATTTTTCTGCTATTATTATTTGTATGAAGTATTTTCGAATTATGAAAATTGTAAAAATCGTCTCCTGTTGAAATATCTTACCTAGGCTATCTAAAAATTTCTAAATTGATTTATTAAAAACTTTTTCCCACAGTTTTTTCAAATATATTTATATGGCTAAGAAACTTTATTATGTATGTACGTGTCAAACATGCTCTTGTATGCTTTATTTAATTATCCTTTGTGCATTTCTACAGTCGGTTATTTGTGTGAAACAAGTTGACGTTCCAAACGACATTGAAACGCAAGAAGTATCTACTTGAGACGCCCCTTAACCTACCTACGTACCATATGTACAAATGCAAATGTAGAGAAAAAAAAATAAATTTGTGTCGCAGAATTCTAACTTAATTTTAAAACGTTCTTTTATTTCCAGAACGTGTTAAAATAACATTGTCACTTAAGATGTAATCATGGATAATTAGAGTATTTTATGCTTTCCCTTGAAAATTGATTCAGAAGTATCGTTTACTGTGCAAATTTCTTGTCGAAAGGGAATAATATTTTGAATATTAAATTTAAATTGATGTCAGAATAAATGCCATGTGTTTTGGTAGTAGATTGAATTTAATTTAAAAATTAGAAGTACCCAATTCTGGCACCCTTACAGTGTTCGACTCTAAATTTCCCTTCAAAACTATGGCTATTAACTAAAACTGACTGGACGAGATTTAATAAATTGTGTGATAGAAATTTCTTCAGTTCCTCTTTTTATTATTTATAGCATTTATCATAATATTTTTCTTTTTGTTTATTGTATGTATTCATTGTTGAACTGCCTTTTATAATAAATCTACAACCCTACTCACCTACTACATAATTTATTACAACCAATTTGTTAACATCACACAATAATCATATGAGTGTATCTTTCATCAAAAGGTTTTGTGGATATGGGCAATATAATTTACCCTCTACATTTGTTCGCTTTATCCTAATACTGTGTGTTTTAGGAAATTGCGATATCTCATGCAATCCCCCCATTATATAGTTTAAGCACGTAGATAGGTGGATATATCTGTAAAAACACACATTCATTAGATGGGTTGAATTTACAGGTGTGTCTGTCGTGTCATTGGATAAAGCGCTTGAAACCAACAATTTATCCGTGAAGGTAAATGACAATGTGGAGATCAAATGCGACGTGACAGGGTCACCCGTTCCTCCGATTGTCTGGCGAAGGAACCGTCTCGACCTTTCGACCCTAAACGAAGAAGAGGTCAGGGTATTCAGCGATGGAAGTCTTTACTTGACGCGGATACAGCTGCAGCATGCCGGAAACTACACCTGCCATGCACAACGGAACAAAGATGTTGTACAAACTCATATTCTAACAGTACAAAGTAAGTAATTATCTTCATATACTTGTATGTAGAGCTACATATTATCTTTATATATTTAATTCATTGTTGCTAATAATTCAGGTTTATGAATTTGGTATAATTTTGTATACCATTGCATCCAACTTAAAACTTAAAACAAAATATTTTAGTCTTTTGGAGAGTGTTCTATGAAGACTATTAACGAAATAATAAATCAAAACAAAACTTATATAACAATATACGAGGATGGATCAAATATAAACATGCCTTTGTTCATAAAACATTTATTTTGAAAATTTTCCCAAAAACACATATTCCTCTATTTTTGACATATCCCCCTTGTTTGATTTACATTTTTCCCAACGGATTGGTAGATTTTTCATCTCGGTTTCATAAAAAGGCGCAGGGCGGGAGTCTATCCAGTTGCGCACAAACGCCTCCACATGTTCATCAGTCTGAAATCGCTCGCCTCCTAGTGATTCTTTGAGGGGCCCAAACATGTGGAAATCACAAGGGTATAAGTTTGGGGTATATGGATGGTGCTCCGACTGAGTCTAGTGCATTTCACTGATTTGGGCCTACATTAAAGCTGCAATGCGAACTCGAGCAGCTTTTTGATCTTCACTCAGCAACTTTGGGACCCAACGAGCTGAAATTTTTCAGAATCTGCAGTTTTTCATTATGATTTTGTGGACACTCACATAGCTGATGCCGAGTTCAACAGATATCTGAAGCACAGTGGGATGGTGGTCCCCTTCAATAAGGTTTCTAACACGTGCAATGTTAACCGGCGATATGCTGGTGCGCGGACGATGAGTATGATTTACATTTTCGACACGATTACGCCCTTCGTTACATTCTTTGCGCCAAACTTTTACCCGTTGCCACGAAAGCGTTTTATTTCCGAACTGTGCTAGGAATCTGCTCAAAATTTCAACTGGTTTCACGTTTTCACGTGTAAGAAACTTAATAATAATCCGTTGCGCAACGCTGCTATGCATCTCTTTCTCACTCATTGTGATAGCTACTAACCAAGCAAACACAGCAATACGACGAGTCGTTTCCGTGTCACCTAATATCCCTACTTCAAGTTGCTAACGCCCGTATGCGCCTTGAACAACTATCTGGCGCTCAATTTAAAAAGGCTCGTATATATTTGATCCGCCCTCGTATTTACAACTTAACAAGAAACTCAAAGGCAGATAAGTTTTGATACTCCAGTTTTTTCGAAAATATGTTAAGAAGGAGAAAGGGTTGTAAACAAGTAATAAAGTTATTTGAAAAGGAAGACAGAATAAATACAAAAGAGTTTTTAAAGATCAAAGTTATTATTTTTTATTATTAAAAGCGGTTCAATTTTGTGTTATTCTTTGTTTTAGTTTCTGCTTTTTTCCATTTCAAGCTCTATATCTTCCTATAAATATCGCAAATCGTTTATCGTCTCTAACTGTTGTAATTTGTTTTTGTGTAAATAACTCCTTCTTAGATTTTTTTGATTAATTATCGTATTTATTGACTATAGATATACATTTATTATTTAGAAATCTTTCTCGATTAAATTCCTGTTAGTAATCGATTGAAGGAGCAGAATATTGAAAAATAAATTAATATAAATACTGTATGAAGGTATAAAAAAAGCTAAGAGTCCACTAATAAAAAAGAAATGTAGTCAAATCTGTTACTATTTTGAAAAATGTTTATCAAAATCATATAAAATGAAACTTAACTTATTTTATTCTTCTTGCAGCGTCATGGACAGAAACTTTTTACTTTTATCTCCCCTTTTGTTACACAAATTCTATGTAAATAAATCATCATCAAAATCTACGTTTCAATTATGTTGCACAAATTCCTTCCAAACTAATGCTAGAATTCTACTTTGACGAAAATGCCAAGAACTTTGTAGTTCACACTTTTCTTTGGACTTTTCTAAAGTAAAACGAGATTTCTTTGTAGCTTTCCCAACTATTTCTGAGTTATATATGCTTTTCGTATGGTTCCGTTAAAAGTGCATTTACCTTGGGGCGGATTCGTTGTAGTTTTCTGCTGTAAAATAAATTCTCTGTTCGTTGACATAGACGACTATCACATCTAAGGCACTATCCTATCCAACTTCTCAGCGTGAGTGCCTTCGAATAATTTAATGTTAGCTTCCAGTGCCTGCAACTTGTTTGATTTGACGGCCCTTAAACATTTTTAATTTCCTTACTTTCATTTCTCTGTTTTTCTGTCCTGTCTTGTTAGCTCTTGTTGGTTCTGCAATAATCTTATTTAATTTCCATCAATTCACTTGACAATTTCACGTGGACAATTTGTCACTCTGAAGCATTTTTTTCACCCTTTTTTAATTTATTTTAAACCTTTCTTATCGCTGTGATATAGCTACATATACGGTGTGTCCAAGATAAGGATGGGATAGCAAGGGAATCTCGTAAACAGTAAGAGATACAGAGTCGATTAAATTATAATATAATATTGTGACAGATGTGTCATTCTGACGTTGACATGCGCCTACTGCAAAGGTTTAGTAAAAGCATAAAAGTAACCTATGACGCGTTCCAGAAAGTCCGAGAGTTGCTGGACGTTTCGAGAGTTGCCTAGAAACGTCCATAAGACTATATAAGGAACAGCGTTGGACAGTTTGACAGAGTATTTGATAGAAGAGAGCGACAGATATAAGCGAGAAGAGAAGATAAAGCGATTGACGAGCGAAATAGTTATAGAGTTGTTGTTGTTATAGAAATAGATATTGAATCGTTGTTGTGTTCGAATTGAATTAATAAAAAGTGTTGAAAAAATACGTGAAATTGTAAATTACGTAACAATTGGTGTCAGGAGTAAGGATTTATGCCAGTAACAAGAAGTCAAGCGGCCAAAATGGAGGAGCAAATGAAATTTTTGATGGAAATGCTTAAAGAAATGAAGGCAGGCCAGGAAGAAATGAAACAAGAAATGAAGGCAGGCCAGGAAGAAATGAAACAAGAAATGAAGGCAGGCCAGGAAGAAATGAAACAAGAAATGAAGGCAGGCCAGGAAGAAATGAAGGCAAGCCAGGAAGAAATGAAGGCAGGCCAGGAAGAAATGAAGGAAGAAATGAAGGCAGGCCAGGAAGAAATGAAGGAAGAAATGAAGGCAGGCCAGAAAGAAATGAAGGAAGAAATTAAAGCATGTCAAGAAGAAATTAAGGCAGGTCAAGAGAAATTAATAGAAGATATGAGAACAATGAAAATTGAGCAAGAAGGATTGAAAGAACAGTTAAAAGAAGTAAGAGTAGAAGTTCAAGACGTTCAAGAAGAGTTGAAGGAGGTAAGAGTAGATGTTCAAGAAGAAATAAAGGAAATAAGAGTAGAAGTTCAAGAAGAGTTAAGGCCGTACACAAAAAGTTTCAAAAAGAGTTAGACGATATGAAGGCCAATATGAACATTCAAGAATACCCAAAACTAAACAAAAGCGAAGAAGGAAGTGTAAGAATGTCGAGAATAAAACCACCAACATTTGATGGTAAGATCTCTTGGTCAGTCTATCTCAAACAATTTGACGCTGCTGCCAAAGCAAATGAATGGAACGAAACGGAGAAAGCCACTGCCCTGATCATAGCGTTACGTGGGGAAGCTCTCGACGTTCTGCAAGCTATACCAGAAATACAACAAAACGATTTTAAAATTCTGGTGGACCGATTGGAGATGCGCTATGGTGATAAACACCTACAACAAATGTACCAGGCTCAATCAAAAAGCCGCTATCAACGTAGCAGCGAAAGCCTCCAGCAATTCGAAGCGGACGTCGAAAGGCTCGTGCGGTTGGCTTATCCTAGTGCCCCTCAAGACTTTACAGACCAGCTGTCCACCCAAATGTTTGTCGATGGAATGCGAGATGTCGAAATACAACAAGCCCTGCGCATGTCTCGACATAAAACTGCAGGCGAAGCTTTGTCGCACGCACTGGAATATGAAGCAGCCAAACAAGCATCTAAAGGACATGTTAGAGTTCGACAGGTTGGGTTTAATTTTGATGAGGACAGCGATTTACTTCGACAAGAAGTTGTAAAAATTGCTAAAGAAGTGTTGTCTCCAAAACCGAAAGAAGAGATGCGTGAGCGCCCACGTTGTTGGACTTGCGACAAACAGGGTCATCTTTCACGCGATTGTCTCAAAAGAAAGAGAGAATTTACTTGCTGGAATTGCGGAGGTACGGGGCACTTGAGCAGCGGCTGTCCATCTGGAAGAAGACAGGCGTCAGCCGCCGAAGAAAAGAAGCAGGGAAACTAAGAATAGCCGGCCTTACGGGGCGAAAGCCGGCTTTGCGTCCCCAAGCCCCAATCATCATCTCCGTATCGAAAACAACCACTGGTAATTCACTGACTGTGGATGGTTTTGTAGACGGCAGGAAAATAAAACTGATAGTGGATACCGGCGCATCAAGAACGATAGTTAACCCTCGAATATTCGGTAAATGGAGGATTCGACCGCTAACCATAAATGCTGTCTTAACAACTGCGACAGGGGAAACAACATCGTTTCATGGAGAATGCGAAGTGGTGATCGGTCTTGGAGACGCAAGTCTGTATCAACAAGTGCTGGTGGCCGATATCACCGATGACATAATTTTGGGACTCGACTTCATGGAAAGACACCGAATCCAGCTAGACATGGGCACAAAATGTTTACGAATAGGAGATCAAGAACTGCCACTACAAAGAAATGGGACTGATCAGCGAACACTACGGGTCGTCGTTGCTGAAGACCAAGTTTTACCTGGACACTCCGAAGCTGTTGCCCGAATTACAATAGAGGACAATGTCCCTTATCAAATTACTGGAGTCATAGAGCAAGACAACGAAGAATTGAGGCAGAAGGCCATCTTTGTCGGAAGAACTGTGGTGTGAGTTATCAATCTGAAAGGTTTTGAACAAAAACTTACGAAAGGAACACCAATAGGGACATTAGAACCAGCCATTACCATCAATCATTTGGACCAAATGAGAGAACAAAGGGAAGAAACCGGGAAGCTGCCAGAAGCATTGAAAGAATTAATCAAGAAGGCAACTGAACATCTAACTGAAGATGTAACTAGAAAGCTAAAACACCTTATTCGAAGTTATAAGAACGTCTTTGCGATTGATGACACCGATTATGGAAGAACCAATTTAGCGTACCACCGAATCAACACAGGAAATGCAAGACCTATCAAACAAGCACCCAGACGAGTACCATGGGCCAAACGAGAAGAAGTCGATTCACTGATCAAAGACATGCGCGAGAAAGGGATAATAGAACCATCGAAAAGTCCATGGACTTCCCCTATCGTTTTGGTACGCAAGAAGGACGGATCAACGAGATTCTGTGTTGATTATCGACGATTAAACGAAGTAACACATAAAGACAGCTATCCTTTGCCACGAATCGATGATACGTTAGATTGTCTGTCGAGCGAAATTAAATGGTTCTCGACGTTGGACCTAAAGAGCGGATATTGGCAAGTCGAAGTACATCCTGAAGACAAGGAAAAGACTGCGTTTACTACTGGGAACGGTCTCTGGCAATTCAATGTAATGCCCTTCGGCCTATGCAACGCACCAGCTACTTTTGAAAGATTAATGGAGACCATTTTACAAGGACTGAATTGGGAAATCTGCTTGGTCTATTTGGATGACGTCATTGTGTTTGGGCGAACGTTTGAAGACCATCTCGCCAATCTAAGCAGAGTACTTCAGAAATTCACAGCAGCAAAACTAAAATTAAATCCCAAAAAGTGTGCGTTGTTTAGAACTGAAGTGAAATATCTAGGCCATGTCATATCAAGTAAAGGCGTTGGTACAGATCCTGACAAGACCGAGGCAGTTCGTAAATGGCCGCAACCAACGAACCAGCATGAATTGAGGAGTTTCTTAGGATTATGTTCGTACTATAGAAGATTCGTGAAGGGATTTGCGGATGTGGCTCGCCCCTTGCACAGACTTACCGAGAATGGAGTGCCTTTTGATTGGACGAACACCTGTCAAGAAGCTTTTCGAGTTCTGAAAAATAAGTTGTCTAACACCCCGATTTTGACTTATCCCGAATTTGGAAAACCATTCATAGTCGACACCGATGTGAGCAATGTGGGTATTGGAGGGGTTCTTTCTCAAGTTCAAGACGGCAAAGAAAGAGTAATCGCATATTTTAGCAAGACACTGTCAAAGCCCGAGAAGAACTATTGTGTGACCCGCCGAGAACTATTGGCCGCGGTGAAAACTATAGAACATTTCCACAAATATCTATATGGGCGAGAATTCCTGCTGAGAACTGACCACTCTTCTCTTAAATGGTTGCTGCAATTCCGAAACCCTGAAGGACAGGTGGCCAGATGGTTACAGCGTTTACAAGAGTACAATTTCAAAATTGAACATCGGCCAGGAAAACACCATGGTAATGCCGACGCCTTATCAAGACGACCATGCCCGCGGAATTGCAAACACTGTTCTTCTATGGAACGAAAAGAAGGGTTAGAACACGTTCCATGCCTACATACCACCGTGAAGAGACAAGAAAATTGGGAAGATACAGTGTTGATTGAAGAACAGCGAACCGATGATGACCTTGGACCCATCATGAAATGGAAGGAGACAGGAGAATCTCGACCAACATGGGCAGATGTAAGCCCCCTGAGTACTACGACGAAATGTTATTGGGCCCAATGGGATTCCTTAAAGCTCGAGAATGGAGTCCTTAAAAGAATCTGGGAAAGTCCGGACGGGACCAAGAAGCGATTACAAGTTGTATTGCCCAAGAAAAAGACGAAAGAAGTAATAAAAGAGCTGCATGCTGGGACTGGAGGTGGACATTTTGGTGTGAAGAAGACCTTAGAGAAACTACGTGAACGGTATTTCTGGGTGAATGCTAGATTGGATGTGGAAGACTGGTGTAGAAGATGCGAAGTATGTGCTTCCAACAAAGGTCCGATAACCAGAACACGAGGAAAAATGCACCAGTATAACGTCGGAGCGCCATTCGAAAAAATAGCCATGGATATCGCTGGTCCCTTTCCCCGAACTGAAGATGGCAACCGCTACATCCTCGTTGTGATGGATTACTTCAGCAAGTGGCCGGAAGCCTATGCAATCTCCAACCAGGATGCAATCACCGTGGCGGAGGCAATAATAAACAACTGGATCAGCCGATATGGAGTTACTATGGAGATTCACACAGACCAGGGCCGAAATTTTGAATCAGAAATATTCCAACGAGTATGTGAATTGGATGGGAATAAGGAAAACTAGAACGACTCCGTTGCATCCTCGGTCTGATGGCATGGTAGAGCGATTTAATGCGACTATAGAAAACAACCTGAGGATGTTCGTGAACGATCATCAGACCGACTGGGATCGCCACATTCCCTTATTCCTTCTGGCCTATAGGACATCCATACACGAGACCACCGGACAGACACCCTCCTGCGTGCTATTCGGGAAAGAACTGAGACTACCTGCTGATCTCATGTTTGGTCGACCTGAAGATTCTTCGATGTCCACGGACGGTTATGTATCTAAACTACGCGAGCGGCTTAACACCATCCATAAAGCCGTCAGAACAAGAATTAAATTCGAAAGTGACCGGATGAAGACCCGCTACGATCAGCGAGCGAATTCCACTGGATTCAGGGAGGGCGATCGTGTATGGCTCTATAACCCAGTTCGCAAGAAAGGAAGGTGCCCTAAATTACAACGGAATTGGGAGGGTCCGTACAAAGTGATTACCCGGATAAACGATGTCGTCTACAGGATACAACGAGGCCCCAAATCGAAGATGAAAGTTGTACACCTCGACCGGTTGGCTCCATACACAGTGGAAGAAACTGATCGGGACGATCATTGCTAGAGGGGGGGCAGTGTGACAGATGTGTCATTCTGACGTTGACATGCGCCTACTGCAAAGGTTTAGTAAAAGCATAAAAGTAACCTATGACGCGTTCCAGAAAGTCCGAGAGTTGCTGGACGTTTCGAGAGTTGCCTAGAAACGTCCATAAGACTATATAAGGAACAGCGTTGAACAGTTTGACAGAGTATTTGATAGAAGAGAGCGACAGATATAAGCGAGAAGAGAAGATAAAGCGATTGACGAGCGAAATAGTTATAGAGTTGCTGTTGTTATAGAAATAGATATTGAATCGTTGTTGTGTTCGAATTGAATTAATAAAAAGTGTTGAAAAAAATACGTGAAATTGTAAATTACGTAACAATATATATAATAATATGCCGTGTAGAATGTTTTAAACTTCGAAACAATTTTTTTCCTGGCTTTATTTGACATTTCTACATTTTACATTTTTATCGGACTCTCCAATGGTAGCAACATTTTTAAAGTCCGACTATTCGTTTTCGAGGGGCCACCATTAGTTTAATTTCTTGTAATACGGCCCTGTTATTTTTACTGCAAAATCTAAGGCAATTTTTAATTCTTAATTAGATGATATAACACTTGCAATTGTTTAAACATGCTTTTAGCTTGTCATTAATACAAGAGCATAAATATGAATGTCCAACTCTTGTCTTGACTTTTCCTGTCTTATGCAATTTCTTGATTATAATCTCTTATTATGATTCAAGAATTTCCACATTTCTCATTTCTTAGACCCTAAAAGGATACTGTAAACTTAAAAAAATGTTTTGTATTGATTTTTTGGATACTTGATGAAAGTCTAACATATTGGTAGTAAACAAAAACACATTTGTAACTTTCACAACTTTGTGTTGTTGTTGTGAAAGTTACAAATGTGTTTTTGTTTACTACCAATTAAAAAAATGTATTAAGATGTCGAAATTCTTGACAAAATGTCGTAATCTCGAAAATTCTCGACGTAATTTTCTTGATCTTGTCTAATGGTTTGAGTCTGTGTGTCTATCACTTAGTTGGAGCCTCTGTGATCTTATACCAATTTACCTAAAGGCAGTCATAATCATTAACTTTTTTTATCTCTTTGTTTCGTCTATTTCATCTGTCTCGTTTAAGTACCATATATCGAAAAGACTAAAAGGGACGTTTCGCCTCTCTGGTTGCAAAAAAATGTTCAAAGTCTTTCTTATCTACATTTGCGAAGAAACATACACGAAAACTGTCACACGCCTGTAAAAGACTTAAAGGAATGGTAGATAATAAATTTTGCTTGAATATTTAATTCATGAATTCGTTTCAATGTAGGTAATTTTATTAAACTTTGTATTCATTAAAAATGTTTACCGATATAAGTAAGTACTAATTGATTTTATTTGGTTTGTTGTAAACATCCAGTTGTATAAGATATTTTTTTTCTAATTGATTCCTAAATGGAATAACTGCCTACAAGCCTATTTAATAAATGTATCTAAACCTTCTAAAATATTAGGCAGTATCTTAACGTGTTTTGATAAATACCTATTTAACGTGGTTAATTGTTTCCAATTATTTGTATTGCCACTCTGAATTTAAAGCAGCTATTTTTGATGTGCTATCTACTTACCTAAAAAACATTTTCTTTCTGAAATTTCATCTATTTCTGTCCACGTCGTTCCTTTTTACGTTTACAATGAAAGGCTATCTGAAATATTCGTCCATGAGTCTTTAAATACATTTTTGGGATTTGTATAATTCTTGACTAACCTTTCAGAGATTTTAAATCAATTTTAATAGATAAGTGGTGAAGCTATTTGATGAGATTCAACCTAGTTCATGACTTCCCATTTCGACATCTAGAATATTTTTTGTGTATAATTAATATCTTAATTTGTATTGCATAGTTTATGTAAAAATAGAAATTTATGAGCGTTACATTTCATGAATTTAATTTGCACAAGTAAACATTACTAAGTCAAAATCGAATATAATCAAAAGCTATTTCACGGCAGCATGTATCTACGGTTGGTCTGTTTGTTGTTGATTCTGTTTACGGCATTCTGATGTGAACATATTTTCGTTTAAAACGATTATATTATTTTTTACCATTGCCAATTTTTTACAGCTGTACCAGAAGTTCATGTGATGCCAAAAATACAGTCAAAGAGACCTGGAGAAGATGCCGTTATGTATTGTCACGTTGCTGGAGAACCATTTCCGAAGGTATTTCTTGATTATTTGTTAAATAAAAAAGTAATAAATCAATTTTAAATATTCCTTTTTAAAATAATAAAAATAAAACAGTACCTATTGCAAATTAATTTTTAGGTTTTGTTCTAGGTAGAATGGCTTAAAAATGATGAAACATTACATCTCGATTCTCCACACAAATATCAAATTGTAGGAAATGGCACGGCATTAAAAATTAAAAATATTGATTTCGCCGATACTGGAGCATATATGTGTCAAGCAGCTAATTCGGGTAAACAAATATATTATGGTAGTTATTATATGAGAAAAAAAACACTTGGCAGGTTTCACAAAACTGTATTTATTCTCTAACAATTGTTTCGGCTGTTATGCCATTCTCAAAGAGTATGACTTACACTAAATAAGGTACACAAATGGTTTGCTTAAATACTAGTTTAACGAGAAAATAAAAGTCCACATTTCGTTTGTTTACTGATATTGTGAACAGGTAACGAACGACCTTTAGTAAAGGAGAAAAAGTCTACTTGTTCATTTACAATATTAAAAAACCTCCTAATGATGCTTTAGTAATTTCTATGCTTTCAAGAATGTCTAGGCGTTTGCCTTTATTAGACTGAAATAATCATTTTAAATTGTGTGTATCTAGTAGATGATCATTTTCCAAACAATTTTGTGAAATTCCGGTGCATGGGTTACATCTAATATAAAAAATTCTCGTGTCACAATGTTAGTTACCATACTTCTCCGAAACGGCTTGACCGACATTGATGAAATTTTATATGCATATTCAGTAGGTCAGACAATCGGCTACTATGTATTTTTCATACCCCTAAGTGATAAGGCTTGTCCACCTAACCTAACCTAACCTAACTTTTTTTTGGACATTTTTTTTTATGTTTTTATGATTTGGCATTAAAAAATACACATAGCACTTAATTTTCATCCTTCTACCACGAAACACCATTTTTTAATAGCGATATTCGTACTGTAATAATCTTCAATTCTCAGTGGTCGATAACTGATCAATTATTATTATCAATCGATTAGTCATCCCCGCCAGTCATCTACTGATGTCACTACTCACCCAGCAAACAGCACGGAGTGGGGATGAGAATGAAGCAGATTTTTTTAGAATGTTACAGGGAGTTCAAATATGTTCTAAGAAGTAAAAGAATGTTTTATTATAACATTTTAGAATGATTTGGCGATGTTCAAGAATGTTCCAGAATCTTGAAGATCATTCAAGAATGTTTCAGAATGTTAAAAATAGTTAGAAAATGTTTTGAATCATTATGGGATGTTCTGGGTAGTTCTAAATGCGCGAATATTCTAGAATGTACCATCAAACGTGTAATATATTCTTACATGTTCTTCTAAACGAGTTCTTAAAGAGCTACCTGTCTAGCCAATTTTTACAATTTAATTATTACACCTGACTTATCTAACATATTTGGTTTTTCTTTATTATTTACAAGAAGTGATTTTAGATTGAATTTATTAACGCAAATTAAATTTATATTGTGTTTTTGAGGCGATTTTAGATTTTGTTGCTTAATATGGGGACGTAATTTATTAGATGGTATTTCTTTTCTGGTGTGGAGAAGGGAACTGCATAAAAATATACGAAACTGAATCTTGGATAGGCACTTGGTGAAACCTATTGAATGCAAAAACGAAATTAAAACACTTGGTACACTTTTGTTTCACAATTTTATTGAGGAAAACTCTAACAATTCTTTCGGCCGTTAAGCCATTATCAAAGAGAATAATAAATTACATAAAGGTGTGGGGGATCTTATATACCTAGAGGTTACAGTAACAAACTTAAAAGTGGGGAGGTCCAAAATTCGGTTTAGTCATTTAATAAATTTTGTTTACACGCTTTCTTAATTTCTAAGATTTGATATAAATCTAAGCGTTTGCGTTTGTTTTGTTTGCCAATTTTTTGTATCAATAAAATGTTCATTAGTAATACAATGTTTGGATAGTTCAGTACATTTCTTATTTTGGATGTTATATTTTTAATGTTCCTCTATTCGGGTTCTTAGAGAACGACCTGTTTGTCCAATATAAAAGGCGGAACAATGTAAACAATTCACCTTGTAGACACCACTTTTTCCAGTGTACCAAGTGTTTTAATTTCGTTTTTATGCATAGAAATGTTTAAGTAAAATTTGTTTTTGTTTTATAGCCATTATTTAAAGCTAATGTTTTTCAAATGGTTACTTCTTTTTCTAATTGAGTTATTACCTATATTTAAACTTAGCTTTTACCCGCGAGTTTGATGTTTGTTCACGTCAAACTAATTGTGTAATATTTAATAATTAGGTACAATTATTTTAGCCGATAAACAATTTAGAAACACAGTCGAGATAACTTCTGTTAACTCTTCATATTCTGTACATTCCCTTCGAAATCGGTTTAGGCCTTACAGATAGACGAATAAATTTTATTTAAAATTGGTCGTGTTGTGCCTTAATAACATGAAAATAACCATATTTTTTTTATTATGAACAAAAAATTTCACATGAATATGCTATGGACAGTGAAATAATCCATGGAAAATTTTTGAAACTAATGTAACCTGTCCTACCCTTAACCTATCATTGCCTACCTTAGGTTAAATATAATCTAAAATTTTTAATAGTAATTTTTGTTTTTTATGGATGTACCAGTAAAAGCAGATTAAAATGTTCGCTTCCTTGTTATTCATCACACTGACATTTGGTACGTTTATTATAAAAACATCCCAGTAATTATTAATATTAATACATTTATAACGATTTTTGTAAAAAAAAATGAAATCCATTTCAAAAATGCTTTTATTACTAATGCAATGTAGTTGCCTTTTTATAGCCGTCATCCAAAACTACTTGACCCTCGGTAAATATAGATTACAATTAATCCCTGTATAATAAATAGAAATCAACTCAACAGTTTTGTATTGCTGATATAGCCAAAACAACTGACATCGATGGAGTTCACTAATCCTAAAACAATTCATTATTCAATTTAAATAGGAAAATTGAGTTTTTATGGTAATGAAAAGTAAGGACAATTGAATTTTGTATTCGTATTATGGTTGGTAGCCAAGATAAAAGTGTTTTAAATATTATTTTGTATTTTCAAAATTAGATAAAATATGAGGTAATAATAAACTTATTCAAATAAATAATAAAAAACAAACACAAACGAAATGTTTCAATAAAATTGTGTTGAAATAGTTTCCCTGTGTTTTTCGCATTTATTAAAAAAAACGATTCATCAAGAATATACCTACGATAATTTAAAATAACTGTGTTGTTAATAAACTGCCAAAATGTACCGGTTGCTTAAACATCCTTTATGTTTCGATGTCATGAATAACCGACAGAATTTAATACTTAATTTTGTTCCCACAGGAGGACTAACAAGAGACATTAGCTCACTTGTTGTTCAAGAGCAACCAACTCCGAGTAAGTTGCACCATAATATAATATCATACATTAATTAACAATAATCCTGTATTTATGAGCCAACTAATATTTATATTGTATTAATATTAAAATCAGCGGCTCCTGACGAAGAACGTCGCTTCTTTGCCTTCCACGATTGGGGTGTTTCAGTTTATTCACCCTCAAACTGTCGCATTCATCATCAGATTGAATCTACTGATATTATTCCCGGAACCCAGGTAAATATTTATCGATTATTTATTCAATTAGTTGCTTAAACAAATCTTACAAAACTTTTGTACTGTAACTATTTTTGACCCATCGCCTTCGCCAAAAAATACCTCACTATAAATATACAAAGTATTTCTTTATTTGGGAAAAGGTAAAGAGAAACATTGGGTCTGAATAAAAGGTTGCCTTGAAAGGAAAATAAGTAGTGTCAAAGGACATTTCGAATTCACGATCATGATAATGTTGTTTCAGTACCTAGTAAGTTTTACAAATATCCAATATACTCATTTTCTTAAGTGTCTTTATAAAGAGCTTACGCTAATTAATAAAATTGGTTATTGTTTGATACAAGAGTGGTATAGGGTATAATCTATTATTCAAAGTCAATAAAACTATTTTAGGATAGTTAAAAACAACAACAACATAGAAAAAAAAAACAACACAAACCAGCCTTACAATCTATTTACTCTACTACAATAACTAAAAATAAAATATACAATAAATTAACTATTTAGTCCCATTTACAAATAAAATTCGCTCTTCCTTAAAAAATATGGTCTTAATATTGCATATAAATCAAGTTTTTCAGTAGGAAAGTATATAAAAAATAATAAAGATCCAGTAGATAAAACAAAATGCTCTGGAGTTTACAAACTGACATGTAGGTTTTGCCCAAATGTATATACTGGATAAGCAGGAAGAAATTTTCAAAAACATATTTCCGAAAATAAAAGTAGTTTTTTAAAAAATAAAACAGACTAATTATGCGAACCACATAATGGAAGAAGCTCACAATTTTAACGACAAATTTGAAATATTACATATCTGCAATAAAAGCAAAATATCTCATAGAAAATCTAGAAATAAATAAATTTAAAAAACAGAACTTAACTTTAAATGACCAGACAGAATAAAATAATTCCCCTCTCCTTTATCTTTTAATATTATATCCACCCCCAACCCAAATGCAACCTAGTATTCAAGATGTGATGCGACACTTTAGGTTTAGTAGAAAATACTCACTGTTCGAAGAAGCCAAAACTTTTGGCGAAACATGTTAAAAAAAATTTGTGAAAATCTACTTCGTGAAGTTTTATTCATGATAAAAAAGATATTTTAAAATTTTATTGATCTTTTTGGACATATAAAAAGAGAAAGGCAATCAATTTGTATGGTTTTTAATGATGATACGTTTTCAACAGCGTTTCACCAACTGCTACTTAGCCTCATCAGGTTGAAATTTGTTACATAAAAATAATTTCCAGAGTAAGTATTATCACTTTATTTTATGAAATATTTATATTTCAAAATCAGTATGTCAGTTCTTTGGTTTAAAGTTCAATTTTTGTTTTTAATAATAGATTTTTACAGACCACAACCATCAGTAAACCATATGCACGATTTTTTATGACATTGCTGTTGCAATACGAGTATTGTATAATAAATTTAAACCTGATGAGGTCAAACACGAGTTAGAGAAATCTTGTTGAAAACTAAACATCATTAACAATTATGTGACTTGAATAATTTACTATTTCTTATATACATCTAAAACTATCAATAAGGTTTTAATATTAATTTAATCGGGTAAAAGAAAGGTTTAAACATTTATTATTCATATGCAAAGTATTCGTTACTAAGACGGGTTGCCACAAAATGCTTTACAAGGGCAGAATCCAGTAGAGACTCGTGGTGAAAAAAATAATTCTTTTCTACGATATTTTATAGAACTAAGCCACCCTTACTTTGTTCCTTCGTTCACGCTTTGTTGCCCTCAAAAAGCAAATAAGGTAAAGAAAACCCCCCAAATCTATTAAATTTCTCTATTAAATATTAGGCGTTTACATGATTTCTCGGGTTAACTCCTGTAGTCCCTGGAGTAATATCGACAAAGGCAATTTATTTTTCTATATGGGTGTTTAAAAAATATTTTCACATGAAATCAACTACAAATTAAATCCAATGTCAGATTTTCACAAGGTCGCAGCAACTACGTTAAAAAGATCTTCGATTAATTACTTCTTGATCTTGATTTTCATTCACGACAAAATTCCAAATATCTATTGAATATACATTTATAGGTTCACTTTTCCTTAAATTGTACTATACTCAATTTGGAAATGCCTCCCCCTCCCTCCAAAAGCAAAAGTAATCGTTATGTTTGTCGATATTGATTGTAGCACAATTTCACAATGGAACTACTGATGTATGGTTGCTCTAGGATGGTCTCCGGGATTACTAGTTCTTAAGATGCGCAATGGCAAATGGTAACGCCTTGCTGGCGATAGCCACAGAGATGCATTTGCATGCTTGGTTTGAAGCAAAGCACTTGTCAGGGCGCTTACTAAATCGCCCGACTATTCATTTAAAAATGGTCGAAATATTTTATATAATTATTATATTTTAAAGAATATAAAAGCTGCCAATATAGTGTGCAAAATGCTACGATATTAACACGTTTCATTACTGAAAGGTTATCTATGTATAATAATTTTGGGTACATAACAGTATCGGGAGATTCAGGTATAAACTAAATTAACGACTACCGGAGAGGAGACATCAAGCACCCCTGTCTTAAAACTAATATGTTTATTTGTCGTAATTTGTCGAGCGTTGATTGTATCTTTCTTCCTCCGAATGCGTTCTCTTTCTTTCTTCTACGCCGACTGTAAAATCTTCAGAGCTCATCTTAGAGTAATCAAGCTGTAGTTTATTTTCCTAGAAAATGTTGGTACTAATGGAATAAAATACAGTCTCAGTTGTCCACAGAACTGGACTTGTACAGATTAGAATGTGAGAGTGTGATCAATCAAATTCTAAGGAAATTCAGAAGAGTTTTCTCACAAACGCATTGTTATTGAATGTAGAGTAGGCAAATTTAAGTATTATATTAATACATTAAACTAAGTGAGTTATTGATAAAATCTTATTTTTTGACAGATTTTAACCAACCACTCTTGACAACAATTAAGTTATTCAAACATATGTATAGTAGTCTTTTTCCTAATAAATCGATTTATAAACTGAAAAAGTTGTTGTAAGGATCATTCCCGGTTCGTGACTTCCCACATTAGTACATCCCCATTTTTATTTCCCAGTTCGGGACCTACAACTTATACCTGCGTATTACATAGTCCAATTTATGTACTTCTATATATCTACGAGGCCTAACGCACCTGAATTGGACCAAATATGTTCGATATATTAAAATTCAGTTGGAAATTTATAAAACATTGGGTATAAAAGAATTTCATACCGTAACATTGTGATCCTAAGAAATCAAACAAAATCTTTCTTTGAATAATAAGTCAAAATGATTAAAAAAAGGAAATGTCAACCGACCTATAAATGGAAACTCACTGAAAATATTTGTTAAAATTTAATTTCAAAACGATATTCCAATTTAATCCGTATTAGATACGTCTTGGGGGTAACTTCAAAATGATAACCCTGTAAATTGTTCCAATCGCGATACGTTTTCTTCTTGTTAAAGTAAGAACTAAAAATACAAAATTTTATGAGGTCCCGAAGTGGGAAGATATTTGTTGTAACGTTACAGATTTTGGTTTAGTTAAAAATGATTACAAAGGCAAGAAATTTGGTAACACTTCCGATGAAATGTATTATGCATGTGTTTTCAAAAATATTAGTAACTAATATCGCACCACTTCTTTGCAGGAATATGTTTGTGGGGATAAAGGAATACCGTGCTCCTGGGGTAGAGCTATAAATGTAGCTAATCGGTATATTTACGCAACACAGCCAGATAGAGATAGAGTGATAATTATTTCAAAAGTTCAGATGGTAGTTGTGGATGTAAGTAAAATAGTTTTAATCTTATTTATATAAATATTTAACAATAGATACAATTTTTCTGGCAAACAAAATTACTATTCAAAATAGTCAATAGATTAAATTACATACTGCAAATTTAATTTGTACTTTATTCAGATAGTTCCCACGGATAAATATCCCGTCGAACTATTTTATGTTCCCTACTTTGATCAAGTATGGGTTCTCAATTGGAGGTCTACAAATGATACAGGCATAAAAACTGTACAGGTAAGTACTTTGTAAAATGACAATGTTTGTTACAATTTTACTAAAGTCGATTTGAAGTTAAATACGGACTTAAAAAATCGTCTACAGCGACATCGGCTATTAAGAATTTCGATTTCATATTACATACTAATAATAATATCTACTATTAATTAATAAATTAACTAAAACGTTTTATTTATTTTATCAGGTTATACGAGATGCAGGACAGAAGAGAAAACATCACACCGTCCATCCAGAACCAATAGATGGTCAGTTCGATTTGGTTAAAGGTCTTTTTATTCCCTCGCCAGACCAGGTTAGATATGTCCTTTTATATATATTCAAATATTTATAATATTTGAACCTTCACATTAAATTTATTTTCTTCAATAATTTTTTTTCTATTCTTAATATCTCAACGGACACTAGGTTTTAACGGATATGAACCAAATTGAATTTCATTTAAACACACCTATGTTATTCACACTTGGATATATATATTTATATATTTTTTACATTAGCGAACGTTCTGTATATTTTTAAGTTTATGTATTTTATTTTCAGGAATTATCACATTACAGCTTCAAATACGGATACGTAACTCACACCAACCAACGAGGACTCTACAAATTGGATTTAGAGAACCTAAGGTACACAAGATCAGTCGATCTTACTCCATACAACTGTGTACCAGCACAAATTCAATTTTCATCCTTATGTAAGTAAAATTATTAGATATTAGTTTTCATATTATACCTAGAGATGATAAAGACCATTTTAAATCAATGCTTTTTGTGGTGCATTCGTTGTGAAACATGTTTAAACTAAGGCTGGGTGAGTACAAAACACAACTGTATCTTAAGATTATGGCCTCATAGCCGAAACGGTTTCGTTAAGAATAGTTGAATAAAATTTTTGTGAAATTTACCCAACGTGTTTTGTACTCACCCAGCCTTAAAGACCATTTTGTTGTTCAAATTTAAATTCAATTGTAAGTAATAAAAGTTTTTAGAATATTGATTTAGATGGTCTCTATAATACGAAAGTTACTCATCCTGATTCCAGATTTTTATGGAAAAATTGCTTAAAATGTAAATCTCTTCATTTATTAAAATTAAGTTTCGACGTGCGAGGACATCTTCCTAAGAAGAATCACAGTAGTTTTAGTGAATTAAGTGAAATTTTTAAAAACCGTTTTCTTTTTTTTCATATTGATATACAGGCACACTATTTTTAAATTAATTTGCGAATAACCTAACTATATAGAATGTGCGAAAATACATTTATTCGTATTTATCTACAATATAGAGATTTTGTCGCTAACAGTAATACCTAACAGAAATTTATTTAATGCAGTACCTACCTCCCAACTTTTTTTGATGCAATTCTCTCCTTTCCTCTAAGTAAAATTAAAATGTTAAATAAAGCAAAAGCAAGTAATTTTTAATGCTAGATTTCATAGAGATGTCACTAGAGAATTATAGAGTTAACACAGTAAATTAATTTTTGGGTTTCTTTTTATCCTATTTCGCCGGTTTTTCTACCATAATACCGTTTAATCTTAGACAACATTTTCAAGTTGCATTCCTTTACAATCAAACTGCTCCCTCGTAGAGCATGGGCTCCACCCTACAACACACAGGTTGCATTCAGTAACCAGAATCATATGCAGTTTATTTTATTCAATTAAGTGATCATATTTGATTTTGTCAAAGCAAAAAAAAATATTTTTGTATATTTGTAAAAAATCATCTGTAAAAAAAATATTTTTTTTTTACAGATGGTTATGTAATAATGCAGTGTCTAGAGCCAATAACTAATAGACCGAGCGGTCAACTGACATTGGATTATCTGACCGATGCCGTAATTGGTACGAAATCAACACTGCCTGGTATTCCATTTATTTCACCAGATTCTAGAAAACTAGTTACTCTGGACAGGACAACAGGTGGAGCAACATTAATAGTTCAAGAAATAACAAGTAAGTACCGCTCTATTAGTAGCTTAATTAGTACCTACAATATGTTCAAGTATTTTACTAGTAAAAGGGCAAAAATTAAAGGGTGCAAATATCCTTTATATATTCTTAAAACTGGCTTAAAACAGTAATGAATGTTATTCTGTGCTTTTATTAGGACAACCTTTAAAAGGTGTTTAATCCCAAAATTGATATCTAAACTAATTGTGGATGTGTCCTGCTCATTTCGTAGAAGGATCTTCAAATAGCGGTAGAAATAGATCACAAGATCCCTTTTAGCTCTTAGCAACAGAAAGCATCTTTTCACATTCTGTTTTCTTTTTTCAGAAAGTGGATTAACTTTTTCATTCGACGTCAAAACGACCTTAAATATATCTGATATAACATTTTATCCTAGTCAGACTACGCACAGTTATGATATTTATGCAACCGCCAGCGATAAGGAAGATATATTATTTCTGAACTTATTGACAGGTAACGATCACGAACTTTTAAATACAGCTACGCTTATCTCTTCGGAAAAGTTGCTGATTATTTTGTGCAAACGAAAGTTAAAAAAGGCGTGTAGTAAGCATGAAGGGAAATCCTTGTTCTAAAATGGGTTTTAATCTTCTCTTTTGAGGAAGTTCGCAATGAAATTGCTTCATATTCAAATGCAGACCGTATCGTTCAAATTTTAATAAAATGCCTTGAAAATTTATTCTTTTAATATGTTCTGATAAGTGAATACTGAAACGTTTATTCAATTTTTGTTTAATGAATTTATTTTACATCTAAACAAATTAATATCTATACGTAATTAAAGTACAGGGTGTTAAACATCAAAAATCAAAATTTTGTACATGCATTCAATGTTTCTCGATATGTCGAGATACTAAAACGAATGCTTTGACATCTTTTTGTATAACAGGTAAAGTGGAAATAATAACAGGAGTAGGAAAAGCAAGATCATCCAAATTGTCAAAATGGAGCAATCCAAATAGGCCAATAGAAAGTTCAGGTAAGTTTAAGTATTCACTTTGTTAAAAATTTCGTCCAAAGTACTTCATTGTCTTGCATTTTTGACAAAATTTCCCTAAAAAATTAAGTTCTTTCATCTCTTAAAGATTAAAAATGAAACTCGTGTTTAGGCCCACTTATTAAAGTGGTAAACACTGGATTTGTGACGTGACATTCTTCAAGTGTTTCTGATGTATTTTAGTACTTTGAAATCAAAACTCAAAACAGATTTTTTTTTAATCACCCTCTAATACGCATGCGTTCACAGGACGAACTTAATATCTTAGTTCGAGATTTAAGCCTATCAAAATCGTAATCAAAACTTTCAGAATCCACATTAAAAGGAGATTTGATTTGAGATAACAAAAATGGTCCCACAGTGACAACTTTGGCGGCCTCCTATTCTGTCATTCTTAAAGATAAAAAATAATAAAACTTATCGTAACGTTTATTTAAGGGTTTTTTGACCGACGTCTCGAGGTTTTTCTTCTCGACGTTTCGCCGTAACGAGTGGTTGGCATCTTAAGGAGTTCTGTTCTAATTAGTGATACAGCGCAGACTGTCAGTCTCAGACTTCTGAAGATGCCTTGAACTCGTGTCGGCGAAACGTCGAGAAGAAAAACTTGGAGACACGGCTAATAAGCCCGAAAATCAATGTTATGATTGACACCGGCCGTGTTTTCTAGATGTATCAGGAAAGATGTTCATTAATTATGCTCACACCAACTTAATTGGCAAGTACTCGTAACACTGCCCCCTTCTTAGAATTGATCGTCCCGATCAATGTCTTGACCTTTGTAAGGCGCCAAGCGGTCCAAGTGTACAACTTTCATCTTGGCCTTTGGTCCTCTCTGAATACGGTAGACCACGTCATTCAGTCTTCTGACCACGGTGTAAGGTCCTTCCCAGGCTCGCTGTAGCTTCGGTGAGCGTCCTTTCCTACGGACAGGATTGTAGAGCCACACCTGGGGACCAGCTGAATCCTGTGCTGTTGGCTCTCCGGTCGTACCTGGTCTTCATGCGGTCACTCCCTACTTGGATTTTGTTACGAACGGCTCTATGGATGGTATCGAGTCGTTCCTCTAGCTGCTGTGCGTAGTCGGTAGCTGAAGGTCGCCGATCTTCTGGGTGTCCAAACCGGATGTCCATCGGTAACTTCAGCTCTCTTCCAAATAAAATGCTGGCTGGTGTTCTGCCGGTGGTCTCGTGAACCGCACTTCGATAGGCCAACAGGAACAAAGGTATATGCTGGTCCCAGTCTGTCTGATGATCGTTAACAACCATTTTCAAATTGGTTTCTAGCGTCGCGTTAAACCGTTCGACCATTCCGTCAGATTGTGGATGTAATGGAGTGGTCCTAGTTTTCTGTACTCCTAGCAGCTCACAGACTTCCCGGAATACTGCGGATTCAAAGTTCCGTCCCTGGTCAGAGTGGATCTCCATCGGAACTCCATACCGGCTGATCCATTGGTTGACCAACATTCCAGCGACCGTAGTAGCTTCTTGGTTTGGGATTGCGTACACTTCGGGCCATTTGCTAAAATAGTCCATCACTACCAAGATGTACTTATTGCCAGCAGCTGTTGTTGGGAATGGTCCTGCTACGTCCAGAGCTATTCTCTCAAATGGGGCACCAACATTGTACTGTTTCATTCGCCCTCGGCTTCGAGTCTGAGGTCCCTTGGCTGACGCACACGTTGGGCACTTCTTACACCAATTTTCGACGTCTCTTCTACACTTTAGCCAATAGAATCGCTCTCGCACCTTCTCCAACGTCTTTGTTACTCCGAAGTGTCCTCCACCAACACCTCCATGGACTTCTGTCAGCACCTCGTTGACTCTGTTCTTCGGGAGAACTACTTGATGTCGAATTTTAGTTCCGTCAGGGCTTTCCCACACTCTTTTTAGTACCCCATTCTCGACGATGAGTGAATCCCATAAGGCCCAATAGCTCTTCGTGATGGTACTCGTACTACTAACATCTGCCCAGGTAGGTCGTGCTGTTCCTGCCTTTTTCCACCGCAGTATCGGTTTAATGTCTTCGTCGTTATCTTGGTCTTTCGCCAGGTCTTCGTTCTGCCAGTGTTCTTCAGGTTCCACCATCGTCTGACAGATCCTTGCCAAGTTGACTGGTTCCTTCTTTTCGGCGGCCATGCAATGTTTGCAGTTCTTCGAGCATGGTCTTCGCGAGAGGGCATCAGCGTTACCATGTTGTTTTCCAGCACGATGCTCGATGCTGAAGTCGTATACTTGTAGCCGCTGTAGCCATCGAGCCAGTTGTCCTTCTGGGTTTTTAAATTGCAGCAGCCATTTCAGGGACGCATGGTCTGTCCTTAGCAGGAATTTTCGTCCGTAGAGATACTTATGGAAATGTTCGAGAGTTTTGACGACTGCCAGCAATTTTCTACGGGTCACGCAATAGTTTCGCTCCGGCTTTGACAGTGCCTTACTGAAGTAGCCAATGACTTTCTCTTTTCCTTCCTGCATCTGCGACAGTACACCACCAATTCCTACATTGCTGGCATCCGTATCGACAATGAAGTCTGTGTCGAACTGTGGGTATGTCAGTATTGGGGCTTGAGAAAGGGTAGACTTCAGTGTTTCAAAAGCTTGCTGACATCGTTCTGACCATTGGAAAGGGACACCATCCTCTGTTAACTTGTGGAGCGGTCGAGCTATATCTGCAAATCCCTTTACGAATCGTCGGTAATAGGAACACAGCCCCAAAAAGCTTCTCAAGTCGTGTTGGTTCTTCGGAACAGGCCAACTTCTCACAGCTTCAGTCTTGTCAGGATCAGTTCTTATTCCTTCTGAGGTAATAACGTGGCCAAGATATTTCACCTCCTTACAGAACAGATGGCATTTCTTGGGACTAAGTTTCAACTTGGCTGCTGAAAGCTTCTTGATCACTTCTTCGACATTCTGGAGGTGGTTTTCGAATGTCTTTCCCAGTACTATCACGTCGTCTAGGTACACCAGACAAACCTTCCAATTGAGCCCTTGTAGCACATTTTCCATAAGTCGCTCGAAGGTGGCGGGAGCGTTACATAGTCCAAATGGCATAACGTTAAAGTGCCACAGCCCGTAACCAGTCGTGAATGCGGTCTTCTGCTTGTCTTGTGGATCCAGTTCCACTTGCCAGTATCCACTCTTCAAATCTAACGTTGAAAACCATTTGGCACCAACCAAGCTGTCAAGGGTGTCGTCGATTCTGGGTAAGGGATAGCTGTCCTTTAAAGTTACGTCGTTGAGCTTCCTGTAGTCAACGCAGAACCTGGTCGATCCATCCTTCTTCCTAACCAACACTATCGGCGAAGCCCAAGCACTTTGTGATGGTTCGATTACCCCCTGTTCTTCCATGTTCTTCACCAGGTTGTTGACTTCTTCTTGCTTAGCCCATGGAACTCTTCTAGATGGTTGTTTAATAGGACGAGCTGATTCCGTGTCTATACGGTGGTATGTCAGATTCGTTCTCCCAAAGTCGTTGTCAGAGAGGGCGAAGACGTTTCGATACTTGCTGAGTAGTTCTTCGAATTTTCTAATTTGGTCGCTGTTAAGGTTTGTGGCCGAACGCTGCACTAAGTCTCGAAGAACGGTTGGAAGTGGTTCGCTCTCTGCCATTAAGGGTTCAGCTTCAACTTCGCACTGGAGGATGGACACCACGGGTTCAAGGACTCCTACTTCCATTCCTTTACACACTTTTTGCTCGAAGTCCTTCAGATTGACCACTCTGACAGATGCGTTCGGCGTCCCAGTTCGAATTAATGTTCGTCCTATCAGTATGGCTTTCTGTGTCAAATCCGGGTTTTTGGCTTCTACTATCCCCACCAAACCATCCGCACCTTCGCCGTCGATGTTTATTTTGAGAACTACCTCGGATCTAGCAGGTAGTAATCGGTCTTCTGCTACGATGACCTTTCGAAGACCGTACTCTTTGGTGGGGTTTGTCATCACCAACTCTTCCTTGCCGATGCGTAAAATGCCGGAGCCCAAATCCAGATTAATTTTGTTTCGTTCAAGAAGATCCAATCCAATGATCACGTCGTCGGCGACATCGGCTACCAGTGCCCTGTGTCGAAGGCATACTTCTCCCAATCTCAATTCGATGTCGCATTCTCCTCTAATCGGCGCTGTTTCTCCGGTAACCGTGGTCAAACGTAGCTTCCTCTGCAGGGGACGGATTCTCCACTCGTTAACGATGTTCGGGCGGATTATGGTCTTAGAAGCTCTCGTATCGACCACCATTCTAACCTTCTTGTTGTTGATGTGACCTTCGACGAATAAGGACTTGCTTCCGTTTAGTTGGGAAACGACGATTTCTGCTGGGGCTTGGTGGGGAAAAGCCAACTTGCGCCCCTCAAAGTTGGCTGATCTTAGTTTCCCGACTGCTGTCGGTCCGCACGGCGTTCTTCGGCCGGGCAGTCTCGCCGTAAATGTCCGTGCCTTCCACATTCCCAGCACCTTGGTCTTCCTTTGTTTTTGTCACAGTCTCGGGAAAAGTGACCGACCTTCCCGCATTCCCAACATTTGGCCGATTCTCTCTTGTCGTTGATGGTTGTCTTCTTGACAGTTTCGACGCATTCTTTAATCAGCCTCGTAACTTCATTCTTGTATTCGTCGTCTTCAACAGCTGTTTGGCGTACACGCACGTGGCCCTTGGAAGCTTGTTTTGCAGCTTCGAATTCTAAGGCGTGCGCCAGTGCGTCACTCGCAGTCTTATGGCGGGCCAAACGGAGAACTTGCTGTAAGTCGGTGTCCCTCACGCCATCGACGAATGTTTGGACTGCTAGTTGGTCTGCGAAGTCCTGCGGAGCGGTAGGATAGGCCAATCTAACTAGACGTTCCACATCGGCCTCGAACTCCTGTAGATTTTCTGATGTCTTCTGATTGCGACACTTCAGTTGAGTCTGGTACACTTGTTGCAAATGTTTGTCGCCATATCTCATTTCAAGTCGCTCTAGCAGCGCAGGGAAGTCCCGTTGTTGGCGCTCCGGAATACCTTGAAGGACATCCAATGCTTCTCCTCGCAGGGCTATGACCAGCGCCGTTGCTTTCTCAAAATCGTTCCAGTTGTTTGCTTCTGCCGCTGCCTCGAACTGTCGTTTGTATACAGACCAGCAAACTTTTCCGTCGAAAGTCGGTGGTTTAATTCTGATTGCTTTCGCAGTGTCTTCGGACTTTACTTCCCTAGCCGGTCTTGTGTTCACGACCTTCTGTCGCATCTTCTCTACTTCCTCTTGTACTTCTTTCAACTTATCTCTTAGCTTTTCTTGTCGTATCTCCAATTCTTGTCGTACTTCCTGTAACTCTTCTTTTAATCCTTCTTGCTCAATTTTTATAGTCCTTATATCTTCGACCAATTTCTCTTGAACTGCCTTAATTTCTTCTTTGCTTGCTTTAATTTCTTCCTTCATTTCTTCTTGTGCTAATTTCATTTCGTCCTGTCCAGCTTCCATTTTATTCTTCAATTCTTCCTTCATTTCTTCCTGGCCTGCCTTCATTTCTTCCTGGCCTGCCTTCATTTCTTCCTTCATTTCTTCCTGGCCTGCCTTCATTGCCTTCATCATTTCCATTAAAGCCTTTATTTGTTCTTCCATTATCGCTGATTGTTTTCTTGTTACTGGCATAAGGCTTCAAAATTCTTCTTCTCTTCGGACCTCTTCTACGATCTGTCGCACTAACTTTCTTCGGGAATCTTCAATTCCCTTACTATCCCACTCCTGACACCAAATGTGACGTGTTCGGTCACAGAAAACACAATTAACAAAACAAAACAACGAGTTATTTAATTACTAAAATTAATTTGATTACACTACAGTTATGAACAAGTCCGCACAATTTATTTCACTAAAAGTCACTTTTTAATCGCCGTTCCGGTAGACACTATTTATCGCTCTCTATGAACACTATCGCCTCTATGGTCCGCCTGTATCGCCTATCGATCGCTTTGCATCAGCTGTTCTGTAAACTGTCAACTAACTAACTCGGTGTGAGTGTCTCGTCCGCTTTTATAGTCTTCTCAGCCTTTTTCTAGGGTATTCTACAGCCGTCTAGTAATTCAATTGTTTTCCCATTGATCTTTGCTGGTGTTTTCTAGATGTATCAGGAAAGATGTTCATTAATTATGCTCACACCAACTTAATTGGCAAGTACTCGTAACAATAACTTATATTTGTACTTTACTCGATGTGCTCTAAACAATGTGACTCCACATGCCTAGGTAAAAAAAGTTTTTGTTCCTTTTGATGGGATCTCATATAAAAAATTATTAAACTTAATTTTTAAGTAAGTATTCGGTTTTGGGTCAAAATTCTACTTAATATTTCCAATTTTTAGATCTATAACTTATTTCGTTTAGAACATATTAAGTTATAGATGGACGGACAGACAGAGTGACAGAAATAAGGTTTCGTTTTGCCCTTTGCGTACGGAACCCCAAAAATTTTAATTGAAACACTTTTAAATCAGGTGTTTCAATGCTTTAAGAAATGTGCAAGCTAACAAACAACAATTACATACATAGGTATATATTGAAAGTGAGCCGTTTAATGCTATATTATATAAAAAATAAGATGGAAAATGCCTCTCAAAATTCACTTTCTGGATCCTTATATTGATTTCTTACCTGAAAATTTAGATAAAGTAAGTGACTTATATGAGAAACGGTCCCATGATGACATTTCTGTCATGAAAAACCAGGGTTGGAAAAAAAACAGTTTTTTATTAAATTTATGAAACAAACAGTTCAAAATGTTTAAAACATGTGTTCATATGTTTTAAACATTTGTTTTTTCATTTATTTTGAACAAATGTTTTAAACCTTTTAAACTAGTTTTAAACAAGTTTATTTTTTAATCATGTGAGGAAAATTCAACCGACCTGCTGTTCGGACCTATCGTCTCCATACGGGTAAGACAAAACGTTCATTGAACAAAGAAATTCTTTGTCGGCATTTTTTTATTAATGCCGCATAAGCTAAAACGCATAATTTGAACGTATGGTATATATTTTTTCAACCACGTATATTTGAAAATATCTCCTGCTTCTCTGAAAATTATTCTAATCTAAATGAATTCTCAAAAGCCTTTGAACAGAGAATAATAGCATAACACCCCTCCTATGCCTTAAATTGCATATATATAGGACTCTTTTTATTCTATATATGAAGATTGCAAAAATTATAAAAGGTGTTTGTACGAGTTTTCCTATACCAAGCTGTATTTTTCAAGCCGTTTGACGATTGTATGTTTGACGGTATGTGCGTATTTTTATAACTTAGTCTGAAGCTCCTAAGTACAGACGGGCCGCTGAATTGATTTATTGATTGCATCCACACGTCCAATGCACCACACATTTTGGAACTACAGTCGTTTAAAAGTATTTCATGAAAAATGTCGTTTTCTGTATTCCACAAACATGAATTTAACAAATTTAAACAGAAATTGATTATTAATTAATAAAATAAAACACACGGTATATTTCACAAATGTATTAGAATATCTCTGACATATGTTTCGGTTTTAACACCATTTTCAAAGAGCTATAGATAACTGAGGTACATTATTTCCTTACAAACTACTTATACCTAGAATACAATTGATTTTAATAACGGGGAAACCCCAAAATCGGTCTGGTCATTGGTAATAGGTAGACCGTTTGCGATGGCATGGTTTATTTCGACTATTTCTAAGAAATTCAGTCGTCTCCCTTTACTTTCTGTATGTATTATTTTTATGTTTTGGTTATCTATTTCATGATTTTGGGAAATACAATGGTCGGCTATACCTGTACATTTGTTGCCATTTTTTATGGATTTCACGTGTTTATCTAAACGTCACCACTACTCAGCGAAATATTTTTATCACACTTAGAAAATAAAATTTTTACTTCAAAAAATCCATTAATCAAGAATATTTTACATTGGGCAAGATATGTGGGTGATATCTTTTGTATCTGGATTGGAACAGAAAACGATATATTTTCTTTTTTAAATTTTATCAACTCATTTTATCCTAGCATCAAATTCATTCTAGAAGTAGAAAAATCAAACTCCTTGAACTTTTTAGACATAAACATTACTAGAGTACAAAATTCATTACAGTTTAATATTTTTAGAAAACCTACATTTACCGACACCTTAATACATGCCGAAGCGAACCAGTCATTCAATATTAAACTAAGCTCATTTAATTGCTTTGTTCACCGCTTGCTAACTTTACCTTTGAATAAATCTAATTATCAAAAGGAAGTTTCTATCCTAAAGAGCCTTGCCAAAAATAACGGTTATGAAGAAAATTTACTAGACAAACTTATTAGTAAAAAACAAAAAAAGTTAAATCTCCAACAGCTATATTCAGTTCCAAATACAAAAGATATCCAACTTAATAAAACATTCTGCTATATCAATTATGTACCTAATATCTCCAATAAAATTTGCAACTTTTTAAAAAAGTTAGATTTATCAGTCATTTCGGTTAATAAAAACAATTTAGGAAATTTTTTAGTAAATAATGAACCAAAAATTAATGAATTAAATAAAAGCGGTGTTTATCTAGTAAACTGTAAGAACTGTGAAGCGTTTTACATCGGACAGACGGGGCGGGCCCTTAAAATACGTTTAGATGAACACGTGAAATCCATAAAAAATGGCAACAAATGTACAGGTATAGCCGACCATTGTATTTCCCAAAATCATGAAATAGATAACCAAAACATAAAAATAATACATACAGAAAGTAAAGGGAGACGACTGAATTTCTTAGAAATAGTCGAAATAAACCATGCCATCGCTAACGGTCTACCTATTACCAATGACCAGACCGATTTTGGGGTTTCCCCGTTATTAAAATCAATTGTATTCTAGGTATAAGTAGTTTGTAAGGAAATAATGTACCTCAGTTATCTATAGCTCTTTGAAAATGGTGTTAAAACCGAAACATATGTCAGAGATATTCTAATACATTTGTGAAATATACCGTGTGTTTTATTTTATTAATTATTCATCATGTTTCACCAAGTAATCAGCGAAACCTCAATTTCAACTAGAAATTGATTATTATTTAGCTTAATTTAGAATTTATTTTTTACTTTTCTTTTTATTTTATTTTTGTTTATGTTAACAATTAGGTATGTATATGTATAATAAATGAGTTTTTTCTTAGTGATTAATATTTTCCTCATTTTATACACATAACCAATATTTTTTTCTAGCTGAACGAATTTAATGAATGTTTAACATGTTTTGTTTTTTTTTTTTGTTTTAAACACAGTTTAAAACACTGTTGAAAACACTTTAATTTAAAACATGTTTTATTTAGATTGTGTTTTAAACGGTGTTTAAAACAGTTTGTTTTAAACATGCCAACCCTGTGAAAAACAGATATCAACGATAATGGGGTGCTAATTTGCTTGCTGATTAATACTGAACATTGTTAAGGGATGGTACAAAAATAAAGTATTGTCGTTAAACATGATGATAACATTCTGAAGCACATCTAAGATAAATAACAATGCATCTGCCGTTATATTGTGTAAGAAAACAATAATGCCTTATGATTAGTTTTACATAAGAAACAGCTTATTTCGTCCAAGTCACAACAGAAAAGTTATTTTATTTTACCTGGGTTTTAATGACAATTACCTACAAATATACATACAAGATATACACTCAAAACACTTCAACAACTTCTTTATTCACTTATAAATAATGTGTTTTGTTCGTATCTACCTACGTATTGTGGCTGAATAAAGCAATTGTCGCTCGGTGGTATACTGAAAATAGCAGGAAATGATAGATTATAACAGTACCTTTACTTTCGAGCACAGCTCTCCAAACGCGACTATATAGTTCAGTGATACATCCCTGGCCACCACAATTCATGATAAGAAATAGTTTACATTTGAAAGTTATAATTTATTATTTCTTATACAGTAAATGTATTAGGCTCCTAACGCAAAATCTGTACATGTCAAACTTTTTGATGTTTTAAACTTTTTATGTAATCGATGTCGCAGGTTTGTTTGGACAATATATGGTGACGCCTGCAAGTGAAGCATTATTCGTAATAAACGGTCAGTCAATGACGGTGAATTGTGAAATTGGTGCTGTAAGACATCCCAGCTCAGTCGTCTGGACCACTACTAAAATTCACTGAACGACAACACCCTCTCATTAAGCTCACCACCTTTATTTATATAGCCATTAAACTAGAAGTAGCATTTAAATGTTACCGAAAATGTTGCCTGTCCAATGGAAAAATAACCTGTGGTAAAAAAGATATCAGAAAATAGAGAGTAATATTTTTGATGTAGAAGTTAGTTCCGTAATTAAGTATCTACATAAATGATTAAACTTTATCACGTGAATTACATGTGTACATCTTCTACTTAACGTATTCACTATATATAAATATAGCGTCCATATTTTGTATGTGAATTGTTTGATGTTCAGTGTGTTGCAAATTGGTACAAATTATACTATACTATACTGGGGGAAACTAATGATAATTTTTGAGAAAGGACCCACAAAATGAAACGTATCAAATTCTAAAGGTTTATACTAAATAACTATTGAAATTATTGAAATAAATGTGGAATGTTTAATTCTACCAATGATTGTTGACGCAAAATTGGTTGTTGATGATCAGTTTTTCAGTTATTAACAATTCAAATATTGAATGTGAAGTAGGAGAAAGAAACTTTTATTTTGTTTTTTTCAGGTAACTAATAATCTGCACTTGCGTTATATTTATATTAACATTTATTTTTTTATGTAAATAATCACTATACGTAATATCAGTGTAACGAGGGTTCAAACAACGATAACTTGTCGATTGGATATGTAGAACAGGAAAAACAACATAAAATAAAAAATCATTGGCTAACTTCACATTAAATATTTGAATTGTTAATAACAAACTAATCAGCAACAAACCATCAATTTGCATCAACAATATTGACTAGAGAGGATCATGTTCTGTTCGCCAACTTCACACAGCTCACTTTAGCTCAAAGTTGACAACAAATATAAATGGCATGACAAAAGAATCTTCTTATCAGTTCCTTTTCCACTTATATGGTTCTTTTGGAAACACATGATACCGTCGGTAAAAATACTTATATTAAATAAGAAATACCTAAATCTAATGTACCTATGGTATTTATCAAGTACCAATTTATCGCACTGAAAAATCCCAATTGTAACATCAGGTTGTTTTTTCTTGAGGCAGACGGTACTTAACTACGTATAATAACTATCCACAAATGCTGAACAAACCTTATTACTGTTGTTATATGTACATGTACATTATTTGGGGTGCTAAGAGTTTTTATTTTTCATTAAAAATAAACCATATGAACAAATATCATTGTAGATAGCCATAATGTCTCATATTTAGGTATGTACGGAAAGAAACGTTCTATTACCACTAAAAGTTACCCTGCATCTTCGTTATCAACAAAAACGTACATTTTTTGTAAAAATTCCGGACGAGGAAGCTCATAAAAAACTTAATATTTTGAATATTAATCGTTTAATGAGTTCGATATTACCTACACGAGCATTGTTGCCTCCATGTTTATTGACGTGATCTATTATATTAGTTTTCGACCTTAATTACCTATTCGTGATACATTTGACTAAAAAATTTAATAAACTAGCAATTTTGTGCCTAGACCGTTTGTAAAATAAATAAAATTTTTGGTTAATGTTTATTTATTTACCAAATTACTGGATGTATTGAAACAATTAATTTGTATATTAATCTTTTAGACTTCAGGGTAGTTTTTGTTGTATACATTCCGTACTAACTTTAATCAGAAAGTCCACTCTCTACCAGTTGAAATTGGAAACTGACAAGAATTATGCCTTTATGTGGTTTTGTTAATATTTTTGTAGCTATTGATTGACTGTGAGGTGTTTCTGTGTAATTTTGTTGGAGTTTTTTCAATAATCTCGTGAAATGTAAAATGTGCCATAATCTTATGCTTGAATATTTAATTTAAATGAGCGGAGTTATGTTAATTCTATGCGCACCACAAGGTTAAATATTATGAGATTCAGAAATACATAAATATAGTACCTTTGAATTTACTTTATTTTTGTATTCCTTTTGATGATAATCTCCCAAGATTAATTAGAATAATTATTGAAAAAATATTTCTTCTTGGATAGTTTTCAATTAAAACTGCAATTTTACACCTTCAATGTGGAAATGTGATAAGGTAACAGGCTGTTTTAATTTTAATAAGTATCAATTTTTTTATTGTTTTTTGCCACTATTGTAGACCTATAACATCGTCTTTACTACCATAAGTAACTATCCTTTTATGTCATTAAATTAATTTTAATAAAGTGCAACATTTATAAGTGTTTCCCGATATGCTGAACCTGTATATAAAAGTCGTTCTTTCTATAATATTTTTAAGTTAATAGCAAATGTAGCTTCAAGCATGTAAATTGCGATAAGAGTGTCTCACGATGTTGCTTACTACAGAACCATAAGTATATTGTATGTAAAATTATGAACTAGGCAAAAGGTTCTTTTTCAATTGTTTTGCATCCACATTTTATAATAGAATGTATCAATTTATTTATTTAAGTTAGCTATTTCTAATTACTGTTAAACGTTCTAAAGGTGGATTAAAAATAAATCCATTGATCTCTCCATTTTAATAGTCTGTTATTATGATAGAGGATGAGAAAATATATACTTATATATAATTTGAAAGTCGGTGTGACAGTGGCGTAGTATGTAGGAATATACTGTGAGCTTCCGCTCGACAAGTTAAAAAAAAGGAGTTAGTAAGCAGGTTTAGTTATTTTAATACTACGTTCTTCCAGTGAGCAACAAAAATAAACAGTTCTAACTTTTTTATGTAATAATTTATTATCTCAAAGTATTGTGCTACTCATTAAGGATTTCTTGCTAACGAAACATTTAATAAATTAAGCACCTAATTTATTTACATTTCTGTATTTTATTGTATTATATTATTTATAAATATAGTTGTTGTAATTTTTAATAATTAAGATACTTTCTATAATTTTCAATTTACTTACAAAAATATTATTAGGAAATAACGTTTTTTTTATGATAATAAATTGATTTCTAGTTTTCGTGAATTTCAAATGTATTAGAAATTAAAAAATTAACAATTGACGTTATTTTCGCTCAAAAAAATATATGTATACATCCATGTGAAAGAGTAAGTAAATTTGTTATTTATCCTGAATTCATATGGCAAATATGAATACTACGCCACTGGAATACGACATAAATCGAGAAAAATTTGCAGATTGGATATTAAAAGGTCGACTTAACAAAAGTCATGAATGTAACATTATTAATTCAGATCATTATTCACTTTCTTTTTTTATTTATTGTGTTATAGATAAAATGAACTTAGTATTTTGAGTCACTGTATTGTTTGATATTTCCTGCAAATATATTTTAGTAACTTAGAACCCCTAGACAAAGAAATATAGGAACCGAGCATAATGTGTTATTAATAAGGACGAGGAGAGGTAAATCTCTTAGAGGAGGATGGGTGGTGTCCTTGCTTAATTATAGTACCACTATAGAGAAATAAAAACAGAGAGCGCTATCTCCATTTAACCCTGTGCTACTAAGACTAAGAGAGAACGCTGTGTAGAAGTCTCCCGTTGCTATCCCTCATCTAAAAAGACGATTACGTAATAACAAAACCCGAAACTATGCAGTACACATACTCGTTTTCATTACTAGAGGAGGATAGCAACAGAAGACCATAGGGGGGCGGGGGCGGGTTCTATGAAGCGTTTTCTCCTCATTCGTAGCTTCACACCGACATCCCTCTTATAGGATCTCCTTTTAAGCGTGCGCAGTAAGATTAGCCAATAAAATCTAGGCACTTTCTACCTCATCAAATCCCCCATTGATATTCCGTTCCTATATACTTATGTCTATGGTTTGAGCAATTTAAGTGCAGGTTAATGATAATAAATTGTCCCTTTTGTGAACTAAAATGACGGTGTATTTTTCTTAACACAAGTTTTCCTAATTGTATTTAGTATTTAATGATCTATTCCTAAATACGTTTGCTTCCTTTTCGTATTTACCATAAATTTAATTTGCCTATTCATGTGTTGTGACTCGTATTTTGCTTTATGTATGGTGTTTTGTTTGAGACAAACGATTGTCTTTTCGTAATATTTTGTAATATGAAATTTGCTTAAGTACTGTACAATAAAAATATGAGAAAACAATTTATACAAAAAATAAACATTATTGAAATACCCAATATGATTTTTTATTTCAAATTCTGAGATACACACAAGGGTGAATTAAGTGAAAATTTTAGGAAGTTTCATGACCAATGACAATATAATTTCATTAGATTATTACACTTAGTTGAGAGTGCTAGTGTTATTTAAGTAAGGTTGTCAGGTCCGTATTAAAGCATAAAGTTATTTTAAATGTAAAAATTTATTTAAACTTTCTAAAGTGACCTTTGATGAAACATTATTTAATAATAGTAATAAAACGAACAAAGTTTCAACAATAATTTATTGATCTCTACAATATTGTTTCGACCACTAAGTGGTCATTTTCAAGAGCATACAGAATACTAAAATAATAGTGTAAATGTGCAACTATATATACAAATGGTACTTAAAGGGTAGGGGGTACTTAAATTAATTAAATTAAAACCGACACAAAAAAGTGGGGTATATTCTGTAAATTGTAAAAACTGTGATGCTATTTATCTAGGTCAAAGTGGTCGATCAGTTGGTATAAGGCTTAAAGAACATTCGTACAGTATAAAAAATAAATCTTGTAACACGGGTATAGCAGAACATTGCACCCTGAATAACTATGTATTAAATGAGGATATCAAACGACTACATTCACAAACAAAAAGTAGAAAATTAAACCTACTTACTAGAATCATTAGAAATTAAAAAAGCAATGGTATCAAAAAAGAATGTAGGTAACAAATAATCAAACCGAATTGACTACATATAATACACCTTTATTATTAACAACATTGTAAAATTAATTTAAGTACCATTTGTATGTATAGTTGCACATTTACACTATAATTTTAGTATTCTGTATGCTCTTGAAAATGATTATTATTATTAGTAAAAATTTATAACATAAAGTAAGAAAAATGACAAATTGAAATACTAATTTCAACTTTACAATCTGATAACTGGAAACTTTGGCGGAGTTGTAGAATGTATTATATTGCTCAAACCTCAACGCCAAAACAAGAAACTGAAGTGTCCGAAGTAAGATCGTTTTATAATTTATTAATATTTGTGAAAGTAGTTTTTTTTTTACAAAAGTTATGCACGAATATTAATAAACCATTGATATAAACGAAACAATTTTTAACAAACAACAAATAAACTTTGTTACTGAAAAGTACTATTTAGCAGGTACGTCCTGCAATGTTACAGTTAACGGTAAATGTATAGATCTGGGTTCCTCTCTTGGATAGCGGGACAAGTCGGTGGAGGGAATAGAGATGACTTTCAAATGTTTTAATAGGGGAAGACTCGCGAAGACATAACGAATGGAGTAGAACCATCTGTCGGAGAGGAAAAAGGTAATACAGGGGGTATAGTAGGATGACCCTGAGGAGTACTAAGGAACAGTATTAGCTGGGGGCAGAAGGTTGGATGCTTGAAGGTGTAAATAAATGGAAGAACATTACTATCAAAGTTACGTTGTTACGGAGTGTAATGGTTTTCTCCACACGCCAACCAAAGTTACTAAAAATAATAGTTTTCTCTATGATATGGGAGCTAAAAGAAACTCATTTTCACCCATTTTCTAGAGAAGTAAACATTTTCTTAAATAACGTTCATTAATGGGAGGGGGAAAAATACCCCTTATACTCTATAACCTAACCCCCTTGTAGTTACAAAGTAGAATTCAAGGTCAATTTAATAAGGTTCCCTCGAATGACTTGTTCGATTTTTTATTTTTACTCCCCGCACCCCCACTCCTTAAAAGTCCTACTTTCCACAAGGTTATCCTTGCAGTACTTTCATCTTCCCGCTCCTATCTGATAGATGGTCATCTCATATATTGCTTGTTTCAAACAGTTAGAGATGTGACCCTGAGGAAAGCTGCCCGAAGGTGGAATAAATACACACTAAGGGTGAGAAAAATAGAGATAGTTTGAGCAGCCAACGCTCCGATAAGCGGTGTTTCAGAGACAGACAAGAACTGTACAGTACTAGACGTAATTTGCTCAAACAAAAATTTTTATGTTAGATAGTTAAAATGTATATAAGATAACTTTAGAAAACAAAACAAAAGTTTATTGGTATGTGGAGGATTATTGGATGACTAAATTAAACGTATTCTTAAATAAGTATATATCAGTAATTTCTATTATTTCCCATGGCAATTCATATTTTGTAAAGGGTGCTGTACACTTTGGTCAACTTTTTGCTCGATTATCGGTGGTGAAATGAGCTCTATAAATAAAACGTAACTGAATTTGGAACTTTGTCACAGCGCATCCATGTAAAGGGAGGGGACACATTTCTAACCATTCGAAACGACCTGTACGTCATTAGAATTTATCCCCTTTTAAAATTTCGATTTCACCCCCTGTGCTTACACGAGGCTGCCCCCAGTTGTATGGTATTTTACAAGACCACTCCTATCTTCTCCACTCGTTTTTTCTCCGATCCGATGCTGGGACCCAGGTCCAGACATATACCCAGTTAGGGGAAATTCATTTATTACGTAAGTCGAATTTTACTAGTTTTTGACCCCCTCTCTCCCCTAAATAAGATAAAGTAAGAATAGGCCGACCCCTCCCCCCTATTTAATATTTATTACGTAAGAATCTAAAGAGAAAAAGTGAATATTCGCTTGGTTGGGTTGGATGTTTATTTTTAAAAGTAACAATTTTCAGGAACGGTTACGATCATGTTGGATAGAATCATTTTAATAATTTGGATATTATCACGTAAAATTTTCAATTCAGGGGCTCAAAACCCATTTAGAAAGTGAATCTGCCACTAGAACATCTCTAATACCTGCCAGGTGTTGCTTCTTTTGGTCACATCACATCACGGTTGCGTATATTTGTGATCTTACGTAAGAAATATCAAGAATCCCTCCCAACCCTTGTAAGAAAAAGTAAGACATGGCCGACCCACTTCCCCCCTAAATCGTCTTACGTAATAAATGAATGGCCCCTCGCCCCTTAACAATTTGTGATAGTTTTTAGAAGTTGTAGATTTATTAGAATCACCTATTACTAAATATTCACAGATGGATTTGAAATCCAAGAGAACTTCTCAGGTGCGGTTGATATAAAGGGTTATAAAGTATTGTAAAATTAAAAAGCGTACTTTAAAGATCAGTTCGACAATGTTATTGAGGCTTGAATAGGTACATACATTCACTAATTACAAATTGTAAATGAAAATATCCTACCTTTTTGTGTTTTATGGTCTACTTCACACCCTTGAAACGTTTTTGGAGACGATGTTACCGTTCTTCCCCCTGCTTTCCTAATTCCTGGCAATTTCTAGTTATCTACAGTTATACTGTAATGGATCACTTAAAAAACTGTAAATAATAACACAAACCGATTTTGAAATATAGGTACATCAGAGTCGTTTCACAAAGAGCAAATGGATCATCAACGTTGACTATATACACCAATTTTATATACGCGACGTATTGGCTTAAAGTGCATGTCGTCGTATGGTAACAAATCGTTTTCAAATTTATATACAATAGGACATTTGGCAATACGAGATGATTTGCGACAAAGTTTTATAAAATCCGCGAACACGACCTTCTCCAACTCACATAGCAAATCATACGAACTCATCATAAGCACACGTGAATACTGGAAACTGGACGGGCGACTATAAAAAGCTTAAGCACATTGCGAAATATGTCGAATATCGTCGAGAAGATACGTGTGGTCAAACCTCCCTCCCTAAGGCTTTCTGTCACGCATGTATCACTTGCTCAATCATCTCGAATGACAGAGCTGTTATGACAGTTGTCAAAATTGAGCTAAACCGTCAAACACCAGCGCCAACCGTTATATATATCCGAGACATAATCTCATTATCTGGTTTTAACGAGCGGATTTAAAGGGCACTACCTATCAAGTTAAAAAACCGCAGAATTTACGTAAATGTACCTATTACAAAAAATTTTATTACCTGGATAAAGGAGGAATTGATTTATTATACTGTAACGAATTTTCTAGTTAAACTATTTATTTAAACAATTATTTATTTAACACTATTTATAACACTTAAACACTAACTTAGAACTACCATTTATATCACAACAATTCACTTATTTATATAACAATTTATTTATATCACTTTGTCTATTATCGGTTTTAATTCGCGCACTGATGCTTTCTTCAACTAACTGTTTTTCGGTCCAAAGATGATCACTATATATACACCTTTCGAACTTTCTAGACAGGAGCTCGAAGAAATCCTGTGTATTCCCGAATGATGAGTAATAATTAGAAAGTCCTCGATTAATCCAGAATTGAACTTGTTACTTGTCGCCGGAGAATGATTTACATCTTGTAAGTTGATAACACGAAAAGTACCGTGTGCGGTGTTTACGTCGTAAGCATGTTAGCGATAACAAGTACATGCCACAAATTGTTATCGCACACACGTACTGTGTCACTGGTCGCTACAATACGTAGAGTTATGACAATCAAATTTTATTCTTATAGTAGTTATTTATTATAGACGTGGTGCTTAGAAAGCTACAATAATATAAATTTTGATCAATATTCATATTGTAAAATTTGTCATCATAACTTTTACTATTCGGACCTTTTTAGAAACGCTGGAATTTGTATGTCTATTTCTTTTTCTCATGCAGAATTTGTATATGTTTGTCTAAAATATCTTACGTTTTTTACTTCAGGGGCTTGAGTAACTTCAATGAAAGAAAAATAAAACTGAAAGTTTGTCGTTGATAAATCGTACAACCCGCACGTTGAGATCAGATTTGGATAAAAGTATGCGTCTCGAGGATCTTAGACTAGAATAAATTAAAAGAAAAAAACCATTTTTAAGAAAAGCTTTTATTTATATGCTCTAAAAAGAAGAAAATAAAATTTTCGTTTAAAATTTCAACTATCAACTTATAACCTCATTATACACAATTTATATGATCATAAAAGCTTGTCGCGAGATTTGCGTAAGTACCTGTAAGTGTTACTGAAATTTAAAAAAAATTAAACTTAGCAGATTAAGTTTCTACTCAATTAAGTGGGTACTAAATAGTTTATTTACACAAGTAAATCGCGCGACAAGCTTTTATGATCATATAAATTGTGTATAATGAGGTTGTAAGTTGATAGTTAAAATTTTAAAGGAAAATTTTATTTTCTTCTTTTTAGAGCATACCTACTAATTAATAGTAATAAAAAAAATTGTTTTATAATTAATATTCGTGAATATAAAGTTTTATTTACAAAAGTTATGCGCGAATATTAATAAACCATTGATATAAACGAAACAATTTTTAAAAAACGCATTTGATACAACTAAACTACTATTGGAATTAAAAATATAAACCTTATTTCATAAATTTCCTTCTTTAAACTTATTATAGTTATTAAAATTTCAACAGTAAGTATTTTTCTAATTATGATATAGGTACTCTATTTTTTTTGTTTAGTTTTTTATTACTAAATGTGACGCCGTCAATGGAAAGTTCTGTACAACTGCTTGCTTCTCATATCTTTCTAAGTAGGTTTTCTTTAGTAAATTACTTGGATATTTTCAGTTAAACATAAACCACAAACAAATTAAACGTAAATTTCTTTACTTTGCAATAATATAAACAATTCCTTTTCTACTGTAGAACGTGACTTCTGCTTTCTTTCCTTACACTGCGACATTTACAGTCATAAGCTCAACAAATAACCATCCTGTTTTTTCAAAAACACAAATAAATTAAGCAACACTTTTCATACTATCTGCAAAAAAATGTTTGGCACCAGAAAAAAGCGGCATCCGTTTTAATTTTGGCATCAAAACCACACAGGTACAGCATACAAGTTACGAGTCCCTCTCTTTTAAAAGCTTTTATTTAACTTCCCATGTATGTTTGTTCGGGTGGAATCTTGCTACTCAATTTTAAGAAGCTGTGTGTCGTCATTCTAAATCCATTATGGCGAAAAATCTAAGATGGCGGAATAGTTTAGTAGCTACCAGGGTATGGGATGTCGACGGTAACGCCATCGTAGCATCTGTCCCACCAACTAAATCGCCTGTGTTTATTACCTCTAAATTACTGACAGTAGAGAAAATTTGGTTATGATGACGATTAAAAATTGTAGTTCATTGATGGTTCATTGTCGTTGCGTATTAATGCACATAGGGTGCGCATCAGTGTGCACGTAAAATTTGGGATTTCCTATCATATGTGCATCAATTTGTTTATGGTTTATGAATTTGTTGTCGTATGATCGATCAATCGTTGTACAGTTTTGTGATGGTTTTGTGTTATAAGTTTTTCGTTTTTGTTTGTTGACATGTTTGATGAAGTGTGAATTACCTGAAAACTTGTTTTTTCACTTGAAAGAGTATAATATAAGGGGTATAAATTATTCCATCCCTCAAGTAAGTTTACTGCCTTGATTAGAAACATCACTACTCGTTGCGAGTGTTACCAGATCGACCAGATCTCCTTCATCAAACTGCTCTTATACAGAAGCTACTGGATTTTAAGAAATCAACAATTTTTTATGTCCTGTAATTTAAAATTTGCTAATTTTTTTATACTTTTAAAATAGAATAATGCAATAGTTCTTTTGTATAAAATTCTAACTGTATTTGTATTACTGTATTCGCACTATTTATTACGTTACTGTAATTATACCTTTAATTAAATATATGTACTTTTGTGTTAACGTATTTTGTTTATTTTTATAATAATAAATTATAACAAAAACCCTAAATGCTTCACGCTTTTAAAATTCCCGCCATAGCCGATATGGTAGTTTTCTTTGTAGAATTTTCCATCTTCTCTCTCACTCTTCAATGTAGCTTGGTGGGACAGATGGTGAGATGGCGCTGATGTCAAATTAAGAAATCGAGCTTCTTATCTATAATCGTCATCTAGGGTAGCTACTAAGAAATTTAGTAGCGTGGTAGTCTATGTTTAAGCGGTATTAATACGATAAACATAACCTCGAGTGGTAGATTTTAAATTAATCTACGGCTTTTAAGAAGCGAGTTATTGGTACAAAATACAAAATTAAAAAGAATACCACAAGAATAAGATGGAAAATGGAAAGGATTTAAAAAATTGAATTGAAAAATTAAAAATCAAACTGGTATATGTCTTGTTAATTTATTTCAATGGGCAGTTGTCCTTTAAAAATTATTACAATCGTTTTTTTCTGAAATAATTACAAACTCTATTGAATTAACATCTTGTTTGTATATTTTAAAGTAAATTGCGTGAACAAGTAAAATTTTATTTTTAAGATAATGGTAATAATGATTCGTAAATGAAAAATTGATGAATTTATTAGTCATTTATTCAGGCTAAAAATATAAGTAAGTTAATTTATTTATTTATTTGTCAGTAAACACATTCCACTGAGAGAAATAAATCCTGTTTGTAGACCGGACAAAATAAAGGTTGTTAATATTAGAAGTTGATTTCTTCTTTCGAGAACTTCATTGCATTTTTATACAACTGTGGGTTGTTTAAATTGTCCTTTATCGATTAGGAAAGATTGTTATGTATTCTTCTTTGGGTATTTAGTCCTGGGCAGTTGATGATATATCCCATTGTTTGGATGGGGTTGATGTTGCAGTTTGTACATTGTGGGGTAGTTATTCATTAAGTATATATGTGTTAAATATGTATAGCCAATTCTCAGTATTTTTTGTAATGTAACTTCTTAAATTGATAATTTTTTCGAGATTGTTGTAATTGTTATCGGAATGTTGAACGTAAATAACAGCTACACCTCTACAAAAATAAGTAACAGAAAGCACATAAACAATTCTTCTATGCACTGTATTCTTATTTTTGTCTTATTAGAAATGTTTTTTTTACGTTGTATGTAAATTGAAACGTAGTGTGATTTTTAAAATCGAATACTTTACAAATAAGTCGTTATAAAAAAAGCGATCTTTCGAATAATGTATCCACGATCTATTTTCCATTTGTAAAATTTAAGAGTCCGATTAGCTGTAAAGAGTGATGAAAAAAGCAACATCATCATTTTTGTAATAAACGTTGATCCCTCCCCCCCCCCACACACAGAACTAAGTTGACCTATTCGAGGGATTTTCCAAAAAGTGAACTAAATAAATTGTCTTCCTCGTTTTCAATGGCCTACCCTACATAGTATTATCTCTAAATGTGTACAAGAAGAAAAAGAAAGATTAAAAAGGTATAATAGCATAGTTTAAATAATCAGTTTTTAAATTTCAATGTATTCAATAAAAGAGTGGTATGTATTTTTTGTTGTTATTTAATAAAAAACAATTCAAATATATACATCAGTTATCTTACAAAGCACCGTTTCAATAATCTTTACGTATCGATTCATTTTCTTGAAGATATAATAAATAGGGTTCCTATGCTAAAAAAAATATAACATCGAAAATTCCATTTATTGAGAAAAACTGGGATTATCTAGTCCTGCCATATTACCATTGAAGGTAAATTTCTCTCCTCTTAGTTCAGCTTGAATTTGATCGAGTGATTTTCCTTTGGTCTCAGGTACGTATATTAAAGAGAATATTGCCCCAGCAATACAAACACCACCGAATATATAAAATGTTCCATCTCCTCCTAAAGCAGAAGCACGCATGTCAGGATAGAATTTGGTGATTAAAAATGCTATAAACCAATTGAAAACACCAGCCGCTGAACTTAAAGTACTCTTTACTTCTGCTGGAAACACTTCTGATGAAATCATCCATGGAATTGGACCAAAACCAAAAGAAAATGCAATAATAAAGGCACAAAGACAAATGACTGGAAGGAAATTTATGGATTGTGCGATACTTTTATCATCAAGTCTCTCATTAAGAGAGTAATAAGCAGCCAAAAGAATAATGGAAATGCCCATCATTCCTATCGAAGATATCAGCAAAAGACGTCTTCCTAATTTATCCACAACTATTGATGATACAAATGTAGCGATCACTTGTATTACTCCTACTATTATTGTTGCTATTTTATTGTCCAATTGTACGTTAGCAGCACTAAATATGCTGGAAGTGTAAAAGATAACGGCGTTTACACCACTCGCCTGTTGGAAAAACATTAGCCCAAACGATATAACAGTTGCAACCTTGGTTTCCCTTTTCCGGAGCGATTGAAAAAAGGGAACTTTATGTTTTTCGTCTTCTTCAAGGATACGCTTTATTTCTTTTATTTCAGAATCAACATCGTAATGAGGACCTCTGAGTCGAAGCAAACTTTGTCGGGCTTCATCTTCCCTCCCCTGTTTCATTCTGTATACTGGAGTTTCTGGTTGTGTGAAAAATACTATGCCAAAAACGAGTGGTATAATTCCCAAAATAACAGTGTATGGTATTGGATGTAAAAATGAACCAAGAACGTATGCAAAGAGAATTCCAACCGTCAATAAAAGCTGGAAATAAGTACCAAGGGTCCCCCTGATCTCGACTTCTGCTATTTCACTTGTGTAAAGAGGTGCTGACACACAAAATGCACCACCAGCAAAACCAGTTATAAATCTTCCAACTAATAACATCGCCACATTCTGTGCAAATATTATAAGAAGCCAACCCAATGTAAATGGAATTACCAGATACAACATGGCAACCTTTCTCCCGAGAAAGTCACACATTGGTCCAATAAAACAACAAGCAACTAATGCACCAAGGGTTGCTAATGACCCAACCCATCCTAAATCTGCTAAGCCGACTCCATTTAATTCGCCACTTTTAAGTTCGTCTTCAATATTAGACGTCCATCCCATCATACCACCGGCGGCTACAGAACCGAGGCATACTGAAAAAAAACATATATTATTAAAATAAAAAAATGTTGTTTTTCTTATTCTACCATGGTGTTCGCATACAAAACATTTCTATTTCATTTATTTATAAGTATACGTGGGTATCAGGCTCGATCGACTTTATTTAAATAAAAAAGCGTATTTATGTAATGTTGGTTGAGGGAGGGGGAGGGGGCAACTTTTACATACCATAACCTAATCCCGATGTTCATTTCATTTTACCGCTCAAATAATAATTGAACTGTAAATTAATTTAATCTACCGCTACCGTATGTTTTGTCCTGACACTGTAAAGACTAAACAAGTGACTAAATCATTTTATATTACTAGCCACCTTTTGCTGTCCAAATTAATTAATTACTGCCAAAAAAAAATTATATTTTTAATTGTTCAAAATAACCGTCCGAATATTTAACAAACCGTTAAAATAATTACGTCTCTTTAAAAAGTAAGTTTGACGCCCGTATTACACCATCAAAAAGGGGGGTCAAAACATAAAAACACAGTCATTTTTGAAATCCTCAGTTTTCTACTTAATTTCCAATTATTTCGAAACATTTTCGTATCTAATAATAAAATTATTAATGTTGAATCGGAATGTGATACGTCAAATTTATTTTTTAAATGAATCAGACAGAGCTCAATAAATTTCTTTTTGAGACCTCCAAAATTTTAAATTTTTTTGTTTTTAAATTTTCGGTTTGTTTTCGCCACAATTTTCTTTTTCCAGAGAAAAAACGAATCCACAACCAAGCTCATAAATTGAAAAAAGACTTTCAATGTCAGTTCCTTAGTAAAACATTAATAAAATCTGACTGGAAACCAAGTTCCTTCTAAGTTTATTATTTAAATCATAGCTCCTGTCATGCATAACGTTCTTCAGTTGCTTTAAAAAGAATTTGTTATTTTCTTGACTACTCAATAGTGCAACTTGGCAAGTTTTCTTTTACTTACAATTAGATATAATTCAAAGTTCAATTAGAGAAATTTGAGTTAAATAAAACTTGCCAAGTCGCACTATTGAGTAGTCAAGAAAATAACAATTTTTTTTTTAAAACAATTTAAGAACGTTATGCATGACAGGAGCTATGATTTAAGAAACTTGGCTTCCAGTCAGATACTCACTTTTATTATCGAAACAGTTATCAGAGTACTTATCTTGCAAATGTTTTGTTACGAACTCGACTTTTTCTCACATTTATGTTTTTGTTAAGAATGACTTTTCATTTTATTATTAATGCGCACTCGTACTTTGCGTACCTGACTTCACCATGATAACCAATCTCAAAACATGCTAACGCATAAACTTTTTTAAAGTGAAGTAAAGTTAATTTAAGCCCTTCAAATTTGGAGGAAGGGTAAATCTGTGTGAAGCCCAATAAATTTTTGTTCACCACATCGAGTACTACTAGATACTCGAATTTGAAGGAAATCGAAGAGGTTGCCCTTAAATTCAATAATTAGCATTTGTCTTCTACACAACTCCTTAATATGATGATTTCTTATTTTTTCGTTTATATACCTTCATACCACTTTTTAATGGCCTAAGTCACCTGGAAGCAGTCTACGTATACTTTTGATGAGTGAATCAATCAGTGACAAAAAATAGTGAAAGTAATGATTTTCTAACATCATTGTTTCGTGAATGATAAGAGACTGTATTTAAATTTGGTACTTGGTATTAAAAACAGGGTCTAATTAGAATGGCAACATTGCAAGTATTTAGATCAAACATATTGTAAGTGATGGGGGGGTCGAAATTGGCCCGTTAATTCGTGTAATTTGGTGTCGCCTGTTTGCTTTACGAACTTGGCTGACACACTGCTGTGTTTTTATATCTATGGTATAAAAATTTAGTCGCTCTATCGTTTCCATGAACGGACCACCAATATCGTTAAACTTACTTTTTAAACAACCCACGTATTTTTCATATTTAAACAAAACCCAAATTTTATACAGCCTAAAGCTTACTCGCCAAATTTATATTTAAATTAAATATTTAAAGTTGTAAACTAACGGCTACCAATTGGTCGGTTAATCATTTAGAAATCCTTTAAATAATAATATTTGGAAAATAAGTTTAAAAATTAGAATCATGGCAGAGTTGGGATGGAGAAACGGGTGATGTGTCCAATGTATGTAATTTAATTTGTAAAAAGGCTTTTAAAAACACGTTCCGAAAATTGTAACCATAACAACAAGAAGTCATTGCATGCAGCTGATATTATCATTTTCAATGATAATATTAATTTATAATTCAAACTAATAAATATTCTGATTTTATCTTCAGGGAAGTAGCTGTTAATATTTTACGATACGTGTTTATTTCGAGATTGTGGCTACTAAATCAAATCTTTCAAAACTTGAAAAATAAGCATCATGATTAATTTACATTGTTCTGTCATTTTTTAATTGTATCACTGTTTTTTAAATCAACAACCTTTTTTTCTTTTGTATCAATTATTTACATTGTTGACAGGACATCGAAGTTTACAAATTGTTGACAAAACATTTTAGGCGTGTTCTAGGTCGAATCTCGAGAACTAACTGATGTCACAGGTAAGATTTAAAGCTCCATTGGCTATACTTTCCTCCCCCAAAAAGATCACAAGCATAATTTATTTTACAGGACTTTTTTTATTTTCGTCAAGGTTTAGAGTTTATAACTCTCCTTCTCAAATAATAGTTAAGCCACTTTCCCGTTCCATTTCTTTCCCTTTTGTAATAAGTATAATTGTGCAGCAATGCATCCCAACTATATTTTTATGTTATGTTATAATATGTATTAAGTATTTAAGTTTTTTCTTACCTGAAAGTGCAGCGATATACTGTGGTAATTTCTTCCCGGGTACTTGTATTCGTGGTTGTTCTTCTAGATGACCTTTTTTTTCAGACATTTTCGCTATTGCTAAAAATAAAACACAAAAATGTAAATCAGAAATGTACGTGGCAGCTTAACTTACACATATTTCATTGCTTAAAATTTCTACACTTCATTTGTATTTATACGTAAAAAAAACGTGGTTGGTTTAATTCTGTGCCCGAAATGTAATTTTAAGTTGCAGAAATACAATATTAAGGACTAAGAGTATAAATATAAAATATTAAATATATAATGAGCAGCTTATTTTAATTATTGTGCAACAGATGGCCTGCTTTCTTAAATGTTGATTTTCGGTATAAGTAAAATGCACGTTGTGACTAAATAGCTTTTATTAATCAAGTGGCAGTTATTGCACCACATTCTTAAATATTTCGTGTCCAAAATTTAATTAGTGTTTCATATTACATATAAATAGAAAAGTCGTTCAATAATTTTACGTAAAACGCTTAAGAAAATATCAACATTAAATAAAATAATTTATTAGTCTTTCTAAAAAGCCGTTAATATGGACAGAAGATTTAAATAAAATACGACAACACTTTATAAATGCCTTGGTGACATTGAAGTTGTTTGTGTGCTAATTTCATTTTTAATTTTAAACCTTAATTGCTGCGTGGTTTGTTTTTTTTAATTAAAGAGGGTGCAATTGCTTACTTGTTTTCATTACAGAGCCGTCACTAATGCCATAACCTTATACTTTCGATCTATACATCTATTCGTGCGTCTACCCCTCCGCTTAAGGTTCATTTTAGAAAAATATTTTTTTTGGACTTTCTCCCTCTAACATATTGAAAAGTTTGATCTACATTTCACTAGGAGTATTCAGAAATTCGATACAAATTTACTTTCCAAGTAATTATTAAAGCATTTCTAACAATAAGTTCCAAACTGTCGATACAAAATATAAAAAGCAAATCTTAGTAATTTCAATTGAATTTATGGTCTATCTCTATATCTAAAATACAAGTAAAAAATTAAATTATCTCACCATTTTATCTTTATTTAATTTATAAATATTATTCTTCATTGTTTTGGTAAAATTGGTGTTTATTATTCTTCTCTAATTTATCTGATTCATGTGCCTACATTTTTCAGGATTTTTTATAAAACTAAGGAAAGATTATCTAATAAAAATAAAAAATAACTAAAAAAATAATCTAAAAATCTGCCACATACCGTATCAGTATTTTTTTATTAAATTTCTGTTTTTCTTCTTGACATTTAATTTGTGTATAAAAAGTTTGAGATTGTATTGTACGATAAAATCTAAATAAGTAAAATTTGTTTATGGAACGTGCTCAAAGATATTTTAAATTTGACGCTAGTACTTGTTGAAACAAATTATCAATCATGTTAAACTTTAATTAAAATCACAATATATGTTTCAAAATATTTTATTTGTAGACACTACAATATTGTTTCGGCAAACATTGGCTTCATCAGGTGATGATTTAACAAACTTCGATCGTTACAAGCTATATATATGTATACGTCTAAGTCTAACCTAAATTTAAGGGGGGGGTTATAGAAAATATTAAGCAAAGGTGAATTTTTGTACTCTATCTGGTCGTTTAATGCTAAGTCTTTTTTATGGAATCTGTTAATTTCTAGGCTTTCTAAAAGATTTAATTTTTAACTTTTGTTTTGTACATGTAAAATTTTATATTTTAAATTAAAATTATGGTTTTCATTAATTAAATGTTCTGCGTATGTAGAATCCATTTTTTTATTAGTAAAACTGTACAAATGTTCGTTAATGCGCGTTTTGAAGGACCTACCAGTCTGACCTAAGTAAACTTTATCACAGTCTAAACAGCTTAAACAATAAACTTCTGATTTTAATTCTTTTGGAGTTTTACATTTATTATTTAATATTAATTTTCCTAATGAAAAATTTTTTGGTTTTAAAAGCAATTTGGTTTTTAATAAAACCGAATTTTAAATTTTTACGGTTTTTAATTTTTAAAAACCTTTTTCCAAAAAAGCAAAAAAAATTAAAAACCTTTTAAAATTTTTTGTAGAAACCGGTAGGCCCAAAACAAAATATTTACAAAAACTCCTTGTGTTAAACTTTCAAAATTCTTAATTAACAACATACTAAAATATACAAAATTTGAGTCTATATTTTCGATTAAAAATACTTCAGAATTGAATTTAATACAATTTCTAATATTAAATTACCCGGTAAAAGTAAACTACTATTGTTCGATGTAACAAACCTATTTGCCAGCATTCCACCTCAGGACGTCTTAGAAATCATTAACGACAAACTAATTATGGGAAATACCAATCCACTTATATCTGAAGACATCATAAATTTACTAGAAATTTGTTTAAAACAAAATTATATTCAATTCGAAAAAGACTATTACATTCAAGAAAACGGGTTAGCAATGGGAAATCCTTTAAGTCCGCTGTTGGCTGAATTTTTTATGAACAATTTAGAAAATAAAATTAAAACACACCCCCTTTTTAAATATTGTATTTACTACGTAAGATATGTAGATGACATCTTGATTTGTTTTAATGGTTCAAATAGACTATTAAATATGTTTCATGATTTTATAAATAGTTTACACGCAAATATTAAATTTACCATAGAATTAGAAGTAAATGGATCAATCAATTTCTTAGACCTAACCATCTGCGTAAAGGAACAAAACACGAGTTTAACATATTTCATAAACCAACCCACACAGACACCGTAATACACGCCAATTCATTTCATCCCATGTCACAAAAATTAGCTGCTTTTCATGCCTTTGTCCGCAGATTAATTAATATTCCTCTAAATTCAGATAATTATAACTTAGAATTAAAAAGAATATATATTATTGCACAAAACAATGGTTGTTCGCCTGGTTTAGTGGATAATATTTAAAATAAAAAAATTAAAAAACAAACTTTATACAAAATTTATCCATATGTCAAAATTAAACCTGAAAAATACAATAGTTTCACATATTTAGGTAATATTTCATCAAAGATTGGTAAACACATTAGAAAAACAAATAATAGTACTATTGCCTTTAGAACCAACAATTCATTAGGAAAATTAATATTAAATAATAAATGTAAAACTCCAAAAAAATTAAAATCAGAAGTTTATTGTTTAAGCTGTTTAGACTGTGACAAAGTTTACTTAGGTCAGACTGGTGGGTCCTTCAAAACGCGCATTAACGAACATTTGTACAGTTTTACTAATAAATAATGGATTCTACATACGCAGAACATTTATTAATGAAAACCATAATTTTAATTTAAAATATAAAATTTTACATGTACAAAACAAAAGTTAAAAATTAAATCTTTTAGAAAGCCTAGAAATTAACAGATTCCATAAAAAAGACTTAGCATTAAACGACCAGATATAATAAAAAAATTCACCTTTGCTTAATATTTTTCTATAACATCCCCCCCCTTAAATTTAGGTTAGACTTAGACGTATACATATATATAGCTTGTAAGGATCGAAGTTTGTTAAATCACCACCTGATCACAATATTGTAGTGTCTACAAATAAAATATTTTGAAACATATTGTGATTTTAATTAAAGTTCAACATGATTGATATTTTAAATACTATTTATTCACAGAATTACTTCAGAATATCGATAAGTGTTCAATTCACGATTAAATTTATATCATAACAATTCAATAACAATTCTTATAAAATAATGTAAACGAAGTTGACTAAAGATAATTCCATTGTACGATATCATAATAGGTACTATCTAAAATTTTAGGAGATCCAATGGCCTATTTAAGATTAGATAAAATGTGCCACAAAAATATTTTAACTATACCTTTATTTCAAACCTGGTCATAATTTTCTTATACTTTTTCAATTAAATAATACAAATAGAGATATTCCAACGAGTGTGTAAATCGATGGGAATAAGGATAGCTAGAACAACTCCGTTGCATCCTCGGTCTGATGGGACGGTAGAGCGATTTAATGCGACTATAGGAAACAACCTGAGGATGATCGTGAACGATCATCAGACCGACTGGGATCGCCACATTTCCTTATTCCTTCTAGCCTATAGGAGATCCATACACGAGACTACCGGACAGACCCCTTCCTGTGTGCTATTCGGGAAGAAACTGAGACTACCTGCTGATCTGATATTTGGGCGATCTGAAGATTTTTTGCTGTCCACGGACGATTATGTGTCTAAACTACGTGAGCGGCTAAACACCTTCCATAAAGCCATCAGAACAAGAATAAAATTCGAAAGTGACCGTATGAAGACCCGCTCCGACCAGTGAGCGAATTCTACTGGATTCAGGGAAGGCGATCGTGTATGACTCTTTAACTGAGTCCGTAAGAAAGGAAGGTGGCCTAAATTACAACGGCATTGGGAAGGTCTGTATGAAGTGATCACAAGGATAAGCGTCGTCGTCTACAGGATACAAAGAGGCCCCAAATTCAAGATGAAAGTTGTACACATCGACCGGTTAGCTCCATACACAGTGGAAGAAACTAATCGGACGGCAGTGTGACGGACGTAGCGTTTTGGGTGGAATTGACTCGCGCCGATTGCAAAAATAGAGTGGAATTTACCCATGTCGCGTTCCAGAAGGATCGAGAAGCCGTTGCTAGAAATATTCGAATAGTTCGAGAATCACCTAGCAAAGTCCATAAAACTATATAAGCGACAGCGATGTAAAGTTTGACAGTTTTTGGCAGTAGTAGTTGACAGCAGATAGAGAGGAGTGAAGAAAAAGTGATGACGAGAGTTTTTGAAAGCGAAATAGGTATAGAATTGTTAGTTTTTGTGAACGGATTAATTAATAAAAGTGTTTAAAAATTACGTGATATTAAATTACCCAACAATACTATTGAGTAAACAGTAAAAGAATAACATATTGGCCTGATAGTTTGACTTGGTGAAATATTCTTTTTAGCCTTGTAGAGGTCCACTAAGGACTCAGAGAAAATATAAAATACCATATTAATGGCACTAATTACTGTTGATTTGTTAACAATTAGTATTAGTAATAATTAGTACCACAAAATGAATGTTGTTGCTTATATTACAACTACATTTACTGAAATGGTTTGTCATCAACTGGAAAATTTCTGCAGCTTATTTCTCAAAAATACAGAATATAATTACAATGTAGAGATAAAAACTTGCTGATACTTATTATTGCATTAATTAATTTTATTATTGCGTAGCCTTATAATTTCAAAATAAAATCAATAAAATCCGTCTTTATCCAGTTTAACTATCCGATATTACAGGTGTATTAGTGGACTGTTATTTCCCACAGTTAATCATCTAGATTGAAAATAATTCAGCATATACAGGCCAACAGAAATAGCTTGGCCCTTGCAATCTGAACGCCCACTGTTGCGCGATGGACACAGCTGATATTGCAGTAGGGACAATTTAGTCTTCGAAATTCGATGAAGCACATAGCGTTGTATGCAAACTCGCCCCGTATTATAAGAAAAAAACATTAAATCAGAAACTTCAACGATAGGGACAATTAATAATGATTTTCACCTAATTTTAAATTTTATTTAGTTTATAAAAGATCGTGCAACTTTTAGCAAATACTTTTCATAATTGTTGAGACACTCTTAAAGGAAAGCGGACAAATAAAAAAACACTTAGGAATACATATTTATTCTATAAACTTAATTAGTCAATGTTTCGTTTATTAGTTTACTATTAGTATTATTATAAATATTTTAATATCAATAATAGCTGAGCTGAATACCTCGAAATATTTATTTATTTATTTATTCTTCACAGATTGATGTGCGTTTACAACTGTAATTATTTGATTTAATTATTTACTAAAATCAGTATTCTGAGGAAGAAATGATTGTAGAAATAACAATACTTGGTACTAAATTAACCCCATTCAAATAAAATTACATATTTAAAATACAAAATGGGAATTCTGCTTCATTTAAAGTGTATTACCACATTTCGTGTAAATATTACTAATACCATTAAGACACCCTGGGGTGAGTTTACTTGTACAATGCGGGCCCGATTTGAAACACGGTACAAACACCGAGCGGTAAAATGCATCTTTTTCCTTCCGAATGCGCTTTCTTTCTATCTTTTGCGCCGTTCGCTCGAAGTCTGAGGGGCCACCTTATTTCTGTTGATCTGTACCTGAAGTATTTTTATCTGAGAAGATAAAAAATTAATTACAATACTAATTGCTTGGTAACTTAACTATTTCCAACAATTGTCTTGCTAAAAAGTATAAAATCTAAGTAAAATTTGGCATTGGATTCTGTTAAGCACCTAAGCCTGTAAAGCTCAAAATACCGAGTTGCAAAATTTTTATAACGCAGTTTTCAAATAACTAATAAATGATGGAAAATCATGAGGGCAATTACCTTGTTGACATTTCAGGTACCGATAATGTTTTTGTTGAATCACAGATGCAAAGATAAACTTAATAAGGATTATTGCTCTTATAATATCACTGTTCATGTTCGAATTGGCTTTTTTTAATCTTTCGAACAAATAAGTAATAAACCTCTTGAACTACACAATTGACACATTTCGCAGCTATGCATCTGATATTTAGTCATGAAAAATTAATTATAAGCATGATAAATTGTTCAGAAGAATGTCTCTTTTATAAACACGAAAAACTGCAAATGATTATTTGACTGATTTGTTCTAACATAATAAGAATATTTCAGTATGTAACCGCATATATTACAAGAGTAGGTAATTTCAGAATTCGAACAAAATACAGACTGTTTTATATAAACTTTACTAATAAATTCTTAACATATCTGATAAAGATGAGTTTATTGTTCTTTAATGTGACTTAGGGATACCCATGTAGATATTTCCCACTTATGATTGAATGGTATGCAATTACCTTGCGAATAGATGTCTAAAAGCCGTGGTTCCAGTGCCATTTTCACAGTAAATAGTTGTTTACTACCTACACGTTTTGTTATAGAAATGCAAAGTTTCTTTCTTATCAATTCTAATACAAGGCCAGATAATGGAGGAGGCACTTCAAAAGGCACAAATTTTATTATACGCTTCAATTTTTATCGTCACAATAGTTATTGTCCCCATATATGAATTACTTCTAATTAGTTAATAGTACTACTACAAACAAATTAAAACACCAATGAAACTTAATAATGCTATATCAACTGATGTGACCCCGGCCCGTAAACGAGAAAATCCTTATCTACTGAAAATACTTTAACCTCGTATTTGTTTATATTACATTGTTTATATATAATTCTTACTTGCAAATAAATATAATTTGAGTATCATTATAGAATTGAATAAATACATTAATTGATGATTATTGACTAATTAAAAAAAATATTATTATGAATTAAATAAATGTTTATTAAATGCGTCTCGGGCTAAAGTGTAAAGCGTACTGTCTCTAGAATCTAGACTATTGCAATAAAGAGGCTTTATTACCTTATTTAGTTAAAAAGAATTTAAGAGCTGTATGTAATAGTATGATACACAGACTTTTAAATATAACAAATAAAGCTAATTGGTAATTAGGTTAAGGCTTAAGTAACCTAGTTTTGATTTAAGCTAATGTTTAGCAAAGCAATTGTTATACCTTGCTTAAATAAATTTGTGAAAATCTCAAAACTGTTTTTTATTGGTTAAATATGTATATTCAATTATTAAAAAGAAGAAGGTCCGAACCCTATACAGTAAAAATGTTAAGGACAATAATAAATATTTATCGAGTTTATCTTTGCAACTAAAATTCAATAAGGGTTATAGAACCTGAAACGTGCTTATAGTAATAGTCCTCGAAATTTGAAACCGTTTATCACTTATTTGATAAAAAGTCCTGTAAAAGCTTTCAGACTATTTTGACCTTTGCATGCTCATGCGGTTAACAGAGTTCCGAACGTGCTAAAGGTAGTTAATAGATTATTCCAGCTACACGGAGAACACAATCATGAAAATATTGCTAGAATTCTAGCAAACATGACTAAAAAATCTGTCAATTAATTGGACGACCAGACGCTCAAGGAGATTTTACTAGAAATGTCTAGTCAATCTACGTTCGGTGTTAAGACTGAATTCTAGTAAAATTGACTTGATTAGAAAACATTTTTTACAGTTCTTATCACTAATTTTTCTAAACTATTCTCAGTCTAGTATTTTTTTCTTTACGACACAATAAAATAATCGAGAGGTAGAGAAAAAAAGTCTAGACTTATTTAGCTTGATTATTCTAATACCAATTATTAGAAAGAATGAAAAATTGTTTTATACCACCTAGTACATTTTATGAGAATTCTAGTATTATTTACTAGAAAAATTTTGCTTGACTCAACAAGTAACAAAATCATGATTATTTTTCTCCGTGTAGACATGGACATTGGTGACTTTGTGTAAATTTTATTGTCTGAGTCACCACTTTAAAAAAATAGGCAATAGCTATACTTCATGTGGTAAAACTTTTTAAACTATCGAGTTGACATTTAAAGTGTAATTAATCGGGAATCCTAATAATCGTTGGAGTTTTAAATAAAAGAGAATGAAAGAAAAATAGTCGTGGAATTATGTTTATGTTGCTGACTGTAGAAAAAACAAAGAAAATCGTCTAATTTCGCAAATTGAAAATGTAAAATTCAAACTAAATTTTATCAATGAACTGTTACAGCCCAAAACAATTGCACACACACACTCTTAATTTTGCATAGTTAACAGGGTTTTCTAAAAAGCTATATAATTTAAAATTTAATGAATGTACCTATGATAGTTCTGGAGTACCTAATTAATCATTGAATTCTGAAAACTGCAATTTGTATCACTCACTTGTTAAAAACCTAGACCACTTAAAACATAGAAATTTGATAGTTGGCATTAAAGTACATAATAATTACAGATAAGTCTGTAGAAATATAAACTTCTGAAAACTACAACTTATCGATTTTTAACAAAAAACAATTTAATTTCTTCTACATCTTAAATGTAAATAGTTTAATTGCCCTCTGGAGGTATTCCAAAAGGATAAAACTTTTCAGAAACGAATGATATCTCAAGAAGAACATAAAGGTGAAAAGGAGGCCAAGTTCGATAAAACCGACTTTCGAAGTTGTCGGCTTTGCCGATAAAAGAGTTGAGGTATGAACGGGCGCCAGACTCCATTGTGTAATCGAATTACAATTTTTCATAGGTTCATTAATATTGAATTTAACCGCTTGGAAAGTTTTAATCAACAATAAATTAGATACGTTTAACACTATAAGTATAGTCATTAAAGCTTATCAAGAGTACCTACAATTGTATTTGGTTTTTTTAACTAAAACAGTTTTCGAAATTTGACAAATATGTTTGTTGAGATCACATGATAAACAATTACGCATTAAAGTTATTATTGTAGGTATTATCTGTTATGTGTAATTTCATCTATAAAAGGATGATTATTACAAAAAATACCCACTCTAATCAAACAAACAGTATTATAATGCATTTCGTATTAATAAAAAAATGCATTTATGATTCTCGCAATTAGCCGAACCGATTTCCTAACTGAGCATCCAAAACTTAAAATTTTAAAATGTGCCTTTTTAATTTGCACTCGTCCATCCTCATAATGAAGTTTTCTGATTTTCTAATTGAAACAGGAATGAATTAATAACAATTATTTGAATTAAAAATTTCTTTTCAAATGAAACTGGATAAGGTTTTGTTGGATTTACTTTTCTCCATTTTGAGCTCACGTAATCAGTGCATGAACTCTTACTGGTATATACATACTACTAACTTAGGTAAGCATCATTTTTGAAAATTGACATTTTCAGGTCTTGTCAATTTATTATCATTTAAAATATCTCGAAAGCAAGAAGTTTGTTTACAATTTATTTTTATCTACAAAAACGTTCGATTTTATATTATATTTTGTATTTAATAAAGAGTAATCTGCGTACAAAAGTACTGAAATTTAGTTTCCCAACGGAGATTTTTGCCAATATTTTTAATATACTATTATTTGTGATTTAATATGGTTGGTACACAAATTTACCTACCACGGAGTAGAAAATTGTAATATAATACATATTTTATCTTTTCTTTTGTACTAAACACCCCAGTGTCAAAATATATCAACATTAAGTTAAGTTTATACTCTCTACCTATTTATTAACATTAAGTTATTGATCGTTAGTTATTTTTACCTTGTTGAGGTGAATAATTCCTATTTGGTACAACATCAGATGACATATTAATCCATTGTTAATACTTTCATACTTATATCTATTAACATTCAAAATTAAAAAAATATTAGAAACTACCAAAGAGCCTATGGAGAATATGTAACAAGATATTTGATCATATTTACATTTCTTTTTTTATCTGTATGATATAAGTGGCTTCATATTTGCTAAGTGTTTTTTTTTTTAATGAATCATAATAGGTAAACGTATTTACTAGACGCCAGTGGCGGATTTACACATTTGCAGCCCGTAGGCTATTCAAAATTTGCCGCCCCTACTAACACCTGCAATTCTATACCCTAATTCACAATCAATTTTTTGTCAATGAAATTGCAACTTTATGATTGTATTATATTTTTATAAGACTAATTAACAAATATTGATACGAATTCATTTGGATTAAAAATGTAAGAAAGTTAAGAGGAACATTCGTTGAATGGATTATTTACAGCTTTTATTCATTGTTTTTTTTTTTTAATTATCGACATTCTAAGAAATGTATAATATTTATGAAATTCTGTGCAACAATATGCAATTTTTTACGTGTACCTAAATTTATTAAATTTTTATTCTACGCTCAAACAGGTTGTTAATATCTTCAGAAATATCAATAGAAAAGTAATAATTTTCCACATATATATCTATATAATATTTGTTATTGTTATTTTTAAGCAATTTTTTTTCGGATCCCATTTCTCTTCGAATAGATATATTTAAGTGGTGAAACATATTACACATTAATTGAATAGTGTGGGTGGACCTAAAGAAAAAATTATGACAATAATTAATTAAAAAAATATGTAAAAATACTTAATTTAAAATGTAATACTTAAACGCTATTAGAATATTTTAAAAATTCAAAATCACAATAGTATATTTTATAAATAGGCATTTAGTAATTTTGTATATACAGACGCTAGCTAGTGTATTCAATATACTGTATTATAGCACTAAAATATTGTAATTTTTGTTGATTTTTTGACCCCAAAAAAAAGTTTTTGAGCAAAGTTTGCCGCCCCCTAAAATCTGCCGCCCCCTAAAATCTGCCGCCCTAAGCTCTAACCTATTCAGCCTGCTGGTAAACCCGCCACTGCTAGACGCTCACGCATATAAAACCCGACCATCGGTATCTACCATAATATGCCCACGCCCGATAGGAAACCCTGTGTTATTAGAAAATATTGGAGTTAGGCGAAACCTGTTCATTTTGTACATTACTGAAATCCAGGGGGAATAAGCACCTGATCTTGATTCAAATTGATAATGTGATTAAAGGAGTGGTCGATTTAGATTTAAAAAAAAGTTAGTTAAAGTTTAGAAAAAAATAGACTATGAAGATTTCTGCTCTAAAACGTGCGGCAGAGTATTGAGCAGCCTGATTCATTAAACTTAGTTTAATCAAAATACTAACTGAAGATTGCAAACCTTAAAGAAAACACCACTTTCATTGAAGAAGGGTTACAAATTTAAGACGAACTTCACAAACGGTCACATTTCAAGTAAAAAAGGCTTACAAATTAAAAGCATTTCAACGAAATACACATTTTTGCTACAAAAGAGAGATAAACATTGACCAAACTGAATTTTAAAACTCAGTTCAACCAAAAGACGAAATGACGATTGTAAATCTGACAGGTCTCAGTTTAATCGAAAAGGGGTTACAATTTTTTGAACCCAAGACATTGAACATAAATTCTTTAAACCCATTTCAAACAGATGGTATTTAATATTTGTATTTTGAATTATTCTTTTTAATCGATGTACTATTAATTTTATACGCATTTTACTACTATTGGAAAAAAAATTGTTAAACCTGCTGCCATATGTACACACAACATATTATGGCAGTGCAGGGTTCATTTAAGGATTGTAATAAGTCAATATTGTATCATGGTCGTACATAGAGAAGAAATATTTTTTTCTAAATTATCGATTGAAATAAATTGCCACTTAAAAGTTGCAAGCACAACAAATTGTTGTAAATATTTTTTATTTGTATTTCAAAAAATTTGTTTTGATTCGAAGCAACAATTTTATCACCTAACTACCTTGTTATGTTCGCACGTATTCATTTCATTTAATTCTAATTTATTTATCGTTTCGTCAATATATTTTTTAAACTATTCACAAACATTGATTATGAGGTTTTACACTTCTTCGTGAAAAACACTAAAAACAAATACAGGTACAAGATATAAAAGCACTGTTTTGTAAACATAATAGTGCAAAATAGGACGCATCTTTTCAATTTATAGCATAGAATATATTTTGTAACATTATAACTTATTGATTATAAATTTCAGTAATTAACTGCACTCACCAAATGTTAAAGCGGCACTATAACAAAATTGTTACAACTAACTTTTCGTATTCAAGTCGCACGTCTATATAATGATGACCAAAAAGAAACTGTTATCGCTATTCAATAATTATCGGATAAGATAGATTAGATACAAAAAGTTGTTCTTTCATAGTCTTCTTCATAAACGATCATTATCATGTAATATAAATAAACTAAAGTAAGGTAAATGGCAGAAACTGTCAGTAATATTGCATAAACTAGAAAGTAGTCCAGGCTCCCAAAGACAAAATTATTTCAATTCGTGCTTTTTTAAGGATTTCATATCAAGAATGGTCTACCTTAAAATTGTGTAGATTATTTGGGACAAAAAAGTTCCTTTCGTCTAAAATGAACTAAATTTAGGAATTTTAAGTTCAATAAAACGTAAAAATATCAATTTACAACCCTTAAGCAGGGTTTAAAAATACGGTTTCTCGATGTTTCCAAAGTTTCAAATTAAGTTTTATGGACAATCCTCAACAATATCTTAAAGATATAATTCCAGTTGGGTAAGTAAGTGATTTTTGCAATTTGTTTAAAAAAATATTTGAAAATTTAGACAAATGTCTGAACCTTCAAACAAAATTGATACCTAATGATGTCATGATTTTAATAATAATTTGAAAATGTAGGTTGTCTATTAGACACATGAAAATATCAAAGAAAATTGTTATTAAAATCTGGCACATGTTTTCTATAATTATTATAAAAGGAGTTACAGGAGTTACATAATTCGAAAGTCATTGGGCCATAGATGTGCAGAAATTAAAAAATATTTGTACTTATATTTTATTGCTAAGGTAGGTAAAAAAACAAAAAAGGTGCATTAGCCGGAAACCAAATCCAAACTGCACGCCAGGGTATTTCTGAACACATCCTAATTGTTCCAATTGAAACAATTTTGCTCATTGTTTTCAAATGTTAAAAATTCAGTTCAATTCATTTAAAATGACGTGACATGTATTACGATATTTAATTTGAAAACAAGTCAATTAAATTTCGGCCATCCCAATCTTTCTACTACTTAAGCATAATTTATTGTTGTATGCAATGAAAAATCACGCATTACATGTGTGTATTATTTTACAATTGAAGACAAAAATGAGTATAAACAATAAGAAACAATTTAGTTTAGAGCATCTAACTAATATCAAAACCACTTGTAGATAATAAATTATGAAATCAGCCAATATTTTGAAAATTGATAAAGTAAAGTAGGTATTATACCTAAATGTTTTGTGAACACACCTACTCTAATTTGTCTTACAGCATTTTTTTGAGATAAGAAATACCTAATGAATAGATAAGTGTTATTCTGATTTGCAAATTATTAATGCATTGTTAATAAATTATTTAATTGTTAGAGAAAAAGTAAAATCGCACTTAGTTAGGTATTTAAAAAATTAACAGATTATTTTTAACAAATACGAGTATCTAGTAGATACTTAAAAATACTGTATGTACAAGTCAGTGTATTTACTTTAATACTTATTAAATAATTCGATAAGTATTATTGCAGAAGCAGTACATATAGTATATTTGTAATGATAAGAAGATTACAAGATATTCAGGATTAAAAAGTCTGAAAATGAGAATTAATGCTTATTTGAGACATTAGGATAACTAAGCCAATCAGTTTTTAAATATGTGGTAGCGAGAGGGATCACGACAGACGATTAAATTATGTAGGTATATCTTTATCGGATATTTCTAACTTTTCCGAATAACATAAAAGAAGGGTCTCAATATGTCAACTTGTCAGTTTCATCAAGTGCCTACTCTAAAATTATCAAGTTAATACGTTTACGTCAGATATACACATAATTATTGTTTGTACGAAATAATACAGAAAATAAAAGTAACTGTACACTGAGTTCATGTTTTAAGTACAGTGTAAACTCTTTGTAACATCACTCGATTTTACGACAAACTCCTTATAACGTTGCATTTGCTTGACTTTGGTTGATTTACCTTGTTTTCTATACAATAATACACTCTATATAGCGCCACGCTCACTCTATTTAACAACAATACAGCATTATAAATCATTAAGCAGCACATTTTAAGTTGCCGAAATTGATAAGAACTGCAGCTGTGAACGTTTGTTTATTTGCTGTTTTTACATCGACACATCCCGCGGATTTTAAAAAATGTTGTCTTGTTTTTATAATCGCAATTGCTTACAGACTTTCGACTTTGGCGTGTAAACGAAAACACATTATTATAGAATGGCAAAATAGTATCTCAAAACTCAGACTCAAACCAGACAGTGGCTTACGAAAGTTCAACAAACAATACCAGGATAACATTTTACATACTGCGCCTTGAAATATTGTTTATATTATAATATTATAGCTAATCTCTATACGAACTATATTGACACATATCGGTAGCATGTTCTGATTCCCGTCTGTCCCCTCGTGTTCTTATTGCTGAATTCTTACATTCGACCATCCTGACAAAGGTCCTGTCAGGATCACCGAGATTGAAACTGGTCACCTTATCATTCTTGAATACCTACGACATTCAAGTTTGATTCGTCATCATCCTTGATAACATATTGCCAGATTTCGTCGTTTTCGTATATTTAGTTTTTGAATGAGAATAATTGTGACTTTCACCAATTATGAATAAACGATTTAACTGTCGCCAATTGTTATATTGCCTCTTGCAATAAAACTTTTTGTTGTCGCCAACTGCGATATTCGCCACCTACATATATTGCCACCTGCAATAAATGATTCTGCTGTCACCAAATTAAGCTTTCGTCAATTCCGAATATTGGCAACTGCAATAATTGATTTTGCTGAAGTAACCTACAACTCTTTTTTCTCCGTTTAGGATTTGTAGAAGTATGCCATTGAACCCTTTCGAACTTGCATCCGTATGGAGTTCTGGATCGAAGATGGCCAAAAGTGATCTTGATGACAATACTGTTTTTTTCTATAGTCATATTTTTCTCGCGAGTCCACTTGCACATTACATCTTTTCTGGTTAATTTAGTCAAAGGTTCTACAACTTTGGCGTAATTGTGTGCAAATTTCCGAAAGTAGCCGGAAAGTTCCAAAAATTGTAGGACTTCTTTTACACTGGTTGGTCTAGGCAAGTCACATTTACTCAATTTTAAAGTCACACGATTCTCACGGAAGACATCTAATACTTTTGTGAGCCGATATAAACCTTCTTCTATTGTGTCAGATGGTATTATGATAATTATCATCCACATAAAGGAAAGCGATAGTATTTTTAAAATCACCCAGAATTTGATTTACTAGACGCAGAAACGCAGCAGGAGAGTTGGCTAAACCGAAAGGCATTCGTAAAAATTCATAATGTCCTTCCGGAGTAATGAAGGCTGTTTTATCAATTGACTCTTCCGCCATCGGTACATGATGGTGGTGAAATATTTACTTCCTCCCAATCGATCTATCTGAAATTTGTCTCTTATTATTTTTGCATTTTGCATTGTAGACGACCTGGTCATCGCACTTAAATTTTAAAACCATTTGGTTTGCGTTAGTTTTGCCAAGGTCTTTAAAAGAGAAAGAAATGCAGTCCCGGTACTTCTTCAGCAAGCTTACTACATTTTCTTTATGATTGTCGTTAAGTTGCTCATCGAACTTTAATATTTCTGCTGTTATCAATTCGGATTCTTAGTTGATATCACCAATTAGTGTTATTCTCCGATATCGTATTCTAATAAAGGTGTCAGTGCTAACAATCTAACTAAACTCTTGGTCTTTATGGTAGTTTATAAAGTCTGTTCCTAATAAAAGATCGTAATTCAATTTGTTGTCGTTCAGTATAATGGCTGATACTTTTGCATTGGCTTCTTCTACAGTTGTTATATTCACAGTAACAGAATTTTTTGCTACCACCGTTGAAAGATTTTAAGGCCGCCCGCACACTCGGCCACCGGTGGTCGCCACTAGACGCGACCACCGGTGGCTGACATCGACCACTAGCCGTCGCCACCGGTGGTCGCCACCAGACGCTGTTGTAAAACGCCAGTGGTCGCTACTTTTCTCCTAATTTATTAATCAGGTCCGGCGTTAGAAAAATTTAGTTGCATTATAAAAGTTCAACATGGAAGCACTTGCTACGCTCCTTGTAATACGAAGACGACGCAGGAGACGTGAATTTATATTAATTAACCAATATTTTGGTACATATCCACAATTCATGCAATCAAGTGATTCACAATATTGACTGTCTAAAGAAATTCAAAGACAATGACAAAAATTTCAACATTTCACTTTCCTTCTAAGTACCTACATACATTTAAAATATAAATAAAAAAGGAATGTATGTTTTAATTTACAATTGACAAAAAAAACATAATTTTAATAAAAACGTCATGTCCGAATTCTCCCAGTCCGTCCCAGTTAAAATAGTGGCCCGGAAAAGTGGCCAAGTGTGCGCCGGAGAATCAGTAGCCGGCGTCAGCGACAAGTAGCGAGAACGAGCTTCTCTCGCAGCGCGTGGCTCGAACGGGCGACTGCTGTCGCCGAGTGTGCGACGACGCCATTTGAATTGCATGCAAAACACCGTCCGCAGCGTGTGGTCGCGTCTAGTGGCGACCACCGGTGGCCGAGTGGGCGCCTGGCCTAAGGCCGCCCGCACACTCGGCCACCGGTGGTCGCCACTAGACGCGACCACCGGTGGCTGACATCGACCACTAGCCGTCGCCACCGGTGGTCGCCACTAGACGCTACTGTAAAACGCCAGTGGTCGCTACTTTTCTCCTAATTTATTAATCAGGTCCGGCGTTAAAAAAATTTTGTTGCATTATAAAAGTTCAACATGGAAGCACTTGCTACGCTCCTTGTAATACGAAGACGACGCAGGAGACGTGAATTTATATTAATTAACCAATATTTTGGTAAATATCCACAATTCATGCAATCAAGTGATTCACAATATTGACTGTCTAATAAAGAAATTCAAAGACAATGACAAAAATTTCAACATTTCACTTTCCTTCTAAGGTTTAAAATATAAATAAAAAAGGAATGTATGTTTTAAATTTACAATTGTCAAAAAAAACATAATTTTAATAAAAATGTCATGTCCGAATTCTCCCAGTCCGCCCCAGTTAAAATAGTGGCCCGGAAAAGTGGCTAAGTGTGCGCCGGAGAATCAGCGGCCGGCGTCAGCGACAAGTAGCGAGAACGAGCTTCTCTCGCAGCGCGTGGCTCGAACGGGCGACTGCTGTCGCCGAGTGTGCGACGACGCCATTTGAATTGCATGCAAAACACCGTCCGCAGCGTGTGGTCGCGTCTAGTGGCGACCACCGGTGGCCGAGTGGGCGCCTGGCCTAAAAGTTTAGGTTCGCACTTGTCTTTATTTAGTTTTAATCTTGAAGCAACTGTTTGTTTTAATAACGTACACGTACTGCCCGAATCTATTAAACATTTAATCTTTTGACCATTGATACCTACGTGTTGACTTTATAAACAGACGCTCTTGTTTATTACTTTCGCGACAAGTCGCGACGGTTGGAAAATTTCGAGCGGAAACCTCCCGAACAAAGATCACTGGTGTGTCCTAATTTATTGAAGTTTGTGCATTTTAACTTTGGTTTACGACGCAATTATAGCAACTTAAATTTTTCTGGTTGTGCTGGTTTTTCCAAAGCTGAAACTGTCTATTGCTGCCGAATTAATTTTTAATTATTGGTCTTTCCTCACTTTTTATGCTGCCTAAGTGGCCTGAAAATTCGCCCACGGACTAAAATTTAGTCGCTCTAGCCGCCAACGCAATATTATTATCCGATAATCCCTCAATAACGCTATCAATCAAAAACACGTTCGGTATATTTAATTTAGCTACTTTTTGAAAGTAGTGGTCGCTCAAATCCTGTTTCGGACGGGAAACATATACGGCGGCCTCATATAATAATTTTCCGAATCTTATGGTGCCCGGAAAATTTTATTGTACTATTTTGACTGTACTCCAATCTGAATAAGGAATTTCAGCCGTGTCATACCATGTGCGAGCATTACCTCTTAATCTACTGGCCGTTAACTTTAAAGTTGTCGAACTCTCCTATATAATTATAAAATTCGGCCAAGTCGTCGACTTTTTGAATCCATATGAGTAACGGCCAAATTTTCTGCACTAGGGTCGAAGAGCGGTATAATTGTTACGTTTACAACAGCGCTTACATATTATCTACTACTACTACCACATAAGTATTTGTTGGATGAGTTCACTTATGTTTTTCTCTAGTTTTTTTATTTTTATTTTACACAGATGCCTCCGGTCATCATTTTCGGAGGACGAAGAACTTTTTGATCTTCACTTAGGCGTACTTCTTTCCCATGATCTTCGGAATTTGCTTCTTCTTCACTTTTAATTAATAAAATGCATTTTAGGCACAAAACACTCTCGGGTAATTATCCCACTGCTGCTATGTAAGGGTAATAGTAGATAGAAGAGTTTGATAAAAATAATATAATATAAACAGTTAAACACACAATACAAATACTCGGTGAAATCATACACGATCAAACCAAACAGTGGGTTACGAAAGCTCAACAAAAATGCCAGTATAACATTTTACATACTGCGCCTTGAAATATTGTTTATATAACATCATGGCTAATCTCTATACGAACTATATTGACACATATCGGTAATGTATCGGTAGCAGGTTCTGATTCCCGTCTGCCCCTTCGTGTTCTTATCGTTGAATACTTACAATAGAGAAAATACTTATGATTGAATTAATGGTCGGAAAATTGTAAAACATCTTTTAAATATTAAGAAATTAAACACAAAAAAAAGTTTTCAGATGCTACAAATAGTTATATTAGAAACACTCCAGGTATGTAATAGTTTGTATTTATAGGTACATGTATGTAAAACAGATACAATCCACGTGTGTACTCCTCAGATATTTGAATTCCAATTTATCGTTAGTAATATTACAATTGTTTCCAAACGCTTTTTTAATTTCGAATTTTTCAAGAATGTTAAAAAAGTGAAATACATTTTAAATTGAATTGTGCAGTTTGTAATTCATACTATATTGACAAACAGGCAAAAATTTTGGAATACGGTTAATGAAATAACATTAAGAAGATATAAAAAATAAAAAATTAACCACAGGAATAAGTTTAGATACATTGCCTGGAAAATAACCAAAAAATTGGCTTACAATTAGATAATTTAGATATTCTTCACACTGAAAATAAAAGCCGACGACTTAACGTTTTTGAACAATTCGAAATTAAAAAAGGATTTGAAAATATTTGTAATTGTACTAATGATAAGTTGGAATTCAAAGATACGGCAATAAAATCTGAGAAGTGAACCTATAAATACAAAACCATTATACTGTAACTGTAGTAAGTAAATTAAAAACTTCAAAAGGCGAAACATAAGTATATTTTTCTAATTTGTAGGATCTAAAAGCATTTTTTTGTGTTTAATTTCTTAATATAGAGAAAATACTATATAAGGTATGCCCAATAATTGCAGATATAGCATTTAAGTAGGATGGTTCGATAAACATAAGTCATAGCTTGTTGCATAACATTCCCACTTTTTGATAAGAAATAACCAACTTATGTAGATAACAAAAAATATTTTTCAGTATTTCGGTACTTAGGTATTAAATTTAACAATGCATTTAAAGAAAGTTTTATTTATAGTAGGTATATGTTATAATATTAATTTCGACGATTCTGTGACTTTGTCGTTATTTTTGTTGTCACCATCGTAGATTAGTGGTAGAACAGTGGTACGTTTAGCCCCAAAAGGGCCCAGGCGAGGGCGTGACAAAAGCAATAACTTTTCCTCATTAACATGAAGTGTTTTGTATTAGGTTTGAATTAATTCATCAATAAATTAATGTTGTATTAAATTTTACAATGTGCCACCAAAATAACGATAAATAATCTTTCTCTTATAATATTTAGTAAAAAGCCTTCAACTCAAAAACTCTATTTTCTCTTATCTTCTTATACGTATTGTGACGGACGTGTCATTTTAAATGACATTGACATTCGCCGACTGCGAAAGTTGAATGAAAGTTACCTATGACGCGTGAGAGTTGCTAGATGTTTAGAGAATCACCGAGAAACGTCAATAATACTATATAAGGAACAGCGTTGGACAGTTTGACAGTTTTTGATAGAAGAGAGTCACAGATATAAGCGAGAAGAGAAGAAAAGTGATTACAAAGCGAAATAATTATTGAGTTGTTGTTGTTATCGAAATAGTTATTGAAAAGTTGTTGTGTTAGAATTGATTTAATAAAAAGTGTTCAGAGAAAAATACGTGATATTGTAAATTACGTAACAATTGGTATCAGGAGTGGGATTTATGTCAGTAACAAGAAGTCAAGCAGCAAAAATGTAGGAGCAGATGGAAATTTTGATGGAAATGCTTAAAGAAATGAAGGCAAGCCAGGAAGAAATGAAGGCAGGTCAGCAAGAAATGAAGGCAAGCCAGGAAGAAATGAAGGCAGACCAGGAAGAAATGAATGAAGAAATGAAGGCAGGCCAGGAAGAAATCAAGGAAGAAATTAAAGCAGGCAAGGGTGAAATGAAGGAAGAAATTAAGACAGATCAAGAGAAATTGATCGAAGATTTGAGAACAATAAAAATTGAGCAAGAAGGACTGAAAGAAGAGTTAAAAGAAGTAACACTAAAAGCTCAAGAAGAGTTAAAGGAAGTAAGAGTAGTAGTTCAAGAAGAGTTGAAGGAAGTGAGAGTTGAAGTTCAAGAAGAGTTAAAGGAAGTAAGAATAGAAGTTCAAGAAGAGTTAAAGGCCGTACACAAAAAGTTCCAAAGGAGTTAGACGATATGAAGGCCAATCTGAACGTTCAAGAGTACTCAAAACTAAACAAAATCGAAGAAGGAAGTGTAAGAATGTCGAGAATAAAACCACCAACATTCGATGGGAAGGTCTCTTTGTCAGTCTATCTTAAACAATTCGACGCTGCTGCCAAGGCAAATGAGTGGAATCAGATGGAGAAAGCCACTGCCCTGATCATAGCGCTACGTGGGGAAGCTCTAGACATTTTGCAAGGTATACCAGAAATGCAGCAAAACGATTTCAAAATTTTGGTGGACCGATTGGAGATGCGCTACGGAGATAAACACCTGCAACAAATGTATCAGGCTCAGTTAAAAAGTCGCTATCAACGAAGCAGCGAAAGCCTCCAACAATTCGAAGCGGACGTCGAAAGGCTTGTGCGGTTGGCTTATCCTAGTGCCCCTAAAGACTTTACAGACCAGCTGTCCACCCAGGGCCGATTGAATCAGAAATATTCCAACGAGTGTGTGAATTGATGGGAATAAGGAAAACTAGAACGACTCCGTTGCATCCTCGGTCTGATGGCATGGTGGAGCGATTTAATGCGACTATAGAAAACAACCTGAGGATGTTCGTGAACGATCATCAGACCGACTGGGATCGCCACATTCCCTTATTTCTTCTGGCCTATAGGACATCCATACACGAGACTACCGGACAGACCCCTTGCTGTGTGCTATTCGGGAGAGAACTGAGACTACCTGCTGATATTATGTTTGGCTGACCTGAAGATTCTTCGCTGTCCAGGGATGATTATGTGTCTAAACTACGCGAACTGCTATACACCATCCATAAAGCCGTCAGAACAAGAATAAGGTTCGATAGTGACCGAATGAAGACCCGCTACGACCAGCGAGTAAATTCCGTTGGATTCAGGGAGGGCGATCGTGTATATAACCCAGTTCGCAAGAAAGGAAGATGCCCTAAATTACAACGGAATTTGGAGGGCCCGTACAAAGTGATTACCCGGATAAACGATGTCGTCTACAGGATACAACAAGGCCCCAAATTGAAGATGAAAGTTGTACACCTCGACCGGTTGGGTCCATACACAGTGGAAGAAACTGGTCGGGACGATCAGCGCTAGAAAGGGGGCAGTGTGACGGACGTGTCATTTTAAATGACATTGACATTCGCCGACTGCGAAAGTTGAATGAAAGTTACCTATGACGCGTTCCAGAAGGTTCGAGAGTTGCTAGATGTTTTGAGAATCACCGAGAAACGTCAATAATACTATATAAGGAACAGCGTTGGACAGTTTGACAGTTTTTGATAGAAGAGAGTCACAGATATAAGCGAGAAGAGAAGAAAAGTGATTACAAAGCGAAATAATTATTGAGTTGTTGTTGTTATCGAAATAGTTATTGAAAAGTTGTTGTGTTAGAATTGATTTAATAAAAAGTGTTCAGAGAAAAATACATGATATTGTGACGTGTTCAGTCACGGAAAACACAATTAACAAAACAAAACGACGAATTTATTTAATTACTAAAGTTAATTTGACTACACTACGGTTATAAACAAGTCTACGCAATTTAGTTCACTAAAAAGTCTATTTTCCCGCTCGCCTCTGGTGCAAACACTCGGTATACCATAGACACTATGACTTCTATCGCCTGTTGTTCGCCTATCGATCGCTTCGCTTCCAAACATCAGCTGTTCACTGTCAACTAACTCGGTGTGAGTGTCTCGCCTCTATGTAGTCTTTTCAGCCTTTTTCTAGGGAATTCTACAGCCGTCTAGTAATCCAATTGTTTTTCCATTGATCTTTGCTGGTGTTTTCTAGATATTTCAGGAAAGCCGAGAATATTCCTTATGTATTCAGGGAAGATGTTCGTTAATTATGCTCACACCAACTTAATTGGCAAGTACTCGTAACAATATTGTAAATTACGTAACAGTATAATAAATCCAAATATTCAAATCGCATAGTAACTGCACTTTATCGGATCAAATATTTACATATCAGAAATAAAATAATATCAACTTCAAAAGTAACCTGTTTAAAACACAGAAGGCTTGAAAAAATACGAAATAACATTGTTTATCAAGATACTTAAATCATTCAGTCGTGTACATGATTTATGAGAATATATACTCAAATTTTTTATCGTAGCCTCTTTATTTTATGGAATTATTTTTTCCCTTTATTTATTTTTGATATCAAAATGGTATCAATACTTAACTGGAATTCCAATGCAATTTAATCAAAATAAAATTCTTAACCGCTGATAAAAAATTTTAGAGAAAGTAGGTAATGCATTTTCGTGCAATATTATTTTAGTAGCGACCCGCCTCGGCTTTGCACGGATGTAATGTTGATCATTACATAGTATAAAACAAAGTCGTTTCCCAGGTACCGCCGCAACCGCTATGTCCTGCATTTTAAAAAGGATAAAAAACTGGTTATTTTGGGTTATCTCTAAGAGATAGACATATACCACGCAGACTTGTTTGTAGACCTTTTTAAGGTATACAAAACTGTAGTACATTATTTTGATCTATCTCGTAGGGTTCAACCAGCGTTTGCAATGTAAGCGCAAAAAAATGTGTTTATTTACGACATCACATTAGAAACCTCTAAAATTATCAGTGTTTCTCTACTATATTATACATGTACTATACACATAAACCTTCCTCTTGAATCACTCTATCTATTAAAAAAACCACATCAAAATCCGTTGCGTAATTTTAAAGATCTAAGCATACATAGGGACAGACAGACAGCGGGAAGCGACTTTTTTGTTTTATGCTATGTAGTTAGTGATAGTGAAATAAAGGAAATGGGTGGAGGCGCAAGGAATAGTGAAAGAAAAAAACAAATCCACATTAGCTAAGAAATTAACGTAACGTAACCCAATCCTAACCCAATGAAAATTAAGGGTTGAAAACGACTGTATTCAAGTATATCAATTCTCGTGACTCCGCTTTTATTTCTTTAATCATCCTACAAAACAGTAACGCATATGAAAGCTTTTATACCTATCTCGTACAAGACTGCTGAGAATCCATATAGTTACAAATTACCGTGCTTATATGTATGTTATTTCATTATATCATGAAAATCAGTAAATCGTGGAATAATTTCTAACTTACTATTTAATATATAATAATAATTATTAGACTAGATAACTATAAAACTAAGTAGAAATGTTATCGTGTGAATTCCCCGTCTGTTTACTAACCGATTTTAATTTCTATTACTATGCATTTTCTTTATATCTGGGGAGCTTAATAGGGCTAAAAAATAAAAAACCCTTATCAACCTACTTATTAATAAGTGTCTTTACAATAGATTAAAAATAACTTTATTAGAAATTTTGACTAACCACAATATGTGTATGCTGTAGGTACCTACTCAATTTAATGACGAATTCGGCTACTAACTATATAACGCTTTTATTATTTACTCAGCGATGATGCCCAAATATAAAAACTTTGTTACAGTAGGGCAATAATATCTGTTTAAACTTATCCTCTCTATCGATAAAAGAAAACCTTTTGGGTGTTTCATTCTCACTAATGTTGGTGGGCGGGCTGTCCCTCCGGCCTACATTCTAGGTCGGAGGGTAGGGCGGAAGGCACTCCAGCCTCCTTTAGGAATAGTGGGAATGGGTAGGTGATGGTTGAGGCAAGAAAGATGAGACGGATGAAATGAAAACAGATGAGAATTGAAAGACCATCTGTGGAATATTATATGTATTACTGCCCCAGCATTTGTTTAAATGATCCAAAGAAACAACAGAAAAACTTGGACCAAGACTGCCGGCCCCGGAATCGAACCGGTAACCTCCCGAATGTAAGCAATGATCTAAACGACAAATCCATCGAGAAGCAATGGATTTTTGTATGGTATATTTAAGTTATAGACGCACCCCCTTTTCCCACCACTACACAATCATGTGCGCGCACCCAATACGTTATAAATACGGCAGTACCAATGAAGACTTATGCACTCGTTTTAGAAATTTCACAGAAATGGCTTTAACGAAGCAACCGAAGATATCTTCTGCAGGGGGAAATTCTAAGTACGTCTAATATTATATATTTAATAAGCCAACGTATGTTACGACAACTTAATGACAAAAAATTTTGTTACCCTATGTATTAATATTAGACATAAAAGCCTATATTCCGCTATTATCCTACAGTGTCATCAAAAATTCTTTGTAAGTTCCATAAACTTCAATCTATTTTATCGACACAACACTTCATCATGTTTTGCTATCAGGACTATGTAAGCATCCAGTATATAGCGCCGTCGTTTGATTTCTTGATGCTACAATCTATTCCACGTCATATGTTTATGACATTTTAATTTGATTGTACTAAGAAGTTTAGTCAATTGTTTTCATTGTTATGACAAATGGCAGTGACAATTAATAATTAACAAAATAATGATTGGATTAAAATCTTATCACACTCTGTTGGAACAATTAAAAATCACTAAAAACATATTTTTTTTTTAATATCCTCTATTTGATATCTATTTTTACTACTCGTAAGTTGTTTGATCTGATAATCAATTATTTATTAACTTAAAAAATGGAATGACAAGAATTGGTATCTATGTACGCAGTTTTTATCGTTATTTGTATCAATATATAATGTTGAATAATGCTCTGTAACAACCTGTGCTCTCGAAGGATTAATTAGGATCATGAAGCCTTACATGGCGAGCTACATTATATCCTGTTTGCATTCATATGTCGAACATAAGCTACGTGTGAAGGTTGCAGAATGAAAACTCTTATTAGAAACAGAGTATTAGGCACTTTACTACAAGTGTTTTAATATAATCATTTCTTACGTGATGTACATAATAATTGTTTCATTTATTTATAAATGACGAACGTGCGGTTCATGGAAAATAATAATTTTGTCGTTCAATAAAATGGAAACTACAATTAAAATTACACAACGACTAAACAAATACAATTGCTCGCATATTCACCCACCGGTGGTGGTCACTAATGGAAACAGTCACGCACGCCTCCACAATTTTTAACAATTTCTTACTTACTTGAAAATAGCATTTTAAATGTACTCAAACTATTCAATAATTATCGGATAAGAAATAGATTAGATACAGAAAGTTGTTCTTTCATAGCCTTTTCTTCATAAACAAGCATTATCATGTAAAATAAAAAAACAAAAGTAAGGTAAATGGCAGAAACTGTACCTAATATTACATAAACTAGAAGTTAGTCCAGGCTCCCAAAGACAAAATTATTTCATTTGATGCTTTTTTAAGAATTTCTTTTCAAGAATGGTCTACCCTTAAATTCTGTTGATCACTTGGGACAAAAAATGTACTTAAGAGCTTCCGTTTAAAATGAGATGATTTCGTATTATAAATTTATGAATTTTAGGTTCAACAAAACATAAAAATAACAATTTACAACCCTTAAGCAGGGTTTAAAAATACGATTTCTCGATGTTTCCAAACTTACAAATTAAGTATTATGGACAATCGTTAACAAAATATGTTGAAGAGATAATTCCGGTTAGGTAAGTAAGTAAGATTTTTGAAATTTGTTTAAAAAAATATTTGAAAATTTAGACAAATCTCTGAACCTTCAACAAAATTGTTACCTAATCAAGTCAGGATTTTAATAATAATTTGAAAATGAAGTTGTCTATTAGACACATGAAAATACCAAAGAAAATTGTTGTTAGAATTAAAAAATAACAGTATTTGAAAAACAAATTATATTATTGTATTAACAAATAGAAGTTAATAATTCCGTTCCTAATAACCTAACGCTCGTGGAAGTCTAGAAAATCTAAATAATTACAAAACTTCTCGCACATGTTTTCTATAATTATTATAAAAGAAGGGACATAATTTGAAAGCCATTGGGTCATATATGTGTAGAAATTAAAAAATATTTGTACTTATATCTTATTGCTAAGGCAGGTAAAAAAACAAAAAAGGTGCATTAGCCGGGAACCGAACCCTAACTGCACGCCAGGGTATTTCCGAACACATCCTAATTGTTCCAATTGAAACAATTTTGCTCATTGTTTTCAAATGTTAGAAATTGAGTTCAATTCATTTAAAATGACGTGACATGTATTACGTTATTTAATTTGACAAGTCAATTATATTTCGGCCATCCCGATCTTTCTACAACTTAAGCATCATTTGTTGTATGCAACGGAAAATCACGCATTACATAATGTGTGTATTCTTTTACAATTGAAGAAAAAAATGAGTGTAAACAATAAGAAAAAAAATAATTTAGAGCATCTAACTAATATCAAAACCACTTGTAGATAATAAATTACGAAATCACCCAATATTTTGAAAATTGATAAAGTAAAGTAGATATTATACCTAAATGTTTTGTGATCTTACATACTCCAATTTATGTGACCACGTTTTTTTGAGATAAGAAATACCTAATGAATAGATAAATGTTATTCTGATTGGCAAATTATCAATGCATTGTTAATAAATTATTTAATTGTTAGAGAAAAAGTAAAATCGCACTTAGTTAAGTATTTAAAAATTCACACAATTTTTTTAACAAATACGAGTATCCAGTAGATACTTAAAAATACTGTATGTACAAGGCAGTGTATTTACTGTAATACTTATTAAATAATTCGTATAAGTATTATTGCAGAAGCAGTACATATAGTATAGGATATTTATAAATAAGAATTTTGGCGTTCAATAAAATGGAAACTAAAATTAAAATTACACAACGACTAAACAAATAAAATTGCTTGCATATTGTCAGCAATGGAAACAGCCACGCACTGAAAAAGTGACGACTCAGACAATAAAACTTTTCAAAAGATTTATTAACTTAATATTTGGTAGCATTACCACATCTGACCTAAAACAGAGGAGAGTCCAAACGTATTTAATGACAATCTTAAGGGACAATAATTGTTATTGCAGTTAAGATGCAACAAGTGTTATAGAACCTGTCAGGTATATGAAACGTCATTAGGGTAATTGCTTCACTATTTGTAACACATTCTTACTTATTTGAAAATAGCAGTTTAAAAGCTGTCAAATATTTTAGGCTTTACAGGTACAAGTGGTTAACAAAATCTAAAACTTGTTTCGTAAGAATGGCACCATACAAAATAAAATAAAAACTAGGGTGCATCCGAATTGAGCACAAAAAAAATTATTAAACATCAATTGGGCACAAACCGAGGCATGAATTGCGCACAATGATTTTGCTGTTCTCATTCGTAATAATAAATATCTGAATTACGTACAAGCGGTGTTGCCAAGTATCGTGGTATGTATACTATACATTAACCATATAATTATGAACATATTGAGTTTATAATCTGACGAAAAGTTGTGAATTGCAAAAATTCACTTTCCAGAGAAAAACATTTTTCAAACATGTAGTAAGTGGGTTAGGTTATGGTGAGTAAAGGTTCCTCTTTCTCCCTCTCTGGAAAGTAAATTTTTGCAGTTCAAAAATGTTCGTTGTTAGTAAGGCTGGTCACTTCGTGGCAATTTTATTGCTTGAGTCACCATTTAAAAGAATTAGATAGTATTTTGCATTATGTATATATATGGTATCTGCACAAACATGGAGACAGTAGTGGCTATTTGGACCACAAGTTACAGTAGTTTGAACCACGGAGGTTGACGTAAAAGAAAGCAATAGTCATTAAAAAAAGCATCCCAGAAACTCAAAGGCTATACACTAGAATTGGTCAATTTCACTGTTGAGATTCGTTTCCTTTTATTGTAATCCCAATGGTGTAAACTGGGACGATTTTGACACGGTTTTTGCAATTCCTGTTTGAAGCTGTCATCTTTTAGAAATGACAGATTGGAAGAGTTTTTGTGTAAGAATAATTTATTTCACTTATATTTTCATGTGATTGTTGTAAATAAGTTGACTAGAAGATCGCACCTGACTTAAACAATTTATTTAAACAATGTCGCCAGCTTCTTCGTATTACAATAAAGTCTTGTGGTGATCATCTTTGGTGACTACTGGTGGTCAGTCGGGGTGGCGACCACCAGTATAAGCTGCCTAATAGTAAAACTACATTGTACCTACTAAGTATACGTAATTTCATAAAAACAAGTACTTACATAGAGTAGTTCTAGATTATACACTGGTTTAATTCCACAACCTGAAACAAAAGATCAAATAAATAAACATTCGATTTGTAATACATATGTACATGTTTACATACAAAAAAAGTGAAAATATATATATTAAAAAAAAGTAGTGAAAGTTATACTCATAATCCTTTGATAATGGTCGTGTTGGCCGAAACTTGTTAGGAAGTATTCAATAAAATTTGATGAAACTATCCTTGGTGTTTTTTTTTATATATTTTTATTATTATAAGATGTTTCACAATAAGTGCACCCTCAGCAGCAATAAGTATATAAAAAAGTATTCAAAACAGAGAAAACAAAGAAAAAGGATAGGTATGTTGACATACAGTAACTTTTTCCAACACTTTTTCTTAGTAGTGAAATTATAACAACTTGTTAAATATTCCTTATTGATTATAAAATTTTATTAAAAGTATTTACTTAGATTACTAAATCATAGTAAGAATACCTAGTTCATGTAAAATACTAATTACATTGTCCTGATTAATTCATTACTTTAGTCGAGACAATCCATCATTATAAAACTAGTCTTGGCATAGTTGTTTAACTGAAATATGCAGACAAGACAAAGATCCTGGTTTAACAAAATCATGTTTAAGTGATCTTTAAAATGACCACACCGGTTGGCTACAAATTCACCTACCTACACACTTTTGAACCAGTAGAAGGCGTTTTCTTACCTAATTTAGAATTAAAAATTATTCGTAATTAAGTAAACGTTTTTGCAATTATGTCTATACAAGTGTTTAGCTAAGAAGATATAAAATATTTCATGTAAGGAAGTAGTGGTCTTTTTTCAACAATTTTCAAATTAAAGGTATTTTTGGGATATTTTCAGAACTTCCTAAAGTACAAATGAGGACCGAGGTATCGATGAAAAAATTTGTTCTAGTACTGTTGTTACAATACACGTTTTATTAATTAAAACCATCAATCATTTCCTTACTGATATCTAGAAATAGTAATCATCATTAAAAAAAAAATCATGTGTGCAATTCACACGTGGTAGAAGTGAAACCTTCAAAAATTTTGGTTTCATGATAATGAGACGAATGTAAAATTTCGGGAAGAGGATAATTGTAGGCGACTCTAATTCTCACCAATGAGTGTTTATGGAGTGTTTATCATTGGTGTTTATAGATTAAGTTAATAGGAGGCAGTTGCCAGTAAAGTATATAGTTTAAAATGCAAATTATCTAAAAACAACTGGATAAATAATTGATTTAGTATATAAATAAAAATATATATAAAATGGAAATACAGGAATACTTTAGTTCTAAAATAAATATAAATAATCTTTTCTCTGTCAGTAACTTCATTTAATATACATATTTGATAGTTTAACTTTTATGTTATTAAAAAGAAGATCCATATCATCATTGATTTAGAAATACCTCCTATGTCCATCTAAATAAAATATTGCAAATGGATTGGTTTTTTTTTAATTTATACTACCTATTTTGCATACTTATTTTATGAAGTTACAACTGAGTGTATGCAAGTATTATAGGTATACGTATTATTGTTATTATGAGAAATTCGGAAATTAGAACTTAAACGCGAATTTATAAAAATTGCTAAATATAAAACAATTATTATAAGTGTACAGACATTTTAAGGGTTTTTAGCAAATTATCCTGTTAATGCAGGAATTAATTAATTAGTTAATTATTATAACCACCAACACCCATCACGTAATATAACTTAATATGCAAAAGCATAATTAAAATTATTATCTAGATAATATCAAACTGTTATTTATATACAAAATCAATTATTTATCCAGTTGTTTTTAGATAATTTGCATTTTAAACTATTTACTTTACTGGTTACTGCCTCCTATTCTCGTATTAATTAACTTAACCTATAAACTATGCTATAAACACTCAAGACTCTGGGTTTCTTATTTCGTTATTTGTCATTCATTTTGAATTTTCAAAATTTACCGCTTAGACCATAGATCTCTACATTCAGTCCATCATTCAACAGTCATGCGCATTGGCGGCGGTTCGTGGTGAGAATTAGAGTCGCCTGGATAATTGTAGGTTTTAGTAATGATCATAGTGATACAAACCTACCGACATTCAGATCACAACGGTACTATAGAAGTTTTCACTTCAAAAAAATAAAAACAAAACTTAATATCAGATACAAATATTCGACATAACAAGTGATGACCACTTTTTGTTCATAGCTGTAGGGTAACGTTTGCTGGTTTTAATCAACGAAAACTTAAAAATACCTATATAATTTTTAAACTATAACCCTTCTATATAAATTCAACTTTTAATGTATGATTGAATTATAGGAGAGTTATGAGAAAATCCCTAAAATGTTCTTAATCTGACGACTGTTGAAGAAGAGCCATTACATTTTCAGGTAAAAGTATCTGTTCCAACACTCATTATTTGTATCTACTTTCTTAACAAAATAAGTAATGGTTGTAGGTTGAACAGGTTGAAACTTCATATCGAATGAACGAAAATCAAACGAATGTAAAGTTTCAAAAGACGTATTAATTGTTCAATACAATTGTTTTACCAATACATTGACTTCTTCAGGTGAAGATGTTATGATTAAAGTTATTATCAAATAGGCTTAAATACTAAAATTTAACCAGTAATTATGGGGTGGAATTTGCCAAAATCAAATAACATAGTTACTTCTCTTAAAACCAGCAATACTCTATCCAAACATTAAACATAATAAATAAGATAAAACTGACAAACAATCGAAATCTGGAATTTATTTATTGGAACGTGGAGGTTACAATCAAGTTTATGTAGGAAAAACTAGTCGCTCCTTCAATCAAAGCATTAGGGAACACAGAAGGAGCTATACGAATTGAAAAGCTGATTCTACTTACGCAGAACACTAAAAGAAAAGCATGCTTTTAATGGTACATCAATTAGATGTTTAACTAATTGAATTTATTAATATAGAGACTTTCAGCTAAATTTAGTTTCTGACTTTTAGGTAGTTTCTTTTTAATTTGAAAAGTACCATTAAAATTACGTTTCTCTTTTAGTGTTCTGCGTAATTAGAATCAGCTTTTTCTTTAGTATAGCTCCTTCTGTGTTTTCTAATCCTTTGATTGAAGGAGCGACCAGTTTGTCCTACATAAACTTGATTGTAATCTCCACGTTCCAATAAATCAAGTCCAGATTTCGATCCCTTATCAATTTTATCTTTAGTATGTTTAATAAATTTGGATAGGGTATTGCTGGTTTTAAAAGAAGTAACTATGTTGTCTGATTTTTGCAATTTCCACCCCATAATTACTCGTTAAATTTTAGCATTACTAACTTTAATCATACCGTCTTCACCTAAAGAAGCCAATGGCGAAACAATTGTAGTGAACAATTAATATATCTTTTGAAACTACATTCGTTTTATTCTCATTTACTTAATAAAAGTATGTTTTCAAAATTTACAAAATACAAACAATAAATCTAGAGGCACTTAAATAAATTTGTACATAATTTATAGGAACGAGAAGGATAGTTCTTGCATGTCTTATCACCCAGAAACTTATGTATGTTGATGGGCGGAAAATCCATACAACTACAATTTAGTACAAAATTGGAAGAATGAGCGGATGATTTTTAGAAAGAGACATATGAGAAACGACAACAGAAAAATACTTAAGAAGATAATGACGTTTAACTGAAAATGTATAATATATTCCCTTTTCACTCTTTCGTGTATCTATAGTTAAATGTCAGTTATCCCATACAAATATAATGAATGCAGCTGTAATTGAGAATGCGGCATTTTAGAGATAAGCACTTACTACAAAACGCCTAATTTATTCATAATGATAGCATGAATTTACGTAAACGCGTTATTTTTACCAGGAAGTGCTTCAACATAAATAAAGCTAACAATTAACTTCCTTCAAACTCCTTTCATATTTAACGAATACTTGAAATACGTGTTGTGGTGTTGGAAATAAAGTTAAACCTTTTTAAAGTATCGGTAATTATTATTGGGTCTCCACACAAAAATCGCTCCAAAATTTTTTTTAACTATCAGAGAATATTCTGTAGGGTAAAACTATATGTTTTAGAGCGAAAAAGACATTTTCAATGATTATTTATAAACTGACCTAATGTAACCTTAACATTGAAATACATAGAATGTCTGGAACCCCAATTCTCAATAATTACCGATACTTTAAAAAGGTTTAACCTTATTTCCAACACCACAACATGTATTTCAAGTATTCGTTAAATATGAAAGGAGTTCCCCATTACATCATGAAGAAGCAAAATTAAAAACAGACTTAAATTAAAGATAAGAAACGTAAATAGTATCTCAATATTTCCGAAGGTAGTTTTTTTAAATTTTTAGTTATTTTGCTTATTTATAGGTACTTATTTTATCAGAATTTGATTCAGTTTACTATTATGTATTGATAAATTTAATTATTGTCGACTGTAACATTGAGAAATCCTTTGAATTTATGCAACCAAAAATACATTAGTTAAATTATGTACGACTTCTGATATATAAAACACAATGTTAGTTACCATACTCCTATGAAACGGCTTGACCGATTTTTATGAAATTTGATATGCATATTTAATAGGTCTGAGAATCGGGAACTATCTGTTTTTCATACCCCTATGTGATGAGGGTTGTCCACCCCTAACTTTTTTATTTTTTGGACAAAATTTTTTATTTTTATTTTTTATGATTTGGTATTAAAAAATACATATGAATCTTAATTCTCACCCTTCTACCACCAACCCCCATTTTTTAATAGCGATATTAGTACTGTAATCAGAGGTTAAGTTAAGTTGAGGCTGAGTAGACGTGTGTTTGAGTGCTCCGGAATTTTAAAAAATTTAAGTAGCAAGAACTAAATATTTCTGGCTGTTTTTTGGGACAACGGGAGAGAAGTCTTCACTGGTGCAACTGGTAGAGTTTATGGAAAAAGGCTTGTGTACTTTGAGAGAAATTCGATCATTATATTGGATTTTGGCAACACGTGGAGAGGACTGAAGGTCAACGTGGCCGTTGGAGCCTTTTTTGTGAGGAAAGATACGAATGGTTTTTTGCTTTCGTCTTTTTTTGTTAAATTAAGAATTTACATGTCAATACAATAAAAAAAGGCCAGAAAAAGCAGTACAAGGCAGATTAAGTAAAGCTTAAAAAATACGAGGATGAAAAATGGCCAATAGAAATAGAAGCAATTCAGTAGGAAGTGAGATATCGAATTGGATCAACAGAAAAGATAATGGAGAGGAAAGCAAGAAAAGAAAAGCAGCGACAATCGAAACAGAAGAAAAAGGAATAAAAAAGAAAAACAGGCAACAAAATAGCAGTGGGTTGGCGAGAAGTGACGAAGATAAAATGGACGACATTATGAAGTTCCTAGAGGAGATGAGAATAGAAAATTCGTTAAGATGGAAGGAAAACATAGAAAATCAAGAAAAAAAAGATAAAGAAGAGGAAAAAAGATGGAGAAATTTAAACCAAAAGATCAAAGAAATACAGGAAGAAAATAAAGTAATTAAACAAAGAATAACAGAATTAGAAAAAAAACTAAGGAGAAACTAGAAGAAATAAACTTAGAAATGGATAAATTAAAAGAAAGAGTGCATGGAAAAATGGGAGAGAACGGAAAACAGGAAAAGTATGAGAACAGAATAAAGGAGGTGGAAAAAGAGATGGAAAGAATAAATAGAAAGGAAAGGAAAAGAAACATCATCATAAAAGGACTAGAACTTGGTGAAGGAGAATGGAAAAAGGAGATAGAAGAATACATAAGAGAGAAATTAGGAGTCCAGACAACAATACAAAAAGTATGGAAAATAAAGAACGCAATGTTTGGAGCAAAAGTAGCAAATTATGCAGAAAAGAATAATATAATAAGGAACAGTAGGAATCTTAAGGGCACAAATGTGTTCATAAATTGGGATCTAACAAAGGAAGAGAGAAGGATTAGAGAAAAAATAGAAGAAAGAATAAGGGAAGAAAGAAGAAAGAAACCAGATATTAAAATCAAAGCGGGATATAAGAAGGTATTTATAGAAGATCAAGTATGGGTATGGAACGAAGGAATCGAAAAATTGGAAGAAGGGGAAGATAAGAAGAAAGGAACGGGGTTTCGACAGGAGATAAGAAGAGCTGGAGGATAAAGTATGGACCTAAATTAAAAAATGGAACGAAGATGTCGACAATTGCATGGAACGTGGCGGGATTAAAGAACAAGGAAAGATGGTTCTGGGAGGAGATAAAAAACTATGAAATGGTGCTATTAAGTGAAAGGTGGGTGGAGGACAAAGACATGGAAGGTTTACAGAGAGTAAGTTAGACAGGGGGTACAATTGGAAAAATTATAGTGCGGAAAGGATTAAGAAAAAGGGAAGAGCAATGGGGGGAATGTTAGTGGGAATTAAAAAAGAAATAAAAGCTGAAGTTAATGAAATAGAAAAGGGAGTAATTATAGTAGATGGTAGAAAACAAAGGGGAAGATGGGTGATAATATTTGTATATTTGAATGAAGAAAAAAATGAGAAATTAGAAAAGATAGAATTTTGTTCAATAAAGCTCATACTATATAAGTGAATAGAAGAGAAAAACAGGTAAGGAAAGGGAGGGAGGGGAAAGACAAGAAAAAGAAGAAAAAAAAGGGGGAGTACTAGTATTAATATATCATGATAAAATTTTTATGTAAGATTTAGAATAAAATAAGTTTTTGTTTATCTGTATAAATAACTTTTTCGTTTCAATAAAGCTCATACTAGTACTGTAATAATCTTCAACTCTCAGTGGTCGATAACTGATCAATTATTATCAATCGATTAGTCATCCCCGCCAGGCGTCTACTGATGTCACTACTCACCCAGCAAACAGCACGGAGTGGGAATGAGAATGAAGCAGATTTTTTTAGAATGTTACAGGGAATTCAAATATGTTCTAAGAAGTAAAAGAATGTTTTATTATAAAAGTTCAGAATGATTTGGCAATGTTCAAGAATGTTCCAGAATCTTGAAGATCATTCAAGAATGCTTCAGAATGTTAAAAAAACCTAGAGAATGTTTTGAATCATTATGGGATGTTCTGGATAGTTCTAACTTCGCGAATATTCTAGAATGTTCCATCAAACGTGTAATATATTGTTACCCGGGCAACGGCGGGTATTGGTGTTAGTTATATATATATGGTAAATGTTTGTCACAATTTTTGTGTGGGATAAACTCCGGAACTATTCAACCAATTTCTATGAAATTTGGCTTACTACGTATGATTTGGTCCAACTTATAAGCTAGTCTTAATTACTATTCGCAAATATATGTGTAGTTAGTTTTAGTTTTTGGTGAAAGTTAAAAGTGAAAAGTGAATAAACCGATGATTTTTAAACTAATTATAACTCATAATCAATGCATAACTTCATAGTATCATAGGAATCCGAATAATGTCTATTTGTTTAATTCATTTTATTACTTTATTATTATTTATTGTAATTTTGTGTCAGAATTAAGAGAAGAATCATAACCATGTAGATACTATTTACATGTGCAAAAGACCAACTGCTGACTCAAAAAGTTATCTTTATAATACAAGTCACATCATCCTTAATTAGATCATATAAAAAATTTGAATGAATTACGACTACTGTAAAAATCAACAAATGATCTTGCACTGTCTCATCTTGAAGACGTTAAGAACAAGAGGCTCATATAGAATGCAAGACAAGCTCAAGATAAACTAATTCAAAAACTTATCTTGTCCAAAGTGTTTCCTCAAGATCATGAGTATACCTCGTCTTCTAAATCATAATGATTCTAAAAAGTTTACTGAATAGTTATTTTTGCTTTTAAAAGAAGAAACTTTATTATTAATTATATATAGTTAAATATAACTTGAAAGACGGAAAGCCCAAATTATTGAAAGCAAATTAATAAGCCTTTAACACCTCATTACTCCACATATTGATTGAATTTTATTTTAAATTAATTATTACTAAATACAACCTGAGTTTTCAGTTACAAGATTTTGTTGTTAAAAATAAAATTGTTTCCCGACACAGTGACTTCTCCAAGTGTAATAATAAAATTGGCCTTTTGTGAGGAATGCTTTTCATATTTCAATATTATGTGTCCATTTAAAATATTAATGGAGATATTGAAGGTGTCACTTTTATGTAAATTTAAATCTACTGTGACGTGTTCAGTCACGGAAAACACAATTAACAAAACAAAACAACGAATTTATTTAATTACTAAAGTTAATTTGACTACACTACAGTTATAAAGAAGTCTACACAATTTATTTCACTAAAAGTCTCTTTTCCCGCTCGCCTCTGTGTGAACACTATCTATCGCTCTCTATAATTTAGACACTATCTAGTCGCTCGGTATGAATTCTATCGCCCGTGTTGCTTATCGATCGCTTCGTTTCCAAACATCAGCTGTTCACTGTCAACTAACTCGGTGTGAACATCTCGCCTTTATATATTCTTTTCAGCCTTTTTCTAGGGAATTCTACAGCCGTCTAGTAATCCAATTGTTTTCCCATTGATCTTTGCTGGTGTTTTCTAGATGTTTCAGGAAAGCCGGGAATATTCCTTATGTATTCAGGGAAGATGTTCGTTAATTATGCTCACACCAACTTAATTGGCAAGTACTCGTAACACTGCCCCCTTCTTAGAATTGATCGTCCCGATCAATGTCTTGACCTTTGTAGGGCGCCAAGCGGTCTAAGTGTACAACTTTCATCTTGGCCTTTGGTCCTCTCTGAATACGGTAGACCACGTCATTCAGCCTTCTGACCACAGTGTAAGGTCCTTCCCAGGCTCGCTGTAGCTTCGGTGAGCGCCCTTTTCGACGGCCACACCTGGTCCCCTTCTCTGAATCCTGTGCTGTTGGCTCTCCGGTCGTACCTGATCTTCATGCGGTCACTCCCTACTTGGATTTTGTTACGAACGGCTCTATGGATGGTATCGAGTCGTTCCTCTAGCTGCTGTGCGTAATCGGTAGCCGAAGGTCGCCGATCTTCTGGGTGTCCAAACCGGATGTCCAAAGGTTACTTCAGCTCTCTTCCAAATAAAATGCTGGCTGGTGTTCTGCCGGTGGTCTCATGAACCGCACTTCGATAGGCCAACAGGAACAAAGGTATGTGCTGGTCCCAGTCTGTCTGGCGATCGTTGACAACCATTTTCAAATTGGTTTCCAGCGTCGCGTTAAACCGTTCGACCATTCCGTCAGATTGTGGATGTAATGGAGTGGTCCTAGTTTTCTGTACTCCTAGCAGCTCACAGACTTCCCGGAATACCGTGGATTTGAAGTTCCGTCCCTGGTCAGAGTGGATCTCCATCGGAACTCCATACCGACTAATCCATTGGTTCACCAGCATTCCAGCGACCGTAGTAGCTTCTTGGTTTGGGATTGCGTACACTTCGGGCCATTTGCTTAAATAGTCCATCACTTCTAAGATGTACTTATTGCCAGCAGCTGTTGTTGGGAATGGTCCTGCTACGTCCAGAGCTATTCTCTCAAATGGGGCACCAACATTGTACTGCTTCATTCGCCCTCGGCTTCGAGTCTGAGGTCCCTTGGCTGACGCACACGTTGGACACTTCCTACACCAATTTTCGACGTCTCTTCTACACTTTAGCCAATAAAATCGCTGTCGCACCTTCTCCAACGTCTTTGTTACTCCTAAGTGTCCTCCACCAACACCTCCATTGACTTCTGTCAGCACCTCGTTGACTCTGTTCTTCGGGAGAACTACTTGATGTCGAATTTTAGTTCCGTCAGGGCTTTTCCACACTCGTTTTAGTACCCCATTCTCGATGATGAGCGAATCCCATAAGGCCCAATAGCTCTTCGTGATGGTACTCGTACTACTAACATCTGCCCAGGTAGGTCGTGCTGTTCCTGCCTTTTTCCACTGCAGTATCGGTTTAATGTCTTCGTCGTTATCTTGGTCTTTCGCCAGGTCTTCGTTCTGCCAGTGTTCTTCAGGTTCCACCATCGTCTGACAGATCCTTGCCAAGTTGACAGGTTCCTTCTTTTCGGCGGCCATGCAATGTTTGCACTTCTTCGAGCACGGTCTTCGAGAGAGGGCATCAGCGTTACCATGTTGTTTTCCAGCACGATGCTCGATGCTGAAGTCGTATACTTGTAGCCGCTGTAGCCATCGAGCCAGTTGTCCCTCTTGGTTTTTAAATTGCAACAGCCATTTCAGGGACGCATGGTCTGTCCTTAACAGGAATTTTCGTCCGTATAGATACTTATGGAAATGTTTGAGAGTTTTGACGACTGCCAGCAATTCTCTACGGGTCACGCAATAGTTTCGCTCCGGCTTTGACAGTGTCTTACTGAAGTAGCCAATGACCTTTTCTTTTCCTTCCTGCATCTGCGACAGTACACCACCAATTCCTACATTGCTGGCATCCGTATCGACAATGAAGTCTGTGTCGAACTGTGGGTACGTCATTATTGGGGCTTGAGAAAGGGTAGACTTCAGTGTTTCTAAAGCTTGCTGACATCGTTCTGACCATTGGAAAGGGACATTATCCTCTGTTAACTTGTGGAACGGTCGAGCTTTATCTGCAAATCCCTTTACGAATCGTCGGTAATAGGAATCGTGTTGGTTCTTCGGGACAGGCCAACTTCTCACAGCTTCAGTCTTGTCAGGATCAGTTTTTATTCCTTCTGAGGTGATAACGTGGCCAAAATATTTCACCTCCTTACAGAATAGATGACATTTCTTGGGACTGAGTTTCAACTTGGCTGCTGAAAGCTTCTTGACCACTTCTTCGACATTCTGGAGGTGGTCTTCGAATGTCTTTCCCAGTACTATCACGTCGTCTAGGTACACCAGACAAACCTTCCAATTGAGCCCTTGTAGCACATTTTCCATAAGCCGCTCGAAGGTGGCGGGAGCGTTACATAGTCCAAATGGCATAACGTTAAAGTGCCACAGCCCGTAACCAGTCGTGAATGCGGTCTTCTGCTTGTCTTGTGGATCCAGTTTAACTTGCCAGTATCCACTCTTCAAATCTAACGTTGAAAACCATTTGGCACCAAACAAGCTGTCAAGGGTGTCGTCGATTCTGGGTAAGGGATAGCTGTCCTTTAAGGTTACGTCGTTGAGCTTCCTGTAGTCAACGCAGAACCTGGTCGATCCATCCTTCTTCCTAACCAACACTATCGGAGAAGCCCAAGCACTTTGCGATGGTTCGATTACCCCCTGTTCTTCCATGTTCTTCACCAGGTTGTTGACTTCTTCTTGCTTAGCCCATGGAACTCTTCTAGATGGTTGTGTAATAGGCTATACGGTGGTATGTCAGATTCGTTCTCCCAAAGTCGTTGTCAGAGAGGGCGACGACGCGACGTTTCAATACTTGCTGAGCAGTTCTTCGAACTTTCTAATTTGTTCGCTGTTAAGGTTTGTGGACGAACGCTGCACTTAGTCTCGAAGAACGGTTGGAAGCGGTTCGCTCTCTGCCATTGAGGATTCAGCTTCGACTTCGCATTGGAGGATGGACACCACGGGTTCAAGGACTCCTACTTCCATTCCTTAACACACTTTCTGTTCGAAGTCCTTCAAATTGACCACTCTGACAGATGCGTTCGGCGTCCCAGTTCGAATTAGTGTTCGTCCTATCAGTATGGCTTTCTGTGTCAAATTGTCAAATCCGGGTTTTTGGCTTCTACTATCCCCACCAAACCATCCGCACCTTCGCCGTCGATGTTTATTTTGAGAACTACCTCGGATCTAGCAGGTAGTAATCGGTCTTCTGCTACGATGACCTTTCGAAGACCCTACTCTTTGGTGGAGGTTTGTCATCACCAACTCTTCCTTGCCGATGCGTAAAATGCCGGAGCCCAAATCCAGATTAATCTTGTTTTGTTCCAGAAGGTCTAGTCCGATGATCACGTCGTCGGCGACATCGGCTACCAGTGCCCTGTGTCGAAGGCATACTTCTCCCAGTCTCAATTCGATGTCGCATTCTCCTCTAATCGGCGCTGTCTCTCCGGTAACCGTGGTCAAACGTAGCTTCCTCTGCAGGGGACGGATTCTCCACTCGTTAACGATGTTCGGCCGGATTATGGTCTTAGAAGCTCCCGTATCGACCACCATTCTAACCTTCTTGTTGTTGATGTGACCTTCGACGAATAAGGACTTGCTTCCGTTTAGTTGGGAAACGACGATTTCTGCTGGGGCTTGGTGGGGAGAAGCCAACTTGCGCCCCTCAAACTTGGCTGATCTTAGTTTCCCGACTGCTGTCGGTCCGCACGGCGTTCTTCGGCCGGGCAGTCTCGCTGTAAATGTCCGTGCCTTCCACATTCCCAGCACCTTGGTCTTCCTTTGTTTTGGCCACAGTCTTGGGAAAAGTGGCCGAACTTCCCGCATTCCCAACATTTGGCCGATTCTCTCTTGTCGTTGATGGTAGTCCTCTTGACAGTTTCGACGCATTCTTTGATCAGTCTTGTGACTTCATTCTTGTATTCGTCGTGTTCAACAGCTGTTTGGCGTACACGCACGTGGCCCTTGGAAGCTTATTTTGCAGCTTCGAATTCTAAGGCGTGCGCCAGTGCGTCACTCGCAGTCTTATGGCGGGCCAAACGGAGAACTTGCCGTAAGTCGGTGTCCCTCACTCCATCGACGAATGTTTGGACTGCTAGCTGGTCTGCGAAGTCCTGCGGAGCGGTAGGATAGGCCAATCTAACTAGACGTTCCACATCGGCCTCGAATTCTTGTAGATTTTCTGATGTCCTCTGGTTGCGACACTTTAGTTGGGTTTGGTACACTTGTTGCAAATGTTTGTCGCCATATCTCATTTCAAGTCGCTCTAGCAGCGCAGAGAAGTCCCGTTGTTGGCGCTCTGGAATACCTTGAAGGACGTCCAATGCTTCTTCTCGCAGAGCTATGACCAGCGCCGTTGCTCTCTCAAAATCGTTCCAGTTGTTTGCTTCTGCCGCTGCCTCGAACTGTCGTTTGTATACAGACCAGCAAACTTTTCCGTCGAAAGTCGGTGGTTTAATTCTGATCGTCCTCGTAGTGTCTTCGGACTTTACTTCACTAGCCGGTCTAGTGTTCTCGAACTTCTGTCGTATCTTCTCTACTTTCTTTTGTACTTCTTCTTTCAACTGATCTCTTAGTTTCTCTTGTCTCGTCTCAAATTCTTGTCGTACTTCCTTTAATTCTTTTTGCACTTCTACTCTGACTTCCTTTAATTCTTCTTTTAATCCTTCTTGCTGAATTTTTATTGTCCTTATATCTTCGATCAATTTCTCTTGAACCGCTTTAATTTCTTCTTTGCCTGCTTTAATTTCTTCCTTCATTTCTTCTTGTGCTAGTTTCATTTCTTCCTGATCACACTCCATTCTTTTATGTCCAGCTTCCATTTTGTTCTTCAATTCTTCCTGTCCACATTCCATTCTTTCTTGTCCAGCCTTCACTTCTTCCTTCATTTCTTCCTGGCCTGCCTTCATTGCCTTCATCATTTCCATTAAAGCCTTTATTTGTTCTTCCATTATTGCTGATTGTTTTCTTGTTACTGGCATAAGGCTTCAAAATTCTTCTTCTCTTCGGACCTCTTCTACGATCTGTCGCACTAACTTTCTTCGGGAATCTTCAATTCCCTTACTATCCCACTCCTGACACCAAATGTGACGTGTTCAGTCACGGAAAACACAATTAACAAAACAAAAATAACGAATTTATTTAATTACTAAAGTTAATTTGACTACACTACAGTTATAAAGAAGTCTACACAATTTATTTCACTAAAAGTCTCTTTTCCCGCTCGCCTCTGTGTGAACACTATCTATCGCTCTCTATAATGTAGACACTATCTATCTATTGCCTGTTGTTCGCCTATCGATCGCTTCGCTTCCAAACATCAGCTGTTCACTGTAAATCTAACTCGGTGTGTGCGTCTCGCCTTTATATAGTCTTTTCAGCCTTTTTCTAGGGAATTCTACAGCCGTCTAGTAATCCAATTGTTTTCCCATTGATCTTTGCTGGTGTTTTCTAGATGTTTCAGGAAAGTCGGGAATTTTAACAATTAAATCAAAAAGTTACGGGATCCTGAGTCCAGACGTACTTAAGAAAGAGTTCTTTCTGGACTTATATTTTTCAGCTGATTTTTTAAACAGTTTTTTTTGTCTAGTTCAGTGATTTTGTATTTTGAAATTAAGGTGTTGATCCTCTTTAATTTTGACCTAAAGTTGTAATTTAATTGTTTGTTCACTTCGTAAATTATTTTCAAGTATACACAAATGCATTTTTGTAACTTTGTGGTAGTCTAGATACGAGGGTGTGTCAAGTTGTACTAAATTCTTTGGGGGAATTTTTTTGGGGAAAAGCCCCCAAAATTTTTCCCAATTGTTTGTAGTTTTAGAATTGTAGTTTTGAAGGAATGCATATATATTTCAGCCCTGAATGAGTGCATTAACATTTTCTAACGGCGTATAGGGTGAAAGACTATACGTCTATTCAACTTTATTAGGGTTTTACCTGCCCCTAGGAATTCCCAGTACCTAGTCGTATTAATCAAGGGTTCTTCAGTTTTGAAATGAAGCGAATGTGTAACATGACGAGGATTTCCGGTCATTGAAATTACATTGTTTTTATTGTCTACATTTTCTATTTCCTCTCGGGCTTGGCACCTTTCACTTTCTTAGAATAGATGTTAATTTTTTTGGTCAATAAAATCTATTTTCGTTGGTTTGAAAAACGGAGTTTTATTTGAACTTGCTGCCCCTCCTTCATTCGTAATGTTCCCACTAATGTATCAATTTTAAATTATTGATCTTACCCGGATTTGCCTTACTACAATATTAAAAATTGAAATCAAGATTTCTTGAAACACGTAGGCACATGCGAATTAAACGAGAGTAAAATAATTTTTAATTTTTGGTTATTTTATTACTAACAAGAAATATATTGAAAATATCGTATATTACGGTCTCGTCTTGCAATAGCCCTAGTTAGCACTTAATTCTCAATATTTTTCTAAGGTTTGTGTATCAAAAGATTAATTATCTCGTTTAATTACGTATTTCTTATCGACGCGAATTTTTTTAGTGTTCTGTTTTCATTTTTTGTAATCAGAACAATATAAACAACGATCAAAGGCATTCTTTAGCTTTAATCATTATAATTTGAACTACAATTCATGTTCCAAACATAAAAATGTTACTCCATACATATTTTAAATGTAATTTGTCATTGTCTTGTTAAAAATAATTATTATGCAGTCAATACGTATATAAATGTTATATTATTAAGTAGGTAGGTGCATAAAATATTCCGCAATACCTTTTTCATATTACATCAAACCTTTGTTATCTAATGACATTGCTCAATTCCTTGCCTAGCAAGTACAAGTTTCATTTACTATTTTTATTTTAGCACATTGCAATTCACTACTTCTGCAATGACCTTGCTTCCTTTTCAATGTGTTTTATTCATACGCACTGAACAAGTTCAAGACAACGGAGAAAGTGTTCTATTTACGTTCTTGTTACCGTAGGATAGAAGGATTGTTGGAAAAGCAATTGATTCTATAACATCTGCTAACAAAGGTTTTGGTAGAAACTGGCAAGAATAAAAGGATTGCGACTAGTTTTTTTACAGAAGCAACTTCTAAATTTTGAAAAAAAAAGAACAGTTAAATTTAGTTTTCCTCCACATTAAAAGTAAGAGCGCAATTTTGACTGCAAATTAAGTATTTGTTGGCCATTTAGAGGCTTCTTCAGATTTAATAAATTTAACAAATGTATAGGTAAAAAATCGTTACGTACCTACTTATAAACCTAAAAGTGTGATTTCAAATTTACTTCAGTATCTATAACCACTTTACTTGGTGGAGTATCAAAAAATAGTGATTTATAGAACTCAGCAGGAATTATTAAAGAAAAGCAGAATAGCTAAAGATTTTCAAAAAGTAATATATTGTAAAATCATAAAAAAGTGTAGGATAGCTAAGAAAGTATAGATTTACAATATGAATTAAAACCTTTTATGTGATAATAACAGGTGTAATAATAAATCGTAGAAGAAAAGTTTGAAGTAGATAACCTTGATGAGGAATATAATATAATTAAAACAAGGAAATTTAAAGAAAAAGTAGTAAGATAAAGAATACTCAGAAAGTCTAAGACACGTATTAGTACTACAAACAGAGGATAGTGGGGATCCTCAGAGCTGAATGAAATAGTAAATAGGTTAACCTATTGCAAAGGAGGCTAGACAAATCTGAAGGGTTTCCCAAAAATGTTTGGTTCTCCTACATTAGATCTAAACTACCAAAATTTGACCTCCCTTGCTTACGCCTACGCCTAAGTACAGTTACTACTTATACATAGTTTGATGCCATCTTTCAAACGAAACACGTTTTATAGAAAGCTCAAGATAGTTTGAAAACATCTAAAGAGTTCTTATTAAAGGAAGTAGAATACAACCATCAGTTGCGCCGAAATAAAGTGAAATAAATAAAGAAATTGAAAGCTTTCAAACTTACGCTTGACTAATTCTTTTATTTAATTGTAATTTTGTTATTGGTGAAATTCCTGTAGCCTTCTAGCTGAAAGCATATCAAACACATACGAAAAAAGGCAACGAGTAAAAAAAGTGTTAACTTCAAACAAGTGTTAGTATCGAACAAATAAAAATTTATTACAAGTTGGATACCTTTAATTGCACAAAACATGGAAAACCAACAATCGGACATCATATCATGAAACCATATTGTAAATAAATATTGTTATGTTTAACTCTACATCATGATTTAAACAATATTCTCCAAGAATATTCATCTAAATGTTCGCTTAGCTAGTTTTTTTATGTCCCTCACAATCAAGCAATATATTGGGCAAATGTAAGTAGTGTCTGTAATTTCTATAAATTATTATAATTCTTTAAAAAAATTAAAATATTATTAGGGGGCAGCATGGGCAATTTTAAGTTTAATTCTCCACAGCTCAGGGCTTTGATGCCAATCATATTTAACAACCTATAACAATCAGAATCACAAGATTTGATTAAATCATTAACATATTCAAGTGATAATTACGAATTAACTGAATCCACTTCCTTTTATAATAAAGGGCTCCTATCAAAAATTAGCAATATTATGATATACACAACTGAAACTGATCTGGCCCCACTAAGGATATTTCAACTCTTTAATGGCATGCTCTGCTTAGACCAAACTTTTTTGATCATCGACCCCTATATAATTGTTTGAAATCTCCATCGACCCCTATAAAAATAATTTTCGGTTAATTAAAATGAAACTCTATTAGATACTGTGTTGTTCATTTATTTTATGATTTTAAACATTTATTAAAAAATTAATGGTACATTGTGTAACAATAGTTTTATGAAAAATATATTACTGATGAAATTTAAATACCTTGATATTTATTAAATAATAAGTAATTATAAATAGTAGAAATAATAAGTAATGTACCTAAATGCAGATTTATTTCTTCATAATCAATGAGATGAGTGTGCCTGGTGTTTTTTTGCAATGTTCGCTATATTGGATTCAAAATTGGTAAATTTCAATCTTAAATCCCCTCGAAACTCCACATTTAATTTATTTCTGTACTTAGTTAAGATTGAATTTACGTAACTGAAACCGGCTTCAACCATATTCGAACTTAGAAATGCTAGCATAAATGGCTGACCTATTTCGTAAAGTGTTACATATTTTTGCATTATATTTATACATACTCAATTAGATATGTGTGTTTTGCCTTATTAAGAACTGTTTTTTCTTCGACCCCCAATCGACCCTTCTGATTCGAATCGACCCCAGTTTTTGCTAAATAGACCCCTGGGCGTCTATATAGACCACTTTGGCGACCTCTGGTTTAGACTGATATTGTTTCAATAGTCAACTTTATGCGCTATTTAGACTTATTTGATCGTGAAGTCCATTCCCTATGTCGACAGTATTGAGACTGGTTTGGTTCTGATATGAATATTCCACATCAACTCTTTAGGATTACTATATCCTACCTATTAATTCACTTGAAATAAGAAAAAAAATCAGCGCCATCAGGTCCAGTCTGATTGCTTTGTTAGTACCAAATATTTAATAAGGCATTAAATTTCTGATCTGTTAAAAATTAGACTTAACTTGAAGTCAGGTATGCCGGATAAAGTTGAGTTTTGTAACCCTAACATAATCAGGAAAATAAAACCGAAAGTAAGAAAACCTCTTCATATTTTATGTTAATTTACACAGTGGATAACACACAGCATTCAGTTATTTTAATTACTTCAAATACAGTAAACATTGTGAAATAATGGGAAACATACTGGACTTGTTTATATTGTTCGTCAAGCAAAAGTAAAATACATATAAAAAATTCATCTACATGTAAAGTTTACCAACATCAATCCATATTACTATTATGCAATTAGTTCCTTTTAATCGTTTAAAAAGTACATTATAATGCCTTAGAATTAGATAATAAACGTGTTACAAACGCAATATTTTCTATTACACGCCACATATTTAGTCACGTTTGCATTTTAATTAACGTAATAAAAAAACAGTTTATTTATAGATTATAAATTGTCGATGACCTCTTTAGTCGAACCATTTCAAATAATTTAGGAACAGTGGATATCACATGCTGTAGGTACTTTTACTAAATTTTGCTGACATATTGTGACAAGCTGTTTTTCACAACAATACTGCTAGGTATAGATAAAATCTGAAAGCAATAAATTGAGAAAGTGCTGATAGTTTCTCCTATTATTAAAATATTTAGTAATTAATCATTTAGTTTTTGCGTTGTCATTACTGTATTAAAATGAAATGCAAATTGCTAATAATGTAGTAAGTATCGTAGTAAATTAAAACACAATTAAACGTTTAATATCTAAAGGTGAATGTAACAACACTTTCTAACTCGGACACTATATAACTTTCCCTACTAGAATTTTGTTTATGCGAACCTTAATTTATTTATTTATGGCTGTGAAGCTAAGTTGGTACAACAAAATGGGGAAAATTTGGGAAATATCGAAATTAAGAGCTCTTTTAGGAGCTGATTTGGGATCCAAGTAATAAAATAGAGGCTTAGAAAAGATTAATTAAAAAATTATCTCTAACTTTGATTTAAATTCAAATTAAAGAAAACTAAACTAACCATATCAACTTAACCTAACCTTTATAAAGTTCACAATATTTAAGATTTATCATAATAATTCGTTTTGGTTACCCTGTTTGAAATTTAATCGAAAATATGGGCAGGATTGAACTGTTACTTGATATTTTAAACCAGGGCAATCTAAACTAACATAACCCATTTGATGATGTCAGGCGCAACTGCCGATTAAACGTCTAGACGTGATTTATTTGACCCTCGCGTTTTGTGCAAATTACCGGTTATAGATAGTTAATTAAAAGGATTCTCTTTAAGTTCTTAATAGTTAACTTTAGTACTAAATTTGATCCTACAAGGCCACTTGTTCCTAGTTTTGGTATTCTCAAAATTCATTTTGGCAAATTTGTTCTGCCAGTTTCATGGTTATTATCATTTAATACAAAGTGATCTATCGCAAATCGTATTAGAATTTCACAAACCTTTCTGGCTCTAAACTTGTTAGCATTTTTTTAACTTCCAAGTATTTGTATGTCAATTGTTGGGTAAGGTGAATTTAATGCTTTTTAACACCGACACTCTAACAACTTTTTTTATATAGTAATGTCTGCATTTGCATTAAAATGTTCATAAATAACTGCAAAAAGAGGTGAGGTTGCTTGTTTTCTGATACATAGTAGTATAATTACTATTAAAAGAACTTACTTTTATAATGTCTAATTTGTTAATTTCATAGAACATGGAAATTTTAGATTTGTGAAATATTTACGGATTTTTCTGTTCGTGACCACAACCCACAGAATGAATTGCTAATAAATGGAAAGATTGTGCCGTTAATGTGCATTTTATTGTAAATACAGCAATAAAATGTGTTTTATGAAATGGTAAAAAAATTAACAGTGGCTTTTTATTTTTTCTATGAATGTTGTTCCTAATTGTATAATGCTTTGTTTATTTAAGTATATACTTATTAAAATAAAAATGTATGCAGTTAGCCTTATTTAAGAGGATTCCTATTAAAATTTATTACTTACTCAATTTCCTTTTGCTAGAATGGTAAATAAAAACAACATAAATCAGCAGTTGTTACAATGAATTAAAAAAATACATTAAAAGATCGCCCAATACAACAAACTTGAATCTAAAATACAATACCATAGAGACATTTAACTGAAAAAAAAAACACTTTACTAAGTAGTTTGCAATATCTTTTTGGTAACCCAAAAGAGATAACATCCTATGAAATAATAAACTTTAGAATATTTGTATGTAAATGATTTTTACAAAATATTTAGTAATTTATCAAATTGGTTTACCTTAACTTAGGCTTCTTCAGGCTATTGAGTATTTACTATTAACTATGAAAATGACCTCAGGTCCTTAAATAGTTACTGACAAATGAGGGTGGTTAAAACAAATTCAGTAGAGGGGAGTTGTTACATTCTACTTGGTAATTTAAAATATTCCTAGTTTTTTTGTGTTTATTGCCAAGTTTTCTAATAATGTTAATTTTTGTCCTTTATTTTTTATATGTAAAATGTATTTGTAACAAAACCAATCGTGATCCATTGCATTTAGAGAAAATTATCCTTATTAGATTTTCATAGTATCCTTTTAAAGCTTAAGATGTGTTCCTCTCTGTGTCGAGATATATGAATCAAGAAAAGAAACAGGAACTTGCGTAAGACAAAAAAAATACCTTCTTGACTGTGGTTTTCAAGTCAATACTAGAATAGGACATCGAGATCAAGACTTTTGCCTCGGCGAAACCTTAGTCAGAGTAGTAGGGCAAGTATGATTAAATTTAGGAATATTTAACTCATCTTCAATTTAATAATTAGAATGGAAAATGTACTTAACGGAAAAATGTTTCTGAAAACAACACAAACTTATTAAATGAGTTAATTTATTTAATTTTCAAAATTTTTACTGTATTATTTATCCACGTAATAGTTTTACATTAAAAAAAACAACAAACAAGTAGTTGTTAATAGAAATATTTTGGGATGTATTGCAATTGTAATTAATGAATGAAATTCATATTATATTATGGGATATATTCAGGTACCTGTATTATGAAAGTGTACTTCTAGTAACAGAAGAATGATGATTGATGATGGTTGGTACTATAATAAAAATTGATATCTAGCAATGAACCATAACAATATCACAATAAACTGGTAATCGAGAAACATGAATAAACTGAAAATTATCTTTACATGACACATTTGTACCTATCTATGTATGCATATAATTTGTCATCAATGTATCTATTACGTTCATATCCTTAACTACGCTAGCATTTTTAATATATTTGAGTCACGCATTTTTAACTGAACAAACAAACAAAACAAATTACACTACATTTCATAAAACATGAGTAGTTTATTTTAAAAGATGAAAAATAACCACCTACTTATAGGTTTTATTACAAATACAAATCTTTACTTACTTCTAGGCACAATTCAAAACAATCATCTTTTGTATCTACTTTCCCGTTATAAGTTCTAAATTTAAAAATATAGAATGGGGTAAAATACATAGAAGTTCAATAAAATTGTAAATATACAACAAAAGCTGAAATAATTGATTGATTGCGTTGGCTGTTACTTGGTGAAAGTTTAAATCCATATTAAGTAAAACACAATTAAACTTTTCACGATTTTTTTTTATTTTTCACAACTATAGTTTCGCTACACCGTAGCCTTTTCAAACTTAAATTTACAAAAACATCTTATTTACAATCTACCTTAACCTAACGGGTGGGGTTTTTTTATTTTGAATAACATTCAATAATGGTGAATTATTCAAGTCTAATTGGTCGTTTAGTAACAGGTCTGGGTTAGGATTTTTTATTTTATTGATTTCTAAAGATTCTAAAACACTTAATTTTGTGCTTTTTCCTCAAACATGTAGAATTTTTAAATCATTATTGAAGCTATGGTTTTCTGTTAGTGAGTGGTTTGCATAATTAGAATTTTGTTTTTTATTTTCATAACATTTTAAATGTTCATTGATCCTAATATTGAACGCTCTCCCTGTTAGTCCTATGCAACATTTTTTACAAGATCCACAGTTTAATTTGTACACACCTGATAGTTTACATTTGGCTGTTTTATCTTTGTTGTTTTTAATTAGTTTACCTAGTTTATTTGTAGTTTTAAATGTTACATTTATATTTTGTTTTTTAGTTTTGAAGCTACACTGTTACTTAATCTTCCAATGTATGATAAACTAAGATGGTTTATTTTTAATTTTGGATGTGAGATAAATTAATTGAATTGTTGATTTGTACAATTTGTTTTTGATTGTTTTGGCAATTTATCCACCAGGGATTGAGTTGGCAAAAGGCTCAAAATTGTTGATATTGTTATTAGTTATTACATTCCGTGAAAAATATATTATTTATGTATTCCATCTTTTTCAAATTCTTCTGATGCAAAAACATTTTTGATTGCATTATATTCTCATAAACTATGTTTTTGAGAGCGAAGTTGGGAGAACTACCCACTAGTTTTAGATCATTTATCTATCTCCGCAAGAATAATCTTGAGGAGCAAAATGGAGGACAAAATATACGTTATAGATCAAGAATTCTGAACATTACTGTAAAAACATTTTACCATTTTCAAAATAAAATATAATATTATTTATACATATTTAATGCCACTGCTAGTCATTTATTTGTGAACATTTTCCCATTGCTACATAATCAATCATACCGTTTTTTAATTTACAAGAATCTGGTATGATATGAAACATCACGTTACATGAATAATGATGACAATTTAATGTGAGTATCTAATAACATACATCGACACTATAAATTAGAGGCCTTCGTGTGGATTATCGCAAACTGAAATTATTTTGCAAAGTGGAAACCGTAACAATATAAACAAAATAACCAATGTCATAAATAATAAAATATCCGGAGAATCGAGTACGCATGGTAATAAATGCTATAGGATGTTTATTCAGTACCGATAACTTTAAAAAGTCCGTGAAAAAATAATATTATTCCAGCTTCTGATTAAAAAATAAATGAAACTTAGTGAAGCATCTCTTTCTGGTATTGTACGAGTAGACAAAAGGTTTTCTAAATTATTCTGTGAAGTCCAGGAAATATACATTATAAATAATATTTCATTATTATTATGGCCTTTCTAAAGCTTCGATGAAGTAAAATCAAAAATTAATAATAAACCCTCCTACAAGCCAACTAGCGCACTGACATTCTGTAAGAAGAAGAAGACAAATGTCTTTTTTAATAAATAACAGAGTCTTATTATTCATAAGATAAGGATTTCTCATGCCTAAGAGCTGGGACCTATGAGTTTTGTATCTCTTTATTTAACTCTTGTTACGCCCATCCAGTAGATTATTTCTGTACTGTGCTCATGCCTTACAGTTAATTTGCCAAAAAACTGAAATTAGCAAAAAATTTGTATAATACTAAATATAAGTTGAAAAAGATATCTTGAATATGGTAGGAATATCTAAAATGAAGGCGCGATTTCGTACGATAATTTTGGAATAATTATTTTAACTTCACTGACTTGAATCATTTGAAGAATGAAGAGAAGAGCGAAAGAAATTTCGAAGAAGTACCAATTTTAGTTTGGAAAAATAGGGGAACACGTGAGTTCGTTTTAGCTTTATGAATGATGAATATGTGATATATAAAATAATGAAAATACCTAAAGAGCTCAGGAAGAGGTTTTCTGGGGGTCTAAAAACAACTGTTTACAGATTAATTATTTCTTCATTAAAATATTTGTAAGTATATAATGGATATTTCAGATACAAAATAATTACCCTCCTTCGAAGAGAAATATTTGAAATTTTTAAGCTAACAAGGGGGTAGTGGGTCAAAACGTTTAAATAAAACTAATATACATAGAAATGTGAACCGTCACGGGACGTCTGGCAGATGTGAAACATCGAGTTTGCACAAGTAATATGCATGAAAGACAGTATTACGACAGGAACTAAATATGGTATAATGAAAAAAATCAAACATTACGAATTTTTTCTAGAAAATGATGACTATTTTTATTAAATATAAAAATTAAAAATTCAAAAATTCATTTCAAGTTGCGACAACAATTCTTATAATCAGTGACTTCAGTAATAGTTATATTCGATGTTGCCTCTGACAGCATTACTGTGATAATTGGTCGAGGATAACTGAAGTATGTTACAAAAGTATTGGACATAACATTATCAAGACATCTAATAAATACAGCATCTATTGTTGTTGCATATCTGGTAGTAGGTTCTCTTGGATTGTTGTTAATTTGCAATTTAAATTTATTTTTGGAAGAACGTAATTAATGACATTGATTCATCTTTAGCAAAATTTACATTGCAATCTCCAGATAAAATCAATGGTAGTTTATCTTTATTGATTTTAAAAATTATTGAACCTGTGTGACTGTACGGAAATAATTTCTAATGTAAAAATAAAATATCATTCATTTTTTTATTAGGTGAAATGTACACAACAATCATAATTAATTCACTTCTATCTTCTAGTTTACTATAGTAAACGACACCGTCGAACCGAGTGGGAAGAGAATCGCACAGGCGCTTGCGCATGAGAGCGTCGCCACGGCATGCAATCGCCGCGATCGCCACGCCAACAATTCGGTTTACCCGCGCCTATAGATGTTTCACATAAATAAGGGATATAAAAAGCATTTAGTCATGAAAATATGAAAAAAGCGTAGTCGAATCCCTTTTAATATAAATAAAACACTTCACTTCAATTATTTAGAAATAAAAAAATAATCATTTGAGGTATGATGTTAATAAAGGCGAATGATACATAAATAAGATTGGTAAGGAGGAGGTATCGGAACATGCTAGAGAATCAATAATAAAAAGGAGGGAGGATGGAAGGGCACGTTCTGAGACATGAACAAATATGGTAGTCATTAAAAACCAATGCAGAAATTTTTGAAAACACTTATTAGGTTACTGTTCGAAATAATTATAAATGTGGATGTTTCAGATTTAAGTTTTTAGGAAATACAAAGATTTGCTTAAGATAGAAAGGAGTGGAAATGAGTGTCTACTATACTACAACTACTTTTCAGATTTACGATTCTGTGATGATGAAGTTTAGACACAAATTAAAACCCGAACAATAACAAATCTGCTACTTATTAATACCAACTTTCCCTTACACTTGCTGTTATCTTACGTGCGATGTAAATCCAAAATCAAAATTCAGTTTGCCTAAACTTATTATGAAATTGTATTCATTATTGTACGTATTAACCAGAAGCGCAAAATAAATGTTATTGATAAAATAAATATTATTATAATTAAATTATTAAGTAACAATTTGTTTCATAATATCTACATTAGGTAGCTGCATTGTTTATAGATAATTTAAATAAATGTCGGTATCCATTAGATATGTACATATTCAATACTTAATATCGCAATGTATGAAGTTTTATTTCTTATAAGTTTTCTTACTAAGTACGTCCTTATTTATAATTTAACATTAAACTGAAAATTATCACTTACAATATATTTCTTTACAATTGTTGTCAGTTGTTCATAATTATAATTATCATCCCTTTATAGCAAATAAGTAATTGATTTATAAACCATTATCATTTTTTATGCAGTTATAATTCACTAATGCATGTATCATTAATAACACGTTTTAATTATTAAACAAAATCAGACATGAAGCTAATATTATCTCGATGGAAAGGCGACGAATAGAGTCAAGATCCCTTTAAATTAATATAAATTAATAAAGTAAGAAAAACTATTATTGAAATTTAATTTTTTTTTATGAGAAGTATTTAAAAGTAAAATTAATATTAACTTTTAATCGTCTTTTATAAGAGATTGATTACTGACCACGTACGGTAGCTAGATATTCAGATTAAAATAATGCACCTAATAATAATTAATGTTCAGACGTCATAGTGCAACATATTATTATTTATAACAACATAAATGTCGTTTTATAGTTTTTAACAACTTTACATTATAATTGGAAATATCCGACGCTTATTAGTGGCAGCCAGAAAAACCAGAAATCTATTACAAGCAGAGAATAATGCAGAAGTAAGTTTCAAACTATCAAGCAATTTTTTGTGAACAATAGAGAAATTCCTTTGCACTAATGGGGCTTCCTATTTTACGTGATCAGAATAATAAATAAATATAGTTGTTAACAACTTGTTAATTTTTTTCAAAAGCACAGAAATAATTAATTTATTTTATCGAAACATGTAATTAAAAACGTAGAAAATAGTACCTACCACAAGTTGTAGTATAATTATACTCCACATTTGTATAATAAAATGATAATTGTGATCTTTCTTATCCCAGTTTAACATAAAAATTACTAAATAGAGTGTCTATAGATAGACAAGAGATGGTCAGGGTCGCATTTAAAAGGACCCGTAAGTTCAAATTACATTTTAAAATGCAGGGATTTCGAACTATTAAATTACTTTAAAAAATAATTGAGTTCAAACTCAAAGCACTTATGGAAAGGTTCTTTTGGCATACCGTAAGGGCTGAATTAAACCAAAAGAGCTTTAAATACATAAAAAGGCATGAAGAATTTATTAATAAGACATCTAGCACATTATAAGTGCTTGAATTAAACAATAAACCTCCAAACATAAATTCGAATTTAATGAAAGAACACTTCAAGCATTTTGCAAAAGACTTCATGCATTTTAAAAGAAGTTTAGGTATTTTGAAGAGGTTTTAAATATTTTAAGTGGTTGAAGCTCTTTTTCAAAACATAATTAATTTACAAAACATTTTTGCCAAATTCTAACTACATACTTGTTTGCAAATAGGTTTGAAATTCAGTTTGCCATAAAGGTCTGAAAGAGCTGGAAGCACATTTTCAAACACAAAGCTTTAAATCTGTCAAGCTCTGCTAATGTTGACGTTTCGATATCGAATTGAGTATAGGATTTTATTTTAATTTCATTAACTGACTGGTTAGATCTCAGAAAATCATTCATATTTAATTTAATTCATATTTTGAACAGTAAGTAATATATAAGGTTAAACTAGTTACTGATTTTTGACGTCATTTTGTAAAATTACCTTAAGATCGCTTGCGAAAGATATTGACCATTACTGTATCTTTAAAAATGCATAAATGTTGTTCTAATAGTTTAAACAAATGTTATTCTTTAGATTCATTGAGAATATCATCCCATTCTAGGGGTTCTTAAGGCAGACCAAAGGAGCTGTTCATAAAACACTAAATTTTACCAATTTTCACCCCTTCCAACCTCTTTATCATGCCGCGTTACATTATTTGCAACCCCCTGTAAATATAACATCACGAAAGCTAGACCCCCCCCTATAAATAGTTAATTTCGATTAATAGCACACAGATATTGATTTTAAAATATGTATGTATTTCAAAAATAAAATTTCTACCAAGCAATAAATATCTAAAATGAAAAGCCAATATAATTTTGTGTGCAAAATTGTTTAATGAACTGCGGCCTACACGTTTCATCACATTCATCCCCCCCAAATATGCGAATGTCTTTTATAAACGGCCCAAAGAGGATCTTAGAGACTACAGGAAAAAGCACAGTTACATTGGTGCTGACGCACATGAGCTCTTGACAGACGAATAGCGCGCAAACCGATATAGCCCGCGCGCGCTTTCAAAACTTCTACCTATGCTTCTAACTGCTTCTAGCCTCAAATTAGTGATGGGCGCTATCGATAGTTTTTACTATCGATAGTCACTATCGATAGTTGAATAACTATCGAATAATTCATTCGATAGTTTTTATTCGTTAGCGTATTTTTTCAGTTACACGATAGTCAGGCAGCAAACGATAAGCTCGATCTATACTAACCTACAAATATACGAACATATTATACTTACAGACCAATATACGATTCTTATGCTAGTATAGATAAAAAAACAATCAGCCTATGCTGAAAATAATAAATAACCTCGACTTAAAACATGGTTTCTAAATCTTATTACTTTGATAAAAAATTTATTTACTTAGGTAAGCGATCTTTTTTGTATTGTTATTGAACACTTATTTAATTTTTTTTGGGTAATTATAAGGACGCAGTACAAACATATAGTAAGTATTTATGAGTCAAATCCTAACTACATTAATTTAAAAAATTATTAATTATTTATTTGCATTTTATTTTTTCTCATATTTAACTAGTATAAATTGGCGCCATAGAAAATTATCTTTTTAAAGTATGTAGGTACATATGTATTGAAAACGTCTAATATTTATAGAATTGTTTATATGATTCGGCTCTGCTACGAGGAAGTATCGAAGTAGTAGCCAATGCGCAAACGTATCATTTACCCATTCCAACGTTCAGTTCGATAGTTGGAAAGTATTCGAATAAAAAAAGTAACTACTAGTTACTAGTTATTCAGTAGCTACATTCGATGTATAGAAGTTACTACTATCGATAGTAATTTTCATTCATTAAGAAAAACTATTCGATAGTTACTATCGATAGTAAAAACTATCGAATAGTTCGATAGTTTTTATTCGATAGTGCCCATCACTACCTCAAATTGTATGGGATTCTGAGCGAGCGATTTATGAGATTTGTTTGGTGAAATGTATGTGCATTTGTGCAATATTCCAGGAAAAATAGAAAAGCAAGAATACTTTCACACTAAAAAACGTTCAAGAGTACATTTAATTTTTGTTATTCCAAGTAAAAGTCCCTTCTAACTTCATTTTGTTTTCAGATTCAGGATTTGTGAGATTTAATTTAATTGTTGTTACAAGAATAAAAATTTATCCATATAGGTAAAGGTGAAGGTATATGTAGATAATGGTGATGGTGTAGGTATGTCTTTAAAATGTATACAATTTTAATAAAAAGTCCGTCTAAATAAAAGCTAACGTAATTATTGTTTAATGAAAACATCATTTCTAACAAAAACATTGTTTTTTTTATTTGTAGAAAAAAAAACATTAGGTCTCGTCATCGGAAGCCTTTGTACAAAAGAATAATTGTTACAAAAGTTATACCTAGTTTAATATAAATAATTTGTATAGCCTACACTTTGTCTTTAATTATTTGTTTTGCGTTAATGTTATGTATTACAATAAAACTATAAAAACTGAGGAAAAAACAAACGTTTTTGTTAGAAATTATGTTTTTATTAAAAAATAATTACTTTAGCTTCTATTTAGACGGACTTTTTATTTTTTTTATTAAAATTATATACATTTTAAAGACATCCCTACACCATCGCCATTATCTACATTTGTTAAGACAGTGAATTATGCTCATCTTTTGCTGACAATGCCTATTTTGTAATAATTTATATAAGCTTGTTAGAAATTTGAAACAATCAATCTAGCTGTAGACTAGACTTAGTATCAGTGTGCACTTTGTAAAATAAACCTTTTTTTAAAAACTGTTTGTTCCAATTTTGGAATATAACACATATACCTTCACCATTACCTACACCAATAAATTAATAGTAGATAAAATTTTAATTAAAGATTACAATGCCAACACCAATACCAAAATATATAAATTTTTATTCTTGTAACAATATTTAAATAAAACCTCACAAATCCTGAGTCTGGAAACAAAATGAAGTTAGAAGGGACTTTTACTTGGAATTGGAATTAAATGTACTCTTGAACGGTTTTTAGTAGGAAAGTATTCTTGCTTTTCTATTTTTCCTGGAATATTGCACAAATGCACATAAATTTCACCAAACAAATCTCATAAATCGAAGGCTAGAAGCAGTTAGAAGCATAGGTAGAAGTTTTAAAAGCGCGCGCGGCCTATATCAGTTTGCACGCTATTCGTCTGTCAAGAGCGCATGTGCGTCAGCACCAATGTAACTGTGCTTTTTCCTGTAGTCTGGATCTTAGTCTTCAGGGTTGTACTAGACTGAATGATTAGTACATACCTAGCTGGGGAAAATGAAGTATAAATGATGCCAAAAAAAAGTAGCCTGTTATCAGTATTACCGCCCATTCATTTTTATTATTTGAGTTTTTGGCCTGTACCTAAGTAAATTTTTCACTAAATTTACTAAATATAATTGCTTACCTAGGTACATAAATTATTATCAAATTCTCTGTTAGAATATTCCCGACACTTCAAAATATCGAAGTCAATAATATACAGGTATTTTAAAAACAAAATACCGAAAGCTCGAATAACATTGCATGTTACATAAAATACAATAATTGGAAATCTGTAGAAAATCAAACAGTATACATATTTTTTTATGATATGTATTGAACTTGATACAATGTTAAATACAAATCTCACTATTTTTAGCATCAATAATTCTAATAGTAAAAGTATATATTTAGGCATGGGATTATGGTGTTATGGGGTTAAATCAGCTTCTTAAGAAAAGTAAGTTGACCGTGCCTCTAAAAATTGAAATTAACTTATGATGAAAAGCAAAAAGACTAGGAAATAATTTTATCGCAGTATTTTGCTGTATTTTAGCACACTATGGATCATGTATTAATATAATCATTATATTATCATACGATCATTATTCGAAAGATTCGTTATACATGCTCCTATCCTGAATTTGTACACTTTTTGAAAATCAGTACGTTTCACATGCCCAGCTGTTTGGGATCAGTAGAGGGATTTCAAAATATAAAAAGCCCTGAAATGTACAAATCCAGGTGAGTTTATGCCTAGACATTTATTAGGAATGCATGGAGTTTATGCGTACTCAGAAATCAACGATCGTAAAAAAATAAATAAAAAAAAAAACTTTAGTTTGCCCAAAACTGAGTACTAAAGAAGGAAATACAACCTCTCTACGTCATTAAATAAAAATCTGATTAACCCAGAACTATACAAAAATGTATTTAAATTCTTACAAGAAACCAAACTGTATCATAAATCATAAAATATAACAATAGATTAAGTTTTACAAAACATTATTATTTACTAACAATAGTAATATGTAATCATGTATAGCTGCTCATGACCTAGCTGTTAATGCGACTTAAAATATCTATCTTTAAAAAAAAATTAGCTTTCTTTTTTAAAATGTAGATATTTTCAAACACTGAACCTTCATTAATAAGAAATAACTTCATTCATATTTCTTAATATATCTACATACATATGTATTTTACAAATAAACCATACTCATAAAATACAGCCTAGATGACTCTTATTGCTATTAACCTTAACCTTGAGCCTTGGCGAGACTATGACAGAGTCATCAACTTCCTAATAAACCTTCCGGACAACAAAACGCTAAGTAAAAATAATTAATTAGCATAAAAAGTAAACATATGCCCGATCTGTCATAAATCAACAGTTGTAATTCAATTACTAGTAGGTAAGGAATTAACCAGGTGCCTTTAATGAGTTGTCTGTTATTCATAAACGCCGATTTATAATTCTTATTCTTGTTCCTATTCTTCATTGTCAAATACCTTATAACTTTATAACATGCAAACCAAACATTTCAAGATCAAGGTGCTTCGGGAAATTGACATGAACTTTGCAAGGTCATGACCATCATAAATGTATACATTGTCTTGAAAGTAATTGAGTGCAAACGATTCAGTTTATATGTGTATGGGTCTATTAACTCAATAAATTGACACATCTAAAAACAAGCGGAATTTTTTGCATTTAAAAGAATTGTTCTCAGCGATATAAAATAATTAAAAATTAAAAATTAACTTTTAAATTATATATCATACCTTATTAGGTAATTTTATTGATTGTAGTCGTAACAAATATATTAAGATAATAGACGTTATCATTCGTATAAAAGGATTTGTGGAGTTTTCTGCATTTCGTAAAAGAAAATTACTTTGCAGGTAAATCTGAAATTATCTTTATGAAGCGACTGAATTATCTTTAATATTAAACTGCAATAAAGAAGATTAAAATTAATACATGATACACCTTACTTTTATACTCGTACTCTTCATCATCAATCAAAAAGACAGCCGATAAGAGGAATTCAGATTTACGTGAACTCCAAACTATTATGAAACCTTTTCAAATTGCCCGTTAAGGCAATAAAACTTTTAATGATTTAATAACGTATTCGGTCGAATGATGACATCTGTACTCACGAAGATGACAGATTTTATTTAGGAACAAATAAATCTTATTCAGCCTAACTTTGTATATGAGATTCAACAACTGTTATGAATACCTCAATTGTTCTCAAAATCTACAAACGTTTATTACTTATTTGAAAATAGCCCTGTAGAAGCTATTTTAAGCTTTGCAGGTACACATTGTTATTAGAATTCAAAACGTGTTTCTTTGAATGATGACACAATAGACAATTCCAATTAGAGATTGATAATTTTAGAATCTGAGCCGCCACTTTAACAGAATTAGACAATAGTTAAAAGTGTTGTAAAGCATGCAAATTTATTTTAATCTGATTTAACTGATGTAACAAGTCATAAACCGAAAGCAACAATTAACAATTAAATTTTACAGTTTAGCAGAATAGGCAACAGATAATTATTTCATTTAACTTTTCTATTTTGTGTAACTATATCAATTGTCGAAAGAAAGTAAAAGTTTTTATGGCACTTATATTTATATAAAGTTACAGTGTGCGCGTTAGGTTTATAGAGAAACTTGCGTATTTTATTGCCAACTGAGAATTTTCACTAATTAAATAAAGAATGAAGAATATAACATAATTACTTAACACTGTAATACAAAATTGTAAGAATAAATAAAATAAAAACTTCACAACAAGTGAGCAATCGAGGTACAAAACATGCTACAAAATAAAAAAAGAATAAATTTCTTAAAATATTTGGTAGATAGGTACCTATAGGTAATACAGTCAAGGTTAACACGTTCTAAGCAACAAAACTAATTGATAAAACACTCCTGCAGTTCTTATCAAATATTGAGTAATAAATGGTTATTGCCTTTTACGTTTAGGGAAAATTTTGTTAAGTATGAGTTTGTTATGTAGACTAAAACTGTTGTTTGTGGCGGAGAAAGTGTACCTAATAGATAATGACAGTTTGTTCATTTGGGGGTGTCAGAATGTTTTCCATTACTACAATGAATTTAGTTCTCATTTTAAAGTTTCCTAATAAATTCTAGTATATAAGCAATTTGTAAGCAAGTAACTAAATATTAAATTTAAATAATTGAAATATTCAATTGAATTCGGAAACGTTCTATAATGTTTGGGAACATGTTAAAATATTTTCAAACGTTTTAGGATACTATTATTTATTCTATATTTACGGAAAATCTTAAAAATTATCGAACATTCTAGAATATTAGTAAAAAATCCAGAACATATCAGATCATCCTGTTAAAATTCAAAACATTTTCTAACGTTTGTGAGTATTCTGAGACATTCTAGATCATTCGAGATCATTCCCTTAAAATCGGGATCATTCCAGAACATCATACAATAATTCACAACATTCTCCAAATTATATTATAAAACTTTTTCTTAATTTATGCATTTTGATTTTATTTTTGGACCCTGGAATATTCTCGAAACATCTTAAGCATTGCATAAAATTCTGGAATATTCCAGCAAATTTTAGGACATTCGAGAAAATTCTAATACGTTACTATCACTCTTTGATTCATTATTATAAGCTGGTCGTAGCATTTTCGACTTCATTTATAAGAAAAAAAATTATGTTAGACAAAGATAGATGTACCTATCTTATCACTCAACTCCTATATCTTTCCTACCCTTATGAATATCTACACGCAACCAGTACCTATAATGCGCGATGGGACGCTAGGGGCTACCACCACGATATGTATTTTTTGGTCCAGAGTAAAATACAGGCACACACACGTCCATTTTTATTTAAACATATACAATATAGAAGTACTTTATTAAGAAAAATCCTGTATACAAGTAAAATCATTTTCTTAAGTTTGTTTTTTTTATCAAAACTATTTTGTAATCTTAAAAATGTTTCTTAAAAAAAAAAAGAACGGAATAGTTCATATTTCAAATGTAATTCTCATTTGTATCTGCAAAAAATATTTCATACCTAAAAATATGAAAACCTAGGGGATGATTCCTTTTTATAAATTTAAGCTTATATTACATCAAGAATTTGCGGTGGGTTTGTATTTTTCAATGTAAAAGTTGATTAGTGAACTAACATGAATACACTTAAATGAAATTATTTTATATACAGGGTTTTTCAAGTTGATGGGCTATTAGAAGTATGTACATATATAAATTAGTAGAAGGAATTCAATTCTGAAACTTGGGCTTATTTGGCTATTGTTTATGCCGCTTCTTTTAAAAATATTTTCAAGTTCGATTTACATCCGGTTATACCGGAAGTCGACACCAACTTTGTTATTTTAAATGGAATGATATATTTTTAACGCCTTGACAAAATTGAAACTAAATAATTTATACAGTGCGTTAGAAATTAAATTCTAAAGTTTAAAAATTTCGAACACAAATGATTTCATTTTTTCAAATGGCACCTACCATTTTTATTTTTTCAATCGATTTCTTTTTTTATTCTCTTTCAATTCATAAAGATACTCCCTACTGTTTTATTTGAAAAATTTTGAGTACTTTGTGGAAGTTATGATTTTTTATAATTTGGGTTGCGGTAGCGATTTTTATTTTATAAACTGGATTCTCAGAAACCGATCGTCATAGGTGTACAAGTTGGTTATCAAACTTACCTTAGAATTACACGTTTTATTCGAATTCAGCGTAAAAAATATATCATTCCATTTAAAATAACAAAGTTGGTATCGACTTCCGGTATAACCGGATGTAAATCGAACTTGAAAGTATTTTTAAAAGAAGCGGCATAAACAATAACCAAATGAGCTCAAGTTTCAGAATTGAATTCCTTCTACTAAGTAATTCATACATATATAGACTTCTAATAGTCCATCCACTTGAAAAACTGTATATCCTCAATTTAAAAATGAACATTCTCCAAATTATTTATGTTATCACTCCCTCATTATTAAAGGAATAAAAAAAAAACATTACTTGTGATGTTTTTTATTTTCAACACTGGGATTCTGTACTTCAAAAAAAGAACAAAATCGGAATTCTTATAATTTAGTCGTGTCGTACTCTCTTCATAAAATCGCTTTTTTCTTTCTTTCAAATACATTATATACCATTAAAAACTTATAGACACTTGTAGTTGATCTAGGAGTTTCTAATTTGAACTGAAGGAAGACCTAATACAAATTCAGGAAAAATCGCGAATTTCTAATTTCCAATATACTTTATTTGTAGATAATCTCCAAATATGTAATTATACATTTATAATAGGTACACTTGAGAATTGTCACCGAAAAAAACGTGCTCGAGTGGTTAGAACGTTCACCTATAGGTATACGTAAAAACACATAATTCTTAAATTTTTTATACAAAATGAAACTCGCATTTTTAGACCTACAGTTAAAGGATAATGGAAGTCTCATTTTTGACATAACGTTTATAATAGGCATCTACAATGCTCTATATATTTATAGTTGCATCAATCAATAAGTTTTTTTTTATTAGCATCCGACAAGGTCCTATTATGTGTTCAAGTGGTCATTTTTTGTTTTTACAAACTGTACAAATTTAAAAGTGTCATCATAATAGAATTAACACTAAAACTGTTAATTGAAATTGCGAATGCACTCAGTACCTTGGCACGTGCACACTTTTGAATGTTACTATCTAAAACGCATACGGCGCAACCGGAATTTAAATTATCAATTGTAAATGAGCTTGTTAATGAACTATTTTTTTTATATTTAAGCACTTTATTTCCGGGTTCTGTATATAATAGCAACTTGTAAACGATACTGTTTTTTTTTATTCTACCCATATTCCAACGAAACATTCAATAGTTGGTAATCGTATTGGAAATTGAAAATATTATTTATTGGTAATGCAAAATAAAATTAATAACTATTCTATCAATTCTTTTGTTTTGTAATAATAATGGGTGTTTATCGTTTTATAGTTTCTTAAATTACATTGTGTTGTATAAAACAATCTAGTAGCTACCTGTGTAAGTATACGTACTTGCAGAATGTTGAATAGGAAAAAATAGTGAACAAAGTTAAATGCTTATGCCGATCCTTTTAAATTAGTAATAAGATATTCCTTATTAATGTAGGTAATAAAGCATTTAATAGTAAATAATCAAAATAATGGAAGAAATCAACAGACTAATCAGAGCCGAATAGGGGTACCAAAAAGTATTTTATCTTAAAAACGAACCAACGTTTCACCTCCTATTTTTATCAAAATAGTTTTTATAAGTCGTTGAAAACTAACACATCACTCCGTGCCGTAACAAACAAACCCTAGAAGGAACAAAAATTCACAAACGTACATTGTATAAATAAAATAATAAATAATTGATGACCATTAAAAACCTATAAATAAAAACAATAAACCATTAAAAGTTACAGACGTTGAACATTAAATTAACTAGTTAAAAGTTAGAGATCGGAACGGCACGAGGTACAATTAGAATAAAATTATGGAAGGAATTTTAGCAGATAGCAGAAGCAAGTAGAAAGAGGATCAAGGATAATCGTCAGTACCGAAAACTGTTAAAGAAACAAGAACAAATTACAGCAACCTGATGGTAAAAGGAATTTTAAAATATTCAATTAGTTAAAAATGGTTTAAAACGTATAGATAGTTTAAAGTTGAGTAGTAGACCAGTTGTTCATAATATAATGGAAAATAAAAGATAATCGTTAGTTGCTATTCCAAAAGTACCTAACCCACTATTTTTTCCACCCCAGAATTTAGAAAACGCTTAAGAATTAAAAATTTAGTATTTTTAAATTTCCCTTTTACAAGTGGAAATAATCAATACCCTGTAGATCTCTGGTGCACCTTATCAATTGCCACCCCAGTAAATAAGCTGCATTAATATCTATAAAAGTTTGGTAGAAGGGAGAAAATATTTAATTATGAAACAGAATAGGATTACAATTAATATTAAATACCTACAAATAAAAAACGTTACTAATAAAATAAAACAAGAGGGAGAAATATTTTTTTTTGTAGTATCACGTGTGGTCGAAATTCAACCACTTTGCTAAGTTTAATTATTATTAGTTTAAAGTGTTTTGTATGAGAAAATAATATACGTGTGATTACCATAGCTTAAGAGGATGTCCATTAAGTAATTATGTGAGCTTCAAATAGAGGGTGAGGCCCTACAAAATCCGATTTAAATGACGTTGGAGTCATTGAAGATTTCTTTTTAGTCCAACTGTTACAATTTGTTTACTTCTTATTAAATAAGAATTTAAATCTCGGCAAGAGAGATGGAAAGGATCTAAATTAAAAGAAAAACGTCTCACATATTTTATGGACGTCCTAATACCTGCCTTCACGGTCATATTTTCACATTATATTTATTGTGAAAAAGACATAAATATTTATTGATTACTTTTCTCCTTTTGTAATAAAGACTGCAAAAAATTCCATTTGCATTTAAAGTGACTAACAAATACAATTGTATATTAAAATTAATGTACCTACTCTAATACGCTTTTTCAGAAACAATACAATTCTAAATATTTTGCCTTTTAGAGTACATTAAAGTATTTTCTGGTTTTTGTCATTGTATTATTTATGCAATATACATAATCTAATTTTACAGTAATAGTTTATTTTCTTTTTAGTTTCACTGAAAAATTAAGCTATTTTATAAAATGAAATATATTATTACTAGAAAATGTACAATTTATGTTCCTGTTTTAATAATTAAATACCTAGAAGTAGTAACTTCTTGACATGGTTTACAATTATTAATAGATACTTAAAATCAAAAAGGAAAACATATGTCTAAAAAAAAGACAAATATAGAAATTATCTATTATTTCCTTTAAAATGTTTTAAGTAAGTAATTAAAAAATATCTAACAACACTTTGAAACATGTGGGACTGTGTATGTATAAATATGTTTATGTATATGTGTGTATATATACAATTAAAAATTTCAATGAACTTGTAAAAGTATTGTTGTTTTTTAATTCAATAACAATAAGGTATTCGAACTTTTTAAAATATTTTTTTATGTGTAAAGAAATTGTTTAATTTGCAAATATGTACTTAAAAGCAAGGGAGGATTTACCACAAAAATACTACGTACCTATGTACAAATGAATATATTTATTGTAGTAAGTATCTATCAAATGCATTTTGTAAATTTTGTCAATAAATACTTTAGTAATACACCTATTGGTATTGGCAATTTATGTAACATTTCAGTGTCACTGCTACCTTATAAAAATGCTTACCCTTACTTTTAATGATAAGTTAATTTAATAAAAGTTATTGTTTTGAATTACGCACGTAGCTACACGAATCCTTCATTATAAACATAATATCATGTGTACGCAGGAATTCAAAACTATAACATCTAATGGAAATTTCCCTCGACATTCAATAATAAAGAAGTCACCCTGATACCAATTTATAAAAATAAACATTTAGAAATTTCTACATTCCAATGCATCCTCAAATTGGAACAGAATAAAAACCAAAATAAAAATAACAATAGAGAAACAAAAAGTAGGCACTTTCTAGGTATTTCGTTAAGTACGTAGTACGTCGTATTTTCAAAAAACACTCAATTTATCAGAAAAAGAAGAAAGTTTTCCGTGAAATATGAAAGTGACTTCAATTTGTTTTTGGTTGATATTTTAATTTAGGTAAATTGTCAGTAACACTAACACAAATATTAAATAAGATAGAAAAAGAGCTTACTTGTAATTTCAAAAACGATGACAACCAAAAAACTCCCATACACGAACACACGCACAGGTATTAATTAATTGTAAACTATTTTAATACACGCGGCAATTTCGTCAATACAAAATTGTGGACACAAGTACTTTTTAAAATTTACAGTGCCGCGGCAACACAATCTCTGTCCGGTCGACCACAGTTTCCTCTATCACTGAACTTGAACGAATAGTCGCGGAAACGATAACAAGATATTGTAACGTTTTATTAAATGTATATGTTCGTGGAGGCAGGTCGTTCGGTATACGTGCGCTATGAATATACAATACGTATACACAATATACACGTATTGGCATAATAAGAAAGTTCACTTTTTTGTTCAGGACATTTTCTGACAACACCACTGACCGTAACATTTGTTATTATCGGTTGACTTCTGATGAAAGCAACAATTAGATGGTCAATAATGGACCTTACTATTATTAAATAAACCGTAGGGTGCTGCCCTTGAGGTCGACACGATGAACATTCAACCTTAAAAAAAATATATATCACTTTTGTATTTATCATCAAGTATAGGCATCCTATAAAATGTAAGAGTCCATGCGATCATAATTCTAAAAACAACTTTGGAATCAAAGTAAGTTTAATTTCAATTTCGGAAAAATTTAATTGTTTTTGTTAAATAATATAATAGAAAAATACAGCTCAATCATGAAGAAAAAAGAACAGTTTTTTATCACAGGCGGTGGATATAAGCGATGGTTTTGATAAAATAACGAAATTTCAGAAAGCACACGAAACGTCAAAAACATATAAAAAATACTTTTGCGGTTTCTATCCTCTTCTATTCCATTAAACCGAGTAAAGAACAGATTGTTGCTGCTGTCACTGATGTTACCAATTATTACGATTTTTCATAAAAAAGGCAAACGCAAAAATCTCTTCAAAAGTTTTTTTTTCTAACTGTAATAGGTATATTTAATAAGGGTAAATTAAGTAGGTAAGTCAGAGAGTTGATAATATGTTGAGTATTTTTGTTTTGTAATTAGGTAAGTAGTAGTAATGAGCAAAATTGGTCTTGGTCTTGCAGTCTTGGTCTTGGTCTTGCGAAAAAGCGATGTTCAATACCGAGACTTGACGAATTTGAGCAAGACCAAGACCGAGACCAAGCTCAAGACTATCCGAATCTTGGTCTTGGTCTTGCTTTGCTCATCACTAAAGTACTCCATAAATTAATAATTGATTTTAGACTTTTTATGATTGAATAATAATAAGCAATAACATCATAATGATCTTTTTTTTCAATTTGTGGATAGTGAATTTAGGTTTAAAAATGTTTACCAAATGAAAACATGTTTACAAAATTTTTTGAAAAATGTTTGTTAAGACCTTATTGCAAGACCAAGAGCAACACTGAGTAAACAAGACCGAGACCAAACCCAAGACTATCCGAGTCTTGGTGTTGGTCTTACTTTGCTCATCACTAGTAAGTAGGGTTGGTTTCCGTTCCTTTTTTTTTTAATCCTTTTCTGAGTCAATCAGTAGATATCTATATGTTACTTTGTATATTGGTACTTGTATATTATATACACATACATAGACTGTATTATTACATTTCTAATGAATTGACAACAATATGAATATTGACTGAATTTTAAGAGAAAAAGTTCTGTTAAATGGCGTAACCCAGGGAATTGTCTCAAGTATTGTCAGTATTTAATCCCAACTCTTGATGTGCAAAATAGTAGGTAATAAAAAGATTAAGTAAATACCTAGGTATGTTTATCTATTATGTGTTAATGCATTTTTTACCAAAGAGCATTTACGATTAAAATGGTAACATTGAAAATCGACAATAACTATTCTGTAGGAAATAATAACTTTTGTCAAATTGTCAGACCTCTCTGTGGTCAACTTTCAAACTTTTCAGCTTTTTGACTATATTTCAACCGTATTTTAAAAATTGAAATTTATGTTAATTATAATTGAAGCACGCATCTAAGAAAATTTGTTCAGAACTTTTGATGGCAAATTTCAATGTATATATAAAAAAACTCTATGGTCTATTCAATCACGAAAAAAAAATATTTTGTATTTTCACCTTATAAATTACCCTGACATTTTTCATTTTCATTTTTAAAATGAGTGGAAGGTGGTACGAAAAATTGAAAACCGATTTTTGACTATTTCCTCTGTTCTTTTCGATAGTAAATAATTTAATTAGATACTTTATCAATAGAAATATTGTTTATACTTCTTGTTATTCTAACTCAATAGTACACGCAATGAAAAATAATGAATTATTTGTAGGGTGAGTTTCTTATTTCTATATCCCCTCTATTTTTTTTAAGTAACTACATTTTGAAAATTCAAAATAATGCACTAAATCTAAATAACGGTTTATGTATTAGATACTTCTTACAGTTATTTCAAATATGTTTAAAAAACCTGTTATATAGGTACAGAGGGTTCATTTCTCATAATACCCTATTTGAAATAATCGAAATTTCCTTTTTTCTGATTTCAAAAAATAAATTATCATATTTTTAGATAAATAATAAGTGAACTAATTTAATTCGTTCTATTTTTTAGCATTTATTGGAAAGATTTACAAACTATTTTATGTACTGAATTTTATATTAGAAGCACGAAGTAAAAAGCGTTTGACTTGAAAACTTGCAAATCTTAGTTCTTATTCGATATTTAAGTTTCCTTAATTTTATGAATATCTGATAGTGTGGTATTTCCCTTGTATTTTTATAAAATTTATTGTGCCGGCTGTCACTTTCTTTTCTTATTATTTTTATAAGTATTTCGTTCGTATTACACGAATAAGTGAAAAAATGAGGTGAATGCCCTTCAAATGGGCAACCGAACTTCTTTTAAAAGAGGTCTTCTAGAGACAAACGAGACCTACTACACGTAGTTGCTCTTTAATATCCCAATGATGCGCAAATTTCCAACTTCCCTTCCACTAATCAAGCTTATGAACAAGATTGCCGTTGTAAACCTTACGATTACATACACAGAAACATTAAACGAGTTCGCGAATGTAACGATATGCCTTTTTAGTTTGTTACAATGTTTACATCATTTAAATTGGATTTTCCGAAACGATCAACACAACAAGCAAAAAAATAACAGACCGCTGAACCGCACCGCTTTTTCAGCGATAGTAGCTAAACATCATTGTCGAACAATGTTAACGGGATTCTTCAGGTTTTTACTCATAAAGTATAAATTCTGACGCAATATAGCAAATTATCAATTAACCGTATCAAATAAGTGTAGCAAGAAAAATTTTCCTGAATTTCATAGTCGTAACAAAAAATACCTACGTAAGGGCAAATCACAATTATTAAACGCTATAAATTTCATTCGTTTAATAAATTAATATATAGCGAAAAGAAAGAATTGTGGACGTTTATTAATTAAAGAAACACCAATTAAATTTATTGCATGTTTATTTTTTATTAATGTATTTTTGGTTAGTGCTAGCAGTTCAAGGATCATTCAAATGTTCCTGACGTAAGCAAAATTTTGCTTTTATACCTCTATCTAAAGGTGTAGTAAGGTGTAAATAAATTTAGTGAGTTTTTAAGGAAGAGATTATTAACAAGCACAAGGAAAAGAAATAGAGAAGCATATACAAAGCTATATCCGCTAGTCGCATGATGTGGAGATAATCAAGTTTTCTTCAAAAAAAGATAATTTGATGTTCCAGGAAGAGGGAATCTTAAACGGAAAAGATCACGTGCCCTTTTCTGAGATTCTAGGGCTAATGCTTAATGTAACAAAAAAGGGACGGGTGGTCGAAGAAAATATGACATTCGCACTTTATCAAACAATTCTTTTACAAATTATGTATTTGCTTTTTATTTTAGATATTTATTGCTTCATTATAATTTTATTATTGACGTAATAATTATTTTAAAATCAATATTTATGTGCTATGTTTTACCTAATTGAAATTAACTATTTATAGGGGGGGGGGGGTGGAGAATATAATTTTCGTGATGGAATTAAATTATCTCTAAATTTTCAAATAACAATTTATAATTACTTTGCGCTGTGTCTTTAGCAGTAGGTACTATTCAATTCCTTTGATTTATTACAAAGTACACCATGAACACTGACTTGTTTGCATTATTTTAAACAATCAACTTATTTTCTCAATTTACAGGATTTAAGAAACTCAAGGGTTTCAGTTCATCATATTTGATTAAAGAAATATATAGTATTTCTTATTAGACAACAATTATTCTATCCTCATACATCCAAATATGCAATTTAGTTTTTTTTCAATGTAGGAAATAATGTTGATACCTTAATTCGATAATTTGGACCTTCTACCTTACGTTGTTACTCAAGATCTTGGACAAGTAGTTTGAAAAATTAAATTTCTCAACTTGTCTGTGTTGATTTTGCGTTTTATCTCATAAGACCATCTTGTACTCAAAATTGCCAGAGCAAGATGAATATATTTTTGACTCATGTTGTCGCCTTATTATTATTTATCATCAGACATTTGTCTTTTTTGTGCTAATGAGTTAATTGGTTGATTGTAAAAGTTATCTACTTAATTTTCGTTTATTTATTCAATTCACAATAATTTCTCAAATTTTGATTATAAAAACGTATTTTCAAAGAATATCTATAAATAACGATTGATAATGAATAATTCAACCTAACAAATAAAAGAACTACTAATCAACTAATCCAATTACGAGTTTCGTGGCGTGACGCTAGCAATGCAACAAGGTCACTTATTTTGCATTAATGTTGTGTTAGAAAAACTGCTATGCGAAATAATATATATTGCAAAATAATTTTTTGTAATCACGGCTATGTCATTCTACACTTATTTTTTTAATAGCTATAAGGAGGTATATAACGCCGCGACGTTAGTTCGCTACGGCAGTGTTAACAAGACAGATCACTTTTTTAGATCACCGTCGATACCTTATACTGTAGTAAAAAATTCAAACGATAAAAATGTTCATTATAATATATATATATAATACAGGTAGAGTAACTGTTAAGACTTCAAGATAGCGATTCCAGTTTCACCTTTATTTGACGAAACCTCATCTCAAAACTAAAAAAAGTAAATTGGAAATATGATACTATAGATATTACACTAAGTAATGAATCGCTGAAAATAACAAATAGTTGTAGATATCTAGGCTTAATGTTTGATTATAACATGAAATGGAATGTACATGTAGACTATATTGTTAGCAAAAACAAATACTTCTATACGTATTCGACAGGCTTAAGAAAATTTTAACTAAGAAATTATTTCACAATATTGCTGTATATGGTATTATAGGATGGGGTGGCTTGTATGATGCATCAGCAATACCTCTTCTCAAACTACAGAACAAACTACTAAAAATAATAAGAGTTAAAGAGAATGATCAAGATATACCTCCAAGCATTAGACAAGTTTTTATACTAAAATCCACAATTTTTCAGTTTAATAATCCAAAAAATTAATATAACAGTATAACAAGAAATACCAGACATGAAAGTATGCCACTGCCCTTCAACTCACTCACAATAGAACAACGAAGCTATACAAATTTTTAAATAAAATATTTTAATATGATACCAAATGAGATAAAACAGTTAACAGTCAGTGTTCAAGTGTTAAAGAAAAAATTAAAGACAGTAATAAGAAATAGCATATAAATGTAAGTACCAAAATAAAAACTATTATTAACCACTACCTAGGATTTTCCAACAATTTAGATAATAAAGTGACTATATATAACAGTAAAACTTTTCTTAACTTTAGTATACATTGTACTCTTGAAAAAGACGTAAGACGTCGAAACAATTGTAGAAATTGATAAACTCTTTGAAACATATAAAAGCAAACTTTCTTTTCGTTATTAGTATTATTAACCAACTAAGTGAGGTATAACATGCCATTAAGTGTAATATTAGGTAATTTTTATATTTTTTATTAATATTTATTTTTCTAGTATAGGACCAACCTATGTACGGGTATTTATACCCCCTATAGGCCCTATTTATATATACGTATTATGTAATTAAAATATGTAGGAATTTTGGCAATAAATAAATCACTTTACTATTACTACATTAATTGTTTAAGTAAAAAATGTTATATTTAAATCGAAGGACCTTAGATACTTAATATGAAATTAGGATAATGCGGATTGTGGGCGATACGGACAAGAACTTATTAATATTAGTTAATGATTAATTAATTAATTTATAATATGATCATCATCATTCTTATGAAATTCGGAGTGCTCGCTCATTTGTGGAACCATCTTGCAACTCTAACGCACTCTTTTTTTCTCCTATACCCCGCATGATTCGTTCCTGGAACCAACTTCCACCTGATGCAGCCTTTATGTCCAAAGCTGATTTAAAAAGATACTTATTTAACACTGTCATTACTTACCATTAATTTATTTATCACATACTTATTGTTTTTTTTTTTTTTAGAGTACTTAATTGTGTTTTGTATAATAGTTTTGTTTATTATTTTCTAATGTAATAATTTTGTAACTGTGTAATTGGGCTCTGCCCGTAATTTCAATCAATCAATAAATAAATCATCAGACACATGACACTAATAAGTAACGCCGTAAAAAAAACACAGGATTGAATGAATTTGGATCCATCCAAATTCATTCAATCCGTCAAAACCGAACAGCTTCTTTTGGTGCAAAAATTTAAGGAGGAATCAGAATAAGTAAGATTTAAAATCAAAAGTTTTCACACTACCAGGAGGAAACGCAAAAAAGCTCTCCTAATATAAAACGAAATATTGAAAAACATAAGTTTCTAGAGAAAAATAATTTAAATAATTGTTTGACAGCACTGAGTAAGTTGTGAATATAAATATTATTTGGTGAAGCTGTAATGTATAGATAGGTATTTATTAAGGAAACAGATATTCAAAATACAATAAAAAACGACAATGATTACTCATTTTTTCTTTAAAACTGTCACATATTTAATTTGATTTTTAATTTAGTTATTGTGTATCGTAAAGTGTGATATAATGAAGATGATATCTAAAATACACGCAAGAATCCACAAATTTTTCTTTTAAATTTTTACTCGCCATTGAAAAATTATCATTATCCAATAATTCAAAAATTCCTGACGAATAAACAAATCAATTTCCCCATATTTTGCTTGCAAGGGATTTTAAAACATAAATTATAATATTATAGCATAGCGATGAATCCTCATTCGTTGACTATTTTCGCGATTGTTATTTAAATTAAATATTACCATCGAGTCAAAAAAAAAAAAGTAAAAACAAAAACAACATGTACATGTACCTATGTACCTACAGTCAGTCCTATACACTTATATTATAATGCATGGGAACTAATTGCAAACTAAAGAATGTTTGACGTGCGTCAGTAAATCGAATTGACTCTATAATCCTTTCACTTATGTACCTACTGTGTTTATATTAAGTAAGAGTTCAAATACCTTTTTAAGCAATGTTTTACAACTTCCACTGGGAAAGTAACCATTCCCAATATCTATAAAATTTATATAATTTTACAATTCTTTTTGGCAATTAGATTAGATATTATTCATTATTGTAGTGAACCTATTACTATTTTATTCAATATTTCAGTGTAATATTTAGCGAAACTAACAACGCATAATAATACCGTTATTTATTTAATTTCTGACAAACTGTTTTAAGAAAAAACAGGTCGGTTTAGGACGCTTCCGCTTATGAAACGCGACAGTCCTTTTCTTCTCCTGGCATAGCATCGCAAACAGTTTTATGATAGCTCAAGTCGCAAAGTACAGAGGGAGGGAGGCGATTTTAAAGATAAGATAACAATATATTAGTTCCAGAAAAGTATTTTAGACTGATAAAAAAACTGAACTAATACACATCATTGAAATTTTTATCTACAAAAAATTAGAAGGGAAATTATAATCCTTATCTTCGAGATTTTTGAGAAAATGGCCGAAATATTTCAATTTCTTGTTAACAAAATGTAAAGTCAGCAATAGGGGGTGAGATTAGATTAAATTAGGTGCTCCTCCCTGTCCAAACAGGGGATTTAAGCGTTAAGCTAAATTGCGATAATAAGTAACAAAAACACATTTCTGCATTTTTTATTTATATTCGCTTGTAATTGACCTGTTTTTTTAAACAAAATTATTACTTATCCTATAGTAAGAAATTTTCTAAATACATATGTGTATGTTAAAATACACATACCTATACCTTTAAAAAAAAAATGCACGTATATAAAATAATCAGTGTTGGCAGAAGCAATTATTATTTACTTGTTTTATTGAATAAAAAAAGGATAGAATCTATATAAGCATACAACTGAACCTATTTATGAAATACGTCATTAGCGATGAATACCCAGAAAAAAGACAATTTGTGAATGGTAATGAGAACCTTAACGTTTGTTTAAAATGAACATAATTTTACTCAATCCCCTCTAACCTAACTAATTGAATTTTTCATTTTTATAGCTACTATCTATTTTGTTTTTAATAAAAAGCTGTTCTTTTAAAGTAACTATGTATATCTATGGATTATTATAGTTTTAAATGTAAGATAAAATATATGTTTTGATGATTGAGTTGAGTTTGTTCATGGGTCTGCACTGCACTATTATTTATAACTATTGACTGTAATTTGGCTTAGCTCTTGGTGAAATATTGTTCAAAATAAATCATGAAATAAATAAATAACACTTGGCTTGTTTCACTAATTTTATTTTTCAAACTCTAACATGAAATTTATAGTAAAACCTACATACGCTGAAAAAATACAACATTTCAACTCGAAACAGTCCCAAAATGTAAAACTTAGCTCTTCACTCTTTCATACATATATATTTATTTGAAAAAGAAACTGTCATTTTGAAACAGGTCTCAGTTAATAATGGTTACAGTACCGACCTTATCGAGCAAATGATAAATAAAAAGCAGAAAAAAGTGTAATGTAACGAACTTATCCTAATACAACAAGTAAAACTGACAATAAATTCTGTTTTATTAACTATTTACCTAAAGTAAGCATTAAAATTCAAAATAGATCACAAAAACATAATATCAGACCAATAGTAGTAAATAAAAATAATTTTGGTTCTACATTAGTAAACAATAAGAACGACAAGAAAAAACTGAAAAAAGTGGTGTATACGAAATCAAATGTAAAGATTGTGATTTTATGTATTTAGGATAAACAATAAGTCGTTCAATTAAAACACGTCTGGTTGAACATCAAAAAACAATAACACAACAATAAAAAAATACAAGTTTAGTAAACCATTTCATACAAAACAACCATTTATTAGATATAAATGATTTCAAATTGCTACATACACAAAGTAATGGAAAAATATTAGATTTACTAGAAATACTAGAAATTATAAGAGGAAGCAACAATAACAAAACTTTATTGAATGACCAAATAGATTTTGGGGTTTCCCCATTATTAAAAGTAGTCACAGGTAGAAGAGATTCAGAGTAATAACATCCAGGTAGTTCGTTCTAATTATAAGAAGTAATTTTATCCTTTTAATTTAGTTACAGTAGGTATAACTCTTTGACAATGGCATATCAGCCGAATTATATGTTAGAGTTTGAAATATGAAATTAGTAAAACAAACCAAGTGTTTATTTCTTGAGTTGTTATTTATTGTTCAATGGTATTTAAATTTTGTAGAAACTGAAACGAAGCATAATTTGATTCCACAGTTGTTGATTGATCGATAGATCGATACAGTTTAGAATTGTGACCGCATGAATTCTTAGATTTTATAAAATATACCGAGAAAGCGGCTATTTTGTGATATATCTCCATTTTCTCTCGTCTCATTGATAGCTACTATTAAAATAATAACAAGTAGTACGTTTCAAAAAATTTCTAAAGAAGTTCAACTATTCTTCAATTTCATATAAAAAGTGGAAAATTTTCAAATAAAACAAAGGTTCACCTGTAGATAATAAAAATTCGATGTTTTTTATTTTGGTGAATTCAATGCCAAGTTTTTACTTACAACACACGTATTATATAATTATATTGTTTTGTGGCACTCTGCTTTTAATGGTGTGTAAACAAATAAAATGGATGAACTTCTACTATAAATAGTTAATTCGAAAGGTTTTATTAATGACTTACCTAACCAATTTACAAATCAATTATTGAAAACCAATTTTTCTGTATTGTTGTAACGCTTCGCAGGTCACATAAAATAGCTTATTATTGTAAGTATTTATAATAATACGATAAAACATACAAAAATGAACCCTTTTTGAGTAAGTAAAGTTTTACGGAAGGTCAGGCGTAACAGGAAACAATTATCGCTCCAATTTGCGGATAAATAATAAAATTAGTGCGGTGGATAGCAATTTATTAGTAAAGGAAATTAATGAAAACAACAACGTCAATTGTTCTACTTCAAGATGTTCGTCGTGTCCAAGCGATACATAAATTTAAATGTATAATTTTGTTGCGTTGTATGTCTCCTTGTTATTGAATGAAATGTATGAACAAACGTAAATAGAGAAGCGCTGAATAAAGCACCCAGTTACTAGTTGAATATTAATCAGAAATATTAAAAGTTCAAATCCAGAACCGCAGCTGTAACAAAAACGGTACCTACCCTTATTATAAAAATCTTCACAATATAAGCTATCAGTTGCCTTGTTTTTGTATTATTATACGTTGAAAGGGCCTTGCCGAATAGATGGTAAAGGATTCAGTCATTAGCCTTTTAAGAAATCGTTTATAAACTATATTGATGATAGGTAGTACAGAGTAGTACGCAAAACTAACCCCCCGCCCCGCGCTTTGGTTACCTAATCGTAGGGTGCATTTTTTATTGTCCATTATATTAGCTTTAGTTATCGAAATTTTACTAATGTACCAATAAATTGAAAGTCTATTGATGTCTTTCAAATAGTTAATTCCATTGAAATTCCACTGAAACATACAACGATTATTTACTGATTGACAATGAAATTATTGTCACCACTTTAAATAGTAATTAGTCACCGACAATAGGTAATCAGCGAATTCACTGATTTGATTTAAAAGAACAAATAAATATATTACATTAAACAAAAAACACTAAGAAACTTTACTTTCGATATTTTTGGTGTAATAATTCTCGAAATCTAAGACTGCTAAACCGTATTACAACAAATGTTTTTTTTTTGGTTCCGAATTTTACCAACACGGTGCATTTGCAATACTTTGGTAAAAAGCCTGTAGCACTTTGTTTTTTATCCTATTAATAACATGCAAGTTACCAATTAAATATCACAATTCGTATTTTAACTGTTAGTTGGAGATACCACAACAAATTTCGTTATAAGGAAATGACGATTACCTGAATCTGAAGGCACCGTTTGGTACAACGAACTTCAATGTGGTTCAGAGCAAAATATTTTCAAAAGTTTTAAATAATAACGCAGTTAATTTATAATTTTTCACATATTATATTGTCACATAGTGTTCATATTTTTCCAAAATAATATTTCCTTTTAATTGTTTTTCATTTCATTAATTACATTTGTTTTAACTTAAACCTACAATGTATTGATTTTACGAAACAAGGAACCGCCACACGGAAATGCGACATGTTTGCACGGCAAAAGTGGCCCGTGAATAACTTGCAAAGTTCCGTTTGGGGGTAATAGAGCACTATGTGGGTCAGTATAAAAGAAGTTTTGACGAGTAATAAAGGAGAGAATAATAAAGAAAGTAATAACGTTACAGGTGAAGATCGAGCCAGCGAGTCAGAACGGTTAGGGGGGTGTAGCGGGTTGCCGCTATCACTCACCCTAATGCCCGTTAAGAGTCCCTGCCATTACCAACGCCCCTAGTTGGTAGTTAATTAGGCAAGTAGTTTTAAGATATTTTTATAATTAGTTTAAGTATTATTTAAGTATTTTTAATTCATTAAACCATTAAAAACACCATAAAAATTCGGCTTATTCGTTACAATATCATGTATCTGTTATTATGTTTAATTTTTTTCCTGGCTTTATTTGATACCGGACATCAAAATAAACCGCACTTTTACGTTTTTGTCTTTCCGGGTTATCCAATGGTGGCAACACTTTTGAAGTCCGACGTTTCGTTTTCGGGGGGCCTTCATTAGTTTAATTTTTTGTAATACGGTAGGTACTGTTATCTTTTTTTACAAAAGCGAAGGCTATTTTTAATTTTTAATTGGGTGATATAATACTTGCAATCGTTTAAACACGTTTTTAACTTGTTTTAGGTTTATTTAAAATTTTCTTTAAGGGGAAGTCACAACAATATAAAAGTCAATTAAGCACAAAATATCTTACAAAAGTAGCATAAAGTATGTTTTTTATTCTTACATTTTAATACATAATTAAAAACACTTGTTGGCAGAAGGCAGAAAACGACACATTAAAACTTAATAAGGAAAAGAAGTGATAATACTGTGGGACACATTTTTAATACATGGACGTAGCCAGAGAGGGCAGGATGGACCCTCCCCTAAACCGTGCATTTTTTCAAAATCCACAAAAATTAGTATAAAATATAAAATTGAACTGTATGTAGTAGTTTAGTTTCTTATGAACCTAAAATAGTTTTTTTTATGAAAAATATACTATTATCTTGTTTTCAAATTTCCATGGAGCTAAGAAAAAGGAGAGATTTAGTGGTAGGTACCTACCTTCAATAAAAGCAAAGATTGAAACAAGTAAACAAGAATAATGAGTGTCAGATGAATAAGGTTCGTAAATAGTATGGCTCTCCAACGGCAGGCAAGGAAGAGATTTTGTTACCGCAATGTTATATATTTTTAAAATTATGACAACAGTGGAATTTGCAGGGAAAACACTACCTGCAAGAGTATGCACACGTGATCGCAGAGACCTGAGGGGAGTGGGTGGGAAATAAATAAACGCCAAAACTAATTCAACATAAAAATGTATAATAACATGTAAAACAAAAAAACTTGGTAATAAAAAAATGAAAATAACCAGTCCAACTGGTGAAGACATACAAGAAAATTTTAAACAAAAATTTTACACAGGAAAAAATAAACTCATACTATAAATAAAATAAAAACTATAATCTCACCGGGTTGTCGTATATAAATAAAACAAGTCCTTTTGTGTTTTCTAAAATTCTCAACTCTGTTTTCGGCAGTCCTTATCTATAGTAATCACCAAAATTGTTCGTCCTCCGCTCGCTGGCACGGTCTCGTCCATCCACGGAAACTTCGCAAATTTATTCTTCTTAAAGTACTCCTTTGGAAGGAATTTTCTACTCCCAGTCACAAATGTGTAGACTCACACATTCAATATCAAACCAACTTCACCAAATACATATAGGTACTTCCAAATTAAAAAGAACTTCCACCTTTCGACAAACGTAGGAAAACTTGAATGGCCGAATCTCTCCGTGCCCGATCGATCATCATATTCCCCACCGCGTCGGCGAGCGCGGCAAAAACCAAGGACCAAGCCGATCGATATTAAATTCTCACCAGACCGAACTCCCAACAATAATAATTTCCAGAGTTCGTAAAAGTCCAGGACAAGTTTTCGAACTACGCAAAAACCTTAAAAATGTTCCGGTCACAACCCACCCGACCTTTAACGAAAAAGTCACCATCACTTTTTTATTACTGTCAAAACCACAATACTACGATTACGGCAACCCTTAAAACTTCTTAAATAAAAAATTTTCACAAAATAAACTAAACTAGGCCGTAACAAAATTAAAAGTTTTCATTAAGAATCTTCAAACTTAGACTAAGACTTACTCATTATATAAATAACCACAAACGGTCAATTCAAAATTTAACATAAAAATAATAGTTGGATATAGAGATAAAGGGATTAATACAAATCCAAAAAAAAATCGTTAACGTAAAAAATTGTTTTACCGAAAGTGCAGATCCAAATTCAATCACTCCTCAGAAGAGTCGCTATTGTGATCCGAATTTGTTTCCTCCCTGTAGGCCTTCTTGGCCTGTTCTTTACCTTTAGCATTCATTATCTTATAATTGTATTTAATTTTAGTCTTACGGCTAGATTTGCTCTTAAAGATTTTTAGATCACTAACGTAGTGTCTTCCCAATGCTTTACCATGGGCGTCAATTACATCTACCATAACGCGACCTACAAGTTTTTTTACAAGGGCCTATATATCGTTCAGCGAGTTTGTTAGTATAGTCATTTGATTTTTTACTTAACTTTCGATTCCGCACGTAAACCGTATCGCCGGGTTTTAAATCATGAATTATTTCGGGTTCTACTTCGTTCGATTGACGTTCCGTTCGTTTTTCTAACACGCGTTTCTCAACAAAATGCCTCAACTCGTCGAGACGCTTCATTCTTTCAACCCATAATTCATTCGCTTCACTATTAATTCTTCGGAATTATATTTTCGTTCCCAAAACCGACGAGGGTCATAACCATGTAAGAGAAAGTACGGGGAAACCCCTAACGAGCTATGGATACTTGTATTTAAAGTATATTGAATATCTTTTAAGAACGTGTCCCATTCGTTTTGTTTCCGCTCGATACATGCAATTACCAAGGGTTTAATTGTGCGATTATAACGTTCTACTGGATTTGCCTGTGGATGAGACTGGGGTCGGTGTAAATTCAATATTGTATTCCTGTAACAATTGTTTTATATGTTTGTTAACAAATTCTTTTCCGTTGTCTGAGATTATTTGTTGTGGAACACCCCATCTTGCAAATATTTCCTTTAAAAATTTTACTACGTTTCTTCCCGTCTGTTTACGAACTGGCTTTATTTCTATATAACGTGTATATAAATCAAGGACTACATTTGCGTACGCATTTCCTTCCTTCGTTTTTGTGTAAGGGCCAATGGTGTCGATCGACATTAAGGCCCAGGGCCTAACCATAGGTCTGGTCAACGGTTTAAGTCTCAGTTTATGTTGGTCATATTTGACTCTGCTACAAACCTCACAATTGCGAACATATTCTGTAATGTCTCCGCTCATGCCTGGCCAATAGTAGGTATCCTTTATTAATTCATAGGTCTTGTCGCGACCTAAATCGTTTAAATCCTTAGACCCATGATATCGCTTCAACACTCTCAGTACTTCGCAATCTTTTAAAACGATCTTCCAAGGATTCGATTCCCCTACTATCTCCTTGAAATAGTTTGGCCAGTAATAGTAAAGTGTTTCATTTTCGTATTTCCAATCTGGAAATTTTTCTGGATATCTCCTCACCAGTTGAGTTTTCTTATCATACCACTGTTTCTGTTCGTCGATTTTTTAATTGTTTATTAATACCGTTTGTACGCGTTCACCCTTTTCGACTTCATCCATGTATTGTTTATTGGAGGAAAACATTCGGCTTAGTGCGTTGGGCGCCATTTTTGTTACCGCAATTTTATATATTTTTTAAATTATGACAACAGTGGAATTTGCAGGGAAAACACTACCTGCAAGAGTATGAACACGTGATCGCAGAGACCTGAGGGGAGTGGGTGGGAAATAAATAAACGCCAAAACTAATTCAACATAAAAATGTATAATAACATGTAAAACAAAAAAAACTTGGTAATAAAAAAATTTCTGCATCGAATCGTCACTGGCGACGAGAAGTGGGTACTCTACGACAATCCCAAACGCAGAAAATCGTGGGGCTTGCCCGGTCATGCATCGACATCGTCCCCCAGGCAGAATATTCATGGAAAGAAGATCTTACTGTGTATTTGGTGGGATCAGCTGGGTGTTATTTATTATGAGCTTCTCCAACCAGGTGAAACCATCACTGGAGACGTATACAGACGACAATTGATGCGTTTGAACAGAGCAGTACAAAAAAAGCGGCCACAATATAAAGATCGACATGACAAAGTAATTTTGCTCCACGACAATGCAAGACCCCATGTTGCGAAAGTCGTGAAAACTTATTTAAATACGCTGAAATGGGAAGTTCTGCCTCACCCGCCATATTCACCAGACATTGCCCCATCATTTGTTTCGAACCATGGCGCATGGCTTGTCAGAGCAGCACTTCGATAACTACGAAATGACCAAAAAATGGATGGATTCTTTCACCGCATCTAAAGAAGGAGAATTTTTTCGATGCGGTATCCGAGCATTACCAAAAAGACGGCAAAAAGTAGTGGATAACGAAGTACAGTACTTTGAATAACGCTTCTGTAATGATACTGTCATAATAAACCACGAAACTTTGCCAAAAAACGCTACGAATTAATTCCAACACCTGTAGATAGGAGTGTCCAGCTAATCTTTGGGCTGCAGACCTTATGACATGATCATAGGTGTTTTTACCTTTTATGTAAAAATCGTTTTTTACTCAAAAAATTTTGTAAAATCAAGGAAGATAGTTATACTTACAAGGTAAATAAAGGAAGACAAATACGTACTACATGAGCCTGCGTTGGTAGTAAGTAGATAAAACGGTTTTATTTTATTGTATTCAGTTATTCAATTTACTAAAAAAAATATAGCCTGACAATTTCAAGGTGTTACGTTGAATTAAATTTATACCTACATATCTAACTCTTGGTCAAAGCAAAACATATTTACGATTATTAGTATATATGTACATGATTTTTACGTGACGTGTGTTGGTAACTCGATAATAAAACAATTATCCATACAAATAAACTTGCTCTCTATGACTTTTATTATTTGGTGACTATATCTACCATTGTTGTTGCAGTATGCAATTAACCTTCGCCAAAAATGTACGTCCTGTACCTTTATAATGTAATTATGTAGGAATTCCGACGATCTTTGGAAAAAGAATCCTTCATAAAACTCACCTTAATGATAATTATATTTAGGAACCTTGAAAATTATAAATCAGCTCGTCGCGTCGTAACAATGAACATATATACGTATATTATTAGGTATCTATATATGTGACCAAATTAAGTGTCAACCGGACATTACCTACCAGTGCACTTAGCGGAAATCGGAAATGATTATAATTCGGAGAAAAACGCACGTATTGCGAGAGGCGTTTCTAAAGGCAAGCTACGGTCAAGTTGCTACTAAAGTTCATGGAAATGTTTAAGTTCCTACATTATTGTTAATAGTACCTATACCTACGTAAAGTCAATAAATAATACCTAACCTATTTAAATCCATTCAAAATTTAAAATCAATTGGGGTTAAAATTATTGCCTCACAGTCATGGCTGTAGTTTTCTTCATACGAAAGAAAAAGCAACTTTTCTTGGTTACTTCGAACAACAAATACAAAACAAAAAAAATTGAATAAAGCACGACATAGTCTTTTATTGTTGCCTACCACAATAATTATTTCGGCACACTGTGCCTTCTTCACCTATTTTTATTTTTTATTTTTATAATATGGAGTTACAATCTTTAAACGCTTCATCCATCCAATTTTTACATAATAAAAAATCCCTTAAGTAGATTCATATAACAATAAATTAGGTATGTACCTATATTCCTATATGTAATGTTAAAGACTTTAATTTCTTTTCATAAAAATAACACTATTTTGAAAAACTACCCCTTTGACAAATTATATTACAATCATAATTGTTCTTACGGTTTCCCAAGCGACAGACTGTTTCTAAATATTCACATTGGAATTCGATAAGGCCGTAATCGTAAAATTCTCATAACAGTAAGTACTTTGGGGGTTGAAAATGACAATAATATCCAACCTGTATTAGATACTCGAATATAAAAACTCAGAAAGCACATTTTCTTTGAATGACAAGAAATGACGAAGCAACTAAAAGAGTAGGTAGCCGAACTAAAATCTAGAAATGGTATCACCACAGCACGTTAAAAGTTTGAAATATGTATCTAACTTGTGATAAAGACTGTAGACAGAAGATACTCTAAAACAGGATCGATACCCTAACTCAACCCAACCCAACCCAGCTCAGCTTAACCTTAAAATCGGAATGATACTATATGGATCCGTTTGATTTTGATGGAATATTTTAAAACTTCAATGTTCCAAGGCAATTCTATATCTTTTTACAGCGAATCACAATTCGGCAGAGATGCATATTTATTTTTAATAATCCTGATGTTCTTATTTTATTTCCATAGACATTACTTATGTTTAAGATTATAAGTTCAAAGTGAAATGAAGCTCAACCTGCTCCCGGGAAATTGATTTATTGAAATATGTAAAAGAAAACTGAAAGAGGCAGTTATATCGACGTATATGGCAAGGTTGCCAGTATGTACCTAGTAGGGTAAGATGCTACCCTATGTTGAGTATCAATGTTTTGCTATGTTTTTAATAGTATATTTTTATTCCTAATTGGATATTTCTTATATTTAGTCTTTGTATTTATATTAACAGTGTTATATCTATTTAAATAAGTTATATTCAAAAGAGTTCATATTGTTCATTTGGTATGGTATTTACAGTTTATCAGTTTACAATACGATCACAAAAGTTTATGCATAGGAATCTGCCCCTTTGTTAATTTCTATCTTTTATTATGCATTTCCTGTAGGTATTTATTGATGGATTATCCCTTACTTAAAATATTCAATGCTGCTCAACTAACATTTGTCTACAATAATAAACTTTATTATATTGCCTTTGTTCGGGTGCAGTATTAAGCGACAATGTTTTCCCTAATGGTATTCATTTCTCAAAATTTGTAACAACGTTTAGATATTGATGCTATTGAATACGTGACTTATCTGGAAATTTCAAGGTCATTGGTATTGCAAACCATCCAATTTGCACGTAGCACTCTCTTCTGTTTATCCCTTTCTCTTATCATCAAACCACACCCCCTCTAAGCCCTACTTTCTTCTTTTAGACCAACCAGTCCTATTCTTCAATTCATAATCCAATTAACTAGCCTAAAGATTTACTAACTCCACCTATCCTCCCTCTTCACTTTAATTTTTGTTATTTTATAAAAAGGCAAAATAATCGAGACGAGAGAGAATTCACGACAAATAATCAAACATCACTTTTAATATTCACGACTATCATCTATTCATTGCTAACGGTTAAGTAATCTATTCGTATGTATTAAATTTTTAGTGTTAAGTGTTATTTAATAAAAGTTCAAAAAGGCAATCGTCTTCTTTTATTTCAAATAATACAAAAGTTCGTCAAACTAGGCGTCAACACCCTAATAAAACAGAAATTATGCTGCTTGCATTCCAAAAGATATTCTAAAACAACACTTAAAGTGAACATGGATTATATTACACAATCTATCGTGAATATTTAATTTCTTGACTAAAATAAAAGCAATTTCCTTCACGTCCTCTGTCCTACGAGAAAAATTACGTTGCTGAAGATTTTAACATGTTCAACTAAATTTTTTCTTACAATCAGTAAGAGAATCATTTTTCTAGAATAATATGAGATCATTTTCCAAATCAACCGAATTAAACATATTGTTCCGTAATTTTTCTCTTAACACTGTTTATTAAATTAACTGTAACACAACAACGATTCAATAACTATTTCGGTAATAACAACAACTCTATAACTATTTCGCTCGTCAATCGCTTTTCTTCTCTTCTCGCTTATATCTGTCGCTCTCTTCTATCAAAATACTGTCAAACGTCCAACGCTGTTCCTTATATAGTCTTATGGACGTTTCTAGGCAACTCTCGAAACGTCCAGCAGCTCTCGGACTTTCTGGAACGCGTCATAGGTTACTTTTATGCTTTTACTAAACTTTCGCAGTAGGCGCATGTCAACGTCAGAATGACACATCCGTCACACTGCCCCCCCTCTAGCGCTGATCGTCCCGATCAGTTTCTTCCACTGTGTATGGAGCCAACCGGTCGAGGTGTACAACTTTCATCTTCAATTTGGGGCCTCGTTGTATCCTGTAGACGACATCGTTTATCCGGGTAATCACTTTGTACGGGCCCTCCCAATTCCGTTGTAATTTAGGGCACCTTCCTTTCTTGCGAACTGGGTTATAGAGCCATACACGGTCGCCCTCCCTGAATCCAGTGGAATTCGCTCGCTGATCGTAGCGGGTCTTCATCCGGTCACTTTCGAATTTTATTCTTGTTCTGACGGCTTTATGGATGGTGTTAAGCCGCTCGCGTAGTTTAGACGCATAATCGTCCGTGGACAGCGAAGAATCTTCAGGTCGACCAAACATTAGATCAGCAGGTAGTCTCAGTTCTTTCCCGAATAGCACGCAAGAAGGTGTCTGTCCGGTGGTCTCGTGTATGGATGTCCTATAGGCCAGAAGGAATAAGGGTATGTGGCGATCCCAGTCGGTCTGATGATCGTTCACGAACATCCTCAGGCTGTTTTCTATAGTCGCATTAAATCGCTCTACCATGCCATCAGACCGAGGATGCAGCGGAGTCGTTCTAGTTTTCCTTATTCCTAATAATTCACATACTCGTTGGAATATTTCTGATTCAAAATTTCGGCCCTGGTCAGTGTGAATCTCCATAGGAACTCCATATCCAGCAGTTGTTAATTATTGCCTCCGCCACGGTGGTTGCATCCTGGTTGGAGATTGCATAGGCTTCCGGCCACTTGCTGAAGTAATCCATCACAACGAGGATGTAGCGGTTGCCATCTTCAGTTCGGGGAAAGGGACCAGCGATATCCATGGCTATTCTTTCGAATGGCGCTCCGACGTTATACTGGTGCATTTTTCCTCGTGTTCTGGTTCTCGGACCTTTGTTGGAAGCACATACTTCGCATTTTCTACACCAATCTTCCACATCCAATCTAGCGTTCACCCAGTAATACCGTTCACGTATTTTCTCTAATGTCTTCTTCACTCCAAAATGTCCACCTCCAGTCCCAGCATGCAGCTCTTTTATTACTTCTTTCGTCTTCTTCTTGGGCAATACAACTTGTAATCGCTTCTTGGTCCCGTCCGGACTTTCCCAGATTCTTTTAAGGACTCCATTCTCGAGCTTTAAGGAATCCCATTGGGCCCAATAACATTTCGTCGTAGTATTCAGGGGGCTTACATCTGCCCATGTTGGTCGAGATTCTCCTGTCTCCTTCCATTTCATGATGGGTCCAAGGTCATCATCGGTTCGCTGTTCTTCAATCAACACTGTATCTTCCCAATTTTCTTGTCTCTCCACGGTGGTATGAAGGCATGGAATTTTTTCTAACCCTTCTTTTCGTTCCACAGAAGAACAATGTTTGCAATTCCGTGGGCATGGTCGTCTTGATAAGGCGTCGGCATTACCATGGTGTTTTCCTGGCCGATGTTCAATTTTGAAATTGTAGTCTTGTAAACGCTGTAACCATCTGGCTACCTGTCCTTCAGGGTTTCGGAATTGCAGCAACCATTTAAGAGAAGAGTGGTCAGTTCTCAGCAGGAATTCTCGCCCATATAGATATTTGTGGAAATGTTCTATAGGTTTCACCGCGGCCAATAGTTCTCGGCTTTGACAGTGTCTTGCTAAAATATGCGATTACTCTTTCTTTGCCTTCTTGAACTTGAGAAAGAACCCCTCCAATACCCACATTGCTCGCATCGGTGTCGACTATGAATGGTTTTCCAAATTAGGGGTATGTCAAAATCGGGGTGTTAGACAACTTATTTTTAAGAACTTGAAAAGCTTCTTGACAGGTGTTCGTCCAATCAAAAGGCACTCCATTCTCGGTAAGTCTGTGCAAGGGGCGAGCCACATCCGCAAATCCCTTCACGAATCTTCTATAGTACGAACATAATCCTAAGAAACTCCTCAATTCATGCTGGTTCGTTGGTTGCGGCCATTTACGAACTGCCTCGGTCTTGTCAGGATCTGTACCAACGCCTTTACTTGATATGACATGGCCTAGATATTTCACTTCAGTTCTAAACAACGCACACTTTTTGGGATTTCATTTTAGTTTTGCTGCTGTGAATTTCTGAAGTACTCTGCTTAGATTGGCGAGATGGTCTTCAAACGTTCGCCCAAACACAATGACGTCATCCAAATAGACCAAGCAGATTTCCCAATTCAGTCCTTGTAAAATGGTCTCCATTAATCTTTCAAAAGTAGCTGGTGCGTTGCATAGGCCAAAGGGCATTACATTGAATTGCCAGAGACCGTTCCCAGTAGTAAACGCAGTCTTTTCTTTGTCTTCAGGATGTACTTCGACTTGCCAATATCCGCTCTTAAGGTCCAACGTCGAGAACCATTTAATTTCGCTCGACAGACAATCTAACGTGTCGTCGATTCGTGGCAAAGGATAGCTGTCTTTATGTGTCACTTCGTTCAATCGTCGATAATCAACACAGAATCTCGTTGATCCGTCCTTCTTACGTACCAAAACGATAGGGGAGGTCCATGGACTTTTCGATGGTTCTATTATCCCTTTCTCGCGCATGTCCTTAATCAATGAATCGATTTCTTCTCGTTTGGCCCATGTTACTCGTCTGGGTGGCTGTTTGATTGGTCTTGCATTTCCTGTGTTGATTCGGTGGTACGCTAAATTGGTTCTTCCATAATCGCTGTCATCAATCGCAAAGACGTTCTTGTTAGTTCGAATTAGGTGTTCTAGCTTTCGAGTTTCTTCTTCAGTAAGATGTTCAGTAGCCTTGTTGATTAATTCTTGTAATGCTTCTGGCAGCATCCCGTTTTCTTCCCTCTGTTCTCTCATTTGGTCCAAATGATTGATGGTGGTGACTGGTTTTAATGTCCCTATTGGTGTTCCTTTGGAAAGTTTTTGTTCAAAGCCTTTCAGATTGACAACTCTGATTGGAATCGTGGTCGAGCCGGTTTGTACCACAGTTCTTCCGACAAGGATAGCTTTCTGCCTCAAATCTTCGTTGTCTTGCTCTATGACTCCTGTCTTTTTATAAGTGACATTGCCCTCTATTGTAACTCGGGCAACAGCTTCGGAGTGTCCAGGTAAAACTTGGTTTTCAGCAACGATGACCCGTAGTGTTCGCTGATCAGTCCCATTTCTTTGTAGTGGCAGTTCTTGATCTCCTATTCGTAAACATTTTGTGCCCATGTCTAGCTGGATTCGGTGACTTTCCATGAAGTCGAGTCCCAAAATTATGTCGTCGGTGATATCGGCCACAAGCACTTGTTGGTACAGGCTTGCGTCTCCAAGACCGATCATCACTTCGCATTCTCCATGAAACGATGTTGTTTGCCCTGTCGCAGTGGTTAAGACAGCATTTATTGTTAGCGGTCGAATCCTCCATTTAGCAATTATTCGAGGGTTAACTATTGTTCTTGACGCGCCGGTATCCACTATCAGTTTTAACTTCCTACCGTCCACAAAACCATCCACAGTAAGTGAATTACCAGTGGTTGTTTTCGATACGGAGATGATGATTGGGGCTTGGGGACGCTTGTTTCCTTAGGCTGCTGACGTCTGTCTTCTTCCAGATGGACATCCGCTGCTCAAGTGCTCCCTACGTCCACAATTCCAACATATAACTTCTCGTTTTCTCTTGACACAATCGCGTGAAAGATGCCCCGGTTTGTCGCAAGTCCAACAGCGTGGGCGCTCACTCGTCTCTTCTTTCGGTTTTGAAGACATGACTTCTTTCGCTATTTTCACCATTTCTTGCCGAAATATTTCGCTATCGTCTTCAAAATTCAACCCAGCCTGCCGAATTCTAACATGTCCTTTGGATGCTTGTTTGGCTGCTTCATATTCCAGCGCATGCGACAATGCTTCGCCTGCAGTTTTATGTCGAGACATGCGCAGGGCTTGCTGTATTTCGACATCTCGTACTCCATCGACAAACATTTGGGTGGATAGTTGGTCTGTAAAGTCTTGAGGGGCACTAGGATAAGCCAACCGCACAAGCCTTTCGACGTCCGCTTCGAATTGTTGGAGGCTTTCGCTGCTACGTTGATAGCGACTCTTTAACTGCGCCTGGTACATTTGTTGTAGGTGTTTATCACCATAGCGCATCTCCAATCGGTCCACCAGAATTTTAAAATCGTTTTGTTGCATTTCTGGTATACCTTGCAGAACGTCGAGAGCTTCCCCACGTAGCGCTATGATCAGGGCAGTGGCTTTTTCCATTTCATTCCATTCATTTGCCTTGGCAGCAGCGTCGAATTGTTTAAGATAGACTGACCAAGAGACCTTCCCATCAAATGTTGGTGGTTTTATTCTCGATATTCTTACACTTCCTTCTTCGATTTTGTTTAATTTTGGGTATTCTTGAACGGTCAGGTTGGCCTTCATATCGTCTAACTCCTTTTGAAACTTTTTGTGTACGGCCTTTAACTCTTCTTGAACTTCTACTCTTACTTCCTTTAATTCTTCTTGAACTTCTACTCTTACTTCCTTTAACTCTTCTTGAAATTCAACTCTTACTTCATTTAACTCTTCTTGCACTTCTACTCTTACTTCTTTTAACTGTTCTTTCAATCCTTCTTGCTCAATTTTTATTGTTCTCATATCTTCGATCAATTTCTATTGGCCTGCCTTAATTTCTTCCTGGCCTGCCTTCATTTCATTCTTGCCTGCTTTAATTTCTTCCTTCATTTCATCCTTGCCTGCTTTAATTTCTTCCTTCATTTCTTCCTGGCCTGCCTTCATTTCTTCCTTCATTTCTTTAAGCATTTCCATCAAAAACTTCATCTGCTCCTCCATTTTTGCTGCTTGACTTCTTGTTACTGGCATAAATCCTTACTCCTGACACCAATTGTTACGTAATTTTTCTCTTAACACTGTTTATTAAATTAACTGTAACACAACAACGATTCAATAACTATTTCGGTAATAACAACAACTCTATAACTATTTCGCTCGTCAATCGCTTTTCTTCTCTTCTCGCTTATATCTGTCGCTCTCTTCTATCAAAATACTGTCAAACGTCCAACGCTGTTCCTTATACAGTCTTATGGACGTTTCTAGGCAACTCTCGAAACGTCCAGCAGCTCTCGGACTTTCTGGAACGCGTCATAGGTTACTTTTATGCTTTTACTAAACTTTCGCAGTAGGCGCATGTCAACGTCAGAATGACACATCCGTCACAATATGGATATGATGTTATTCCTTAACGATTGTGTGGCATCTCTTCCAATTGCATGGGGTAGATGCTACCCTAACTTTAAATATGATGGTTAATTACATATTGTGTAACCTTCGTAGTAGAATACAACCACAAAATTTTCGCTGTTTATCTACAAATAATTTAAAATAATTGACTGACTTCCACGATTTTATAGATTTCGATTTTCTGTTTATTTGGAAAACAAACCTTATATTAATCATATTAATTAATGATAATTGATTTAATTGAATCAGACCCACAGTATATATTAATATGTTTAAATTTACCCCTATTCAAGCAAACTTTCTTCAATTGCATTATTGATGAACCTTATATTGTCAAACACTACTAGGTATTAACAGTTGTATAACGATTTTAATCAAACCACCCTGTTGGCGGTACCTAATTGTAAATTGGCACCTCTCCCGGAATTACCCCATGTAAGGTTGAATCTGACCTCAAAAGAGCCCTTTGAGGTAATTCAATTTTAAAACCAAACAAACCAAAATATTACCATTCAAATATTGAAGTTAAGACGTTTCAAAATTTTCATATGATGGAGTAACTCAGAGAACAAAGTTTAATGCACAGATAAAAGATAAATTGGAAATTATTGTTCTCATTTCTCGAAAGAAGGTCAAAAGTTAAATAGTTACATATAATTTGATTTTATAATATCTCAAATCCTACATTTCTGGGACACTTTTAGGATCATTCGATATCCGGTATTTTCTTTTCCACCATCTATGAAATCATTTTACTACCTCTATTGTTCTAAAGCCAGCCAGTTAATTCATGCCTTACGACTTTAACAACATACCTATGTAAGTATTAGAGATACGAATATAAATGTAATAAAAGAAAAAGGAAATTTTTTATAGTATTGTAGTCCAGGAATATGATTTTCTAAATTTTTTTAAATATCAGAAAGTATATGCTTCGAAAAATATATATAAATAAAAAAAGTTGTAGCGTTGTTGTAGGTCAACAGAAATTGAGTATACTTTAAAATGGAAATTGTTTCAAAATTACAGTGCAAAACTATTCAAGGAATTTTTTTAAGACAGAAAAAAGGCAGAATATTGGTCCAAGCACCAAGGATATATCTATTTCCGTTTGTAAAAAGGACAATATTTCTTATACATATATAGGTAATTGTAGTCACAATTAATTAAGCACTGGAAGAATTAGTATGCATACTAAGATTTAATGAAGTTATTGTTGGTTCCTTGTGAAACATTATGAAAATAAATAAATAAAACCACTTAATATCTTTAAAATGTTTCCTATACTGTAAAATGCTTCTACAATAATTGTACTAGGCCTTTTTCAAGAGTAACGTAAGTACTAAGTAGTTACAAAACAGATCTGCCTATTTATGCACATTAGCGTCTAGGTAAAAGTTACAGATGTAAGGGTGCCATTATGAGTGTGATCCTGCAACTTTTAATAAATTATCTATACAAGGGGTGTTACTAAAATTTAATATATCATTAGTGGTATTATTGTTAAATTTAAATAATTTTTTAATTTCAAAAATTTCTAATAAGTCTTATCTTCGGCCTTTCGGTTCATTATGTAATAAAATATTATTATCATCCAAACTGTGGTTATTTTCTATACAATGTGATGCAATGCCTGTACTATGAATTTTGTTTTTAATCGACTTTTTATGTTCATTTAATCTAATAGACAAATTTCTACCAGATTGACCAATATAAGATGCCTCACAATCTTGGCAATTAATCTTGTATACTCCAGATTTCTTTTATCTTTATTGTTTACTAAAATTCTACCTACATTGTATTTGTTAACTGATATAGTTTTTTGTCCCAGTGTGGAGAGTTTTTTTATAAACACTGTTGCTAATTGGGGGGTAGTAATTTATAAAGCTATAGGTGTTAGATTTTTATTTCGGTACAGCATATAATTGTTTCTTAACCCTTCTCTTTATTTTATTATTAACCATGTTGAAAAAGGCCTAGTAAGCCGAAACAATTGTAGAAGCATTTTACAAATTAGGAAACATTTTGAAGATATTAAGTGGTTTTATTTTATTAATTAATATGCATGGTTTAAAAATAAATAATTTACATTGCATAAGCGCAACTGTCATATAATTTTTGGGGCTATTAGATTATTTTGTAGTTTTGGAACTTTTCGAACTCGCCCCCTCCCCCATGATACTCGATGTAATTACTCTAAAACAAACATGCTGTTTTTAACTTTTTTTAAATGAAATGTAATACCGCTACACCGAAACAGTAATAAATAACAGGCTACTCTTTATTGTAATATATCGAATTACAGTTTAATACAGATACGTAGTAAAGGGTTTATTCCATTTTGCAGATGCTCATACTATACTTCAAATTTTTAGAAGTCGTCTAACACTTCATTCAAATTTCTTAACACTAATCAAAATCTTTTAATCACTTTGGCAAGTTTTTCGGGCTTTTCTTTTGAGAAAAACTACTTCCACTAGTACGCGAATTAAGAGTGAATCCCATTCCTGACTTTGTTAGGAACTATTTTTGTAATTAAAATAAAGGAAACACTATATTTTATTTGAGCCTCAGTAATCTACACTTCAACATATATATCAGAATGCCCTTTCCTTTTCTAGATCATTCCTTAGCATTCGGGAGGTCACCGGTTCGATTCCAGGGCCGGCTACTCTGGTCCAAGTTTTTCTGTGGTATCCTTGGATTATTAAGGCAAATGCTGGGGTAGTAATATTCCATAGATAGTCTTTCACTTCTCTTCTGTCTTCATTTCGTCCGTCTCATCTTTCTTCCCCCACACCACCACCCACCCATTCCCACGATTCCTGAAGGAGGCTGAAGAGGGCCTTCCGCCCTACCCCTCCGACTTTTCACAAGAGTGTAGGTCGGGGAGGGGGGGACAGCCCGCCCACCAATATTGGTGGGAATGAAACACCCAAAAGTTTTTTTTTTCCTTTTCTTTACTGTCCATTTAACCCACGGGGCCTCTCGTTTATCTTTCTTTTTTTTTCTGTTATACTCGATACGATTGCTATATACAGTATGTCACACTACCACTAGATGCATACAGTCTGTCTTTTCGCTTACAATATATATAGCAGCACGTAATTTTAGTAATAAAGCCAATCAATAAATGGTAGTTGTGGCCTTATTTTTATTCAGCATATTCGACCACGTATACATAGGCACTATGTGACCAGTATAACAATAGTAATTCTTAGAAACAGAAAGCACATAAAAAAGTAATTACCATATGACAAGTTTATACATTTGGATTTTCTGAAAATGTGACACGCTCGTCTAATTTCGCAAATTATAATAATCTTGTGGTAGAATAACTATTACCTATACGTAGATTTGCACGTGTTCAATGTCAGGCAACTTTACCAAAATATTTATTTGGCTGCAGTGATTTAATTGGGAAAATATTTTAATAAATTCTAATGTTATTAATAAACAAAAAAACTGCATAAATTATACAATATTCAAAATAACATTATGTATTCACATTCACTAAGAGTATCACATTTTTGAGTTCTTAAATGTGAGAACTTGTATGTACACCACTACCCATAAATTAATGTCTTTTATTACAAAGTTAAAAAAATACAGTTTATAAATTATACTCTTATTATCTACATACTAATCTAATCTCTATGAGAACTGAGTAGAAGTTTAGTGCCCACACAGAGAAAACAATCATGAAAATATTGCTAGAATTCTAGCAAACATGACTAAAAGATCTGTCAATTATATGGACGACCAGAACCTCAAGGAGATTTTACTAGAAATGTCTAGTCAATCTACGTTCGGTGTTGAGAGTGAATTTTAGTAAAATTGACTTGATTAGAAAACATTTTTTACAGTTGTTATAACTAATTTTACTAAACTATTCTCATTCTAGTATTTTTTTCTTTACGACACGATAAAATAATCGAGAGGTAGAGAGAAAAAAAGTCTAGACTTATTTAGCTTGATTAATCTAATACTAATTATTTATTAGAAAGAATGAAAAATTGTTTTATACCACCAAGTATACATTTTATGAAAATTCTAGTATTATTTACTAAAAAAAATTTGCTTGACTCATCACTATTAAAGAAGAAAAATGCATGTCTATAAATTGATCTGTAAATATTGTATATAGGTATAAATCTATATTGTAAATATGAGGAAAATAAATAAACATTATTATTAAGTAATAAAATCATGATTATTTTTCTCGGTGCAGTGCTTGAATATGTTCTTGCAGCACCTTCAGCCTTAAAACCCTTTCATGAACAAATTGGGACTTGATAAACAAATTATTTCACAAAAGTGATTTATAATTTGTACTTCAAAAAGGGTTTCAAACGGTTTCAAAATTTCTCTTGAAAGTTTTTATAAAGTGCTTGAAGCCATTACAAAGTGTTTTGTGTTCTTTTTCCTTTTTTAACTTCACAAAATCAAAGATTTAGTAAAAAAAACAAGCAATGTAATCAAAAGCGTTTTGACCTTTTTGATTTAATTTATGCTTTACAGTTGGCTCAAAGCCCTTTTCACAAGTTAATGTTAAGGCTTTGAAATTAATTACTATTTGATGTAGTAGTAGATAATAGTCCGAAGTTATTGATGGATTTTAAAGTGTATATAATTAGGGCTTTCAGGATGAAAACACATTAAACAAGTAAGAACTTTCTGCTGAGGGCTTCTGGCTTAAAACTCTTTTGATAAGAACTTTGCACAGCTCCAGATAAAACAATTATGTAGGTAATTAAAGAATGTTTCAATTGCAGTTAAATTTTAATACTAATAAATGTAATTATGTAGATATAATGTAGATAATAATCACTTTTAGTCCATACTGAACATGCACCGTTTCATTATGTCAAAAATTGTCTATAATTAATGCAATTAATATAATAACATAACTGTGATTCGAACTATTATTATTTATATAATAAAACAATGAATATAAGAGTGTTTTAATTAATACAGGTTATTCTTGTTTCAAAACAATTATTATTTTAAATTTATAAACTATTAAATATGCATACTGTAGCGACCAGTGACACAGTACGTGTGTGCGATAATAATTTGTGGCATGTACTTTTTATCGCTAACATGTAAACACCGCACACGGTACTTTTCGTGTTATCAACTTACAAGATGTAAATCATTCTCCGGCGACAAGTAACAAGTTCAATTCTGGAATAATCGAGGACTTTCTAATTATTACTCATCATTCGAGAATCGTCAGGATTTCCTTTTCGAATTGTCTAGAAAGTTCTAAAGGTGTATATATAGTGATCATCTTTGGACCGAGAGACAGTTAGTTGAAGAAAGCATCAGTGCGCGAATTAAAACCGATAATAGACAAAGTGATATAAATAAATTGTAATATAAATAAGTGAATTGTTGTGATATAAATGGTAGTTCTAAGTTAGTGTTTAAGTGTTATAAATAGTGTTAAATAAATAGTTGTTTAAATAAATAGTTTAACTAGAAAATTCGTTACAATTGGTGTCAGGTGTGGGGTCTGCGAATCGACCTCCAGAGAATTTTCTAGTATAATAAAAATACAAAATAAATAAAAATGCCGAAAAAATTGTTCGAGTTAAAAGTCGCCGAATTGAAAAGCGAACTCGAAGAGCGAGACGAAGATACATCTGGTACCAAGAACATCTTACAAAAGCGGCTCGAGGAGGCTTTGATACAAGAAGGCTTCGATCCCAGCACGTTTGAATTTGAGGACGAATTTGAAAAGAAATTGGAAAAGAAACTAAACGAAAACTCAAGGAATCTAGAAGATAAATTAAATGAAAAATTAAATAACAACCTTGAAGAATTAAAGGAAAATTCAAAAGTCCTGGAAGAAAAATTAGAAAAATTTGAAGGAAATTTGAAAGAAGAACTGGGAAAATTCGAAGAAGAAACAAGAGAAGAATTAAAAGGAGTAAAGGTTGAACAAAAAGAAATAAACAAAAAGCTGGGGACTTTCGACGAAAGATTGGCTCAAATGGAAGAAATGGTTCTGAATCCGGAAAGACGAGAGATCAGTCACCAACTTACGGAAAAGAGACATAGAGCGGTTGACGGCAAAGAAATCCCCGACGTGAAAGAAGAACAGGTCATATCATCCATATGCTGGGTACAACCACGAGGAAGCTCGAGTTAGAGTTGTGCAGGCTCGATCGCCAGAGCCCCAGTACGAAGAATTTATGGCCGAACAGAGCTTACACCGTAAAGCCCGATTTTGAGTCACCACCGAAGTTCAGCAGGACTTATTCGCCGTCCCGAAAGAATACTCGCTGGCTCATTGTGTGGCAAGGGATTTGGACATGAGCCGTGGGATTGCCACGGTCTTTCGGAAGAAGTTTGGGCAACTACCGATGTTACTCGACCAGGTCAAAGATGGAAGAAAAGTACTACAGTTACTTGATGGGACCCAATCCATCTTCTATCTAGTCACCAAAAGTAAGTCGTCGGAGAAGCCTACCTACCACTCCTTATGGGACTCCCTGATAGAACTAAGAGAGCAATTGCTGCACGCCAACATCCTGAAGCTAGCAATACCGAGGATCGGATGTGGACTCGATGGGCTGGATTGGAGGGTGGTCAGAAACATGCTGGAGGTTTTGTTCCGATACACTGGCATAGAAATCTTGGTGTGCGCCGGAAATCCACGACGAGGACCGTCACCATTGAAGACCGTTGACTGCCATTTCCACCTGACAACCGGATGCCGAAGCGGATCCACCTGCAAGTACCGGCATGATCCTCTGAAGGAACGGCAGAATGTGATCCGGGACGAATCACCCTTAAGGAGGGGGTAGTGTAGCGACCAGTGACACAGTACGTGTGTGCGATAATAATTTGTGGCATGTACTTTTTATCGCTAACATGTAAACACCGCACACGGTACTTTTCGTGTTATCAACTTACAAGATGTAAATCATTCTCCGGCGACAAGTAACAAGTTCAATTCTGGAATAATCGAGGACTTTCTAATTATTACTCATCATTCGAGAATCGTCAGGATTTCCTTTTCGAATTGTCTAGAAAGTTCTAAAGGTGTATATATAGTGATCATCTTTGGACCGAGAGACAGTTAGTTTAAGAAAGCATCAGTGCGCGAATTAAAACCGATAATAGACAAAGTGATATAAATAAATTGTAATATAAATAAGTGAATTGTTGTGATATAAATGGTAGTTCTAAGTTAGTGTTTAAGTGTTATAAATAGTGTTAAATAAAAGTTGTTTAAATAAATAGTTTAACTAGAAAATTCGTTACAATACTGTCAGTTGTAATTTTTCATTTTTTACTGTGCTTCGTCTCACAATGTTCGAACCCAAAGATCTTTTGTATGTATGTACAATGCTCTATCAAATTAAATAACATCCTAATGACGACATCTCCTTTACCAGAGTCAGAAATAGACGCCAATATTTTGTTATTTTTAAGTTAAATGTACGTGGTTTTAATTAATATATAATACCTATGTCATTTGGACACCATTTTTTTAACAGTTCAGATAAAGAAAATAATAACTGTTCTTTATTAATTGCAAATAAGGTTGGGTAAAGCGTCAAACTCCACCCAACTCTCGAAGGGGTGAGCAATTACTTGATGTACATAATAACGGTGGTCATATGCTAAAAAAATACATCTAAAAATTTCAAATTTAGCAATGAAGGAATATTTACAACCCACCTATAGACCATTAGACCATTAAACCACCTCAAGAAATTTTCTATATTGTTTTGTTGTTCACATTGCTGCAAACAAAAAGGCCTGACTGTGACATTATAAGAATTGTTGGCTTAGGTTAGGTTACAGTAGATAAAGACAACAATAACGAAATGAGTATTTTTATGATAATATAAATAAAAATAAAATACTTTGAGAAGATAATAAAATGGACCTTTTGGAAAGAGGAGTATCACCGCCATTTGTCGGTGATGAGGTCAACCCCTGCCAGTCCCAACATTTGAAATTTTGCTATTTACCACTTGGATGGTTGTTGAGAGGAATCATCTCTTATAATAACGATTCTTTTAGATCTTAAAGGAAGTTTTTTTAAGTTTTATTACAGTTCCCATATAAAATGCAGAGAAGAGAAAATTCGTAATGGATAATTCATATAATGGGATGGGATCTGTTTGGAAGTGAGAGATGTTTTCTTTATAATATATACACTTTTATGAACATGAAACTTTTTGATCTACAATCATCATTCCAATAATTCGGTTATTTATTATTTTTAATAGAAGCTATTTATTGTAGGCAAAAACGTACCTAGAAAACTAATTAATTATTTAAAGTAGGATGTTGACTGTACTGCGTCGTAACCAATTTATTAACCTAATTTAAGACGCATGCTTTAAGATAACAATAATAACGTATCTAGTTGTTATTAAGGAGTTTTTTTTTTGTTGTAATTTTTTATTTATTTGCTTCCAGTTTTTTTGCTGATCTAAGTATTTGACCTTTAACAACTGAACCAAATAATCCGGTCATTGAATTGAACTGAAAATTGGCTTATATAATCTATAAGAGGAGCGGGCTATTATTAAGGTGAATCACAAAACAATAAACTTTTTGTTGGTGAACAATCAGACATTTAATTGTTTTAGATCATAGGTACGTATCATAGTGACTTAAACTAATCGTAAATAAAAAATAGCAATGTCAATATGACTACATATGTAGGTCTAATTTACTATAAAATAATACTAGGTATATAATAATAATTTGATAGTGTAAATCATAATACATTATTGTACAAATTAACAAAGTTTGGTAAAAAGGGATCACTATATAAATAGATCAAGTCATATTTAACTGAGAGAAATCAGTGTAAGAAAGAATGGTAACTTGTCTAATCCCCAGTGGGGGATTTACACATTTGCCGCCCGTAGGCTATTCAAAATGTGCCGCCCCTACTGACACCTGCAATTCTATACCCTAATTCACAATCAATTTTTTGTCAACGAAATTGCAACTTTATAATTGTATTATATTTTTATAAGACTAATCAACAAATATTGATACGAATTCATTAGGATTAAACATGTAAGAATGTTATGAAGAACTTTCGTTGAATGGATATTTACAGCTTTTATTCATTACAATATTTTCATTATTGTTTTTTTTTAATTATCACTTCAAACGATATGTAAAAAATATATGTAAAAAAACACACCTGGAAAATTTGTTTCACTATAGTTTATTTAAAAAACTCAATACGTATTTCGCCTTTTCAGGGCATCTTCAGGAGTTATACTTTAACTAAACAATCTATTTACAATTCTCTTTATATATTCTAATGTTTATTATCAGCTAAGGGGTGGGGGGATAGCAATGGGTTTCTGTCGAAGTTAATTTGATCGTTTGTTAATATTTTATTTTCTTTTAACGCTCTCTTTATCTCAATTATTTCTAACCTATCTAATAGAGGGCCTCCTTTTTGTTTATGCAACAATTTTAAGTTTTTAATGTCACAAGAATGTTTACAATCAATAAGATGGGTGCAGAAACCAGATGTATGTTTCCCTTTTATTGTATTGTTGGCGTGTTCTTGGTATCTTATACTTATTTTACGACGGGATTTACCCACATAAATTGCAGGGCAATCTGAACACTTTATTTCGTACACCCCGCTGTTCTCGCTTTCATCTATTTTTGTACCAAGCTTATTGTTTATTAACATTCTTTTTAATGTGAAATTATTGAAATATGCCGGATTTACTATTACATTTTTTAGACATTTCACAATATTTTTATTGTAATTTCTTAAATATGGGATTTTTCTCCATATCTTATCACTTTTAATTTTTTCTATAGGGAAAATTGTATGTAGTGAATAAGATGTTAAGATATAAAGTTAAACAAAAAATTTCTCTTTAGGTCCAACGTCGAGAACCATTTAATTTCACTGGACAGACAATCTAACGTGTCGTCGATTCGTGGCAAATGATAGCTGTCTTTATGTGTTACTTCGTTCAATCGTCGATAATCAACACAGAATCTCGTTGATCCGTCCTTATTACGCACCAAAACGATAGGGGAGGTCCATGGACTTTTCGATGGTTCTATTATCCCTTTCTCGCGCATGTCTTTTATCAATGAATCGACTTCTTCTCGTTTGGCCCATGGTACTCGTCTGGGTGGCTGTTAGATAGGTCTTGCATTTCCTGTGTTGATTCGGTGGTACGCTAGACTGGTTCTTCCATAATCGGTGTCATCAATCGCAAAGACACTCTGATATGTTCTAATAAGGTGTTCTAGCTTTCGAGTTTCGTCTTCATTAAGATGTTCAGTTGCCTTGCGGATTAATTCTTGTAGTGCTTCTGGCAGCTTCTTGTTTTCTTCCATCTGTTCTCTAATTTGGTCCAAATGATTGATGGTGGCGACTGGTTGTAATGTCCCTATTGGTGTTCCTTTTGTAAGTTTTAGTTCAAAGCCTTTCAGATTGACAACTCTGATTGGAATTGTGGTCGAGCCGGTTTGTACCACAGTTCTTCCGACAAGGATCGCCTTCTGCCTCAATTCTTCGTTGTCTTGCTCTATGACTCCAGTAATTTGATAAGGGACATTGTCCTCTATTGTAATTCGGGCAACAGCTTCGGAGTGTCCTGGTAAAACTTGGTCTTCAGCAACGACGACCCGTAGTGTTCGCTGATCAGTCCCATTTCTTTGTAGTGGCAGTTCCTGATCTCCTATTCGTAAACATTTTGTGCCCATGTCTAGCTGGATTCGGTGTCTTTCCATGAAGTCGAGTCCCAAAATGATGTCGTCGGTGATATCGGCCACCAGCACTTGTTGGTACAGGCTTGCGTCTCCAAGACCGATCACCACTTCGCATTCTCCATGAAACGATGTTGTTTTCCCTGTCGCAGTTGTTAAGACAGCATTTATGGTTAGCGGTCGAATCCTCCATTAAGCGATTATTCGAGGGTTAACTATCGTTCTTGATGCGCCTGTATCCACTATCAGTTTTAATTTCCTGCCGTCCACGAAACCATCCACAGTAAGTGAATTACCAGAGGTTGTTTTCGATACGGAGATGATGATTGGGGCTTGGGGACGCAAAGCCGGCTTTCGCCCCGTAAGGCCGGCTATTCTTAGTTTCCCTGCTTGTTTTCTTCGGCAGCTGACGCCTGTCTTCTTCCAGATGGATAGCCGCTGCTCAAGTGCCCCCTACGTCCACAATTCCAACATGTAACTTCTCGTTTCCTCTTGACATAATCGCGTGCAAGATGCCCCTGTTTGTCGCAAGTCCAACAGCGTGGGCGCTCACTCATCTCTTCTTTCGGTTTTGAAGACATGACTTCTTTAGCTATTTTTACCATTTCTTGCCGAAAAATCTTCTTCAAAATTCAACCCAACCTGCCGGATTCTTACATGTCCTTTGGATGCTTGTTTGGCTGCTTCATATTCCAGCGCATGCGACAATGCTTCGCCTTCAGTTTTATGTCAAGACATGCGCAGAGCTTGCTGTATTTCGACATCTCGCACTCCATCGACAAACATTTGGGTGGACAGCTGGTCTGTAAAGTCTTGAGGGGCACTAGGATAAGCCAACCGCACAAGCCTTTCGACGTCCGCTTCGAATTGTTGAAGGCTTTCACTGCTACGTTGATATCGACTTTTTAATTGAGCCTGATACATTTGTTGTAGATGTTTATCACCGTAGCGCATCTCCAATCGGTCCACCAGAATTTTAAAATCGTTTTGTTGCATTTCTGGTATACCTTGCAGAACGTCGAGAGCTTCCCCACGTAGCGCTATAATCAGGGCAGTGGCTTTTTCCATTTCATTCCATTCATTTGCCTTGGCAGCAGCGTCGATTTGTTTAAGATACACTGACCAAGAGACCTTCCCATCGAATGTTGGTGGTTTTATCCTCGACATTCTTACACTTCCTTCTTCGCTTTTGATTAGTTTTGGCAACTCTGAACGTTCAGATTGGCCTTCATATCGTCTAACTCTTTTTGAAACTTTTTGTGTACGGCCTTTAACTCTTCTTGAACTTCTACTCTTACTTCCTTTATTTCTTCTTGAACTTCTACTCTTACCTCCTTCAACTCTTCTTGAACGTCTTGAACTTCTACTCTAACTTCTTTTAACTGTTCTTTCAATCCTTCTTGCTCAATTTTCATTGTTCTCATATCTTCTATTAATTTCTCTTGACCTGCCTTAATTTCTTCTTGACATGCTTTAATTTCTTCCTTCATTTCTTTCTGGCCTGCTTTCATTTCTTCCTTCATTTCTTCCTGGCCTGCCTTCATTTCTTCCTGGCCTGCCTTCATTTCTTGCTTCATTTCTTCCTGGCCTGCCTTCATTTCTTTAAGCATTTCCATCAAAAATTTCATTTGCTCCTCCATTTTTGCCGCTTGACTTCTTGTTACTGGCATAAATCCTTACTCCTGACACCAATTGTTACGTAATTTACAATTTCACGTATTTTTCTCTCAACACTTTTTATTAAATTAACTCTATAACACAACAACGATTCAATATCTATTTCGATAACAACAACTCCATAACTATTTCGCTTGTCAATCGCTTTTCTTCTCTTCTCGTTTATATCTGTCGCTCTCTTCGATCAAAATACTGTCAAACTGTCCAACGCTGTTCCTTATATAGTCTTATGGACGTTTCTAGGCAACTCTCGAAACGTCTAGCAACTCTCGGACTCTCTGGAACGCGTCATAGGTTACTTCCACACAATTTTCGCAGTCGGCGCTTGTCAACGTCAGAATGACACATCTGTCACAATATTTATGAAATTCTGTGCAACAATATGAAATTTTTTATTCTACACTCAAACAGGTTGTTAATATCATCAGAAATATCAATAGAAAAGTATTCATTTTCCGCATATATATCTATATAATATTTGTTATTGTTATTTTTAAGAATTTTTTTTCGGATCCCATTTTTCTTAGAATATATATATATATATATTTAAGTGTTGAAACATATTACAAATTAATTGAATAGTGTAGGTGGACCTAAAGAAAAAAATATGGCAATAATTAATTTATAAGCTAACCATAATAAAAACTTTCCGAATGACCAGGTTAGGATAAAATACATCAGAGGAGTGCCGACGATCATCGACTTCAGAGGACTTACAAGAAACCAAAAAAAATTGGCAAGTCATTAACCATCTACTACCAGAATGTCAGGGGCCTACGCACTAAGCTTCTGGAATTACAGCACAACATCCTAGTTACATCCGACCTGCCTGACATTCTGGCATTCACAGAAACTTGGTGGAGTGATGATCTCATTTCAAGCCCCTCCCTGCCTGGATACAGTGTTATTTTGAAGATTAGAGATTTGTCCTCTGGAAAGAGCCATGGTGGTGGTGTTGCACTTGGTATAGGGGAATCCATTAATTACGAAGTCTTGCAGAGCGAGTTTCAAGAACTGGAATGATTCTGGGTGAGACTATTCATGCCGAAAACCTCGGTCATTGTCGGACTGGCTTATTTCCCACCGGGTACGGACCAGCAGTTTTATAATCCTTTCACCATTGCCGCAGAGAACTTGAGGTCAAGATATCCTGGATCATGTTTGATTATATTTGGCGATTTTAACCTACCAAATATTAACTGCCTCCGGGCCTGCTAGCCTCAGCTCACCATATCAGAGACTCCTTCTCATCGCTTGGTTTAAGCCAGATATCTCCTATCATGGCTGGGGACAAGGATTATACTCTTGATCTTATCTTCACCGATATTACCGACTGTATCACTCACCCTCCGTTGGATGTGCTTGCCAAGATCGACTCTCACCACCCACCAGTTATCGCGTGTTTAACCATTTCGACAATCATACTACAACAACAGGACTATTCCTACCGAGATTTCCGCCACGCAAACTACGAACTCATCAAAAATTTTCTGTCATCTGCCAGTTGGGATTTTCTGGAATCTGGCCTGGATATTAATGTGTTGGTGGATAGATATTATGAGATTCTCGACTGCGCCGTTACAAAATTCGTACCTCTTCGCCGTCGTCGACCAAGAGACTACCCGCACTGGTTTTCAAGTGACCTTATTCACCACATACGTTTAAAATTAAGGGCGCATTGTAAATATAAGGTAAGCCGTCTAGAATCCGACTTTATAGAGTTTAAGAGACTGCGAGAAATTTGCCTGAGTATGCGCAAAACTTGCTACACCGAATATATTCAATCTGTCGAATTTTCATGTAAAACTAACCCAAAAGCGTTCTGGTCATATGTAAATGGACGACGTTGCACGGGTGGGATTCCTCAATCAGTACATTTTGAAAATCTTAAATCTTCAAACTCAAAAACTGTCGCAGATGTCTCTGCTAGTTATTTCTCTACGTTTTTAAAAAAATCAACTTCTTCCGATCCCGAAACCCCCTGCAACGCGTTCATAGCTGACAGCATAGATATTTCACCCATTAATGTTTTCTCGCAGTTAAAGAGTTTAAATTGTAACACCGGTCCTGGCCCTGACGGGCTATCCCCCTCATTCATTAACAAAATCAGTACTAACATCACTTACCCACTATATAAAATCTTTTCACTATCACTATCATCTGGCAACTTCCCGTCTAAATGGTCAGAGGCCTACATTACGCCTATTCACAAAAAAGGAGGCCTGGATAACGTCAAAAATTACAAACCAATATCTACAATTAATGTATTTACCAAAATCTTTGATCACCTCGTCACCCAGCAACTAACCATATTATTTTCTCCTTATATCCACCCTTTTCATCACGGTTTCCTATCGGGCAGATCCACTGCATCAAATCTCTTGACCTTTTCAAATTTCATATTTGAATCTTTTGAGCCTCATGGTCAGATCGATGCTGTTTTTGTCGATTTTTCTCGTGCTTTCGACTCGTTGGATCATACATTGCTATTGCATAAACTGGAAGTTATGGGCGTTAAGGGGATCCTGTTGCAGTGGATTGGCTCCTTTCTAACGGATCGCTCGCTCGTGGTCAAGGTCAGGGAGAATCGTTCTTTACCTATCCAGATGCTCTCTGGTATTCCACAGGGATCGCACCTGGGCCCTCTTTTATTCTTAGCATACTTAAACGACCTGCCGGACTCCATAAGATCCAACATCCTCGCCTTTGCCGATGATGTTAAAATATTTCGCAGAATCGCATCCGACCTCGATCATACTACGCTTCAGAACGATATCGACGCCTTGGAGCAGTGGTCATTGGAAAACTGCCTACTAATAAACATCTCCAAATGCTCAGTTGTCTCTTTCTCTCGCTGCGAACCATTGGTTTTTTCTTACTCTTGTGGCAATCAAATCTTGGACCGCTCGTACTGCGTTAAGGACCTAGGCGTCTTCCTCGATCACAAACTGATATTTCAGAATCACATTGACCATATATGCTCCAAGGCGAGCCGATTAGTTGGATTCATTTTCAGTCTTACCAGGGATTTCAACAATGAAAACACCCTCATTCACCTGTATAAAACTTTAGTCATCCCTCATTTGCTATATTGTTCTGCTATTTGGTCACCTCACATTCTTACACAAATTATTCAAATTGAATCTGTCCAACACCGCTTCATTCGTGTTCTCTGTTACAAGTCTAATAACCCCATGCACCCTTTTGATCACAACTACTTACCTCACGAATCTCGTTTTTCCCTATTAAAAATCAGTATTATTCATCGTATTCAAGATTATTTATTGGCTTTTAATATACATAATAAGATCTTAAATAGCACACTATAACAATCATTATTCACTAGACGTAGTATTTCTTATCCGCTTAGAAACCCGAGATCAATACAAGAGACAATTACAAGAAATAACTTTACCTACAATTCTACTATATTTAGATTAGTAGGACTTTGGATCTCAGCTCCTAAGTCTATTACTGAAATCTCGGAATATAACCGTTTTAAACCGCAAATTTTCAGCTTCTGCGCAGCGAATTTTTGATTTTTAGATTTTTTTCGATTTCGTACTGTTCCTTCTGTACACTCGTGCTGTGATACCATTATATTTTACTTACAAGAAATCTATAAATTGTATAATTTACATCATTCTTCTCTGTATTGGGCATCGCCCGTAATGTATATTAATTAAATAAATAAATAAAAAATAGATATATATATAAGATATAAATGTTTTGACCTAAATGTGGCTTTATGCGGAAAATGTGGAGGATTAGGCCATAGTATCAAAAAATGTCGAAACCAGTCAAAATGTATTCATTGTGCGGGCAATCACCCTTTCTATGATTGCAATAGTGAGAAAAAAAAATGCCTACATTGCATACACAACAACGATAGATGTTATAAGAAAAGAACTACTAACCATGCTGCTGATGAGGTCTCTAACTGTGAAACATTGAAATCTAAGCTTAACTATATCGTCTCGTCCACAGATTACCCTATGTTACCGACAATACCTACACATCTGTACATTCAGAAAAACAGGCATTCAAGCACTAACATACAGAACTTTTATCTAAGCAACTACTTTATTAGAGAAACAAATGGATATCGATCATAATAATCAAACTTATGAGATTACTACCCCGGAGGTAGTACATCGTGATCTTATAGAATTTAACGAGAATGCTAGAATTGTAGGAGGTATCATTTTACTTCACATTAATGTTAGAAGCTTAAATAAAAACTTTGACAATCTAAAAATTTTATTATACGGCCTAAATGTTAAGCCTGATATTATTGTCTGCTCTGAATCATGGAATATTTCTAACTTAAATATGTATAATTTATCTGGCTATGAGAAATACTACAATGAAAGTCGAATTAATCAATCTGATGGTGTTGTAGTTTACACTAAGTTGAATCTAAAACACAATGTTAACATTAATAAAATTGGAGATTTGATGGTGCTATATATGGAAATTTAGGAAAAGCAAGGAAGAAATTTGAGGTTCAGTATGTTTTATAGGTGCCATGATTTTAACAAGAAAATATTCATTGATAATATACGTCACTACCTATCAGAAACTAATAACATCACCAATCACTTCTGTATTGGTGATTTTAATTTTGACTTACTTAATCCTAATGCAGATGATTTAGAATTCCTATTCACTCTATTAGAACATGAATTTAACCCCTGCCCTAACACAATTACCAGACCGGGAATACAAGAGAGAGGTACATGCATAGACAACATTTTTGCCAAAACAACCAATCTCTCCATCTCTTCACATAACATACACCATTGCGTGGGAGATCATACCACTTTAATTGTACATACATCTGATGACCCTGTCACCAGACCTGAAAATGAAATCAAACGAATATGCTACAAAAAAATATCTACGCTGGCTCAATCAGTTAACTGGAATCACATAATCGAAAGAGAATTAAACATTGATAACGCAATAAACAATATCATTACAATCACCCAAAAACTGATCAATGAATCCACCGAGACTAGAAAGAAGAAAAAACATTTCAACGCCAGAAAAGACTGGATTACTAAAGAAATTTTACAACATTGCAACATAAAAAATAATTTGTATCTAGACTGACGCAACGATATTTATAACGCTGACAAAAAAGATAGGTATAAAAAATTTGCGAACATGGTTTACAATAAAATACGCAAAACTAAGAAATTATATGAACATAACTTACTACAAAATAAAAAAACTAGCAAAGATATTTGGAACTTCGTTAAGGCGAAAATTGGCAAGACAGCTAAGAAACGAGAAATCGAATGCATTAAGACCGAAGCAGTATCATTAACCGATGAGCATGATATTGCCAACAACTTCAATAATTTTTTTAACAATATAGCTATGAGTCTTTCCACTAGCCTTAACTCTAGTCCTTCGAATAGCTCATACTCTGAACATGGACCGGTGATAAATAACACTATATATCTACACCCAACTGACTTAATAGAAACTTTGAGAATTATCAACTCAATGCGAAACACAGGTGGTGGCATTGATGGTATCAATACTACCATGATAAAGACTCTGGCTCCATTTTTTACTGAAGCCATTGTTTACATAATTAATAAATGCCTCGAATCGGGCTACTGGCCTACTGTTTTTAAACAGGCAGTTATCATTCCTATACACAAGAAAGGGAACATCAAACATGTTGAGAACTATCGCCCAATCTCGTTAATATCCAATTTAGCTAAAATTTTCGAAAAAGTCATTCACGAGCGTGTTTACAAGTTCCTAGAAAAGCACAATATGTTTTCCGATTGTCAATTTGGTTTCAGACAAAAGAGAGGAACAACAGATGCCTTGGCAAGAGTAGCCAACGAAATTTATAATGAACTGGATAAGCATAGACCTGTTGCGGCAGTCTTTCTTGACTTGATAAAAGCATTCGATGTAGTTGACCACCGAATACTACTAAAACTAGAAAGAATTGGAGTAAGAGGTACTGCACTTGAACTATTTAAAAGTTATCTTCAAAACAGAAAACATTGTGTGAAAATTAAGAACACTTATAGTGAGTTTCTTGTTATAGATATCAGGGTACCACAAGGTACTATCCTGGGCCCTATCCTATTTAATGTTTATATAAATAACATATTCTACTCCCTTGAAGGAGTTTCCATCACAGCTTATGCTGATGATGCTGAAATTACTTGTTCCAATGATAACTGGAACCTAGTCGAATACAATTTAAACAACATCCTGTTGTCCCATCAATGCTCAAAGGACAGTTTATATTACTTTTGCCAATCACACTGACACTCTACCACCTAATCTGGATATCCGCATTGAGGGTAGATCGATATCCAGAGTTGATGAGGTGAAATATCTTGGACTACGATTTGACTACAGTCTCAAGTGGACAAAACATATTTGGTTTTTATTTTTGCCAAGTTAAAAGAAATATTATCTCCGCCACATTTAAAAATGGTCTACTACGGACTCTTTGTTAGCCTAACAACATATGGTATCATAGCCTGGGGAAGTGCATATAAAAATGCTATTAAACCTCTAAATATTCTTTTTAACAAAATTATAGAAATCATAAACAATAGTGTAAATACCAGTTCTGATTCGAAAAAACTACTAACTCTATAACAACATTACATATGTACATCTTTAAAATAACACTATACTGAACTTTATTCACTTCGCTCTGAATCAACCAGTAACACTAGAAATAAGTGTATTCCTCTACCTAAAACTCAACTACGTGTTGGTCAGCGAACTAGTTTCTATGCCGCATCTTTAATTTATAATAAACTACCAAATAAACTCAAAATGTTAACTTCCAGAAACATAAAAAATAAGCTTCACAACTGGATCATAGATAATGTTTGACCTTAAGATTTTGAATTAACTTTCAAAACATGTTTTCACATTTACATACTATTGATACCGTTCCAACATAAAGCCTGGTGCCGCGGAAACGCCTACGAACGACCAAGGTCATTTACGGCCGTCCGACCGAACGTCGTTCGTACGCACGAACCGGCGAGAGAACGATCCGCCGCCGCGCGCACCAAGGCCGCCCGACCAGACGTCGTACGGTTGCACGGACCGGAGAGAGAACGAAGGCATTTCTCTCTCTGACATGTAGAACAATACGGGGGTAAGTACCAGCCAATCGCAAAGCCAGAATGGCCTGGTTTTACCCTGGTCATAAACTACCCCCGTATAAATAGAGGTCCGAATCACGACAGAATTCAGAACCGATCCGGCTCTCTTAGCTGAAAAGCTATTAGCTTACGAGCTATCTTCTAGCGCCCTGCGCTATCCAACCTAGCGCCCTGCGCTATCCAACCTAGCGCCCTGCGCTATATTCCTCAAGGCTACGCATATATATATGTATATATACATATATACATATATATCTACACACCTATACGTATATATATATATACAAGGTCATCCACGAGTTTTTTACCGGTCGTAATCGCCGATTTATAAACCGACGACCAGCCTACGATCTGCGCCAGCCATCTTTGCCTGCGCCAGCACCCTCAAGAACATCGACCATTCTTTTGATTGCCAACAACGCGGACGACCAGATGCCACGAGCCGGCCGCAAGGTCAAGGAATTTCGACTGCGCCACCGACGAGCCCAGGACCGCCGCCGCGCCGCCGATCAGCGCCGCCGCCAACCGTATGCTAGGCCCCACGGAGACGCCTACCATACCGATTTAGACGCCCTCTTCGGGAAGTTGGAGCAGAGCTACGCGCCTAATCTATGGTACTCCGCCGACGCGACGCCTGAGCTAACGCCACCGCCATCAACGCCAGCTGCCCTTCTGCGACCTTCGGCCGCTCTCCGGTTATCTTCCGTGGACCTGTGGGACCCGTTGCCGCCTCTCCCATCGCCGCCGCCTCCCCTACTGTCCCCATTGCCCACGACACCGACCAAGGCCGACGCGACCCCTTGTTTCCGCCTTATACAGCGGATTCGGCGACGATTATAAAACATTTCCGTGTGTGCGTGCGCCGGTGCCTCCCATAGTGCTAGTTTTTCTGTTGGACACTTATACAAAAAGACCTTGTTTGTTTTGTCTAGTTCTATCTATATATAAATATTTTTTTAACGGCCCTAGGATAAGTACAATGTATATATATATGTAGCGTAATTACCTTTATTTTCTTTATCGACTATGTTTAAGTATACGTATTTAGGTTAATGTAGTCTAATTTTAGTTTTATTCCTTGTTTTCTGTTAATAAACTTTTAAACACCAGTCGTCTCTCTGTGCTCAGGAACCTCCGTGACAAAATAATTAGTCCCGCTCGGACTGCGTGAGAATACGCGGATCGCCGTGAGAACGCGACTCCGCCCACGCCTCCGACAAACGACGCCCCGAGCGCCGGCGGTGACACTATTTCTCCATTATCTACAGATTGCTAAACAATTGCCTATTTACTTTGATTTTTGATGTCTTTACTATTTTTGACTTCTTATATATTTTGTTAGGTTTAGGAATACCAGCCTGCGTACAGAAGCTTACCTTCTATTTGCAGGGTCAAGTATGCATGTAATATCTTAGATTATAAATACTTATGTGTATACTTGAATGAATGGTTAAATAAATAAAAAAATAAAATAAAATAAAAATACTGTGACGGACGTGTCATTTTGAATGACGTTGACATACGCCGACTGCGAAAGTTGAATGAAAGTTACCTATGACGCGTTCCAGAAGGTCCGAGAGTTGATGGAATTACCTAGAAACGTCCATAATACTATATAAGGAACAGCGTTGGACAGTTTGACAGTATTTGATAGAAGAGAGTGACAGAGATAAGTTCGAAGTGAAGAAAAGCGATTAAAAAGCGAAATAGCCATTGAGTTGATGTTGTTAGCGAAATAGTTATTGAATCGTTGTTGTGTATGAACCAATTAAATAAAAAGTGTTGAGAGAAAAATACGTGATTATGTAAATTACGTAACAGTTGGTGTCAAGAGTAAGGATTTATGCCAGTAACAAGAAGTCAAGCAGCAAAAATGGAGGAGCAGATGAAATTTTTGATGGAAAAGCTTAGAGATGAAGCAAGAAATGAAGGCAGGTCGAGAAGGAATGAAGGCAAGCCAGGAAGAAATGAAGGTGGAAATAAAGGCAGGCCAGGAAGAAATGATGGCAGAAATGAAATCAGATATAAACAAAGGTCAAGAAGAAATGAAACAAAAATTGGAGAAGGTACAAAAATGATTGAGAGAACAGTTAAAGGAAGTAAGAGTAGAAGTACATGAAGAATAAAAGGAAGTAAGAGAAGAAGTTCAAGAAGAATTAAAGGAAGTAAGAGTAGAAGTCCAAGGAGTTCAAGAAGAGATAAAGGAAGTAAGTGAAGAAGTTCAAGAGGAGTTACATGCTGTGCACAAAAAGCTTCAAAAGGAATTAGACGATATGAAAGCTAATTTGAACGTTCAAGAGTACCCAAAATTACACAAAAGCGAAGAAGGAAGTGTAAGAATGTCGAGAATAAAACCACCAACATTCGATGGGAAGGTCTCTTGGTCAGTTTATCTTAAACAAATCGACGCTGCTGCCAAGGCAAACGAGTGGAATGAAATGGAGAAAGCCACTGCCCTGATCATAGCGTTACGTGGGGAAGCTCTAGACGTTTTGCAGGGTATACCAGAAATGCAACAAAACGATTTTAAAATTCTGGTGGACCGATTGGAGATGCCCTTTGGTGATAAACACCTACAACAAATATACCAGGCTCAGTTAAAAAGTCGCTATCAACGTAGCAGCGAAAGCCTCCAACAATTCGAGGCGGACGTCGAAAGGCTTGTGCGGTTGGCTTATCCTAGTGCCCCTCAAGACTTTACAGACCAGCTGTCTACCCAGTGCGAGATGTCGAAATACAGCAAGCCCTGCGCATGTCTCGACATAAAACCGCAGGCGAAGCATTGTCGCATGCGCTAGAATACGAAGCAGCCAAAAATGTATCGAAAGTACATGTTAGAATTCGACAGGCTGGTTTCAATTTTGATGACGACAGCGAGTTACTTCGACAAGAAGTTGTAAAAATAGCTAAAGAAGTAATGTCTTCAAAACCGAAAGAAGGGATGAGTGAGCGCCCACGCTGTTGGACTTGCGACAAACAGAGACATCTTTCACGCGATTGTATCAAAAGAAAGAGAGCATTTACTTGCTGGAAGTGCGGAGGTACGGGGCACTTGAGCAGCGGCTGTCCATCTGGAAGAAGACAGACGTCAGCCGCCAAAGGAAGCAAGCAGGGGAACTAAGAATAGCCGGCCTTACGGGGCGAAAGTCGCTTTTCATCCCCAAGCCCCAATCATCATCTCCGTATCGAAAATAACCACTGATAATTCACTTAGTGTGGATGGTTTTGTGGACCGCAGGAAGTTAAAACTGATAGTGGATACCGGCGCATCAAGAACGATAGTTAACCCTCGAATAATCGGTAAATGGAGGATTCGACCGCTAACAAGAAATGCTGTCTTAACCACTGCGACAGGAGAAACAACATCTTTCCATGGAGAATGCGAAGTGGTGATCGGTCTTGGAGACGCAAGACTATACCAACAAGTGCTGGTGGCCGATATCACCGACGACATCATTTTGGGACTCCACTTCATGGAAAGACACCGAATCCAGCTAGACATGGGCACAAAATGTTTACGAATAGGAGATCAAGAACTGCCACTACAAAGAAATGGGACTGATCAGCGAACACTACGGGTCGTCGTTGCTGAAGACCAAGTTTTACCTGGACACAACGAAGCTGTTGCCCGAATTACAATAGAGGACAATGTCCCTTATCAAATTACTGGAGTCATAGAGCAAGACAACGAAGAATTGAGGCAGAAGGCGATCCTTGTCGGAAGAACTGTGGTGTAACAATACTAAATTTAAAATGTAATACTTAAACGCTATTGGAATATTTAAGTTGTGATAAAGCATCAGTGCGAGAAACAAACCGATAAATAATAGGCAAAAGTGAGAAATAAATTGTTATATAAATAAGTGAATTGTTCTAATATAAATAGTAGTTATAAGTTAGTGTTAAATAAATAATTGTTTAAATAAATATCTTGGACTAGAAAATTCGTTAGAGTACTATATAGCACTAAAATATTGTAATTTTTATTGAATTTTTGAGCCTCGTTTTTTTCCCGTGTATAAGATAACAATTTTTTTTTATTTCTGTAAGACAAAAAAAATTTTGAGCAGTTTGCCGCTCCGAAAATTTGCCGCCCTAGGCTCTACCCTATTCAGCCTGCTAGTAAATCCGCCACTGCTGATCCCTTTGTAGACGCAAGTGGTGTTCCACAAGGGTCGTACTTGGGACCCTTGTTATTCATATTATTTATAAATGATGTAAATGAAAACTTAAAAGGTGCTATAATTTTGATTTATGCAGATGATATTAAATTTTTTTTGTGAAATAAGTATAATAGAGGATCAGATAAGTTTATAAAAAGATCTTGATGCTATTTCTGAATGATCAGTTGTAATTAGGATTAAACTGAGTAATGTTATCAGATATAATTTTGAATATAGAATAGGTGAAGTATTCTTGAAAAAGTTAAAAATATAAAACATCTTGGCATTACTTTTCAGGATAATTTTTGGTTTACTGTACATATAGACGAGGTCAGTTCAAAAGTATTTGTTATTTAACATGTAAAAGAATTGAAATGTGTAGGTATACCTATGCAATAATATCAAGTTTAATTTTACCGATATTAACTTATGAGTCAATAATATATAATATGATCAGCGACGTATGATGTTCTTATAAATAAATTAAACTCAGTACAACACAAATTCATTCGGCTTATTGTATACAAAGCAAGAAGACCGATGGATTATGATAATCATGAATTTTCTGAGATAGCGAAGTCTTTTGAACTATACCTTCAATTAAATCGGTTAAAATAAAAGATGACTTGTGTTTTGTTAAAAGAACAAATTTAGGTCTAATTAACAGTAATGAAGTTAATAATCTATTTGTGCCTAGAACTTTTAAATATAATTTTAGAAATCCTACCATTCTACAAGAAAATACATCAAATAGAAATTATGTACATCATTCGTCGATTAACAGACTAAGAAGAAAATGGAATAAATTACCAAAAAATATTCAAAATATTGATGGTTTATCTATGTTTAAAAATAAATTAAAACCAATTGTATATAGTTATCTATAATAATATAAATAAGAGAAATAAGCTTCAAAAATATTTAAATATTTAAATAATTATATGTATATAATTTATAAAGGGTTTTGTACCCGTTGATAATAAATAAATAAAATAATAATAATAATTTTGATACCTTCAAAAATACAAAAATTATTCAGTATTCAAAAAATAAAAGTAACAGTCATTTCATCATCTGTTTAATGGCTTCATGTTATTAATTTCAAAACTTAACTTTTCGTTTTACGTATTTTGTTAAACAATAAACATTAATGTTAATGATTTTGAATTTTTTTCCCTAATGAATATCTTAACATTATAATTATCTAAAATAAAAAATTATGTAAAGTAAATGATTTTTGGCTATTATTAAAATGCTGATTAATGTTGTTGTTTTTGTTATTAATGAAACGTTATCATTAACTTGAAAATTATATTTGACAGCTCCCCAATACTATTATATGTACTTTTATTAACATGAAATAATGTTTGCTCCTGGATTAAACAAAAACGTTAATCCCTAGACTGTCATAAAATGATATATGTATATAAATTGATACTATAATAATAGAACCGGAATATTTAAATATTTACCAATTTTTTATTTTAATTAATATGGATGGTGTAACTTTATATTACCAATTTAACTTCAAAAGCAATAGCTAGACGATTTATTTTACATTATATAAGAACATATAACATATACCCTATGAAATCTAAGATTTAATGTGGGCATAACTCTTCAATCAATCAACTAAGTACTTTGCACTTAAATTATTTAAATTTTTACAAAATTTAAATTCCATTAATAAATAATAGTGCAAAGCCATAAGTAAATAAATGTAATTTAATCAGGAAAATACATATTTTATTTTACTTTCGAACTATAATGGTCGGTAAGTATGCACAATCAGGAAAGAACAGTATTTTTTATCAAAAGCAGTGGATATTAACCAATAACCACAGACTTGTACATTTTAAACAAAAGCTAAATGTTGTCTCTATTCTTAGTAACGATACGACAGAAGGACGTATTTTATAAATAGGTTCAGTTACACAACATACTTTTATGATTTTTTTTCTTTTCTTCTACCGTCATGGGGTAGGTATACTCTAATATATTACGGTAAAGCACAAAAAAATTAGGGAGAATATAGATTTTTAATAATTATGTTGTTTCAGAGACTTTAAAAGATAATGAGTAGGTATTTCTATTAATTCCAATATAGGTACATTTAAAATAATTTATATAATGGATTAATGCGGACCTGACGATCTTCTAGAAGTATACAGCTAAGTCTTAAATAATGTCCTGTGGTTTTTGTCTATATTACCATTGTTAGCTTTTAAATTTATAATGTATTCTGGATTCTACTATAATACTTCTGAGCTGACTATGCCTCGAAGTATTTTTGCGTCACATGGTGATTCGAGTTACCGAAGTTCGATTGTAATTTATAAAGAATAGTAATAAATATAATAATGCAACTAAAAATTCACTTCGTTCCCGGTGTCTTTTCGTCCCCCAACCTCCTTATTCTAAACATGTTCGATAAAACAAAAAACTTATTTTGGATTTTAAGGAACTTTGTTTTTGAGTTATATCCAATAAATTGAAAATGTTGTATTTCTGCCTTATTCATAAAATTGCGCCAACTAATTTAATAGTATTCCCAGGTTTTATTATTTTATTATCAATGACACAATTTCAATTATTCATCTAGGAAAACTATTTGAAAACAATAGTTCTTTGTTGCACTCCTTTTTAGGACAATCAATAGACTATTTATTACAGAATACTTTTTATAAGTAAATACTTAATGTAATCTTAATAAACTAAGTTGTTTTAAAATTGAACTTATCTGATCAGTTTCTTAAATAAAGATGGCACAATGATAGGTAATATTTTAATAATACCTATTATTAATATAAGAGCATATTTTTTTTTTTTAGATCTGCATTAAAATTTTTATATTTAGGAGATACTTTTTATCAATAAAATAATAAGTTAAGCCCGTAATAGTAGGTAATACAGTAGTTTAATTATTATGTTTTCGTATTAGATTCAGCATGAATGAGTATGTTGTTATCTTATATGTAGTTAAAAGTAAAAAAAAAATATCTGCTTTTTAACATTTTTCTAAATATTTACTCAATTGAAGTACCTTTTTGATTAAAACTTACTGTAAACTAACAAACAACAAGGTAAACAAAGTGGAAAATTTTTATATTGAACAATTGTTTTATGATTCATATTTAGGTATTTTATCTTTATATGATATATTACAGAATATGCATCGGAATTAATGCAAGTATTTTACTATTTGTAGACTCTAAGGATAGGCAACCATCATTGATACCACATACAGGGTGCTCGAATAAGATTCTCGTTAAATTCTAATGCATCATCAAAATTAATACTTCTTCAAAGAGATTGTTAAATATCAATAGTTTTAAAAGTTACTGATTTTGATGTGAGGAAATCACTAAAGAAAATCAGTAGTAAAATCATTTCTATTTATTAGTTATTGCATTCACCATAATATCTCAAAATTTTATGAGCTATGAAATGCCCATCCCAACTTCCCAAGGTCAAAGCTCATGAGATTCTAAAATCGTTTTATATGATATTTTGCTCATCTTACAAATTACTAATGTTACTCTGCATAAGCGGTTTTCATAAATTCATTAAATAAAAGAATGTAATTATGAATTATTTGCCTTAATTGCATTTCAATATAACTAGTTCATAAAGTCATTAGTTATAATCTACGTTATTTTTATTTTTTGTACAACTACAGGTGCAATAATAAATGGAATCTTTTTCTTATCGGCATAACTTCAAGCAAATTGCTGCTAATAAAAATGAAATGTTACTCAACGTAACGAACCCTAATTGATGTTAAACGGTTTTACCTCTGTTGATACAAGCAAAAATATGAGTTTGAAGTATGACAAGTCAAAATGAAATATTGGAAAGCCAGAAATACCTAATCTCTTTTGGCAATAAACAATGGGGAAAAAGTATTAAGTATATCATGACATCATCATAATTTATAATAATGTAAACGAATTAAGGAGGACTGGAGGAAGAGATTGTATTGAAAAATAAAAACAATAATGTGTGGTACCTATATCAATAAAAAATAAAATATTTGTGGCATAAATGAATAAAGTACAAATTAATTAAAATGGTCAACAGCCTCTCGCGAATAGTTTAGATGCCCATATAAAAAGTAATGCTTAAAAAATTACAAATCTATAATAGAGCACATTCTATTCGACTCGATTATGATTTTTATTTATTTTTTTACTATCTCTCCTTCATAAATAATTAACTACTTTTTCTTTTTCCTATTTCATTAGAAGAAACCGCATTATTAGTGAGAACGACACACAGCTTATCAACAAAACCAATTTATTGCTCATTAAAGTTCAATGTTAAAACTTATTGTAAAATTCAATAGTTACCTACCTATTACTAACCTAAGTAAACACTAATTGATCTTTATTTTTGTTTTGGCCTACAATGTTAGGGAAAAACAAAAATTTATCTTAGTTTGTTAATAATTATTAGTGACTTAAAAGAGGGTAAATTTTCAGCACCCTGTATATCACTCCCAAAATCGTTCAGTGACGTCACTTGTTGTCAGTTGTCAAACAGTAATACCACAACAAAAAAACTACTGAAAACTGAAAATGACGTTTGTGACGTTTGTTAGTCACTAATTAGACGAAAATATGTTAATTACTAACACTGAATGTTTTTGTAGTAGTTAAGTGAAATTTTAAGACTGATGGAAGGTATGATTCGTGATTAGTGTAAAGATTTAGTTAGTCATGAAACTGGAAGATGGAAGCCTTAAAAATGATATAATTGTTAATCCATATCAAGAAAGCAACGACTATTCTTACTCTTTAGAAGAAACAAACAGCGATAACATTATACAATGTAACCCAGATTTGATCAAAAGCTACGATATTTTAAAATCCACTCCAGTTAAACATAAGGGCAGGTTTTACCAGCAAATTTTGTCTAAATCTGGAAATATTCGTAGTCAAAGTATGCCAAATTTCATTGAACAACAAAATCAGTGTGATATGGATGTGGCAGATATATGTGATATTAAAGCTAAGTTACTATATGATGGTGCAAGTCCTCCTGCATCTCCTAATAAAGAATCTTGGTTTAATTCCTGGCCAGAGAAAGTTAGTGGCTATCGAATAACTGCAGTGAGGGCAGGTGATGTAAAGAATCTCGTTAAATCAAATTCTAGTTTGTATGTCTCTCTTCTACCTTCAAATAATAAAAACGAAGACTGCAAGAACAATACTCATGGAAAAATTTCTCTAAATGATGCTTTACAAAACATATCACTGGCATATAGCCCAGTAACCAAACAATTACATTTAATTGAGAGCAATGACAAAATGGAACAAAAAGAAAATAACGTCTCAAGTGCTTCTCTAGAAAATAGTGACAAATGTTACCAAAGAACATCAAGTGAATCTTTTTTTAATAATTCAAACTCAAGTGAACCACCCTCTCCTTCATCTTCAGGAAGCCTTTTGGAAGACAAAAATTTAGGTCAAGATGAAACAAATGTTACACTCAAAAAGAAGGCCTTACCCAATATATTTAAACGGTAAATTTATATGTTTGCATTGATTTTAATTTACCTATAACCCTAATGAAGATAAATTCCTGATGAAAACATAAAGTACCTTCAATATATACAATATTATAAAACTCATTCTTTTCAGAATATGATTGAACATTTACACTTTGCTGTCCTACACTATAAGTAAATTATTAAGGTGTACTTTAATCCCACATACAAACTACTCATTAATAGTTAAAATGGCACATTTTCAAAATGTTTTAGAGAAGAACCTTAACTGTATAATAAATAAGCCTTAGAATTTAGATTAGATTACTTAGTCTTTAAATGAGAACAAAACCTTTGTGTCAAAACATTTAGGTTTCTAATCATTTTGTGAGAAATTTTAGACTTATATAGTTCGTTTCTAGAGAACATCTTTTAAATTTCTTTTACTAAGAAAGTGATTTAATTATTCTTAGAAATCTTTTCTCATGGAAGACTTGTACTAATGATGAGAACATTGGAAAATGGAAATTTTTCAGTAGAACAAGTGGTGCAGATTCAGATGGTTCTCCTCAACATTCTAAAAGGTGTGCTAGGATAGTAGCCAGTTCCTCTGCATTAATTCAACATATTAGGTAATTTTATTACTTGCTTTGAAATTTTTATACACTGATAGCCTTATCTACAAGGAAATATATTGATGTTGTTAGTCACTAATTAAACATTTAAATTTGAAGAGTGAGAATTTTTATTTATAAGTTCATCAACCAAATATTTTAGGCCCTCGCATTTACCTGCTAAACCAGAAGACGAAGAACATAGGCACCGAGAAGAATACAAAGCCATAATAATGGCTGCTAAAAAGAAAGAGGCTCAGACAAATGCTGCAAAGGAGAAACAACAAAAGTTGCTATTGGAAGTTGAAGAACAACTTGCCTTAGCTACTAAACATTTTATTCATAAAGTTCTTCCAAACTGGGATGCAATGTAAGTCTAAATTCATATAATTCCGTGATATACGAGTATTGTAATTCATCATTAAACTAAGAGTAAGCAAGAAATCTTTTAAATCAACTCGCAAATCATTTAGTTCATGTATATTTGTTATCATTACCTTTATTACCTCTTAATAATATTTACTTGTTTTATAATGTCCTTATCCCAAAATAACTGTTGAATGTACAAATATTTTTTAATGCAAAACTATATTAAATGTTTTCAATTTAATTTCTTTACGTTAATTATCGAATTTATTAGGTACAATACCCGCAAAACAAGGGATTTATGGTGGCAAGGTTTGCCGTCGGCTGTTAGGGGAAAAGTATGGAAGTTAGCGATAGGAAACGAGTTAAACCTCACACAACAGTTGTATGAAATTTGCTTGGAACGTGCTCAGAATCATTTAAACAGACCTGAATCGAGTTGTGGCAGTTCTAATATCGACGAAGAAAGTAGCATGGATCTTATACAGTTGGACATTTCTCGAACTTTTCCGCAACTATGCATCTTTCAAGAGGGCGGCCCTTATTCCGACGTTCTTCACTCACTATTAGCTGCTTACGTCTGTTACCGTCCCGATATAGGCTACGTGCAAGGCATGTCTTATATTGCCGCTATTTTCATATTGAACATGGACGAGCTAGATGCTTTTATCTGTTTTTCAAATTTGCTAAATCGAAGTTTACACTTGGCAACGTTCACTTTGGACCAAAACTTGATGCAGTGCTATTACAATGCATACAAGGAAATTTTCAATTATAACTTGCCTAAACTATACTGTCATTTTGAAAAGTGTGGCCTTACACCAGACCTATACCTTTTGGATTGGGTTTATACCGTTTTTGCAAAAGCTATGCCTTTGGACGTTGCATGTAGAGTCTGGGATGTCTACTTGAGAGACGGAGACGAGTTTATATTTCGAACTGCTTTAGGTAATTATACTTTATTTTGGTTTTATTTTATCATTTACGGTAGTAGAAATAATAAATCTGTATGTGCCGAAAGATAAAAATTCTTACAATTGGAATATATAATATTGTTTCGGATATTTTGGTAATATTTTTTTTTCTGAACCCCCATATACTAGTTTCCGAGATATGGCCGGAGTCCAGACTTACTGAAACACCTGGTATATTTGCAGATTATTTTTTAAACGTTTCTCTCTTTTAAGGTATTCTTCATTTACATCAAAGCGTCTTAATGGAAATGGATTTTCTTCATGGGGCTAAATTCCTTACGCATCTTCCGGATGATTTGTCATCCGAACAACTTTTCAAAAGCATACAAACAATGAACACTTGTATTGGTAAACAAACATTTAATCAAATCGTCGAACGTCATAGGCAGATGGCTACGGTGGACTTGTAGTACAACACTCGGCTTTTATTTAATATTAGCTTTTTTAGGTCGCATGCTGGGTACTATTTTTAAACGAATTAGGTGTATTTTAGTTTTAAAGAGAAATAAGCTTGGAAATTAATATATTTATCTGTATGAAATTTATGTCCAAAATTCTTTTTTACAATTTTTTATGAAACGTGAATCTCATTTGTAAATATGTACATACAGAAACAATTTGCAATGTAAAGTATAATATGTATTTATATAATAAAATGTAAACAAAATAAAATGATTGTGTTTCAATTTGTAAAAGATTTTGACGAAATAGATACCGAAAAGACTTTTTTACTATACCGGTTTTTAAATAAACAATTAGAAATTGTCTCGTATAAGTTAATGTATTTTATATACTTTACATAAAAATACTATTTACATTAGACTATTCAGAATCTATAGTTGGAAACATTTCTACCACAATAATGTCCAGCAGGTTATAGCTCAACTGCAAAAATTAAACTTCGTTAAAGCAATAATTAATTACAAATTTGTTATCAGTCCAGTGATTTCTTCTATTAACAAACTCATAATCTTTTCTGTATAATATTAGCAAAAGTACTGATGATAAATTGTTTCTTTCCATTAAAAATATCTTGATATTTTTTGAATACCATAATTATTTAATTAAACGTTTGTAACTTTGTAAATATAAAAAATCTGTATTTTGTTAACTTAAAAGATATCAATTTTGATAATTTAACGATAACATTAATCTAAAACACATACCTGTTTATTGCAAAAGGGATTTTGTAACAAATCTAAGAGATTTCTAAGTCCAGGAAGGAAATTTTTGCCTAATATGAGCTGTGCAAGTGTTGGTACAGATTTCTCTAATTCTTCAAAAGCAGTCTTCTTTCTTAAAGTCAATTCTTCTTCAGTTTGTGGTGTATGTTGTTCAAATATTACATCTGATACAAAAACAAGAATTATTTAAAAAAATATTATTCTTTCTATACCTTGTATAAATTTTCATTAAAAAAAAGAAATGTCTTTGAAACTTTCAAATTATTGCATTATACGTACAAGTAAATATACATACACGTAAAAAAATTGAAGAGCTTAATTGTAGATAGCACTTACCCTCTAAAATATGAATTAAATGAATTATATTGCTTTCTGATAGAAGATTCTTGATCTTGTAGTCAACAAATGATTCAAAAATTGCTTCAGTAGTTGTTTGAGACACAATACAGAATGCTACGTACAACTTTAAAACACTCTGTGGAACTTTAAAAACGTGTTTAACTGGAATAAAAAGTAGAATACAAATATTTCTATCGTACATTGATAAGTATTTGATTTTAACATACATAAATAAAAGAGTGACTCTGTCAATCCATTGGGATTTGAAGAAGTGCACGAACTTTCTTTTAAAATTCTGTCTGGTAAATTAAAGTTATTTTTAAATACGGAGCTTTTAATTGGTTTGGGCTCTGAAAGTTTCTGATGAACATCATCATATACTTCATCGCCTACTTCAGCCCAATCAAATTTACTGAAAACAGACATTTATGATAAAAGCTTCATTCAATTAGTTAATACTTAAAAATCGGGAACATTCCAGAACATCATGTAATTTAAAACATTTTCTAACATTTTTGTAATATTCTGGAGCAATGTAAAAAGAGGAATCAATGACAAAATAAAATATGATATGTGCCATTTGAAAAAACAATGTTATTCGTATGTGACGTTCTAAAATTTAATTTCTAAAATTCTAACGTTTTTTTTTTATTAAAATGTGTTTCACGAATCATGATTTAAATCAAGATTTCCATTAACATACTCTGTGTGATAAAAATCTTTCGTTTACTTACCTTTTTGAATAACCTGTAGAATTCAAATAGTTATTTATAAAATTATCCAAATGTTGACCCCTTTCTTTCCGAATTTTAAATGCAAATGTCTGATATATGTTTCCTATATCATCAACTAGTGGAAAGTTAGATGTTGTATTCAAGAATAACGTAAAATCCTGTTCTGTTTTTAAAAAGGTAAAAAGTAGATCACTGCCCCTTAGATTTGGCCTTTGCAGCAAAGATTTTAAGAATATTTCATATTTATGTTTTCTGGTTTCAACAGGAACGGCAAATCTAATTTTAAAAAATATAAATAGAAACAAGAAAAAAAGTTGAATTTGTTAATTAATTATTATAACTACCTTCTTGTTGGTAATGGAGAATTGCAAATTTCGTTTTCTCCATGGAATTCGACTAATTTTGATTTCAAGTTGTAAAAATCTTCATCTTTCCTACGAACTGTCCACTGCTGTATTTCGTTTTCCGATGTTTTACTAATGCAATGAACGTTAATGTTGAAAAAGTGGATTTGTTTTGAACTACTTATCTAGAAAAAAAACGATAATAGCGAGGTATTTAAAAAAAATCCTAATGATTATTTACCTGTTGCGTATCTACAGTCGTTATTGATACTTTCCATGAATTTAAATCCCTGAAGGTGCTCGATGAAGGATCTGACAAGAGCACATCTTCTACGTAAGCGGCCGCTTTTTCCCCAAATAAATGATGTTCTTGTGGATATAGAGCACCTTCAATAGTTTGATTTGGTTTTAAAGCAATCTTTATTTTTCCAATACCTGTACTAATTTTAGATGGCCCTTTACTGATTGAATCATAACTCCGTTGACTTCTGTTATGAAAGATAATTAGATTGTCTATGAAATTTTGCATACCTTTTTGATAGTGATATATTAATTCATTTTTTTTCCTTCCAAAAATTTTTAAGTTACCTTAATACAGATGCTTTAGAAAACGTTGGACTTAACTTCGACCCACAGATATGGTTGTAAAACTAAAAATTTAATCAAAATAAATTAAATTTAAAATTACATTTAAAAGGAAGAATTACCTCATTGCTATGGAAAAATAACGGTAACCACTCGTTCTCTAAATGAGAATAAGCATAATCATAAGCTTGATATAAAGGTTCAGATGTTCTTAATTTGACTATGTTGTAAATTCCTTTCTGAAGCAACTGTTTAAATCCAGTAGCAATTTCTTGTGAACATCCTATATATTCTAAACTTTCAGAATCGAAATATATTTTATACAAATTCTGTGCATTTTCATGGATAGATTCTAACTCTTTCTTTGTCAAATCAGGGTTAAGTAATTTATCATTAAATTCCTCTGAAATAAAAAAAGAAAAATAATTTTTCTTAATTTTTTTACTTTCCCTTTTAACTTAGTGTTATGGAAGACAAAATAATAACAAACTCACCAATGTCTAAGCAAAACTGTAAAAATTGCACTGCATTTTCTTTTTTCAAAAATTGCATAAAAACATAAAGTAGTTCTGTTGATTTTAATATATCTTTTAGACTGCAAGTAAAAGATGAATTGGAGCTGTATTTTCTTTTAAAATTGTACAAAAATTCCACTCTTTCGGAAAACTGAATAGGTGATTTTTGCCATTTATTTTTATGGGTACATGCTAAAATTATTAGTAAATTTATCATGTGGGGATTTGCCAAAAAATCCATGAGCGGCAATAAAACCCAAACAGTAACAATTTCTCTTATCATAATAGAGAAATTCCTAAAACAAACGATATATTAGAGCAGATAGTAAACCAAAAACAAGTCAAGAAGCCTAGACATAGCACAATAAACTCAACCTGAAAGAATGTGCCTGAAAAACATCATGATTCCTAATGGATAGGACAGGAAACACTAAATAAGTATGTTAATTAGTTGAGTTAGTTCTTAGTTACTTTAATATTCAACATAAACAAAATAAAGGAAAAAAAATTTAAATGCTTAGAAAGCCCAGGAATTAACAAATTAAACTAAAAGCCAGGTGTAAGTTACTCAAAGAATTGTATCTATTTCTATCCCTCCCTAGAAAACAATTTGCACTTGAAGAAGTCAGTGTGATAAATAAATGTTTTTGTAACTGTAAACGTGATACAGCCTCACTTATTTAATAATCTGCTTCAATATTTCTTACATATTTGCTAAACCTGTGTATGGACAATTCTCAAAAATATTTTAAAACCTGTTTTAATTGAAGAAACCAGCCGTTCAACTTACTTGCAATTCAAACAATCTTCATGTACTAAGTGTGGCAACAACCATGAAGTTAAACTCCTTAAATAATTCAATTCATTTTGTCTATTGGTGGTAGCTACATGTAATTTTTTTCCAAAGTAGTCAACCGCAATCTCATTAATTTGAGAATTCCTTATTTTTGCAATTTGTTTAATACTCATATAGTCATCTACATGTTTAATGGCGCAAGGTACAAGTTTGGTAGTTAATAATTTCGTTACATCAAATTCCAAAAGTTTTGTCAATAAACTTGCAGTTGTATGTCTCAAACAAACTCGTAATTCATTTGGAAAAGATGTGTCATCAGAAAATGTTTTGTACCATGACAATACATAAACATCTAGAATTTTATTATAAAACTGAAAAAAAGGTATAATCATATTAAGGCAAAATAAACTAGACTAATATTCCTCTTACTTCTTCAATAGCAGTATTTAATTCTATGGAAGTGTTTAAATTCTTTAAAGGATTTAAGCGATGATGGTGCCTTTTACATGAATCATTGCTACATACGCTACAAACTGGTAATGTGATATTTTCTTGTGGAACAACCTCGTAAAGACTGCTGAACTGTTTCAAGAAAGAGAATATACTGGATTGGTTTTTAAGAAACATCCAACAGATTACGTATCCACCAACATAGCAAAGTAATAAAAACACTCCGGAAAGGAAACTAAAAAGAAAGCAATTAAATTTTTGAAAAATAGACAACAAACGCAGTGCTAACCTAAAAGTTATCGACACAAACGTTGTGGTTAAAAAAATTATCAGTGCTGTCCATCGAGCTGCTTCTTCATTGTAAGTGTGATAAATTATCCTCAGCATATCTACAGATCCTTTTTCAATATTATAAATTCAACATTATTTTCATTTTACTCTTTAATTCGCATTTTTTATTTTTTGTTTGAATTTGGTGCAAACGTCAATAATCACATTAAACGTCAAAATCATATGATCATATGTTAAAGTCAAAACGTTACGAATTTCGTCGTAGCTCCCCCTAGTAAAAATAATATAAACTAAAACAAGACAGGGACGTACTTCTGGAGATTTTTCGATTGGTGTCCCATCTAGGCACGAAGATCTTTATTTGAATAGTTGCCCTTTTAAATTTTCATTTTCTAGAAAGCTGAATTAAATTGAGGATAATTAAAAGAAAATTGGATAAAGAAAGGATAAAAAGTAGAAATAAATACATAATTACTAATGTATTATAATAATGTAACAATTTAATGATATTTGGTAACTAAAATGTAAAGTACCGTACTAACCGTGCAACATGCTTGAAGCATTACTCTGTCTTTGGAACAAACCAAAGAGAAAGATCACAACTATTTACATAAATATGAAATATAACATTACAAAAAAGCATTTTCGAATAAATAGTTTTCGTTTACAATAAATAATAAAATAACTTATAAAATGACAGTCATTTCTCAAATCAAATACGGTTAGAACGTTTGCGTAGACTGCTTAATCCAGTCTAAATAATGTGCCACCTTGGTATAAACTCCTGGAACTCCCCGTTCTCCACATCCAACTCCCCAACTGACGATTCCAACCAATTGCCAGGTTCCTCCTCGTTCGCAAACCATTGGACCACCACCGTCACCTTTACAGGCATCTTTGCCTTCTTCACCACCAGCACAAACAAAACCTGGATGCAATTGGAAATCGTAACCCAATCTAGTTTGCTTCATTACATGTTGGCATTGTTGGAATCCCATAACAGGAACATCGACTTCCTTCAGAATATTTTGATATTTTCCGTTTTGTCCGAAAGCGTCTTTTCCCCAGCCGGTTGTCCAACATCTTTGGCCAGTGTAATCATCGCGAGGATGTGGAAGGCATGCTGGACTAATGTGAGGATATTTAGTCCAATCAAGAGGCTTGTCCATACGAAGAATTGCTATGTCATTATAGAGGGTGCCTGCATAAAATTCGGGATGCACTTCCACATATGAAATGTCTTTTTCGATGTAGGGATAGAATTCTACGTCATGATTTACATCCCATTCACCTAGGCGGACTCTCAATTCGTAGTTTTTGTAACTGAAATGAAAAAATAACATTAAAATAAAATGTAAAGAAAATTAGGGAAAGTGTAAGAGCCATGGCAAATGGTAAGTATTACCTTTTGACACAATGAGCTGCAGTCAAAATATGAAGATTGTCGACAAGGGTTCCTCCACAAATGTAAACGCTCTCCTTAGGATCCTTCTTCAAAATGGCTACTTGCCATGGGTATTCCCCAAACTCACTATCACCTTCGTATGATGGATTCTTTATCCTTCCATTAATTCCTTGAGCGTGCCTGGTACCGCATTTTCGAATTTGGTTAAAACTTTGAGACGGAATTTGAGGAGGGAAGGGTTTCTTGCAACAAACATGGCGTGGTCCACATGGTTTTGGTTTCCCAAACTGCCCATTATTACCATAATAGACCTGGCGCTATAATTATTTTCATAATTAATATTTAATAATATATAACATGACAGACATTTTACTTACCGCTGATGGTTCGTCTAATTCTTCAGTACCGCTGTCAGATTCAGTATCTTCTGTTACTTCCCTCTTCGAAACCTTTTTATTTTCTGTACTCTCATTAGAATCATCCGAAGCTGGAGTAATAAAGGTTGCATTAATAGGAACATCTTTTAAGACTGGTTGAGCGTCTATATCGCTCTTTAAATTTCTTGGATCAATAGCAAGGTAGAGATCATCCTTGCGACCGAAAACATGGTGAGCAGGACATTGATGCTGTGGGACACAAACGCAATCATAATTTTCGGACCGAAGCGAACTTTCTCCTCGGTATCCACCTCCATAATTTGAGAGTCCATTAGTGGAACCCGCATCAACATTGTATTCTTTTTTGAAGATACCCGAATCTCCATAAGAGCCAACGGTGGTTCCAAAATTTGTATTTACTCCAAACGATGTGGGATCGTAACTATCAAGAACTGGTTTAATGGTTCCTTCGCTGCCATATCCGGCAATGCTTTGACCACCGTAGCTTCCAAGATTAACTCCAGAAAAGTCGGAAGAGACTGGTTTGAAAGATGAGGAACCAATTGCACCTGGAATATTTTTATCAGTATCGTGATGGAAGTGATGGTGAACGTGTTGTTGAACGCCATTGGTACTGGCGGTTACAGCCGATCCTCCTTGAGCATTAACAAATACTTCCACCTTCTTTTTATCTTTATGACCTTCAAATTCGTATGGATTTTCTGATGCATAGACAGGTCTTGGTCTAGACACATAACTATTATATTCATGTACGGGTTTGCTAAAAGTAGGATTTGGAGAAGTATAAATTGGTGGAGATCCGAAATATCCTGGTTTATGGAATGGTTTGTAATCTCTTCTTGGTGGAATTACATGTCCATACTTTCCAGGGGCTGGGGAGTGGGGTACAGGCCGTGGGGGACCATAGACACCACTGTGGGGTTTCCTTACAGGAATGGATGGTATTGGACGTCCAACAGGTTTTATATGAACTGGCTGGGCATATACCAATTCTTCCGGTGATATGTAAGAATGTTTTCCTTGATTTTGCTCTTCATTACACTGAAAATAACGAAAAAATGACAAACTTTATTATTAAAAGCTATATTTAATTATTAGAAAAATTCAACGATTTATGTGAATAATCTAGAATATCAAACTGTAGTATATTCTCATCAGTTAAACGTATATGTTGAAGTTCTGTTTTGGGTTCAAGGCTCTTGGCTCTTGAGCCGTTTTTTCATCTTTTTTTTTTTTAATTACAGTGACATATCTTCACAATTTATCGCTGACTTCTTATCAGTTAAGCTACCGTTCAGTAACGTCCATGTGTAGCTATAATGAAGACATTTAGACATAAAAAGATTTTATCAGACGATGACTTGTTTAACAAGATAAAGACTTCTCCAATAGTAGGTAATTACATAATTTATTGTTTTTTTGATTTTCAACTTCGCGACAACCGTGTAGGAAAAGGTAAAATGATCTGATTAGAAAAGTAGTTTAACCTTGACTTTATGGATTTCCACGGTAAAAATAACAAAACGTACCTTTACTAATCCAAGTAAGCAGAGGCGATTTTTTATTATACTTCTTGCTTCACCATCATTTCCATTGTCTAATGCTTCTTGTAAATTGGTATCGTCGGGTGATAAATCATCAAATCCATTTAATTTTCGCCCTTGTCTTTTTGAAACCAGTATGTCATCCACAAGCTCTTCAATGGCAGTTGCATTGAAATCGTTAGTGTCTCCTTGATCATAAGCAGAAGCAGCAGGGATGGCATCTTCGGAGCCAAACTCTAGCGTGTCTGGAGAACTCGGATTTTCAGAGTTTTCGCTCCATGACCAACCGTTACCCTCTGTTGTCTCAGATGCATGAAGCAGCGGCAAAATTATACAAAAAACAACCACTTTGAGATTCATTCTGAAAGTAAAAATTGATAGTTGTAACGAATTGTTCAATAAAAAAAAAGAATTTAAAAAAATAATTTTTCTTTTATTAATATACTAAATTAATATCTAATTTAAATATTATCATTTCGAATTTACAATAGGAGAAACTAGAAAGAATGTTTATAGAAAGACCAAATATGATTAATAACATTAGAGAAGAGGCGATAAATGGAAAAAGCAAGAAGGGAAACAAAGTAAAAGAGAAGAAGGAAACGGAAGATGCACAAAGTTAAAAAAAAAATAGAAAAAATAACAGAAATGTGGAACGAAAATTAAAAAAAAAAATGGCGAAGTGAATACAGAATTGGAGTTAATAAATAAAAAAAGAACTTTGAATAGTTTGTGTTATTATAATAAAAAAAGAATTGTAGCACTAAAAGATGACAACCAAAAAAGAGAAAGAATGATAAAAAATAAGACCCAGGACTTAAAGGAAGTGTAAAAAGAGACGAAAATAAAAATAAAAGCCGAAATGGGAAATCAAAAAGTGAGTTCAGAAAAAATAATGAAAATTTAAAGAGACACCCCTATTACCTCCCACAAAGTGTTGTGTTGTGGAGGATTATAGAGACGAGTCTTTTTAAATTTTCACTATTACATTATACTGTTTCCTATATTTTCTTATTAGAATAGTTAAGATAGAAAGAAGTAGACAACTATTTGAAATGAATTGGAAAATAAGTAAATAGAAAAAAAGAAAATAATTTCTAAAAGTAAAACTAATTCACCAATAAATTATTAATTATTATATATTAATCTAAAGTAATAAATTGTTAAAAAAATACAAAGGAGGGTTTAAAAATCTGTAACTGTTAACAGTAATGATATTTAGAAAAGTAGTCAAAGTGAATAGTGAATATTTTTGTAAGAAACTTGTTAAGAGAGGAAAAACGATATGAGATGAATTGTAAAAGACGCAGGCAAAGAAAACATAAAGGAGAGTATTATTTAAAAGTAAAAACAAGTCATAAATTACTAAATAACAGATATGCAAAGATAAGTTTAAAAATTAGTTTCACTTAAAAAAGTCATATTATTCAGAAAATAAAAACAATGTCGAAGCAAATATTGAATATTTTTGTAAACAATTTCATAGTATAATTAATAGCTCCTATTATTCTATTGTGTTCCTAATTAAAATGGGATATGAAAAAGCGAAGATTCAGAAAAGGTTAGGACTGGAGAATATAAAAGTCAGTATTTCAAATTAATTATTGTTAAAAAATCAGACGAGAAAAAAGAAAATAAAATATCATTTTTAAAACTAGAACATTTAGTCGATAAATTGTTAATTACTACACATCTAATCTAAATCAGTTATTAAGCATGTTTAAAAACCGATAAGCAATATAGTGGATTTAAAAATGAGATATTGTTAGAAGTCGTGTTTTTTAGAAAAATGATTAAATTGACGCAAATAATAATCTTTCCACAGTAAGTTTACGGTTCTATTGTGTTCTTTATTGAAATAGGAAATGAAAAAGTGAAGATTAATAAAAAGTTAAGACATTAGAAAATAAATTAATTAATTGCAAAAGAAGCAGACAAAGAAAAAGAAAAATAAGAACAATTTTTCAATAAATGATTGATTACTAAGTATATATTCAATCTAATATAATCAATTATAAAACATTTTGAAATAGCACACATTTGCAAAGGTAAGTTTTAATCTAAGTTATCTACTTTTAAAAGTCATGATTCATGTTATTTAGGAAATGAAATAAGTAAAGAAATGTTGCATATTGTCGGTTGATTTTAAAACAATTAACAATCCTTATTATTCTGTTGTATTCCTTATTAAAACTATTCAATTATAATTACACTGCATGTACAATTTACGATGTATCAAGGATACTGTTTTCTTCATTTAAAATGTTTTAAACGTTTATTTGAAGGATATTGTACTCTACTTGTTTCATTAAAATCAAATAGAGTGTAAAAACAGTAAGTTGCCATCACGCAAGAAAAATAATCAAAGCGAAAGTCAATTTACGCGTCTTTTTAAGAACGGAACAAAGCTTCAATAACCGCCTTCACAGACACATAATTGTCTTGTTGCGACCGCTTTCTCTTTCGTTTATTCCAATATAAATTCAGTCGCCATTCAGTTGGGGAATCCCCAAGAAAATTATGAGGCGAAATCGTTTCATAACAGTCAGGCTATACCGAATTCATTTTAAGAACTTTATAATTAATATTCCGTTCGTGCGTCTCGAGTGTACCCAATATTTCGATATTTTTTATTAGACATCTATCCATAATACTTGTACCTATTATGTATAGTTTTTTTTTTCTAATTTGAATATGATAATTGGGTTTTAGATTTTGCAGATTTTTCTTAATTAATGATTGTAATTAGTGTTAAGTTCGCAGTCATTTATTACGGAAAATCGCGTCTCTTAGACAATTTTATTATTATTTATTAGTCTTTGAGAAAGGAATACGAAAATTATAAAGTACAACGTGACGTTTGCAAAAACTGAAGACTAATAACTTTCGTGAGTTGCATCATTTCTCTTGTACATTTTTTTAATAATAACTCTTTTATTAAGGTAAACCCCTACAAATGTTGAATTCAGAGCCTGTTTGCCGGCCTTACATACTTTATATAAAAAAAAATGAAAAGCGTTAAATAATGCATTTAACCCTGGGAAAGAAAAAATAAGGGAAGAAATGGAAAACTTAAAGATTGAGACAAATATCCTTATGGAAGTCAATGAGGAAAGGTAGGTAACGTGGTAGGTCGTTTTCTGAAAGCATGATACGTATGCGAATAGAATGAAGAGAATAGAAAAGAAATACTAAATTAAGGACCTAAAGGGCATTAAAAATATGAGGTTAGTTGTGGTATCCGATGGTCATCTTTAATCCTTTAAATATTTTACGCACGCTTCTTTAAAAAAAAAAAATTTTTTTTTATAGTTTTTCGATCATGGTATTACAAAATTATTTGTTAAATTTTCTGATAGCTTTCTGAATATTTGCCTGCATTTTACGTGAGTAAAATAAACTAAACAACCACATGTTTTTTATTTGTTTCTGTGTGGTCTGCATAGTTTTACTATTGGTGTTCAGGCGTTTCGCACACATGGGGTGTAATAACCATAAATACTCTTGAGCTGACGTGAGACATGTTCTCGTTTAGTTAAAATTTTGGTACTTGTCTCGTAGATCGATTTCCTGTGGGAATTTTTCTTAGATGCGGCGTGGGTTCGATTAGTTTTGATGACGTATTAGTACGAGTCTTTAAAAGGGCTGCGAGGTAATTTTTAAGGCATTCAATTTTGTTTCTTATTCGATTCGATCCATTCAATTCAATCATATTCATTTCAATTCGTATTCAAATTCCGATATTATAATTTGTTTTGTGTCTTTATTTGTATTTTGTGTGTTTTTGAGTTTCTGTTTTTGAGTTTTTGTTTCAAATTGGATTAATTACTTACATTTCTAACAGGTATGATAATTATTTTATTATTCTAAATTAATATTGTTTTGTTTTATAATTTTTATTATTTTAATTATTTCAAATTTAATTTCACTGTTTATTATTTTCTTTTATAACGATGGAAATTCTGTTCAATTGTTTATTAATTTTTATATAATTTCAATTCAAGTAAATCTCACTAAATTAAGTAATTTACATTTTTAAAATATTTTCAATTCAGGTAAATCTCACTAAATTAAATAATTTACATTTCTTTAAATTCATTTCAATTCAGGTAAATCTTACTAAATTATATTTTTTAAATTATTTCACTTAAAAAGTTTTTCAGGCTTAACATTAATATTTCATTTTTCATCTTTTATAATAATTTGTGTATATTTTCGAAAGGGGTAAAAACATTTTGTGGTTCAATCTAAGTATGAAATGCCTTGTTGTAAGTACTAATATTTTCTCCCGTGTGGACGTTGATGGGAGTATAACAGGGGCTTTTGTTATATTGAGGGTTTTATCGATGATGCCTCGCTCAAGCAGAAAGATGTCTAGGCTAGATAGAAAATGCAAACAAATATTAGTCGTGTAGCCCGATACGTTCCAACGATCATCGTTATCTGGATTGCTTCCTTAGGGACTCCAGACTCCTAAATTAACTAACAAATATGTTTTTGGTTTTAAAATGTGCTGCTGTTTGTAGGGATTGAATTTCAAATTGTGTCAAAATTTATCAAACATTCGGAAATTATAATAAAATTTGGGTGTTTTACATTTTGTAAATTTTTCATAAGTTTCTAAATTTTATTACACAAATTATTTTTCATTTTTGTTGAGCCTGAAAACTACAAAATTGAATTTATCTTTTCCAAGTTGTTTTTGATCTCATTATATTTGAGAATTTTTAATTATGTTTAAAACAATTTCTTATTGATTATTTTTCATACATTTTATTTGGTTTTTGTCTTATTGTGCTTTACCCTTTTATGTGTACCTATTTGTGTCCCCTGATTTTTATGTGTTTTATTGAATTTTCTTATTGATTTTATTTTTATGTACCTTTTATTTTGTGTTGGTTTTACTCTGCAATTACATGTTTTATCTGATTTTATTTTTGCATTGGATATTTTGATTTTTATGTGTTCTACTTGAATTTATTTTTTTTGCGTTGGATATTTTTTTATTTACATGTGTTACCCTGGAATTTATTTTTATCTGGATATTTTGATTTACCATTTTACTTGGATTTGACATTTTTATTTACTTGTGTTTTTCTTGAATTGATTTTTACCTGGATATTTTGATTTACCATTTTACTTGGATTTGACATTTTGATTTATTTGTGTTTTTCCTGATTTTATTTTTGCATTGATATTTTGATTTACCATTTATTTGAATTTAATATTTTGATTTACCTGTTTTACTTGAATTGATTTTTACATTGATATTTTGATTTACAATTTTACTAGAATTTGATTTACCTGTGTTTTACTTGAATTGATTTTTACATTTGATATTTTTTGATTTACAATTTTACTGGAATTCGATTTACCTGTGGTTTTATTTGAATATAATGTTTGTATTTGATATTTTGATTTACATGTGTTTCACTGGAACTTATTTTTTTTTATATTTGATATTTTTATTTATTTGTGTTTTATTTGAATTTATTTTACATTGAATATTTGATTTATATGTGATTCACTTGGATTTGATATTTTTGATTTTTATGTTTATTTGAATTTGTTTTCAAATATTTGAGTGGCTGAGATCGTGGTTTTCTCTGTCAGGCTCTTTTTCCACGCTAGCCACAGGCTGAGTCTGACACTCTCATTTCCAAATTTACATTTCATTTTGATTTTGAATTAAACAGTAGGAATGAATTCATTGTGTTTTATTTAACCTTGTTCCTCTAATGGTAAACCCGTACCAGAGTACAATTTTGTCATTTTTGGCCAGACCTGGCTTTTCAACACAACGAAGGGTAAGAAGTTTTTGACGATCACGTTGGCCTAGGCAAGTTACACTACATAGTATTTATGAAAGGACGATGTTTCAATATTAAAGAAGAGATGGTGTGTAATTTTGTATTTTCATGGATTGGTATTTAAAAAAGTCAAATCGTAAGTATAGTATTCTTTACAAACAACAAATAAATATTCATGAATTAAGAATATTGAAGTTCTATGGAGTGATGAAGTTCCTGCATTGGAGAGAAGATATAGGGTGAAATTTTGGAATACCATCGATTTGCATATTCAAAAGTTGTACTTTTAACCCGTATTCCTTATTAAACAGGTAGGTGATTCTGCATTGAGGTATTTATATTGTAAGGTCAGTATTTAGTGGAGAGATGCAGATATTATATTACAGATTAAATTGTGTGTATTTTTTGAAATTCATGGAGTTAAATTTGAAAGAATTGAAATTTAAATCAGTATAACAGGCAAGGTACCCTAGATTAAGGGATTAGAAGTTAAAAGGGTAGTATTTAATGGAGGGATGAAGTTCTTGTATTCTGTATTGTCATATTTCTAGTAAAAAATGTATCTGTCTCAATAGGCTCATTGAAATTAATAAAAGTGATGTTTAAATGTATTAAAATGTAGCCTTTTTTAAATAGATCAAGAATACTTAATAAGTACAAACCGAATGTTTTCCTCATCTTGAACCATTTGCACAAATTGATTTCTATCAAGTATATATATTATAAAAAAATACAATAGAGTCGATAGCTACGAAAAAATAGGTAAACCGAAACTAACATCGTTATTGCTTTCTTCGGTTTCTTCTGTTAAGTCATGCTACTCTCACTTTCTTTTGTGGGTTATTTATTTACAAAATGAGTGGGTTTTACCAATAACTAAAATCCTAAAAATCAGAGAGACTCAACTTGAGAAAGGAAAAGTTCTTGTTTAACCGTAACCGTTGATGATGATATGATTGCTGAGCAAAATATACTTTCTCTGAAGCCTCGGTCACGGCCAGGCTCTCGTTTTCAGTGTCACTAACCTCACCTTTCGAGTAGCTCCTTGTATTTATATCTTAAGATCAGCGATTGAATATTATTATCGTCACTTTCTCCTTACATAATAATGGGAAAGTGTTGTAGTTATTAAAAAACTCGTCTTTTGACTTATGAGATCAGAGTAAATATTTTGACACAAGCACACAAGCATTTCTATGTTGACCATAGTGCATTTATTGTTAGAAGGGTCTTGTACTGCAAGAAAGTTGTTACATAGGTACCTACTATTGTTTATCGACAGGAATAGCTGTCACCTACCAACTAGCTTTCATAACTGAAAATTTATTGAAGGAGATACGGTCATTAAGAGGGAAAGTAGGACGTATTTGGAACTTTCAAGTTTTAAAGATTTAAAAAATATTGCACCAATAAGATTTTCTAAGATTATTTGCTCATACTGGAAAATATTAAGTATGTAGAAATTTTTAAATACAGTTCTTGGAAAATGAATCACCTACCAAATCATAAATTTCGGTTGAAATAATTCATTTTAAACAAAATTGTTGTGTAGGTATTTATTATTATTTGTCAGAAATTAATGGGAGCATTTTTTGATACACTATTGACACTTGAATTATTTCTCTATCTACTGATTTTTCTTTAATTCACATGATTAATTAAATATTTGAATAAATCTTATCAGTTACTATATTTTTAATAATGGCGATTACAGAATTCCACAAGAAAACAAAAAAGAAAAATTTTGATCCTAAAGATGTCTTTTAATAAACAGCCTTGAAGATGACCTAATGAGGCGAAAGGTACGTAGTCATTCAATGAAAAAATGCTGAAATTATTCCAAGTGTTTCTACTCTATTGATTAATTGTATTTGTACTTGATGGAAGTATGTATCTGTATAAAACACTTTGTGATTATTTCACCACTTTGTGGCTTCTTATGAAGATACACTAGTTCTGGTGTAGTGTCCAGTGTATTCTTACCCCAAATTTTGTGGAAATTTAAACAGTGTTTTATTAATAATAAACAAATATCTAACACACTTAATAAAAAATTAAAACTACAAGACGACACAAAAAAGCAAATATGTCGAGTTGCACTTCTAAATGTTTAAATAAAGCGAAGAAGAAAATTAAAACCGTTATAGGTTTGCGCTAAGAAAGAAAAAAGGAATAGAACTAAAATAATTTAATGTACTCTTAGTAAAGCTGTAACTAGACCATTGCTGTCAATAAAGGACACTTAACATAATATTCAGACCACAAAGCTATTAAATACACATGCAGTTCAGCTGCACAATTGATAGACACGCGAAAGGTACCAACAGAGTACCTACATGCTATAAATTAAATAAAGAAAAACAGTTGGTAAGTCTAGTTATGAAATTAAAAAAAGTCCTAATCGCAATGTTTGGTGTATCTCACTAGGTAGTAGTTACATGCCTTATTGTTACATTTTCATTATTTAATCCCTTTTCCAACATATTTATTAAACTGTTAATAAAATATAAAAATTGTAAAAGAAAATTCACTTTTTCTTTTAAAATTGTTTAAAGTTTAGTCAAATTACAATTTGAAAAGTTCGTATAAGCTCTTGCAAAAAATGAGATGATACTTAATGGATTTTATTTTTAACAAAAATAAAAACATCTTTTTTTCTACTAAATAGTAATATTGCCACATTATTTTATTATTTAATCCAACCATAAACACCTTAAATTATAAAGTATAATAGGTAAATCCATAGAAATTGATGTATGATATAAAAAAACGTTCCTAAGAAAACATTATGGAGGTTATAATAATGGATACCAAAAGCATATAAACATTTCTGTTGCAAACAGGTTTATCCTTTTATAATTGAAAAATTAATTAAAGAATGTTATTGTTAATTGTTTGTCTAAAAATTTAATAAGATGTACATAATTGAAAAATAGACTTGAACGTGAGCTACCTTATGTACAATAGGTAAAAAAACGGTTTTGTTAAATAAATATGAATTAATATTTTTTTTTGTTTACTTTGATCACTTTTTGACTTACCTTGACGTTGACGATGACACACTGCAAAGAGATAACGTTGCTGCACCAACTCGAAGAAAGCACTTATTTTCACCGGTGTTTTATATAGATCCCTACTTTATATTAGCGTTGCACCAACTTTCTATTGCATACTGGCGAAACTCAGAAGATGTATGTCTACTTAAAGATAAGATGGCTTTATATAAGTGAAATGTTACTACCACGATTACGAAGACTTGGAAATTCTGAAGAGATGGGGAAGGAACCATCAGAATGACGTATTTTTAATTGGTGTTGCAATTCTGCACAATGAATGGTTCAATTCCAGTTATTTTTATAAGGTTAGTCGATAGAACGGACCCTGAGCGGCTAACTTTTTTGGAAGTAATGTTGCTTATTTGGGTCAGTTGTGGGAAAACCATCGTTCGTTCGTTTGCAATCCGCATCTGAATAATAATTATGTAAGTAATAAGTAATGTAGGTAACATTATAAGAAATTTAATTATGTATACACTCTAGTGTCGTTCACCTCTAGATCAGCCTTATGATTAATTGCAAGGCGTGTTTGAGAATTTGGGGTTATTTTTGCATTTATTTTTCATAAATGGCATGAAGGAATCCTCGAGTATTCTACCTCAAAAAGTTGTCATAAGAACAAAAAGTAGTTTTTATACAGAGTGTCAACCCAAGATCCTGAGATCAAAATAAGTAGATTATACCGTATTTATTTATATACCAAGTTGCTTTGTGGGAGGGTGGCAAAGGTAAGCAAAAAATCGTTTCTTTGTTTCGATTAATCAAAAATGCTTTGTACGATATTAATAAAATTGGCTACATCAAAATGTTCATATTCTTAGATATAATTGTTTTAAACTTTCTTGTAGGGTTGAATAATGACTAACATTTTTTTTAAGGATATATCTATGCTTCAGCCTCATTTTCTGATTTTTAATAGATAATACGTCATATCTACAACAGTTTCGGAGAAAAAAAATATATCTTTAGTATCCATAATATCCGACAACAATTTTTAAAAAGTAGAGTTGTTTGATTTATCGTGCTGATTGAATAAAAGTAAATATGAAGGTATATTCCTAAGGAATTACCTACCAAGTTCTGTCATGATTATCAATATTACCACCTACTCACGTATATCAAGCTAGCACGGCAAAGTAATTTTTTCGATTTCTGACTTGCACTATAATTTGTCGCTAATTTGTTACCAAATCCAAAAATTTGTCGCTCGTGCCGTTTAAACATAATCAGCTGATATGCTAGCTTGATATCTACTACACATAGCGTATCTCGAAAAGGAAATGTCGTAGGATATTACTGTAAATGCCATAATTTGTCGCTAATTTGTCGCTGAAAGATGACACATTCAGCAAATTTGTCCCTAGTCTTATCTCTAACTGATAAGCAAAAACTGCTAGAAAACGATCAAACAATTAATCAAGGAGTTCTTTGTTACATTTGTTGTAAGCGATCGGATTTATTTACCTTTTTTTTTAAATTAGATTTTTCCTGTTTCCCTTAAGTTTGGCAACACGTTACCTTTCGAGAGTTTGATGGCTTTCCAGCAATTTTTTGCTTTACAGTTGGAGATCCGACTAGCGACAAATTTGTTGAATGTGTCACCTTTCAGCGACAAATTATGGTCTTTACAGTAATATCCTACGATATTTCCTTTTCGAGATATGCCATATCTAGTGCCAGTTTTTCAGCAGTTTTTCCCTTATCAGTTAAAGTTAAGACTATCGACAAATTCGTTGAATGTGTCATCTTTCAGCGACAAATTATGGTCTTTACAGTAATATCCTACGACATTTTCTTTTCGATATACGCTATGTGTAGTGCTAGCTTGATATCAAGCTAGCATACCAGCTGATTATGGCTAAACAACACGAGCGACAAATTTTTGGATTTGGTAACAAATTAGCGCCAAATTATAATGCAAGTCAGAAATCGGATTAATAACTTTGCCGTGCTAGCTCGATATACGTCACCTACTCTCACCCCTAAATAAATTTGATTGCAACGTATTTGCTGGGTTGATTAATTAATTCCCTACTTTTTTTTTTTTTTTTGAAAAGTACCATTACTATTTCTACTGTTATTGTATGTATTTTTTATCTCTGTATTATGTACTTCTTTCTTTTATTATTATTTAAAGATAATTCCGTTTGCAAGTTGATATTTATGTTGGATGCAGATTTAAATGTAGAACCTCCGAAGGTAAAATTATGTAACGCTTCACAATAATCTACATTATAGGTACTATTTACCACTTAGAGAAATTTTTCAGACTAACAGATTTGGTTTAATTCTAATGCGCCAGGGATCAAGCATATATCTTAAAACGGTTCCTTTTACCAATCCTTAATATTTACCATTTTAATAAATATTCACTTTTTAAAAAAGTAGAAAGGTTTATTAAATGTCCCCCTCATATCACGTTTTTTGGTCAATGTAGGTACATTACTTTCTAGTGTATTACAGTGTTCAGTACTTTATTATGTTAAATAGAACGTTTTAATTAACATATCTTAAAGAACGCCTAGAATAACAACCATCACAAATTTATTACATATTGTTTTGTTCTCACTTTCACGGTGTACTTGTATTAAGAATTTCATCTATTGTCATGTCGCTGAAATCATTAATTTCTTTTTGTTGTTTTCTACATAAGTGTTTTTCAGCCGTGGCTTAAGGTTTCCCCTTCGGGTTCCGGTAAATTTATCTATAATATTTAGAAAATGTATGCCTGTGCTTGCTTACGATGCTTATAAAAAAAAAATACCGGCTAAGTGCGAGTCGAACTCGCGCACCGAGGGTTCCGACAAACCTGTATATATGTGATATAAATATGTGATAATACTAAAAATTTAAGGTTTTCGGAATTTTTCCTTTATATGTGCTATAAAACATTGCTTCATGCCAAATTTCAAGATTCTAAATCGACTGGAAGTACCCTTTAGGTTTTGATTCCCTTGCGGCTTAAATTGCTGTTTCTTTCGATTGCGTTGTCATAGAAGTTAAATTTTGTTACAGCTTAAAGGTATTATAGACCTGAGTATTTGATATGAATTTCAATTTAATACATCTACGCGTTCATGAGAAAAGGGGTAGTAATTTTAAAATTATTAAAAATATTTTTATTATTGATGTAACTAAAAATTTACGGTTTTCGCAATTTTTTCCTTTATCTGTGCTATAAGGCGTTGCTTCGTACCAAATTTCAAGATTCTGTGTTCACAAGAAGTACCCTGTAGGTTTTGATTCGAAAATTTGCGGATATTTGCGGCATAAACGGCTGTATCTTTTGATTGCGTTGGCTTAGAAGTTTGATTTTTTCACAGCTCCAAGGGACAATAGACCTGAGTCATTTCTGAGCAAATATTTGAGTCAATGAAGCTTAAAAATCGTTAAAATTTCTTAATTGTTAGCAGCAGGTGTGATTTTGATAATTTTTTTATAATATTATATTTTTATTACAATTCAAAATCAGAGAAAGGTCTTTTTAATATATTACATTTCATAACGTCTTAAATATTAAAATTTCGGTAAAAATATTAAAGAGTAGATTTTTCCTGTAAAATTAATGTTTAAATGATACAAATAATTATTAACCTCAACTGAGAGAAACATTTCTAAATGTAAATTTTCAACTAACCCAACTCACTTTTTAATAAATATTGTTTGTATTGTGTAAAAAGTAGAAATAGTTATTTTCGCAACTTGGGACGTTTCCGATATTGAATAACTTAAAAACAAACATTTAAAAAATATCAGCAAAATTGGATCTCAGCTCTAGCTGGGAATTAGAACGTGAAAACCTTCATTATCCGGACTATCTTGAACTATTAATTTGGTAATTTGGATAAAATTACTAAGTAAAGTTGTACCTCAGTTACTACACACTAATAAAGAGGCACTTTTGGATTTCACAAAATTTGTTAACAAAAAAGTGACATTCGTTTCGTCATACAGGGACTTCTTCAGGAGTTATAACTAAACTTATTCTGAAAACAAGTTTAAACCCTAGAAGTATCGAGTGGGGGATGAAATTGTTTTAAAAGTGGTAAGTTACTTACCTCTATTTGTTCACTTATAATAGATATTACGACAGTTTTTATTTTTATTAATTTCTAGTGTTCTAACGGAATGTCAGGTAACTGTTGACAAAATCAATTGTACCGTAGTTCTTGGGAAGTCAAAAAATAAGGAAAAATATAACAATACACCTTCTAGGTATGGAAAGCTGAATTAGAGACATATTAGAAACAGCAATAGCAGCAATGAGGAACACAAGAATAGTTATTAGTGGTATGATACACGGAGAAAACAATCATGAAAATATTGCTAGAATTTTAGCAAACATGACTGAAAAATCTGTCAATTATGCGGACGACCAGACGCTCAAGGAGATTTTACTAGAAATGTCTAGTCAATCTACGTTCGGTGTTGAGACTGAATTCTAGTAAAATTGACTTGATTAGAAAACATTTTTTACAGTTCTTATCACTAATTTTACTAAACTATTCTCATTCTAGTATTTTTTTATTTACGACACGATAAAATAATCGAGAGGTAGAGAAAAAAATTTACACTTATTTAGCTTGATTATTCTAATACTAATTATTAAAAAGAATGAAAAATTGTTTTATATTACCAAGTACATTTTATGAGAATTCTAGTATTATTTACAAGAAAAATTTTGCTTAACTAATGAAGTAATAAGATCATAATAATAATAATTATTTTTCTCCGAGTACCTATATTCTAGTTTTTAAGGAATGCGAATATTATGTAACTCAGGATAGAAACGGTGGAGCTGCGGGGTTCAATCAGAATTCGGACGATCATATGATAGTGACAAACATAAATTATATCGCATTTTGTAAAAAAATCCATTTATTTAAAACATTTAAACGAGAAAAAAATATAAATTAATATAATTAATGAGTCCCCACATAAGTATAGAACCATCTTGGAAATGAGCTTTTTTGTAGATATAAAAAAATTACCCAAATTTTAAAACAAAATTTCTGCCAAGAAGTTATATTCGTCTAATAATAGGTACGTAATACCCACTGTTGTAATATAATATTCTGAGCTAGTTCTCGAGAAAATGATGTGTTTAGGTGACATTACATCCTAATAATTTCTAGGTAGCATCTGAATACCTTCCACATTTTATGTATGTATGTATGTAAACCATTATCCACCATAACAATAGAATTTGCCAAAGATTTAACCATAACAATTATCTTCGCGCTGTGAAAAAAAAATTGAATAGGGTAGTTGACTGATATTAAATATTTAGATAATCTGTTAATATACGCATAATACGACAACAGAATTCGGAAACAAATTTCAAATTGGTGAAAAAATAATAAAAAAAGTTATAGGCTATTAAAGCTTTTTGCCTATCTCCTTGCAAAACCAAGTTTTGCCTCTAGGTAATTTATATGGCAGTACAAAGCGGTGATGTCACAATTCAGTATTTCCCTCTCTGTCTATTGGTGATTATTAATCGTTCATATTCATTTATTCATCTAGGCTATTTGTGAAATAAAAAAGCTTCAATTAAAATAATAATAAAGGAAAAATAGTCAACTATCCAATTCTTTAAGTTTCTTTAAAAGAATATATATCTCTCTACTTAATGAACGCTATAAAACACCAATATATCGATATATACATAATGAGTGAAAATGCTAAAAACACTTATAAATATGTATATCATGTTTGGTTAGTTTTGATTTTGTAGTAGGTTTAGTTTTGGTCTTAAACTTAAAAGCACATTTTTCAGTTTTTTTCTTAAATTAATTATTTTTCGAACTTTGTTCTTTGGAAGATAGTATTGCAAAAGGTAAACGATAAACAATATATATGTATAATCATTTTAAGACTTACCATATAGGTACCAGCCCATTTTAAAAACATCCTTTCTTGCAATAATGTCAACAAAATAAATAAAAAATTGCATGTAGGTGCGTATTAAACAAGTAATTTGTATTCAATATCGTATAATATAGACAATTACATATAATATTTAATTGTTTCATTAATAATAATAGCCATAAATGTATTTGTAAAGAAGTGGGTTATTCTGACGTGTATTTTAAAACATTTAAATGTGACATTTACATAAAAAATGAATATAATATCGTAAAGGTAGATTGCTAGAAATAATGCATATTATACAAAGAAACCATATGCAGATAAAAGACTTTGATTTTTAGAAATTGATTCAATTATTGGCCTTTTACTAATTATCATATTTTAAAATTTTTGTAAAAAAACTGACGCCAATGAAACTGAAAATTTCTATATTGGATACATTTATAAATTTTTGAAATACTTCATATATAAACAAATAATTTCAATGAACTTGATTCCAATATACTGTTTTTAGTTTTTTTGTAAAGATTTTGCAGGATGTGAAAAAAAGTTTGTTCAATTGTTCCTGCTTCTATTTAAGAGGAATTTAGGTTCACTCGTTGCGTTAATTAAATAATTTTCTTAATCCAGTTAACCCTAAACTGATCTTGAGCTTAAGGTTCATCATATGCCTCTGACAAAATAAAAATGGTACAAGGGTGAATAGATTTTAAATTAGAAAAATATGAGACTACAATAAGGAAATAAATAAAAAAAGACAGCCCAAAAAAAGTTTTTAGGAATCGTGAAAGTAGGTGATGGTCGTAGTTAGGGGGAAAAACACAAAATAATGGATGATTAGAAAGCTAATTGTGAAATAATTACAACTCAAGCATTTATTTACACATTTTTAAAGAAACTATTACAGAAGGACCTAAACTAAGACAGGATGACCCAGAATCGAATCTACAATCTCCCAAGTTTTAACCATTTGACCACACAACTCTTTTTCTCATACTTTACTAAGGAATATTCGTTTCGTTTAATGTAACCTCAACTTTACCCATTAAGTGCTGTTGATAATTTCCACAAGAAAAGCTTTTTTGTGACAACTAGGAATAAGTTCCTTCTATTCAAATTAGGATTTCATCAACACAAAAGTCTTCATTTTCATTTCCAACACTTGCCTTTATCTAAAAATCGAGATCAAGAAATTAAAAGACTGGAAAAACTTTGGAAGCGTTATAGAACAAACGAAGTAGATTAAATCCCAACATCAAAACACAAATTACTAACATCAGACAGAAGAATAGAAAATGAAGAAAGTAAAACAGGGAGGATCATATCTCAGGATTTAAAAAAGATACTGGAAACTTTAAACAAGTAATCCTGTTAAAGACAAAAACCTAATAGTGCATAACACTTTTTCGATAAAGACAAGTATTCCATTTATCCATTAATTAAAAAGTGCAATGCACCACGCTAGATTTTTGTTAGAAATAGAAGGTTTATTATATGCTATCAAGTATTTATTAAACTGCATAAAGATATTGAGTCTTGATAAAATTTTTAAATTTAGAAAATTCTCGACGTGATTATATTGATTTTTATATCGACGCTCTTGTCGTAAATAAATACAAAATTAAGACAAGGATTGTTGAAAATCAAAAATCTCTAAAATCCTTAATTTAAATTAGACTCTAACAGAAGAAATTGTGAATGATTTTATTCTATAGAGAGCGAGTAAATTTCTATTAGAGATGCAATTAACATTTTTAATTGGTATCTACACAAAATACCTCTAAAAACGTGACTTTACGCTTTGATCTACATTTGGTCAGCGGTGAATTAAATCGCAACTACTGGAATGACTCATACAAACAGTAAATAGTATTTTCGATGTAATCGCGCTGACCATGGGTGTTAATAATCGAGTCACGGATCTCCTTCCTAACGTCATAATGTTTTGTTGTTATAACGTAACAGTTCTTAACTTGTAAGACTTTTACCGAGGTTGTTAGCAAGCGCCACAACCACTTTCACCCGGATCTTCGCTGCCTACCAATACAGGCACTACTGCACGTGCCTATATATATACAGGGCGTTATAGTATTGATATTATACAAATAAGGAATATCGAAAAAAGATAGGGATAAGATAGATATCTATTACTTTAAATAGAGTGCCAACTTGAAATTCGTTGAAACTATCAATTATTCAAAGTATGAATCTGGATATTACAGGAAAAAAAATATGTTTGTGGTGTTATAAACGACCAATGAATATGCTACAAAAGGTTAGAATGAAAAATTAAAGAGAACAAAAGGTGGAAGTCGATAAGGAAAAGGAGAAATATGATAATAAGTAGATCTACTTTTAAGACGTAAAGATCTTATTAGATATAGAAACAGAAGTGAAGAGAGGAAAAGAAACACTTAGATTAGCTTACTATCTTTACACTGTTACAAATTTTCGTAAAATTATAACTGTTTTACAAAACTAAAGATAAATAAAATTACAAATCAGTGTATGGCAATACAAAATTAAAATACAATTTAAGTAATCTTCTAATACCAGTTGTAATTTTACTATCTTTATGTATAAATTCTACACACATTGTGATTATACTAAACCGTTTATCAGCTTGCGATAGAAAGCATTTCGAATTTACAAACATTGTTTGTAATTTGATTTATTACAATTTTAAGAAAAATTACAAAAAAAATGTAATTGAAATAAAATGAAGTCAATGAAAGTTTAAAAATCTTTTTCTTATTTTTATAGTTGTAATTATAGAATTCCATAGTGTATTGTAATTTTACTAAAAATAAATCTGCTGTAGCAGAACTAAATCATCAAAAATTTTGTTTTACACATTGTGATGAATTTTTGAGACACAAAATAAAAATAAACTATAAAAAGAAAAAATAATGAATACAAATTCAAAATTAATACAACCATTGAACTACTCTTTCTGTGATTATTTATTCACATAATAAACGAAGTTATTAGAAACGCTCGTGTTGTTATTTCTTGTCTTTTAGCATAAAAACATTAGTTTCATCAGTGGCCGCCAGATGGCGATGTCTTCCATGTTTGCAGGACATTTGTATTCCAATATTTATGAAGCCAAAGATATCAACCCCGGGTAGTTATTCAATAAAAGCAATTCAACGGTGAGTGTTGATATAACATATCATGCTTAACTTTTTAAGAATATCTTTCTATACTTTCTTAACATAACTATGAGGTGTATCAATTACAATCTTTTTTCTTGATTGTCCAAACATGCCATTTTTTTCGTTGATTTTGTCACTCGCGTTTTCTCGACTTCTAAACGTACTGAAATTACGAAGTATTTTTAGCATAACTTTAATAACATTACAATATTTGTATTTTTATATTACTAACTAGATTATTGGTAACTGTAGTAAAATTGCTACGAATATTTTGTAATATTCCGAAACTTAGTTGAAATTAATTGTGTATGCGTAGCATAATTACAATAAAGTATACTGAAATTACTAAACATTTTCAGTATAATTTGTTTAACAAAATTACAATATTTGTATTGTAATATTACTACAAGTACAGATTATAGGTAACTCTTTAGTAAAATTACTACAAACGTTTTGTAAGAGCAACATAATTATTCTATAACATCTAAAGCCAAAAATAATGGCTCAAAACTGATGTCAGTGTCACTATAAAAACAATGGCTCTGAGGATTCACTTTCACCCATTAAAGACACTACTCTTATGATAACCATAGCAATAAAACGATATAACGAGCTCCATGTCGTCTTTATTACAATTAGACCAATCGTCTTTTACATGCAGAATAAAGAGTTTTGTTCCACACGTTTCACATGAAATTGGGATTAGCCGGATTTTACGTTGGTTTTGTAGCATTTTATGTGGATTTAATTGTTTTGGTTTTCATTGATGCAAAACTTCATTAACACATTCAGACCAAGGAAATAATTCAATTAAATTCACGTGAAGTCCTTAGGAAAGCATACTTACATACTTCATGTAAACTTCATAAAATACTCTGAACTCAAGAGAAAAACCTACATGTATCTAATGAAACCTACACGAAGTTGAAACCTTATACCCCGAAATCCACAAGGGACTCAATAATGCTGACGTAGAATTCATTCAATTCAACGAAGAAGTAGAAAGACACCCAACGAAATTCCCTGAAATTCGTTGAAATCTTATGGTATCATGAAATTTACATGAGATCCAAAGAAATTCACTGAACACAAGTGAAAAATGTAAGAACGTTCAATTCACTCGTAGTCCTTCAGTTGAAGAATTATGATATGAAATTCACTGATTTTAATGGACAAGTAGAAAGACATCTAAAGGAATTCTAAAGAAATTAAGTGGAAATTTTTTAAGTGTTTTCTTTTTTCCTAAAGGAATTCACTTGAGATGCCCTGACATTCATCGAAACTTGATTATTATTATGAAATCTAATGAAATTCGCATGAAATTCACTGAAATCAAAGGATAAAAATTAAGGACATTCGCTACAATTCTCTTGAAATCCTTTGAAATTCATTAAAGTCTTATGATATGAAATACAAGTCATAAATGAGATTCTCTTACAAAGCCCTAAAATTCGTTGTAACCTAGTAATGTCATGTCCAATTAAATACGCACGAAATTCACTAAATATATATCGGAAATATCTGAAAGGATCCAACAAAATGAATGGAAAATCTCTTGAAATTAGCTAAAATCTTATGATATTACGAAGTCCACATGAAATTCAATGAGATCTGCATAAATTGCTGTAAAAATTAACGTATGATCCGACGAATTCCAATCTTATATAAAATTTGTGGGACAATTTTTTTTTATGAGTAATTGCCCCTCGCTGGTCTTTGCTAAATAGCTTATTTGTAACGTGTTGTTTAAAGTTTTTACAAAAATTGATGTAACTATCCACAAATTTGTTCTAGTACTTACCTTATTTACCTGCTCATACTTTCGCTTGTATCAGTTTGGATTTTACTCAAATATTATACAATTTCAAAGAATTTTATTAATGATTCTATCGGATTTCATGCGGATTACATTTAATTGATATTTTTATCTAGATTGTATCAGTCATAGAGATCTTAAAATATCCTTGGAGTTTCTTTTACCTATTGTCTTTTGACAATTTTAGAAATCTTGCATTCGTCTTGGAGAAAAATCACTTAAATTCGGTGAAACAACTTGGAATTGATTAGTTCTCGCGGTTGATTGTTCTTCTATATGGTAATAGCAATTCTATCATCAGTAACTTCGCTGTTCTTGTATTTATCAGTATTACATTTTATTTTTTTTCACTGACTATCTCATTAATTACTCCTTAATAATTAAACATTCTGTTTGTTGGGTACAATTTATGTTTATATTTCTGAAAGGTAATTGTAAATGAAAACTAAAAATTATTATTAATGTGTCTATTTTCATCAATTTATATTATAGATACATTTAATTTTCAGTTTAAAAAAGAAAACGATACTTTGTAATTCAAATAAAGTGGCAGTTACATTAAAAAAGTTTATTTTAATGAGCATCTTAATCTAAACATTTCGCACTTCCGCTTTCGCGGTAGTGTACCAATAAATCGTCATCGTTCTGCGCATTCGTTGTTAATAGACGTTTAGTAAACGTTTTGCTGGTGATCTTCGTGGTGGTAGCCACCGGTTCTGATGCTGGAAGATGAGGAAGATGCTGGGCCTGCAGCGTATGCTACTGGGGAGGAGTATGACACATATGGACTGGAAGCGTAAGCTACAGCTGGAGACGAGTATACACGACGGGCATAGACGGCGGGGGTGTAGGATATATCATTATAATATGAAGGGGCAGCTACGGCAACTTTACGAACGACGTAGGAGGGGCTGGAGTAAGATACAGCTGGAGCAGAGTAGGTTACGGCGGGGGCTGAGTATGTTACAGCTGGGGCTGAGTATGCAACGGCTGGTGCAGAGTATGCAACGGCTGGTGCAGAGTAAGCAACTGTGGAATGAAAAAGGAGAAAATTAACCAATGAAAAATTTTTCCAACAATTGCCTTATTCACATTAAAAATTCAAATAAAGATGTAGATTTGGAAAATGCTAAATAGTGGCTAGCAAACCAAATAATAACTTTTTGTTCAAAGAAGACAGTTATTTCGAATTTTGGGTTCGGTTCAAAACATTGAAAGTAATTTCCAAGCATACCATTGAATTTGGCTCCAGATCAATTTTAATGTCTCTTCGAAGGGTTTTACGAGTCGATTTTCAAGAATTCTTGTCTTGATTTAAGACAATAGCATCGACATAGAAATCAAGACAAGATTAAGAGAATCACGTCCAGAATAAAAAAAAAATCAAGAGCCTCGTCAATGCAGTTTAATAAATACCTAGTTGGATATATTAAACTTTGGTATTTAAACAAACAAGTATTTTTCTAACAAAAATCTAGCCTGGTACATTTCACTTATTGATACGTATCCTTTTTAATTCAAGACTAAACCATTTATCGTCGACAGGTAAATTGATGTATTTTTTGAAATTCTACAACACAAGAAAATTTACCTTATTGATCTTAATTTTCAAATCAAGGCAAGAGTTGAACGTTGAGACCATGACTCTTGTTCTGTTGAACCCTTAAGTCTTAGTAAATATTTCTTTTTAAGTTGTCTTTGATTAATCTTAAATTGATTTATGTGAAACCAATTATGAGGTACTCACAGGGTATATTCAGGCGGAAGTCTCGTAATTGAAAACGTAACGTTGTTTTTATTCTTTGCTTTGGTACAAATTGTTTGTTTTTAAGAATTTTTGGAGAAGCTGCATATTCTTGAAACATTTTAAGGTGAAAAAGTTTGGAAACTTGAAGGAAAAGTATCCCTATTGGAATCAGATCCCTTAATACAATCTAAAAACTCTGTGATACCCTTAAGGTGGGATCTTTTAATCATGTTTAGTTATTTAGCAATTTTGCAAAGCAAAAAATTAATTTATGTGATCACCTAGTGGTCCCTAAAGTATTTTAAACAACTAAACTATTAATAATTAATAACTACATTTTTTTGTATATCTATACACAAATTCTAATACTTATTTACAAACTAAATTTTTGGTAGGATAATTAACATTAAAAGTTAGAAAACAATTCTTGACCAACGCTACAAAAGAATAATCGTGGTTGTAACGTATTCCTAACTAAACCGAGTATTTTCTCAGCCTAATTATACTAATGCGATTTCATGAAAACTGAATAATGTAGTAATTATCTTAGCACAATGGTTTAAACTAATAAGTCTAGCCATATACGTAGAGGTAAGCAAACGGCGTCAAAACATCCTTCTTTCAACCTACAATACGTTGGATTCATTAAGTGAAGTATGTACATATTACCTACACGTTGGTATGTGGGATAGAAATATTGAGATCATTCAAAAATGGAAATTCAAAATAGAATTCTTGCCAAATTAAATTAATCTAACCAGATTAGTTAGTAGACCACCACGTTATTAATATGTAATATAATTTAATCGAAAATTGTATAATGTAGTAATGTAGGTAACCAACTGAATTGGTAGTAGAATAGTATTACATGCCCACACATTGAAAATAAATATGAGTCATTCAAATTGAACATTTAATTCAATTACCTGTCAATTTATCAATAAGTACGTTAGTTATTAATTAATCAAACGGGTTCACACTTTCCACTGAAAATTGTAAATCAAAATATGATTCACCTTTTGGATTTTATTATTAATTTTAAATAGAAATTAATTGCAAAAAGGCCTTGTGACTGCACAAAGATTTCTTTTAGTTAGTTAATTAGTTATAAAATTGATTCTCCATTAAATAGTTGATTATTACCATATTCCCTTAATAATTTTTGATACAAACCTGGCGATGATCGTACAGCAGCGACAGCAGCACCAGCTCCGATTTGGTGGCGAGAATCTTCATGATGGTAATCAGTCTTAGTGTGGCTACTTACAGAAGAAGCGGGAGACGCTGCTACAGCTACTGGGGCTGATGAGTAAGCAACTGGGGCAGCAGCTGAATAGACCACTAAGGAGGTCATTCAAGCAATTAGTGTTTAAATATTGAAAGGAAGTCTAATAAGAGATTATTGTTAGGTAAGGGGAAGAAATGAAGTTGGTTTAATAGAAAAACAGTGTTTAATATTGAGTGTTTGTGATACTACAAAAACTACAAAGTTTAATTTTAAAGGCTCCTAAGGTTATTGATCTATTGGATTGAGGAGTTCAAAATATAAGGCCACATTAAATAATTTACATTTGTAACCGTTTGGTGTTCCTATGTAAAATCAGGTTTTTAGTTTGGAATATCTAAGTGTCTGGCTTTAATTTTGAACATTTAATTTTTTATTTTTTAAAGCAGTGTGGCCTTATATTTGAAAGTATACTGAATATGAAAATTGTGAAGTGAGTAAACACCAACCTGGTGAAGCTCTCACTGCGGCTACAGAGGCACCAGGCCCAACTGCATTGTGAGAGTTTTCGTGGTGATAATCAGTCTTTGTGTGGCTACTTACTGACGAAGCAGGAGAACCTGCCACTGCCACTGGCGCAGATGAATATGCAACTGCGAAGAATATTTTTACCAATTAGTTGATTTTACGGTAATTAACATATTGTTGTCAACCGGGAATAAGTTACTATTGTGGTAAAAAAAATGAAAAGTGTATTTATTGTTTACGTTTAAAGAAGAGAAATTGTTCACAATTACTGATCTGTAGATAATGGAATTAAAACTTTAAGAAATTATGATTATGCTCAATGATTTTAATTTCTGCTTCCATTTAGCACTGATTTTTGTCCATCATCAAAAGATTCGGCCATTGTGTCACAATTTCATAAATAATAATAATAGAAGAAGTCAAAAGAAAAGAGGAAATTGTGAGAAATATGAAAGTAATCTAAACTACCTGGTGCGCCACTATAAGCAGCAACTACGGGTTGACTAACTGCTACGGCACCAGCACCAACATCTGAACGGGAAGCCTCATGGTGATAATCAGTTCTAGAACTGCTACTTACTGAAGAGCCAGGTGCAACCTCTACTGGAGAAGAGTAAGCAACTGAAGGGAACGGAAAATAACAATTAGTCCAACAGAAGCAGAAATGTTAAAGCAGAAACAGGTAAAAGAGAAAGCAGAGATAGCCCAACAGGAGTACAGAAGTTTTTCTGGGCATGGTTGTTACCGGCAGAAGTACCACTTTCTTTCAGATCTGTTAGCCCCAAAGCATTCTGCACCGAATTCCGGCTTTTTTTTTCAAAACAAGGGCTAAATAATATTAATCGTTTACTCTTTTCGAGCTTTGTGAAACAAGGTACAATTTCGATTTTTAGGCAAGTCTTTTACCTTCTTGACATTAATAGTTCTCTTACTTTAGACCATGTTTTCATAAATCCAATCAACAAACTATTGTACCCAATTGTGTGAGTTTAAAAGCACTCAGGAAAAAGAGTTGTAAGTAAATTCTACACCAATTTATGTCATGCAAATATAATTTGCAGTTTCATTATACCTGAAGCAGGACCGAAGGATGAATCTGCAACATTTGAAGCCACGGTACCGAGAGGAGTAATAGTGAAGGACGTTTCGTTACTATAATCTGTCTTATTGTAACTCGAAGAAGAAATGGGAACAGATATTGGAATGGAAGCATAAGAAAGTAATGTGGGATCTACATTTCCTACAAAGGGAGTTACTGATTGAAGTCTTTCATCGCTACTGTTAATACTATTAAACGTTTTCAAAGAAACAAGTGGTTGTGCAGGGGATGGACTAAGGATATATTGAACTGACTGAATTGGTGTAGCGGGAGTTCCAATCCAATGCTGGGAAACTTCTTGCCCAAAATCAGTTTTGGTGGAACTTATTATAGAAGGAACTGTTGACACGACTGACAGTGCAGGGACTTGCACAGAAGCTACATCTACTTCTGAGTTGTCAGCTTCAACAGAGACCACATTAGGAAACGTTTGCTCCAGGCTTTCTTTCAAATTCTTTATATCAGCAACAACTTTGGAAGTTATATCTTTACCCGAAGGAACAATATTTACCACCGAATTGTCAGCGTCAACAGAGACTGTATCAGGAAATCTTTGTTCGGGACTTTCTTTCAGATTCGCCACATCTACATTAACTTTTGAAGTTATGTCTTTACCCGATGGAACAATATTTACCACTGGATTTCCAGCATCAACAGAGACTACATCAGGAAATCTTTGTTCGAGACTTTCTCTCAGATTTGCTACATCAGCATCAATTTTCGAGTTCACCTCAACATTTTGAACAGTAGGTAATGGTGTTGAAGATACGAAATTTGTATACTGAGAAACCTGAGGTACCACGAGCCCTGGAGAATTGAAAACGTAATCAGGCGAAACTAAAACTTTGGATGGTTCAGAAACTGATTCAACAGCTACATTGTAACCGGCAACTGAAGGAACCGGAGATGCTCGTGATACTAAGTCAAAGGAAACATGAGGAGAACGAACTTCCTGTTTCTCTACTTCGGTGTAACTATCAATGAAAGTAGCTGGAAAAGATCTAACAGAAGCATTCAATGGTTCTTTATCGCTGATGTAGGATATTACAACAGAAGGTCCTTCTTGGGCTACATTGTAATCAGTGATGACAGTCTTGGGAGTCTGTACCAAGAGCGCGGAATCTTTGCTACCATTATCAACTAAGGAGGAAGAAATGAATTCCACAGAATCAGCTGGTTGTGACGCGTAGGATACTTGAACAGAGGGTAAATTAAAATCAGAAACAACTGCCTTTGGAGCCTGTACGACTAGGAGAGAATCATCCCCACTTCTATCTTCGATGTTACTTTGAATTTTTTGAAGTGGACGCAAAGGTTGATTTGATACAAATGAATTTACAACAACTTCATTAACGGAAGATTGTGGAACATTGACATTAAGTTCGCTTTTGAAGACAGGCACAATGGTGGGAGAGGTATTTAGAGAAGCGTCAGACGTAACATTAGCAGTTTCGACTGTTGTATCACCATCACCTTCAGTAACAGTAATACTGACAGTTGGAGTAGTTTGATCTACTTCTGAATCTTCGACGACAGTAACTGTTGAAGTGGCAACAGTTTCATCTAATGTTGAATTTTCAACCGAAACTTCATTAACTGTAATTGATTTAGAACTACGACCTGTAATTTCAGGTGAAGTAGGAAGAAATTCTGTAATCGACAAGGGATTTATTAATGTACTAGAAGGGACAACAACAGACTTTACTGTACTTATTTCTGGGATTATTTCGTCACTGGCACTCGCTCTATTATTTATGTAAACGTTTGGAACGACATTATGGGAAACAGGAGGCAAATATTCTAAAGATACCGGAGAAGGTGACGAGGAAACAACAATTCCAGGAACACTGGTTACATAATTTTGACTTTTGATTTCGACAACTGGTAGTTGTTCGAAAACTAAACTACTCGCAGAAGGTACCGCAGGATCAACAACAGTTTCTGAGTACTCGTTACTAGAGTCTGTCCTGCTATAGTTGCTAAAGGAAGTTAGTGGTAGTGCTACCACAGGAGCAGAATGGATCTCGGTAGGGTATTGCTGAACAGTCGAGGGATCTGCGTTGGCATAGTTTTAGATGAAAAGAGACATTATAGTAAAATTTATGTATATAATATGTACATACCACAAGAAAGTATACGAGTTGGTATTAAAAGTGGTGCACTAATTATTTACCTAAGCACCTAAGTATACATTGTGCTGTGAATTTATTAACATGCAAAGAGCTACTAATAATACTATCTGACACTACTAGTAATTAAATAAAATAAATAGAATATCTAAGAAGAGTCTAATAAGGCAATTACTATCAAAAACTACAAGTAGAAAGTTTTGTTTTAACTTTCAAAAAGGGGACAAATAATTTTTTGAAACTGTATATACTGTGAGCGATTTTCTTTTTATTTAATAAAAATTTTTTAGGCGACTATATTTTGTTAAATTTACAGTTTATAAAAAAAATCGAAAAGTCGAAATAATATTTTTTGAGTACAAGAATACTCTAAGTAGATGCTTTTGAAGTATTTTTCAAATAACAATTGTTGATTTTAAATCAAGCAAGATAATTCACTCTACCTACTAGAAATTTGTTCTTCGAGATGACTCATCTGAAATTATTGTAGAAATAAATTTAGAGAGCAACTTTTGATAAAACTATTAATGGATTCAAAAAATGCTTAAAAGAACCTTTGCTCAGGGATATCCCCCTCTATTTATTTTTCCAACTATCTCAGGTGGTCCATTTCGAAGGAAAAATTAGCATTGGAGTGATTTTTCTTCTTTATTGCTATTCTGTTCGATTTGATTAAGGCACATTCTCACGAATCAAGTTTAGTTGATCAACAGAAGTTGAACAGAAACTTCCTTTGATCAACCATTTAGCTAATCAAGAAAAGTTTGGTCCATATGAGCCACAGTAGTGAAGATATTATCATTCAACTGATAGTCATCATTCATTGCTTTCTAATTAAAACTCTTTTGAAACTTGTTAACTTAAGTAGATGTATTTCAGAATATCTTGAGCTGTAACGTTCACAAGAGGCTGAGGCAAGGTCAAAACTCATGATTCTAAAATCCTTTTCTGGACTGTGGCGGTAGGTACGTGCTTTTGATAGATTTGTTCCAAATAGTATAAAAAAATTGCCAAATAATAAAACAGTTTTAAAATTAAGTTTGAGATGGTCTGAAAGAGTTATGTCGAAATTTTTAAATCTCAGTGAGATTTTTGGTCCCAATATGTGCCTTCCGTAGAAATCACAAATTTTTAAAAATTTCACCAAGGGTTTGTAATTGATTTTGTTATTAAGAAATGTTTCACAAACAATGCACAAAGAAGTCTACAAAATTTACATAATAATCTTCTTAGTTTTTATTTGATCAAAATTGCAACCATCTGTTTATATGAATTTATATGAAAGAAAATGAGCAAACGCTGATTTAAGTTGTATCTAACTTCAATTAGAATCGATCAACAAAACTTGACTTGAGAAGACGCCTAATTTATACATTTGTGGTATATAATCATAAAACCGTATATATCTAGCAATGTAGATATTATTTTTTTTTATATTTCTTACCTGGTACAGCTCCAACGGAAGCAACAACGGGATCAGCAGCTACAGCAGCAACACCACCTCCAACAACACTGTGGGAGTTTTCGTTGTGGTAATCTGTTTTACTGTGACTGCTGACCGAAGAAGGAGCTGCAACAACAGGAGCAGAGTATGCTAGAGGCGCAGAGTAGTATACACTTGGCTTGGCGATGGCTACGGCCAAAAGGACGGAGAATACAGCAAGTTTGAACATGACGACTGATTATCTATTTAAGCGTCTTCCACTGAAATCATTATAAATAACAGACATTAACCACTAAGGAAAGTAATTAAACCTTCAACATAAGAAAATAAATAAAACAATAGGATTTAGGGTTCCTAACCAAAATACCCACTGCTGGACATAAATTTGGGGCACTTTAAGCGAAAATGTTGGCCTTTTTGTTGCTGAATAAAATCTAAAATTTAAACCCACTAACAGAAAATTAAAATTCCTTTTTTATGTTCTTGGAATTTTTAGAATATTCCCGAATTATTTTATTTGACTTGGATTTCAGAATAAATAGTTCAACTGAAATTTTTATATCATCAGTTTATATCATTATTATAAATAAATAAAAATGAGAGCATTGTATGGTAAAGTCTGGATGAAAACCGAATCATTCTTGATAGGGGATGCTTCCACTAGATCAGTTATTGTTAGAAGTACAAATGGTGTTCCTTGATTGTTAATTTTGTGTAAATATATTGATTACAAAAATATTAAAAATGGATTGGTAATTTTGAAATTGTTTTACTATTATACTTCTTCAAACTATAAATGTTTTATACCCTACATTTAATTTGAAATAATTTTAACTAAAATGATAATTTCCTCACGTGGAATGGCAAGCCAAAATAAGCAGTAGATTAACAAGTTTACCCACTTCCAAATTATGTTAATCCCAATAAAATATAGAATACGTTAACGACGAATTTAATTACCAATAGAAATAAACAAACGGATTTTGGTTTCATGTAGGCATGGGATTCTAATGCAAAACTAAATTAAGTATGTACCTTTGCACCTACACCTTAACATCTCCATTACTTTGTAGAGCATAATAACACAATGTTTCTAATTCAAATGACCGATCTATCAATCATACATTTCCTACGCATGTCTATTCAACAATTACATAAACAATGTAGGTGCTGCGGTGAATAATTAAATGTTAATGTACAAATTAAATCCGTTAAAGTATCTATGTAAGGATATGTTTGATTAGCAACTGAAACAATTTTCAATTAATTCCGGATCAAAGTTGGATAACAATAATTTTTGGTGGATGCAGAATCAGTTTCTAGATAGCATATGTTTGTATTTAGTTAATTAAGAATATTTAAATAATGCAAAATTATAAACATATTTAACCACTAAAAATTTTGAGAAATTTATTATTAAATTATCCTTAATCAAAAACTTTCAGGACAAATAATTATTATTAAACGCAGTTAATTATTTTAAGAAATTAATTTAAATAGCGATAAAAATTATTGAAATAATTAAGAAAATCTAAAATAGTAAGTTAATAAAAGTTAAGCTTTTCATAATTAAAAAAACAGTATTTTTATTTTCTAAATTAAACATAAAATTTTTGATATTAAAAATATCTTTATAATTAAATAACACCCTAATACCAATAATTGTGTTTAAATAAATGGTAAATTAAAAATGAAATTCACAAGGAACGAATGAAATATATTAAAAATATAATTAAGGTTTTGATTTAATTATTGAGAACATTTTTAGATTTAAATTAAATTATGTTATATCAACAATTATGTCAAAGATATTGTTTTCTTTTTGAAATTAGACCAGAATACTATTTTATATATAATAAAAAACAATAAAATGTTTCAACAAATTTATTAAGAAAAATTCTCTTACAATTGTTTCGACAAATCTGTCATTATCAAAGAGAGTAATAAGAAGTACCTTGATAATGACAGATTTGTCGAAACAATTGTAAGAGAATTTTTCTTAATAAATTTGTTGAAACATTTTATTGTTTTTTATTATATTTAAAATATGTTTCATCAAAAATACACCACCAATAGCTTATTAATTACTATTTTATTATTTTATGGTCTGTATTAAATAAAACAAATGTTTGCTTTAATTTTTACACAAAAAAATAAAAACAAGAATTATACTAAGTAAATTAAAACTCGAATTTATTGATATTAGTTATATAATATTATTGATGAATTAAATTGCTGTTTATTATAAAAAATTGTTACATTAGTATTAGTTTACGTATGTTGGTAATTTAAGTTGAATATGATTATGTAGAACGATAATAATATAATTTGGATCGCTTACCTTGTTCTGTTGTTAATAGTCCAAGAATTGTACTGATGTTGATATTGGGGCTTCCGCGCTTTTATATAAAGGATCAATCATCAAGGTAGTTGTCTGGGTGACATTTAAAAATCTTGGCGTCCAACCGATTTGGCGGATATGGCAGTTTCTTAGAGGTGGAGAAGTGTGATGTGACGATGATGATGTTACTGTTGTTTTCTCAAATCGTTTTTTTTTTTCGTTTTTTTCATTAATTCGGAGGCAATCTCTAGGTCAAATGTCGAGAACTATTTCACATTTGCGAAGTCGTAAATTTCGATAATCGACAGGTAATATTTTTGAAAAGTCGACAAATCATATCCTGTTCCAAATCGATCCATACCAAAATATCAGGTGCAAATTTTATTAATTTTATGCTTGAAATTGTTAAACAAATGTGGAAAGTTAATTTTAGTTATGACTTAAAAATTGTCAATTTTAACAAATACGTCAATTAATGTGTACAACTTCCATAATTAGTCAAATATATCAGCAACATTGTTGCAGGAATAATTATAAATTCATCCATTCAAAAACTTCACTTACTTAAGGAGAAAAATGCAGTATACAAAATATTTAATATAATATTTGAAGAGAGTTTCATAACTTAATACATTAATCGTATTTTAATTAGAACGATTAAATTTTCAGTTTTAATTAAGTACCTACCTGTGTTTTTAATGGAAATGCAATGTCATCAAATAATACAATAAATTATAAAAAATGAAAAAGTATTGTTGTAAACATAAGTTTTCATTCTGCAAGTTTTTATTTACGTTTACTGCTCTGTTAATATAAAATGAATTATAATTAATAGATAAGACATCCAACTCAAGGTTTTGATTTGATCTTTTCTAATTTGTAGACGACATAATTTTTTTTTCCTTAATAAACAACTCTCCGCTACACTTAACAATTATTTATAATTGGTAAAGAATTTAAATTTATGTCTAGAACATAGTTTTTTAAACCATAAATTTTATATTTTCATTAAAATTGGCTAGTTAAATATATAAAATAATGTGGATTTCACATTAGATAAAATAAAACACATTAATCAATTTTCAAGAATGTAAAAGAAATCTTGATTTTTTTAATGTTGATGTATTCATTAGGCATTAGGGAATAAAACCAAAAAGTACGAAAAATTATTATTAAAGTAAGTTACAAAATATACAAAATTATTAATAATTATTTATAGAGTTAAAAAGTATCCTTTAGTTTAAGATTTAACAAAATTTTATTAATAGGATGCTTACGCATGTCGAAAAGCTTTTGAGTGTATATGATCAAAATTCAATACTTCTAAAGTTAATAAAGTTAATAGAAGAAGCAGGTGCATTAACTAAAAAAAAGAAGTCTGATTTACTAAAACAGTTTTGCTTGTATGTAATCTTCTGAATATAATGATGTTTCTATTTTTAGAAGCATTATGGAAATTTGCTCTTACAACTGCCCATAATTTATTACTATTTTAACGACGATCTTATGTAGATATACTTTCAGAAAATCAGGTGAAGTAAAGAATAGTAAAATTTCGTACTTAAGCTTGTTAAGTATCGAAAATTAATATTTATGTATTTATTTTGTGAAATCCACGTAAAAACATGTTCAATACTGCTTTAAAATTCCTATTTTAAGAGGTACATTTCGACTGAGCTTTTCAAGCTTAGTTAAAGTTCACTCGTTAAACAAGGTTCAAAGATCAGCCCAGTAATTAACTCCATAATTATTTTGAAAAGAGAGAGCAAAACTTTTTGAATAACAAGCTTAAAAAACATTGAAAAAATGTAAAAAACCCAAGGCTGATTTTTTGACCCATTTACAATATCTTTATCCCTTATTAGCTTTAATTTTTTACATACCTTTTATAAAATATTGAGGGAGATTCAAGATTATAGTGAAGGATCTTTTTGTAAAATTGTGTATATTTTACAAATACCTATGCTTGAAAATGATTATTTATTTGTAATTATGTTCAAAGGTATTTTTATTAATGAAGAAAATACAGTTTCAAATATAATATATACTCTTATATCATACCTTAGTTGGACAATAAAATTTCAAACTGTCATTTTTGTTTTATTTGATTTACATATGTGTGCGTAACACTGCTCTGATTAATTTTATAAGTACAGAAGGTCAAAAAATATGTTAAAAATAGTCAGGTGATCTAACTGTCCTGGGTGGGAGTTATCAGAAAAAAATGACAAAAAGTACTTTCTAAGAGGAAAAGATTATTGTTCCATACCTATACAACAGGTGAAACAGTACATACTTCGAATATACTAAAACAATAAAATAAACTACAATCATAGCCATTTAATTAGGTATTTAATAAATAGTAAAAATAGAATCATTTAATAACTGCTTCGTTAGCTATTTATTATTATTAAATACACAAACGTTTATTATGCAATTTCAGTCGAAGCCACATAAGTACATAGTACAATAGAATAATTGGTTATGTATAAATCTATTTATACATAATAAATAAATACACATGTGGAGAAAATTTACTTATTTTTTTTTTAAAGTACATTAAGCCTTTCAGGAAAGGTTGCATTTACTCAATCAAATATCTTGATGGCATAGGGGCAATCAGGGGAGTATTAAGGGGTGCTAATCATCCCAAACGTTAAATTAGTACAAAAAAAAATATTTTACGGTACTCATATTATTATCGTGTTACTGTAACAATGATATTTATCCAATATCTAAAAGGACGTTCTTGTCAAATCTTCTTACCTAATCAGTGGCTGCTATTTCTGCTATAAATTGAAACTATCGTAGGTTGCACCACGTACAAGGACCAATGATTAGAAATTAAAAAAGCTATTTTCTAAAAATAAATTGTGCAAAAATGTTTATTAATAACCTGTAAGTTCCAATATAAGATTTCGTAATATTGAATACGTATACTCATGTAAAATACAATTTTAAAACCATATCAACTAAAGATCATCGTTCTTTTCCACTTTCAAAAACACATTTAGTAAGAATTGTTTTCAGCACGATTTAGTTCATGGAGCAACAAACGATCCTGGAATATAAATGCTTCTCAAGAGATCATTCAGTACTTCCTTGTATACTTGTGTATGTATTATAGGATAATATAAGCACCTGTTTATTGTAATTCTTTAAGAAAAACATAATGCCTGAAGTAACTTTATCACTCAGAAGTCATAAGAATTAAGTTAATTAGAACACCTGATGATGCTAACCGAAATGAGCATTTTGGGGTTGTTATTTTTATAAGTTTTATATAAGTGTAACAGTAATTATTGGTTTAAAAATGAATATTAATTCCACGTTTCGATTTAGTTTTATACGATGCATACCCTAAAACTAATCAGTAATCCATAAATTGGTTATTAATATCAGTAAGACTTCACCTGTTACTGTTGAGAAGGTTTTAGTCATTAGTTGAAGGCCTCTACCACAGCTACACGTGCTTAGAGCTCTCCGTGAACATTTAGTATTTTTAGTGGAAGTTTCTTTTTCAATTCGGTTGAATTTTTAGTGATTAGTGAAGCTGAGACTCCTTTACAGACTGATAAGTTTATAGCAAAATCTAGAGTCGAATAGTGCAGTTATTGGTGCCTAAACACGATAAATTTTCCACATAAGTGTATCGACTCCTCTAGGGCGACAGGACGAAGATGAAATTTAAACACAAAAACGGTGGATAAAAACAAACATGAGGTTTTAATCCTAACCACCATTTTTATTGACATAATTTAATATATAAAATTCTCGTGTCACGGTGTGTGTTCCTCCGAAATGGCTCGACCGATTTTTCTGAAATTTTGTGTGCATATTGGTTAGGTCTGCGAATCGGCCAACATTTATTTTTTATCCCCCTAAGTGTTAAGGGTGGTCCACCCCAGCATACAAAAATACATACAACCCTTAATTTTCACCCCTCTACGATCAACCCCCATTTTGCAGTAGCGATATTAGTACTGTAATAATCTTCAACTCTCAGTGGTCGATAACTGATCAATTATTATCAATCGATTAGTCATCCCCGCCAGGCGTCTACTGGTGTCACTATCTACCCAGCAAACAACACACGGAGTGGGGATGAGAATGAAGCAGATTTTTTTAGAATGTTACAGGGAGTTCAAATATGTTCTGAGAAGTAAAAGAATGTTTTATTATAACATTTCAGAATGATTTGGCAATGTTCAAGAATGTTCCAGAATCTTGAAGATCATTCAAGAATGTTTGAGAATGTTAAAAAAAGTTAGAAAATTCGCGAATATTCTAGAAAGTTCCATCAAACGTGTATTATATTCTTACCCGGGCAACGCTGGGTATTGCTGCTAGTAATTAATATTAATTTGAAGTAATAAACAATTTTAAATATATGAATGATATGTACTTATAAAAATGAGTGTCAGTAACATGATCAGTCCCGTAACTGTGATAAAATAAGTATTTTAAGGTCGCTTTTGCTGTATAAACAATTATTTTCTTTTGCTTTTTGATGTCAGTGACACATGACACTTATTAATTCTATCCCATGCCCTAATAAATGTCTCTAGTTAGTGGTATATTTTGAAATGGCAAGACTGCGCACTGCACAAGGGTTCTAACGAAAAAGGGATCTTGTTGGACCAGGACCGAACCGCTGGAATTCTGAATTTGAAGGTCTCATTGAACTTATCACCGAAGGCATTTGATATTATCAATGAAATAGCACTTTTTGAAAGTCGTAGTAAATTAAAAAATAGTTATACTTCTGTATTTTCTAACAAATCTTTTGTACAGTTTGTTAGTATTGTCAAAACAGTCTAAAACTATTTGAAGGAAAATAGTATGATTATCAGTTAGAGATTTTATAGGTCTCATAAAACAATATTCACTCTTTCAGGGCGATTTTTTAGAAGTGTGCAGTTCTTATTTTTTGATTCGTAAGTGACAAATGTCTATCGCATGGACAGGGAGGTCGTTTAGCAAATTAATACTTATCAAAAATTATTTTACGTCACAGATTTACAAAAACGTCTAATTTTTGCTTAATCAGCAGATTCCAATATTTGCACAATGATCGTCACTGTATCTAAGTTAAAATTAGCAATCCCTTCACCTCTCAGCTGGTAGCTTACCATTCTTTAAGGGGGTTTTGCATATAAAAGGACTCAAAGACTACAGGATTCATTTTCTTATTATTTGTATATACCAAAACTCATTTTATTTCGTATTTTCTGCACTCAAGCCCTCTCGGCTCCTCGCCTATTGATCGAATTGTAACAAGAAAAGTAAGTTCGTACCTATATTAAACGAACCTTGCCATTTATAGCACAAAATGTGACAAATATTATTATGTAAATCAGTTTGTCGTATAAGTACTGCTAAATTAGTTCATTGCATCAAATGATACGTCTTACTAGACACCACATCCGCGAGTTAATAAATGCGTTTCTTTGGAAACCACATAATAGGTACCTAGGTGAGTGTTGTATAAATCATTTTAGGGTTTGTCTGCTTCTTGTGAATGAAATGTCATTAATTTTCCAAGTTGACATTGACCATGACCGTACTATTGTAACCGAGTTCGCTAGGAATTCCAACAAAAAAACTTATTTATCAGTTAAACAATCGCAATTTAAATCGTCCATCTCATCAACACCATCATCCTAGAATGTTTAATAGTTGTCGGGAGTTTCTTACAAGATGATTGCTCTACAAGATTATGAACAACTGTTTGTGTAAAAAATATTGCTTGAGTTATTACGTTTATGGGTTTACCTAGTAGAATTTTGACCTTATATGGAAAAATATGAGACTAGTTTTGCGTAGATGTGTTGCAAACAGTATTACAACCAATTTTCTATCTAAAGTGTGACTATAAATTAAAATAACTGACATTTTCTTTCAAACTCATATACGCTGTTCCGCAGTTTTGATATTGCATTATGAGATGGTTATGATTGAATTAATGGAATGAAAATGTCGAATCTCAAAAACTATTTCACCTAGCAAATATACCTGCTAAGACACAATATACATAGGTATATGCTAATTAAATGACAGCTAATATGTTTGAGAACACGTTATAAATCTTATAAGTAGGTATGTATCTTGTTCTGAATCAGGTAATTGAAATAAAATATTGGCAAAGAAAATCCTATTACACAGATGTGCTTTTATTTTATTTATTAATATCACTTTTAAGTATCACCTCATCATTTTAATCAAATATTAAGCCATTATTATTTTACATAGTATAAACGTTTGTTTAAAAAATGTATTGTATTGTATTTTCCAATTTAATTGATTTATTTAAACAAATTTGTTATTTAAATAACTGGAAAACTTTACCACATAGCTCAGACCCAACGCCAAAAACACGAAATTGAACGTCCAAAGTACTTTTTAGTAACAAAGTTACTTTCGTGAAAGATTGAAGTGAACTAGAAGTTAAGGGAAGTTACAAGTAATATATACTACCTACCTAATGTTGAGGTCCAGTGATCATGACTGCCTAAAACAAAATAATGAATATTCTAAAGTGTAGTGTTACGAGAACTTCAAGATCGACTTGCCTATTGTCAGGAAGTTAGTCAACAATTTCAACATTTAATTAAATAATGGTTGTTCTGCAGTTTAACAATTTGCCAAAATCCTCAATTTTGAATGTGTTTATTCCCATCTACATATCTTTACTTTTGAAATAAAATTCCTAAATTTTAGGTATAGGAATAAAAAGTATTACTATTACTATTTAAAAAAATGGATCACCCTCTATATATATGAATTTACGATTAAAAACCTCCTCAGCCAAAAATTAAAATCGACAGAAAATAAACCCTTGAATTTTAAATGAGTTTGTTCCAACCCACGCGTCCTCTTTTTACATGCCATAAGAGCGTAAATCTCTAGAGGGCCAATATAAAGGGATGGCTGCTTATAACCCACGGCACATACCCACCGAGTTACCTATATATAAGTGCCTTGATAATCTGTATCTAAAAAACCGAAATCGCGATCCGTCTAGTATTTCTTATGCTTATTAAATAATTTAGACAATTCGTCACATAAGTACTTATAATCTTTTGAGAACGTTCGTGACCTTCTGTAGGCCAACTAATTCAACCACACCTTTCTGTTTACAGTTCTGCGTTTGGTTAATAGATGAGGAGTCCATAACGTAGGTAGAAAACTGTTGAAGAATGAAATGGATACAATTAAATTTATAGGTAGGAAATAATTATAAATTATAATTCTAAACTACTTAAGATAATAATTATTAGGATGAAAAAAATATTAATGCAAATTGTAAAAGTATTTTTTTTATTTAAAAAGGGTAAAATTAATAACTTGTGGACAGTTATTCGTTGACATCTACTTATAAATTCCAATTAACAAATAGTACCTATAATTTGGCGATGTTGTTATCGATTTCAAAATCAAAACACGTTATAGGTACTAAGTATAACGTAATATTACAAATCGGTAAAAGAAATGGATACGGAACTCCACACGACATGTGGTTCACGTAGGTGTCAGTAAATGCATGTAAAAAACGCGGTGGTGACCGTAGGCAGTGCACTTTTTTGTTAAACTAGGAAAAAAAATCAATCCCAATGTCAAGAAGATGAAGTTTACTGAAAGTTACAACCTGATTTTTTACTGTTTGGATTTGAATGTTAAATACGAGTCGTAAATATTGGTAAATAAATAAACAACTTATTTGACTTTTTAAGAACATGTTAATAAATTAAATATACTGTCGAACGATACAGATTTTGCGATTTCCACTAAAAAATTTAGAGCTGTGCCGCACTAATTTAAAGTTGCTCTGCATAAATATTTATTGCATGACGTAATAGACAGTTCTGAAAGGACACAGTTTAAAAAAAATATTTGTGGGTAGTTCAAAAGATAGTAAGTAGAATGACGTGAGAAGTAATAAATAATGAAATGTTCATGACTTAATTTCATAAAAGTTTTGCAATACTCAAATGAGTAATTTTCAATTAATTAAGTGATTTAATGAGTTATGTCAAAATGATTAATTCTAATTACCAAAGCTTAAGAAATTGTTATTATTAAAAGCAAATCCATAGAATCACACAATCAACGGATTTTGATTTTGCAAAGTAGGTTAGAAAGTCTGAACAGTGCTTTTTGTGTGTGAAAATATTTGAAAATATCTGAAGAATTACTAGACAGTTATATTGAGTTTAAAAAGACGTTAATGGAAAAGTTTTTATGCCGAAACTATTAAAAGTTATTGAAGACAGAGAATTGTGTTCTTATGTACAATACAAGAAGTTGAAAAAAGATACCACAAGAAATTATTTCTTTAACTGTCACATTTAATTCAGAAATCTTTGGACCCCCTTTGTAAGCTATAAGTACCTAATTGTAATTATTTTTCACTAGGCAATTTTCCATTCTTCTAGGTAATATAAGTAACAAAATACTTAATATGATTAATGGTTATGTCCTAAAGTAATGATATTAGATTATCGAATTAACGTACCCATAAACTAAAATTTTAGTTTTTTTTCCTATTTGTATTTTTCAATATAATGAAGGTACGTATTCTCCAGGCACGTACTTAATATATTATTCAATTAAACTAAAAGTAAACCTATTTGAAATAAAAAGCCTTATAACACTATCAAAAAGTTTATTGGTAAAAACCAAATGTACATTTCGACTACGAAGTAATCATTATCAATGGTAAACAGTAACTTAAAATTAAACGCCAGATTTAGTCCTATTTATATTTAATATTTACAAGCAGTTATTGAATTATATCCAATAAGGGGTTGTTATTGAAGGGCAAATCGAAGTTCATAAGGAATTTCCTAAATTTCTGAACATACAAACATTCATAAATTCTGAGATCCAGGTAGTTGTTACATTGTTTCAAAAGTTCAATATTTTGGTCGATGGAATGTCCGGTATTTATAGCATGACAAGCAACTGCAGATTTTTCAGGATTATTATATCTTAGGTGGTATAAATGCTCTTTTAATCGTATAGCTAAATTTCTTTTAGTTAAACCTATGTATACTTTTTCACAGTCTAAACAGTTTATTTTATAAATTCCTGATAATGTCGTTATGTTATCTTTATCTTTGGGGTTGCCTAAGAGACTTCCTAATTTATATTTATTATTACTAAAAACTGGTTCGATATCTAATTTTTTACATATTCTTTTTATGTGTCCATTAAATTTTGTATGAAAATTAAATTTCTGTCTAATTTTAGTTTCTTTTGTTGTTGCTAATGTTGTGTTGTCTTTCAAAAATTTCCGTTTTTGTTGTTTTGAAATAATCTTGTTCATTTCATGTAAACTTATATTATGTTGTTGTGCTGTATTCAGAATAAAGGTTTTTTCCTTTTGAAAATTTTCTTTGTTTAAGGGGATATTAAGTAAACGATAGGCAAGACTGTTGAAAGCTGCTAATTTATGTTTTTTATCAGTATAAGAACTATTTAAAATGTATCTATTTGTGTGTGTGGTTTTTCTGAAAATGTTAAAAGTTAACTTATTATTATTTCTTATTATTGTCAAATCTAGAAATGGCAGTGAATTATTTGATTCTTCTTCGTAAGTGAATTTAATGGATTCATAAAAAGAATTTATGTAATTGATACATTTATTGACATCAAAATTCTTATCAACTATAATAAAAACATCGTCCACATACCTCAACCACAATTTTGGAAAATATTTAAAATTATTTTTTATATTAATTTCAAAAAAACTTAAAAACAAGTTTGCTAAAAAAGGCGAAAGTGGATTCCCCATAGCTGTACCATTAATTTGTTTGTAGACTTTGTCTCTAAATTGAAAAATATTTTGTGACATGCAAAGTTTAGTTAAGGTTATTAATTCATTAATTTCTATACTGGGGAGTTTTAAATCAATTAACCAACGTTCTAAAAAACTGTAAGTTTCGGTGAGGGGAACATTTGGAAAAAGAGACACCACATCTAAAGATAATAATTTATCACCTTCATTTAGGGTGAAATTCTCCAATTTTTTGACTATTTCTATATTATTTTTTACTGATAAATTTAAAGGTTTTGGAAAAGAATCAAATTTATTGGTTAACCATTTTGCTAATTTGTACGTTGGTGCGTTTATGTTTGAAACTATTGGTCTGTAACTATTATCCTTTTTATGAATTTTTGGTAATCCGTATAATTTAGGTATGGTAGGATTATCCACTTTCAGTTTTTTAGCTAATTGAGTATCAATCAAATTGGTACACTTTTTTATGGTTTTTAGCAACAACAAAAGAAACTAAAATTAGACAGAAATTTAATTTTCATACAAAATTTAATGGACACATAAAAAGAATATGTAAAAAATTAGATATCGAACCAGTTTTTAGTAATAATAAATATAAATTAGGAAGTCTCTTAGGCAACCCCAAAGATAAAGATAACATAACGACATTATCAGGAATTTATAAAATAAACTGTTTAGACTGTGAAAAAGTATACATAGGTTTAACTAAAAGAAATTTAGCTATACGATTAAAAGAGCATTTATACCACCTAAGATATAATAATCCTGAAAAATCTGCAGTTGCTTGTCATGCTATAAATACCGGACATTCCATCGACCAAAATATTGAACTTTTGAAACAATGTAACAACTACCTGGATCTCAGAATTTATGAATGTTTGTATATTCAGAAATTTAGGAAATTCCTTATGAACTTCGATTTGCCCTTCAATAACAACCCCTTATTGGATATAATTCAATAACTGCTTGTAAATATTAAATATAAATAGGACTAAATCTGGCGTTTAATTTTAAGTTACTGTTTACCATTGATAATGATTACTTCGTAGTCGAAATGTACATTTGGTTTTTACCAATAAACTTTTTGATAGTGTTATAAGGCTTTTTATTTCAACTTTTATTATACACACTATTAAGTCGCTCAGTGAATCTTCACATCTTCATCTTGTAAACCTATTTATTGAAACCTTTACAATTGTTTCGCTACTTTGTAGTTTCTTCAGGTAACAGTTAATGATTAACATTTAATTCTAGGTTACAATTTATATCTGCAGTTAAAGTGGGGATGGGGATTTTTTTTTACAAAATAGTTGGTTCTTCAACAAGTGTATCAAGAACGAAGTTTTTCCAAACTATATAAATTTAAAAACCAGCAATCATAGCCATCCAGCAGAAAAAGGAAGAAAAATGGGGATGAAGAAATGGATCATAGAAGAGAGAAAATTCCAATAAAGTCAAAAAATTTATACAGCATCTATCTTAAGATAGTACATACAGAACTGTTACATAAATTGTATCCGAAAACAATAATGTACTTTTAAACGAACAAATAGACTTAAACAATTATCCCTTATTAAATCTATTAAAAAATTCCCCACTCCCACTTTAGCTGTAGATATAAATTGTAAACTAAAATTAAAATGCAATCATTCACTGTTACCTTCTGAAGAAGCTACAAAGTAGCGAAACAATTGTAAAGGTTTCAATAAATAAGTGTGGAAATTAAATACTGTTTTTATTTACTAAAGTCATGAATTTCCGTCAAGTAAATGTAGAATCTATTAATTATAAAAGTAAACCTGCTGCAAGAAATTGATAATACTACTTTTACGCACTAATAAAACTTTGGCGGAAATGTAATAACAGCTTCTAAAGCATTAAAAATTAATATTTATTTTTAAACTTTAACCAACGCATAAACCTGGTTGATTAAGCCATTCTATAAACATTATTAAGTTAATAATATTCGTTTTAAAGTTATGATAAATTATCTATATTATCGTACTTTTAATCATTTTTCAATAATTTATGTCTGTAACTAATTTTACGTCTAATGAATAAAATGTACAATCGTAAAATGTCTGTTCTATTATTCCCACTTTAAACGCCATTAAAGTCGTTTATATCGGTTTCAAGAGTCGTCCTTTCTTAAAAGGTAACAGAAGTATCCATAATTAATTAGGTTTTGAATTCATTCAGTTTATCTGATTTATATTAAATGCCAACAGGTGCACACAATATACATAAAATTAATTGCCTAGTAAACATCCAAATGTGATGACCAAAAGCAAAACTACTTATTATAAATAATATAATTTTCTGCAACATGCTTATTCTTAGTAAAATAATAAAAGGAAAAGAAAGGCCTTTACATGTTTCCAGCGATTTTAATAAAATCTACATTCGTTTCAGTTTCATCAATAAGAGTAACTGGGTACATACTTTTATTACTCAGTAACTAATTAGCAGTTTATCAATAATAAGTAGTTACTATTATTATAAGTAGTATTAGTAGTAATAGTAGCAACAAATTAATTACTCTTTATTTAGGGCTAATTAGTTACCTACTAACTAGTAGTGCTAGGTAACTCATTACTCTTCATAGAATGCTAATAAGTTACCCCTGCTAATGAGATGAGTAACATTGATTAATAATTAAGAACCTTCTATAGAGGGCCAGTTAGTTACTGAGTAACTTTTCTTAAAGAGGTAATTAATTTTTATAACTAATTACTACGAGCTAAT